>JAWNNH010000064.1:629829-1259658 GCA_035043045.1 Hirtodrosophila alboralis
CTATATAAGCTAATATATAGCATTTAATTGCTTAAATAAGCATTTAAAAAAAATATTATAAAAGCTATATGAAGTCTAACTTGTTAAAATTGAATTTAAGTAATATTATGGTTTTTAAATTTTCTAAAATTTCTGTTAGTCTTTTTAGTCATGCTACATTTGCAAATAGAGCATTTTCAAGTTCTGACTCAAGACTTACTTGATTTTTCTTATAAACAGAATGGAGTTTATAGTAAATTGACTCTCGATACTTTGGTTAAATTTCATAACAGTATAGGGTATCGGCAAGTCGCGTGTTTAATGCTTACTTATTTCTTCATATACTGAAGCCTGAACTTGAGTTCAAGTTTGATAAAAGGGTCGCTCGACGGACCATGCCCATGCCCAGTTCCAGATCCCATACGAAATTCGATAATTCAAGTCAATTTCGCATGTGTCGGGGTCGCTCAAGGGTTAAGTGATTTCTTTTGTTTCTTTTGCTCCTTTTTATGCTACGTATTTAGTCAACTGTAAAATAAAGTCGCATAAATAAGCGCACCAAGCTAAAAGCACATGAAAAATTTAAAGTATTTCTTAAAAAAGAAAAAAAATGTATATACTATATTATTTAAATTTTCAACTATTGATTTTGATCAGAGTTAAACCAACTAAATTCCCATTCTGCACACTGTTTTTGGTTAATGCGCTGCAGGCGGTGACCAATATCAAAAAATGTTGACCCAAAATGTTTGCGCAGTTGTTGCCTTCAGTTTGGGTTACCCCAAAGCCAAAAAAAAAAAAAAAATCAACGACCCTGCCTCGACCCTACCCGGCCAACCCAGATACCCACCTTACAGTGTGCCAAGCACCTTGAAAGGGTTGTCGTTACAGAAATTCAATTCAATTTCGTTGAAATGTTTTATTATATGGATTTTGTTGTTGCTGTTGTTGTTGTTGTTGTTGTGCCTGATTTTAATGTAATTGCCGGTAATAGCAAACACTTTTTATGGCCTAACAAGTTGTTGTCATTGTTGTTGAGGTTGTTGTTGTTGTTATCCGTGGCCACGCTTAATGTTTGTTTGATAATATTTTGTGTGGCATTTATAGTTATTTCAAATTGAATTCTAATTTGAAATTAATTTTTTTTTTGGGTATAGATATTGATATCATTTTATATAAATGTTAACCTGCTGTGGATTGGATGCTGGTAGCAATTTAGTTGGCGTTTGAAAATAAATTGTAAGTATATTGCAGTGTCTATCAACTCTTAGGGTTAGAAATTTTATAAGCCGGGATTTATGTTTATATTAAATTACGAACCCTTTTAAATTAATTCAATTAGAACAAAATAAGGTTGTGTTAACTTAAGTGAAAAATTATCATACAGAACAACTTTCTTATATGATATCGATTTTAAATAATACTCTTAGATATAGATTTAGCTTCAGAAACAAATTTTATTTTACCACTTCTCTTGAAAACATTTTTCGACCTTAAATTAAATACAACTGATGACAAATAATCAACATTTTAAATTTCGTCTTCGTTCCTTTTAATTTTAAACCAAAATATTTAACAAAATTGCCTTAAGTTATTCAGTATATTTAAAAATATAAAAAATTTAGATTTACATTGGCATTAGGTCTATCGAAATAATTCTAGGTATTAAATAAATTAAATTTTTTTATTTAATTTAATATATTTTTCTTAAATGGTAGTAATTTAACAATACATGTGCTGATTCATTATAAAAAACAAAAAATTCTGTTTACTTTTTCTTTATAATTTCTAAAATTTAACATTTCCCCGAAATGATTTCTAATTGTATTACAACTTCAATTTTGTTTGAACTTTTCCGCCTTGACAGCTGAACAAATTATTTCACCAGTGAGTATTATTAAATAATTTCACATAGCGCAAATGTGTCTACAAATTGCACAGAAAAGCACACAATAAATTATATATACGGTGCTGCGAAGCTTGAATGCTCTTTTTAGTATAGCTTTTACAAATGTTTTATTTTTAGAGACTGTAAGTGTGTAGTATGTAAACTTATAAATGTACATTTCCCTAGGCACGTGAAACATTCGTTGTTCAAGCCCAGTTGATGCTAATCAAGCTCCATCTATGATAATTGTTTTTGATGTGGCATGAAAAATGGTCGAGGCATGGCCCAAGAGACCGTCGCACACGCACGATTCTAGTCACGGAAACAGAAAAATTTTGATATAGAAGTATACTCACACTGGCAACACTACGCCTATTTGTGCGATTTCTTATCAATATGATTGTTATTTGAAACTACTATGAGTATAGTATCTGACGTACTACATCTGTTCCAATGATTGTTATCATGTGGATCCCAAAGAATACGCTTAAACATGTGCTGCAACATATTTCAACAATTATATCAATAGGAATGAGATTAAATAAATGGATTGAATAGTTTATATAAGGTTAAGTGAAAAAACAAGCCCATATATAAACACATTTTAGGCCGCTGTTCGTTTAAAAATATTTTCTATGATAAAAGTCAAGAAGCTATATTTTAGATTGTAAAGTTGGCTTGAAAAAATACAAACACTTTAACCGCTTTTTTAAGCCATATATTCAGAAACTTTTTTTAGGACATTTATAATATATTTAAATAATTCAAATTAAAATTTTTGTTATTTATTGGTGTCAATATTGGAAATTAGTTAATTATGAACTAAGATCTCGAATTAAGAATTATTATACTTCAATAATTGCGCTTAATCCACTGTTCCACTGGTCGAACAATGTCCGTTTTTTAGGAAATTATTCTGTGCACCACCTACAAAAAATTTGTATTTTATTTTCCATGAAATATGTCAACAAAAAATAGAAAAAATAAAATAACTTTCATAAGTTAAGGATAAAAAATGATTAAATTTTCAGCTAATCATTACCTATGAAAATTGACAAGGTTTCACTATTTCTGAGGTAATTCTTTAAAAATTGCTATAGTACAATTTTTTTCATGAAAACACTAATTCGGATTAGCTCTTTAGTTCTTGAACAACGATAATATTCAATTTAAATCATGGTTGCGGTGCTCAATTGTTCTTTACATTGTGTGTTGGCAAGCTGTCTGTGTGGTGAGCATCTAATTAATTAAACTATTGTAAATTCCTTTGATAAATTAACGTCAACAAGCGATGACCACATGCACATAGAGTGTAACCGAGGGGTGGAGTTAGACACAGGGGGATATTTAAGAGCGCCCTTGGAATAGGGTTTAAAGCTTGGTATTCGCATTGTTGCAATGTAAATGCAAAATGTGTACTTGCACTGTGGAGCGAGACTGCATTGGTATTCTGTGTCTAAATATCAGACAAAGGAAGTAACAATGTTATACTGGCAAGTTCCGTTTGTGATGTTTCCGATTGCGAACAATTAAATAAATTAAAAATAAAATGAAGCCATTGCACAGCTAGTGATATTGATAAGCTATCTGGCCAATAGGCCAGACTTCAAAAACAGCCAAACACTTACCGCACAGCATCCTGAGCATCGGCAGTCATTATCAAGGTAACAACGATACGAACAACCATATCAGACATCTATCTAATAGCCATTTAGATAAGGCTCCAACCTCTATAGTAGTCTCTTGTACTACAGATGCCTATCGCACTGGTGCTACCATATATAAGCGAGTGCCACCGGGAACATTGTCATTTGAGTGCCAAGTATTCTGGTAGCCTAAGCAAATAAAATTGGAATAGCTGCAACCACTCTCAGCCCATTGAAGATGAGAGCACATTACGGTAGAAAATGGCAATTATTATAAACACCAGCAAGGACTAACCCAAAATCTTTCTTTCCATTTGCAGTTCTTGCCTGCCTGGCCCTTCTGGTATCTACCAGCTATGCCGCCAATATCAGGCCCTCGGTAACTGCCGTAAATAACCAGCTGTATCAACGCTTTGTCTGTGTGAATAAGTTGAATGGATTCCGTGCTCTGGTACCCGGCAGTTGCTCCAAGTACTACGAATGTCAAAGTGGTGTCGCTGTAGAGAACTCCTGTTCTCGATTCTTTGACCCCAAGGTCCAAGGTTGTGTCAACTACAATACCGGATGCATTGAGGTGAAGCAAACCTCATCTATAAATGCTGTTGCTGCGGCAGAGCCATGTGCCGAACCAATAACCACTACGTGCGGACCAATAACAACCCCCCCTTGCGAAACAACCACCTGCACAACAACCACATGTACAACAACTACATGTACAACAACCACATGTACAACACCAACAACTAAAACCACCACGTGCACAACTCCAACAACTAAAACAACCACATGTACAACACCAACAACTAAAACAACCACGTGCACAACTCCAACAACTAAAACAACCACGTGCACAACACCAACAACTAAAACAACCACGTGCACAACTCCAACAACAAAAACAACCACTTGTACAACACCAACAACTAAAACAACGACCTGCACAACACCAACAACAAAAACAACCACGTGCACAACTCCAACAACTAAAACAACCACATGTACAACACCCACGACTCCAACAACGAAAACAACCACTTGTACAACACCAACAACTAAAACAACCACCTGTACAACACCCACGACTCCAACAACTAAAACAACCACATGCACAACTCCAACAACAAAAACAACCACATGTACAACACCCACGACTCCTACAACTAAAACAACCACATGCACAACTCCAACAACTAAAACAACGACGTGCACAACACCAACAACAAAAACAACCACCTGTACAACTCCAACAACTAAAACAACCACATGCACTACACAAACAACAAAAACAACCACATGCACTACACCAACAACTAAAACAACCACATGCACTACACCTACAACTAAAACAACCACTTGTACAACAACAACGTGCACAACACCTACAACTAAAACAACCACTTGTACAACAACGACTTGTACAACAACGACCTGTACACCAACACCTTGTACTACCACGCCCTGTACAACAACAACTTGCAGTACTCCGCCCTGTACTACAACGCTCTGTACAACAACAATATGTCCTGTTGGAAACGTAGGTGCTTCATCCATTAAAGTTAGGCCCGCCGCTCGACCATCCCGCAATCCCCTGCCCGAGGTATACCAACAGGCCATGGAAATGCCATCCAACGAAATCAGTGTGAACCTCTACACGAGCTACGTGTGCCTCAATAAGCCCGATGGCTTCATGCTAGCCTCCCTGACCAGCTGCAGCGACTACTATATATGCCGATATGGAAAGCCCCTACAGGTTAGCTGTGGCACGAAGTACTTTAACGCGCTGAAGGGCATCTGCGATCTGCCTGAAAATACACGCTGTGTACAGCCGGAGACGAGAAATCGCTAACCGACATCGACTTCGACCCCAGTATATTATCGATGAGCACCACCAGATTCTACATACTTTTAAATTATAACAACGATTAATATTATTGATGTAAAGTAATTACACAGAAATGCAAATGCTTTTACAGGCCATAAAAATTCATATAAATTTGTATTATTTAACAGCCACGACTTGAATTTACTTAAAAGGTTGAAACATCGCGGAGGATAATTTGTTGTCTTGAGTGACCAGTTTTTTTCATTTGACAAATTAAACTTTCTTGCATTTTTAATGACATTTTCGACAAATATAGTTTTAAATATTTCCGTCTATTAGAGGGTAAAAATAATCTAAAAAAAAGAAATTTAAACCTTTAAATGAAGAAAAAAAAAATTGAATGAAGAACCTATTTTGGAATAGGTTGTTTTATCCAAATTCAATAAAGTTGCTTTAACTTCTTTAAAATATAAATAAAAATGTACTCGGCGTGCATTGCTACGCCCTCACTCTAAAAAAACGTAATTCGTATTTGTTATGAATTACTGCATATTTGTTTTTCTAGTTATCTTTGACTGGCCATTTTGAACAACTGAAAAAAAAATTTGTGCAAAATCGGCCTAGCCGGAATTCAATAATTAATTTTTGCCACTTTGAAGAAATACAACTTATACATACATGATTTTCTTTAACTTTTTTTGCCTGTTGCTCATTTAAATTATTTGATATTTCAAATAAGCTCAAAAATGTGTTTTTGAATTAAATAGACTTGTCTAGTAAAATCCTACTTGTTCCAAATTGGCTTAGCTATGTGTCCTTGTAGTTACCTCTTAAAGAAACCATTGTGGGCCAATTTAAAGGGGATGCCATGCTATAAGAGCCTCACATATCCAAAATGTGACTAGTCAGACTAAATAACGATACACTTATGTGTGTGTTTAGGGTTCAAATGGACAAGGGGAGATGCAACATATTTTTCAAAGTATATAAGAAAGTCAAAAAGTGTTTAAGATATTTGGCCTGTAAATGTTACACTCACGCATTCCCCTTTCCTCTGATGTCAAAGTGCCATTTAAGTCAAGCGCGCCCTCGTTTATGCCTTACAAAAATAACATAAGGGGATTTGGATGTCCCAGGGAGTAGAGGCAACAAAATAGCCACCAAAACTGACCACAATGCGCTTTAAGGCTTAATTCTTAAGGCCAGTTTCTGTGTGGACGATGATATTGAAGGGTGCTTCCAGGCTGCCCATTAGATTATTATTTTTTTTTTTGATGGGGTTAGTTGTGACCAAGGTTTGTTGTGTATTAACGGCTTAGTCAACATGTTTGGCCATAAAATGCTTGTCAAAGCCAACTGAGACGCAGGCGTTGCCTACTTTTTGGCGCTATCGTAACTTTTGTGACTGTTTAACAAAATAATTAAACAGCCAAGTGACATTTACACACATATGCCACGCCCACAACGCCCTAATGTTGCTTTTATGTAAATTTTAAGACGAAAACTTTTGCTAGCGGAAACCGTGAAAGGGTTTTTCGCAGCTCGAAAAATTACAACAAAAATAAATAACGTGACACAGCATGAAAATTGCTGGAAAATACGCGCAGCGAGCTGTGTTCTACGTTCTGCTTAAGCGCAACAGGAATGCGAACAGCAAAAGGCTAAAAAGTAAAACCAACCAACACACACACACAGACACACTTACACAAGGCACGCCATGACTTTCAGTTTCTTTGGTTCTGCTCTTCAATGGCGCCAAGTGAATGCCGACATTTTGTGCCGCCAGCCATTTGCCGCGACATGTTGGAAAGTGCCTGTTAATGGTAGGGGCAGGATGTTCGGTATATGGGGTGAGTGTAGGCTTGTAAACAAGGTATGCTGTAGGCTTAGAAAAAGCAGACACGTTAAGACTTGGATTTTCGACTGAAACACATTTCGAGCGATTGGGAATACAATCACCGATTGAATATTAAAATTCAGCATATGATCAGCATTATTTTCAGACGCGTTTAAGGTTCACATATCAATATCAATTCTAGAGTTATTTGTGGGATGTCAACTTCAAAATATATTTATTTTTTTTGGCAGAAAAAATATACAAGTGCTGCCCAAGATTAGCTCAATCATTGCTTGTATAGTCGTAATATTTTTAAATTAAAATCAATAGATTAAGATTCGATTAATTAACATTCATTTCCCATAAAATGGATAGTTTAGCTAAATAAAATTTAATTTAAAATTCACCCATTAGCTCCTCTTACCAATTAATAAACAATATTTAAGGACAATACATTTATATATTTGTGTTCTACAGTTTAGAGCTGCATATAATATTTTAGTTACAGAGATTGTTCTTGTTATATATTGCATCCATCCGTATGGTACTTGGCCTCTGTCATATAATCTAAAATGTAGATAAAAATCATATCATTAATAAACTTTAACTAACATTCACATTCATTTCAATTGGATGAATGGCATGCTGCGAGCATTGCAAATTTTTTATAGGATACTTTGGAATGTCGCCCACCCAAAAACGGAAATAGAGAAGCAAATTGCTGCCAGGACAGCAACAGTATGACATAAAGCAAAGCACAATTACTCGCACTGCAGGCGGTTTATGGCGGCGCTAAACTCCTCGCCGAAACATTCAAATAAACAATGAACACAAAGCACAACGAAAAATTTCGTAATAAAAATCACATACGTGGAGCATGGCATCTCAGTTATATATCCTCGGCATCCCTCTATATACCCCGCATGCCCATAGACCGAACAAATCCCGAGATTTCTTTGGCGCTTTTCATGTTGGTAACGGCAACATCGACAACGGCCTCTGGAAAATGAAATCCGCTTTTGCCTTTTGCACCTAAACGCGACACGACTTTGCTCTTCAGACCAAAACCGGCGAGGAATTCAAATTACGAGTTTTGTTTACAATCGAGCCCCAACCCCTGGCTTCAACTCTTTGCACACGAGTTATTGAATTGCGCTCACCTGCCGTGACACGCCCCCCACCTACATCACGGCAGTAAAATTTTATATTGGCAACGCGCGGTGCTTTGTTTCGGCTGTCAAGCAATTTTCAATTTTCCTAGCACTCGAAACGACTCTACAAGCTGCTCAGCTCAAGGCCAACAAATATAGATATAGAGAGATCTGTCAGTATGTAAGGGCTTACCTTAGTGCTTGTTGGTTTGTTTACCAAACCAGTAATCCAAGATTTAAGGAGGCTCATACTCAGATCTAGTTGCGGGCTGTGATGTATGATACAATTGTTCCTAATTCCTTTCCAAAGCTTAGCACGTATATAAGCCAAAGGGCCAACAGGCTGGACCGGAGGGACCACATCCACGGGGCCCACAGCCCCCACACGGTCCACAGCCGCCACACGGTCCACATCCGCCACAGGGTCCACAACCACCACAGGGTCCACAACCACCACAAGGGCCATAGCCAGCACAGCAGCCGGCAGACCAGGGTCCAAGGGCACCCCATGGTCCATAGCCGTAGCTGCCACAACCATTTCCTCCGCACATCGTTAATAAGTAAGTCTTTAGTGCTGTGATTAAAGTATTTCTTCATTCATTAACTGTTTTTTTAATTATTTTCCTAAAACTTACCTCTGCTTCACAGAAATAAGAACAGGGAAAATATCGGTTTATTTAGCCCAAAATTTTGCTGGTAATAATTTAGGTTTTTTTTATAGAACTTTCAGCCCTATGTTGTATTGACGAAAGTTCTACAAGTTATGCCTGAATAGTAAATTTATTGTACACAAAATATGTTCGTTTCATGGCCTACTCCAGTAATTTTCTCGGCCTGCTACTGTAAAGTAATAAGATATTCTTTATGCCGAATTAGTACAGAGATCTTTAGGTACGTTTCTCAAAATGTGAAGACTACGCTTTCAGCCAAGACTTTTCTTGTAATTTATTTTACTGCAGAGCAACATCTTTAAGCACAACTGTAACGTATACAGTTGCAACAAGAGCTGAGACAGACAGAGAGAAAGGGGAGTGAGAGGTTGGAAGAAAAGCTGCGCGTAATTATTATACCTGGTACCTTGTTGAAGCTACCAGGAGCAGCTAACGGTGTCAGTTCTCGCAGCAGTTGCAGCAATTTTTACGACGTCATTAACCCAACAACTAGCTTCCGTTGCTGCCACAAGCCAGAGTGCTGACTACAGCCTGGGTAAACGGGTTATCCAGACACTGAGTTGCACATTCCACCATCAGAGGCAGCAGCAGCAGCAGCAACAGAGGCAATGGCAGTTATGCACCTGCAAATATGCAATGCAAAATAGCTACTGGCAAATTGTTTTGGAAGCCAGAGGGACATTTTGCACAGCTCGTAATGCACTGCACTGAATGGGAGCCAGTAGATTTTGGAAGTTGGCATATGTTTCACAGTAAAGTTTGTTACCTGCTTACCTGCTGGGAGATTTCGTAAATTTAACAAACTTCACAGAATGCAACATGAATAAGAGTTATAAATAGTATGACTAGAATTGCGCTTAAATAAGTTTCGCTCCGAAACTTTCCTAATACGATATTTAGCAAAGATTACAAGGACATCAAACAAAGCTAAATAACCTTGACTAGGAGATATATATTCAGTCAGAAAGCTATTAAACTACTATTGCGCTTGCTAACCGATATATTTCTATATAAAATTTAATTAAAGTTAACTATTTAATATTTCTACAATTATCTACTTATCGATTCGCATAATTTGCAGCCTGGCGATATTGTCAATATTTTTAGCGTAATTTTGTAATTTAACACTTTTTCATTGCCTGGAAAATCATCTTTGGCTGTTTATAGGCAAAAGTTTTACAACAACGCCTAAAAATGATTGCTGCCCCCAAGTTGCTGCCACATAAAACTTGGCTAATGAGCCGCTAAGCAGTAGCCGCGTGGCAAATAGGACACCAAAGGGTTAACAGTAACTAGAAGAACAACATTGAGAAGACTTTGCTATGCCATAACAATTATAAAACAAAATGCCACAGAGCCATGAAAATCAACGACTTGCTTGTGCGCTTCGTGGCAAGCAGCAGGCAGCAGGACGTAAAATTTAATAACACAATAGCAAATTGGCTCAGGGTCTTAAATTTATGAAATTTAAATTGAACCCAGAACAAGGCAAAAGCTCAAATCAAAGCCACCACCCGCTGAGGAGGTTGGTATTGGAGGATGCAGAATGAAGGGTGGTTGCAAGGACAACAGCTGTGTATGCGCTTTTTCTTGCTCCTTCTCAGGCTTCTCCCCCAAGTCTCTGGGGATAAATTAGTGGTTTTGGTCTCTAATATAGTCATCGCCAAACGCTGTCGTCTTGCGACATTTGTCACCCCTCTAGCAGCCTCACTGATTTAATATTTATTTTATTAATAGAAAATTAACATAAAAAAATTGCCGAAATATTTTGACACTTGGCATTCGCAATGCTCTAAGGGGCTGCTGAGCTGGAGTGGGGCTTTTAGCTGCCAAGGGGTGGCTTGTTATTATTTTGACACTTGCCAAACAATTGGCATGCGAAATGAAAACCCAGCTGCCTTAAAGCAGCAACAACACAACAACAGAAGGTGTCATGCCAAGCAAAATTTTATTATGGAATTTTGTAAATTAAATATTTACACGACAGCTGTGCGAAGATCTTGAGATTTCGAGCCCGTACAAAATGTGCCCTGTCGTGTTGATTCAACAATATTCAGCTTCAATATAATTGAATTTAATAGCTGGTTGGGTCAAGGCTTTAAGGTCATGCTATAACCAACCCATTGCCAGCTGTTTGAAGTCGGAAATTGGCTTACAATGTTAATCAGCCAAAGGACCAAATATAGAAAGCATATATTTATGTAATACTATCTTTGGACTTGCACAAAATATATCCTTGAATTAACTCTTCTTATGTTAACTAGATCATAATATGTACAATCGTGAAAACTGTAAAAAGAATCACAAATAATTTGGACTTTTTTATACTTTTAAGTGTAAAATACAACTGATTTTCTGTTTTGTACGTTCATAAGCTTTTTGCAGTCTACATATATTTATGCTTTATTCTATAATTAAATTCTGCGAATTAAATTTGAGCTTGATGTAGATTTTTAGATAGATCTTTTGGTTTGAATACAATTAGCTCGCATTAGAATTACGCACCTAACCAAAGTCAACAGAGAATGAGCACAACAACAGTAAATAGTATTGTTCATTTAAAAATAAGAAAAAAAAAATAAACAAAGATTAAATAGAAATTGGTATGAGAACAACACGGGCAGACTCCGTGAAAATGCGCTGAACGCTGTGTCACTAATTCAGGTAATTTGTCACTTTATTTACATTTTAAATTAATGTTGTTGTTGTTGTTGTTATTACTACTGCTGCTGCTGGTTGAGGACAGCGAGAAAACCGAGAAAACCAATTTTCATTTTCATTTTGTGGGCAACGCAGCGCACAGAAGACAAAACAAATGAGTGACTGACGTGCGGGCTGAAAGGCAGCAGGAAGAGAGAGGAAAACCCTTTTTCTTATTGCCCTGCCCAAGTGTCGAAGCCAACGGACACACAGCTGTAAAACAGACAAATCGCCAGGACGACAGAACGTCAGGACGACAGACCAGCAGCAACGCAACCAAGAAATGCGATTAACATTTGAACAGTGAGCGAAAAGGCAACGACGACGTCTTTGTGGTGGCCCTCACGTAGGCTGGTGGTTGATGGACAAGGGACGGGGTGGTGTGTTGTATCTTGGTCGTTCCACACGGCGTATGCTTAATTTGAATGAAGTGGCAACGTTGTTAATAGCCCAGAAACCCTTTTACCTGCACAGTTGCTCAGCATTTAATGATGCTGTTTACTTTGCATTTGATGTGTCAGGCCTCCAAGGAAAAGAATTAGAATGTAAGCCCAAGTAAATGTTTGCACTGCCAACATTGTTAAAAAATAAATTGATAGAAAAAAAAAAACGTCACTTGCATAAGTATAAAAAGCAATGAAAAATCATTTGGCAAGCTCCACAATTTTTGGATATTTTTTAATTAAAAAGCATCTGGTTAGAATATAATTTTTCGTGTTCAAATGACTAAAATTAAAATATTATTAAAAATAATCAAGAATTTTAATACAAATATTAGCTAGCTTATTTAAATATTTGGCTAAGAAAATTAATAAGCTTTCCTTCAAGCAAATGTTCTTGTGTTTAAACGGCAAAATGTAAAAAAATAATTAAATTTCAAAGCAAACAATTCCACAAACTGTTAAATAATATCTTATTTAATTAAGAAAATGTAGTCTATCACATATATTTTAAATACAATTTTCTTCATCTTTCAATTACTATACGACACCTTCCCCCTTTTAAAATGTAAGTAACGAAAATTTCAATCAGCCGAGCCGCAGCGGCAATGTCGACATTTATGAGCAGACTGTAACATAAATTTGTACAAAAACAGGCAAGCACACACATGTCAGGACTTGTCTCGTTCTACTTGCTACTTGCTACTCTCCTTTTCCGGTTATCCAGTTGCTCTCTGCTACCTTTTTTTGCCATTGCCACAAATAAAAATAAACACACGTGCCCTGCCCTGTTCATTGCCAAAACGTGTCCTGAAGCCACGCGCCTTACATGCCACCGCAAGACAAAGGATCGTGGGCGTTACACAGGAGTTGAAAATGTTAGGAAGAGGAGGGGGCGTGGTTTTTGTCAAGCCAAAGACAAAGTGCCGCCACAATAATAGTTGAGAAGCATCAGAAGGAGCAGCTACAACTCGCATAGATATGGGCACATAAATATTTTAAGCATGTTTACCCTGCCATATTTTGTTGCCCCTTCTTCTAGACACTGTTTCACTGTCTCTGTTTTGGGATCTGAGCTCCTTCATATGCCTGACCACGTACGCTATCAATGTCCAATCTTGGATGGCTCCTTCCCAAAGCTGGTACCCAGCCATAAAACTCAACAAATTTTTGCAAACTCAGACGCAAGATGAATTTATTTTCGCCAGCAATCGACTGACTCCTTCTACTTTTCATAATTTGCTTATTTTATTTGCTTTGATTTACTTTAGCAATGCACTCGAAAGAGTTTCCATGTCTGCCAAATGTCAGCACCGGGGTTTCTTTCACACTTTTCTATTTTCCGACGGGATTTTCTATGTATTTTATTTGCCTTGGCTGGTGTAAACAATGAGCTTAAATTGTTAGCTGTATGCATTCATATGAATATTTCAATGGGATATGTCACTCGTAAAACTATAATGAGTATAAGTTAGAGTGTCTATAATTGTGTGGTTGAACTAGTAAAGTATGCAACGGCTAATAGTTCTATACTAAAATAAAATTTACATTTGATTTTGTCAACTAACAATGAAAATAATAAATTTAAAATTAATATTTATTGCAAAAGCAATATTATATTTTACTACATCTTGACCAAATATTTTTTGCTATATTTATATTGCTATATTTATATTTATATTGTTAAAGTTTGGTTAAAATTTGATCTCTTTCTAGGGTTAATAACTAATTTGTTTTGTGATTATCACAGAAGTATTTTTATTCTAATCTCTGCAAAAATGTTAAACCTTTAGAATCATAAACCTGGGAAGGATAAATATAAAAGTTTTTGTAAATATATGTTTTGTGATTATAAATTAAAAACGAAAATTTTTAAATTAATGATAACGCTTACGAAAAAGAGCTGATGCTATCAATATTTATAAGATATTCCAACATTATATATTAAATAATTGATAAAATATTTTGGAATAATTTTCTTATATCAATATAAGCATTGCAATATTGTCTTATCTATACATAGAGTATTTTAAAGTTTTGCTAGATTCTATTTAGTTCAGTGTGCCTCTTTTGTTTATATTGTTTTAATTAATTTCATTTTGAGACGTTTTGTATGAAACACACACCGCAACATCCTTCCTGCCACACTTTATGCTCACGTGTGCAGAAATGATATTGCTACAAGGAGCTCTTTGAGCAAAGGCAAATTTTTGAGTGTCGAGTTTGAAGCGTTGAGGTTCGACCACAAGCCAAGTTGTGTGGTGCTCTGTTGAGTTGTGAACAGTTCCAGCTCCCGCTTATACTCTAGGGCAAAACAACAGGTCTTTAGAAATGCTAGACTCTGCTCTCTTGTCACTATGTTTGTGCAATGAAGCGTTTGGCTTTTATAACGCCAACAGTCAGTTAAGAGACTTGGTTCGAAGGGGCGGGACTCAGTCAGTCATTGAGCGGCTCTAAAAAGCAGCAAGAAAATTCTTAATTTACGAAAAAATAAAAACCTACAGAAATGAAAAAAAAATCTCTGCGTAATAAATGAAATGTAAAGGCAAAAACCCAAACTTAACAACTCGACATTGTGGGAGAATGTGGAGCGGCTTTCTGGACAATCGTTGGGCTGTCTACACTGTCCTCCTCCGTCAGTTTTTAGCTTTGGACAGGCACTCCTCCTACTGCAATTCAGGCACTGAAAGCTTTACGCTCCACTTGGCTGCTGCTTTGATTCTCACGGTTTTCATTTGAATGCGCCCATCCCAGTTTTCCACTGAAGGACGCTCCCCACCTGTGCGAGCTGTGCCCGTGTATCTTTGAGATACTTAGATACGTATATATATATATATTATATATTTTTTTTTTCTATAATGTGCGCTTTATCAACAGCTTTAGATAGTTACGAAAGGAAAGAACGTAATGTATCCAGATACCAGGCATTTGTTAGACTTGACTGCATCGGCTGCTGATGATGTGGGTGTGGCAGATGTACCAGGTGGGTTAATGGGCAGATGGGCAGATGGACAGGTGGGCCGCCTGGACAGCAAGACGGCTTCTTGATGGTTGCGTGCTGTGCTTTTGTTGCCTCGAGCGAAAGATTTTAAGTGATTTTTCTGTGAATTTGTATACAGTTGATGTCAAATTTATTTTGATTCTAAGCGTTTTGTATGCAGTTGGCAGCACAGTTTGTCAATCAGCTAGAGTTGTCAGTATTCTGAATTTAATAGTGTATAAAATGAGCATTAAAAGTCCATCTATATAGTTTAAGTCAAAATTTAGCTAACTTGCAGCTATAATTCTTCATTTTCATTGAGTTGACAGGCCAATTTAACGTTTCTAAGCGAGTTGGCAGCACCTCTGAGCGCTTAGCCTTTCACTTTCTGGTTGTCTAATTAAAAACTTTGGCGCGTTAATCCAACATATGAGACAAGCTCACACCTCAGCTGAGCGCCTGGTGGCTGGTGCCTGGTGCCATCTGAAGCCGTTGCCTTGTCAAAACTGTCACAAAAATGACATTTTGCTGGCTAATTACAAATTCAAATTAAATCACAAGTAATTAGCTGAAAGTCAAAGCTAAAGGTGCCGGCAATGCGAAAAAGGTGCTCGGCTGGAGTTTCGTTGGCTTTTTGGCGTTCAGGAATTTGACAGAATTTTATGATTTACAAACGCCATGAAATGCGCCTAATGGTTTGTTTGTTTGTATGTTTGCTGGTTTTTGTTTGTTTGGGCTTTTCGGGGGAAGGAAGGGGAAGGAGGTGTCATTCACGCCCACAGGACGACGTTGTGCCAAATGAAAAACATTAAAAATGACAACAGGCAGCTAAAATGTCGGCAAGGTAACCAAATGACAAAACGACACATTAAAATACATTTTTAATGTTGATGTGTTGTGTGTATGTGTATGTTTATTGTGTGTGTGTGTGTAGTATATGTATTGTATATGAGCATGAGTGTGTACCTGACACGCCCATAACCGCGTTTGAATACCCTTGCAAAGGGTATTATCATTTTAATATACTTGTTTTCAACCCCATCAAGTAGTACTTCTTCTTAATCAGATTTAAGAGCGGTCTTTTTCTATGTAAACTAATCAATTTTAATTAAAGCCGCCACGCATATTTCCTTTTGCATAAAATCGGACATATAGTAGAATTTTAATGACATATAATTTAATATTAAATTAGTACTACCGATGTTTACAATGACCTTCAAAAATTGTAATGATTAGCTTTTGTGAGTCTTTCTCAATGATTCTCATAATTCAATAATTGAATAGCAATTTCTAACTTTTAAAATATGGTTGGTGAATAACAATAAATAAGAGAAAGAGTGTTGCAAAACACATTTTTTTGAAGTTTTAGTGTTTTTTCTTTCCTATATTAAGTTTATTATCATTTTTCTTTTTCTTTTGATTTTTATTTTATTATTTTCTCTTATCAAATTTATTATCATTTCCATCTGATATTTATTTTATTAGTTTCTCTACAAGGGTATTTAATTTTCGGTAACTCAACATAAACAAGCTTGCTTGTTATTCCGTATTTATATAACTTTTTCATACTGCCCATACACTTACTTTTTTAGACTTCCAAAAAACCCTCGTATGTTAGAATTGTAATCAAAATAATTCTTTTTATTGTGATTTCGCTGAATGTTAATCAACGAACTCACAATAGAGAGAGCTTCAACGATCTGAGGGTGTTGTGTTAATATATTTAAGAATTCAACATCCCGTTGACTTTTGAATTATTTTTATGGCTTTCGTTTTAATGGGTTTCATTTCCAGGGGAATGAAAAATTAGTGTAGTCTTATCTAGACAATTTGCATATCTATTTGCTGATTCTAATTAAAATAAGTTCCCGGTTGAAGTTTGTGAAAATGGAGAATTTCAAGTATTTTATTAAAATGTCGCTTTACATATATCATAGCAATAATTAATTACATAGACGAATAAATTAAGAAACTTTTTAGTCGTTACCGATAAAGTAAACAAAAAAAAATTCCTAGATAGATAATAAACTATCGTAATTATTATATTACAACATACAATATGGCATTAACGGATCTACAAAGCAGTTAAGATGTGTAGATTTATAACAAAAGTTGGCAATAAAACGTAGGATTTATAAAAAACAAGAGCATTATTTAATAATTTAAGCAATAAATAATTAAGAAATTTTAAAGTAAACTTTGCTCTAATTCGCCACCTTTAAATGGTTCATCATAATTTTGATTTCATCAAGTAGGCATTGAAAAATTAAATACAAAATTTTAATTTCATCAAGAAGGCATTGAAAAATTAATTACAAAAATTCTGTAACTTCATTTGGTTTCACGGAAAACATCACAACGCTACATCGCTTTTTTTTTCGCTTGATAAAAATTTTGAAATATTTTCTTTAAAATGAATTTAATTTGGAATCATAAAGGTCCATACTTTCATGCTCCCTGTCAGCGTGATCGGTTTCCCAGTCTGGTTGATGAAATGGGAGAGGATGGCGATAAGCTGGTCGCCCATCTGGGTATTCCCAACATGCCGGACATGGGCGCCCGCCTGAAGAGGGGTCGTACGAACTCAAATGCCGCCGAACAACGTGCCGCCGATTGTGTAAGAGTTTCCTGTGTGCCGTTGCAGGAAATGTTTAGTCCTGCATTGAATGGAATGCGACGCGGCGTTGACAAATACGCCCAGATACCAAGATTTGATCACTATGCCAATCAGGAGGTGCATCACAATCACCAACCTCATATTAGACACAATGGTCACAATCTAAGGCCGGCACAGCGCCAGGAGGGTGAGCCTCCATACACTGGGAAATGCCAGCACTGCTGGCGTCGAGGCAGCAATGATGTGGCAAATGATATTCAGGGACGATTGTATTTGCAACAGGCCTATCTACTCGGACAAATCAATCTTTTGTGAGTGATCGAAGCAGCTAAAATCATCGGGTCCTAACTAAACAATTATTAACTTATTTTAGATTTGCGGATGAACAGCCGCCTGTTGACCCGGCGCATGTCCAACGCAATCGCAATCTCAATCGTGGGTAGAATGGGACTCTACGTTTAAAGTGTATATTTGCTGCACTTTAAGTTGCCATTAAACTTTAACATCTGCTTTCAATTATGATAAATATGCATAAAGGGACAGTTACGGGGGGCAGTTGTCTCACAAATCAACGCCAGCATTATTTTTTTTTTATATTTTATGTAATCACAAACGCCGCGCTTCTGTTGCTGCACAGTTTAATTGCTATAAAAAGTCTGTGGCATTCAACAGATGTCAACAGCAAACTACAAAAGATGAATTATCTGAATCTGAAACGAAAATGAAATTGAGATCAGACTAGCGCCAGGCATGTGAACTGTTTTTGATTATGGTATGTTAAATATGAGGAAGTCAACAGAGAATAAAAAAAATATAAATATAATAAAATTCCTGCAGATTACTTTATTTTCAGAAGTGCTCCAAAACTTTGAAAGATATGCTCTTACATTTATTAAAATATCTAATTAAATTTAAAGTTCTTACAGACAAAGCTTCAATTCCTTGTTTATAATATCCAACTGTATGCATATTTAATAAACACTCCAACGACGACGATTTAGTTTAGTTTTCCAATTTTATTCACTCATTTGGCCCACTTTGTGTGTTGCAATTTTATTGTGCTCTTATCTGGCGATTTCATATACTGCTTCTGTTCTGTTCAACATTTCCATGTCGCAGTCGCAGTCGCAGTCGTCGTCCTGCTCATCCTTACCCAAACTTTCACTTAGAGCTTGTTCACTTAGCCATAAGCTTTGCATAACTTAAGGCGCAACAGGAAATGAATGAACACACCCCAGTCGACAGCCTGTACAAGCGAAACCAAACGAATTCAAACGCAAGCGAGAAAAATGTTGCCATGGCACAGTTTTTCCATGTACTTAGCACTCATTCCATTTCATGGCACCCACACACTGAGGCATGATAGAGCAAGGAGAGTCAGAAGGAAAAGAACCAGAGGGATGTGCTTTATCCAAACACAAATTGCTCTTGTAATATCAATTTAAAGCAACGCGCCAAAATTACGCCTTAAATTATGCAAATGTTTTGCGCTGCGGCTGGCAAACAACAAACAAACAAGTAAAAAAAAAAGAGAAAAACAAGAAGAAACATTTCACTCGAAAGCTCCTAACTGCGGTATACTCTGTTGTCTGCTTCGATTTGCTAAGGGGACAAAAATGCTATAGGAGCAAGATCGAGACAGACTTTTTATTATACAACTTTATAATTTTATTCTATGGAAAGTATCTATTACAAACTTGATTTCTTTAATAGTTAAGAAATAACGTCCGCATTTATATGGACTCCTTAAAAACCCATTATACTCTATTCCACTTTTTGTGAAGCAAGTATAATAACATAAGAAAAAATTTTAAGCTTGGCTGGCATTTGATTTAAATTTTTATTTGTATTTTCATTACTATTTACTTTATGATGTTATTCAAGGTTTTGTTAATTTTTATTAAATTTGCTGACAACAATTTGTGAATCTGTTTTAATTAAGTGTAAAATGTACAAAACTTTAACTTTATGTGGCTGACAAAAAGTTTTTATTCATCAAATTCTTTTTTATATATTTCAAAAGCTGAGAAACGCAAAAAAAAAACAAAAATATTTAAATAAATAAAATATAAGTGATAAAATACCTAAGTACGCCAAAAGTCAGGATAAAGCTTGTGTGATAAGTTTACACACAAGCTCAGCAAAACAAGTAAGAATGCATTAGTCGTATGTAACCGACTCAAAGACACCCTGTACTCAATGCTGATATACCAAAAAAAAGTTGTCTCAAAATTAA
Source organism: Hirtodrosophila alboralis (assembly GCA_035043045.1). Taxonomy (NCBI): domain Eukaryota; kingdom Metazoa; phylum Arthropoda; class Insecta; order Diptera; family Drosophilidae; genus Hirtodrosophila; species Hirtodrosophila alboralis. The sequence continues at coordinate 649,797 of JAWNNH010000064.1, forward strand.
ACGCGTTAATACAAATGAAAATACAGATGGATAAATCTATCTATATAGCGACGACTGGAGTTTTGTTCATAAATATATCTAATTTATTACCTCGGAGATATCTTTGTAAGTCTTTTGATTAAATTTACTTTTAACTTTTTACTACAGGGTGTAACAACAAGACGTTCAACAAACGTCAACAGAACTTTCATTTTGTTGAAATAACTTTCTTAATATTTTGTTTTATATATATATGTATTTACAAATTTCCCCTGCTTTATCTCCTGCCGCTTCATATTTTTCTTTTTTTTTTCCTGTATCTTCTGTTGCGTTTCCTGTGCCACATTTCCTTTGAACTTTATCTTTGTTGTTTGGCATTTGTTGTTGCTATATTCATATATATAGTATAACAAACATTTTCAACTTTCCCGTTCAAGTTTATGCAAAGCATTTCAAGTTTTCCCATTCTACTGCTCCCAACGTTTGCTTCCAGCTCCGGCAAAAAAAAAAAAAAATAATAAAATAAAATTGAGAGCGCCAAAACTTTCTGTTACCTTTAAACAAATTGTCCCTTTTTGTGGGCAACGTGTGAGTATGTGTGTGTGTGTGTGTGTTGACAACAACAACAACAAAAGGAACACTACAAAAACAACTAGAAAAACACATTACAAAAACCCGGCTAAGCAGGATGTGAGCACTTTGAGCCTGGGTTGCTTTTAGTTTATGTGTGACTATGTATGTGTGTGTGTTTGAGGATTGTGTTTGCCATATTTCCGTTGATATTTCTACTCAAAACTTGGCCAAGTTTTTCTTCTCCTTTATTTTACTTAGACATTTTCAAGTTTTTCCTGCCTGTTGGCCAAATCTTCTAAGCTGTTGACGTTTATGTGTTCAACTTTGCAAATGCTCTATTAAATGAAAGAGTATTTAAAATTTGTTAAAACAATCAATTCTTGGAATATTATGGAGCACGGGCAACTTTGCATCAAGCCAAAAAACATTCTTATTTATAGATTTATCTTATACTTAAACAAAGAAATTTTTATTTAATTTCAATTCTATATTCAAATCGAATTACGTAATAGTTCTTATTTAAAACAATAACAAAACGGATAAAAAACACTCCAGCCATTTATGATAAAATAATATTTTTTTAAAAAGATGCAATTAATTGTTATGTATCAATTATTGGATATTTATTTTATTTCTTATATTTAGCACTTGGAAACTATTATTTTTTTTTAAATTTAGTAGTACAACTTTTAAATCATTAATAAATAATAAATATTTATAATTAAATTTTTTCTTGAGAACTTCTCAATACCCGTAGGAATATGTGCTATTATCATGCTAATTAAAAATTGTTTTTCGTTGCTAAAATGAGCACAAACAATTGTATAGGGTTTGCTTAGCGCATTAACATATAGATTCTACAGAACCAATAAGTTATAATTTTAAGTGCGCTTATATTCGTTATATTCTCAGTGATTTGTGCATTCAAATAGACAGAGAGACGGAGAGGTCCTGAGCGACTCGCCTATTGATACTGATCAAATATCACAGTTTTATTACCCCATTTTACCCATTTTTACACTGTGTAAAAATGCAAGATTTCTTTGTAATAAAAAATTCAGCTCGAAAGCCCATGAGCTATTAGGTATACATTCACGAAACTGATATTTGTGAAACTCCAATAAATTACTTCAATGTAATTCTGGGCAGTCTACTTGGAGTTTTTGTCACTAATTCCGCATATTTTTACTGGAAGAAGTCCTTAATTCTATGGCTTTATGAACGTAATATTTGCATCAGGTGCATTGTCGGCCCAGATGTCGCAATGTGTGATAAAGACAGAGTCAACGCATTTCTTGCATTTTCACATCACGACAAGGATTTTGTTGGAGAGTATGTTGAAAAACTTGAGAAAGATACTCGAGAATTTAAGCTATGTTATTATCAACGAGACTGGTTGATCGGCGAATCCATTCCAGCATGCATTTTAAAAACGATTGAATATTCACAGATAATTATTATTTTGATGGGGTCGCTTTGAGTTCCGAATATCCATTCAAGCTGCCTCAATCGATAACGAGAAGAGACTTATTATTATTGTATGTCCGGAAGTCGAAAATGTTGATGGTTTGTACCACGAGCTAAGAATCTACATGAAATTTATAAAAATGTGAAGACGCACGGGTTGCAATACTAGATGGTCAACAAGTCAAATAAGTCCCCTAAACTTTATTTAGGTAATGAATAAACAAGTAAAAAAAAATATATTTTTAAATTGCTTGTATTTTTTTCAACTATTTTAGAACCAGCAAAGAAACAAATAAATTATTAAATAATTATATTATAAAAATTATTATTATATTATATTGCAATAAGAGTTTCAAAATCAAAGATATTATTTCCTATATCTAGAGTTTTAAAATAAATTCATATTAAGCAAATTGATTGACAGGCCAATTAAAATAATTCTATGTAAGGGTATACAAATAAAATTGTAATAAACACACAGAATACTTGTTCACTTAATATTTTGCTATAGTTTCCAATTTCTGCACTATTAAAGGAATGACTTTGCTGACTTTTGGATAACATATATATTGTGTGGTTGCTTTGTGAGTATGACTGACTTTTGAATTGAATACTTTTTGGGTAGGCTTTGGCCATAAGCAAAAATGCAAAAAATGAAAAAAATGCCAAATTAAGTAGCAAACGTGTGGGCTCAGCTTTTATAAAAATTGCATTGCTATTAATATAAATAACACAAGCTGAACAAGATTGAAAACAAAAAACTTAGAGAAAAAAGAGAGAATGAGATAGAGGGATTTGCACAGTTTCGGCGCTACCTTTGGATTAAAAGTACAATTAAATTCACATAAAACAAAATATCCTGCGGTGCTTTTTATGTGAGCGCTTGTAATATAAATCCTTTTGGCTAATGGGTGCTACACACACACACACACATCTTTCCACGAGCACACGCATACATACACACCCATGTTTTTGGCATTGGTAAAAGCTCCAAGTGCCACAAGCTTGACTAAAGCTGCTCACAGCAGGCGGTTCATTTGACCGTGTGATGGGGGGAGGAAAACAGAACTTGGCCAGCAAAATGAACTGAAAACCCTGCAAGGACATCAAGTGTACTGCAAAGGGGGGGATGGGAGGTTGGGGCTGTGTGCTAAGCAGAGGTTAAGCAGCGCGCTCGTGTGGAGCTTCTAATGAACAAAATGTGCATGCGAATGAGCAGCCCGAGCAAAAGAGACCTGCCAGTAGAGAGAGGTAAACATTTGCACAGGTACAAAATAAAATATGCATCCTTTGTGTGTGATTAAGGGTAAATCCATTTTTATGTCTCTGGCATTACGCATCATACAATGTTGAGTGTGTGTGAGAATCGCAGAGAAAGGCGTGAGAAAGTGCTTAAAATTAAACGAAATTTTCTAAGGCAACTTAATAATATGCAATTCCAACTGAAATTGGCCATTATGTAAGCTGGTGGATGAGCACGAGAAATCTGCTCGTGAGTCATGAAAACATTTACAATAACAAAATTGTAGGTTGAGTCGATCCCGAAAATTTTTTCGTGTGCGGTTGAAAAACCCCTTCATGTATTTTTTTTAGTAAGCTCGCTCGAAATGAGAACTTGTGCGCCCGTCTCCGGGTGTCCCGATCTGGTGTGCATACTGTTGTCATAAATCATTTGTCTACTGTCCAAGAAAAAGTTACACTGAGCGAATGAAAATACAAAATGCAAATAAATACAAAATTATATTAAAATTCACCGCTTGATAAATTTTACTCTCTTTGAATTAAGTTATTAGTGTTTCATGAACTTTTATCTTATTTGTCTCTAAGTAGTGTAGATTAGGTACCACTTTAGATGAAAGCTAATAATTGTCTTATGAACTTTGTTTATCATTATATTTACCTAGCAAATTAAACAATAGATCAAATAATGCCAGTCTGGTTAAATGTATAAATAAATATAGTGTCTTTTCATATTTAAAGTACTATTCATAAAGTAAACATAACTAAAATGAATAAAACATAATAACATCTAGGTTTCTGTTACTTTATGTTAAAGTTATACATCTTTGAATTTTTATAGCAAAAAATTAAAATACCATTTTATTAATAAATTATAAAATAATATTATTTGTAAGTCCCAAGCTCAACTGTAGCAGGTATATTAAATGTATAAAGTTGACGGGGTTGTCAATTGTTACAGTTATGAGCTCTGACTATGTTTCGTCAAATGCCGTAATGTTTCGCACGTAAAATACCCTTTTTAATAATAAGTTGATTTTGAGCAGATACATACGCAAGTTTCATTAAGAGACTTACACTGCGCTACACAATTTATATATAACGAAAGACTGTCTGGCTGGCTGACAATTCATTTTAATGTGCATTTAAGTAAATAATTGAAATTTATTGCTGCTATGGCAGAAAGGCTTTTTGAACTCGCTGAACGGTAACAACAGTAAGTACAGTAACATCAGTAAGTACAGTTTACCAAGGGTCATTACAATGCAACTCAATTAAATGATTGTCATGTGCCGAGTGATTTAAAGTCAAAATGCAATTGAAGGCAAAGTTCCAAGAAAATTCGCAACTCTACAGATTACGAATATACTTACTCACTGGAGAGGGTAAAATATAAATTGTAGTATTGAATTGTAATATTCAAAGAGATATATTTTCTTTTAAACGGTAATATGTTGTTACCAAATAAAAGTCTTTAGTTTAGCTAGTTAGTTTACAAACTAGTGGAGGATTGGCTTTACGTTATTTTTTAATTACAAGTTTCTGATAAGTCTGTTGGTGTAGGAAAACCTTTAATTTTATTTTCAAAATATGTCAATTGAGAGATCCATATATATAAATGTCGAAAAAAATGTGTAGGTATTCATTAAATGAGAAATTTGTTTTCAGTTGTTCGTAATTTCCAGGAAAAGGTTTCTAAAGAACAACATTTTTGGTAAGCTTTCCAGAATAGTTGCTAGTGCCTCAACAGAAGTACTCACTGTAAACGTATTCAGCACTGTTAACATATGAGGCACTGTTAAAGTATAAAGTGCTGTTACAACAATCGCAGTGGGAAATATTTTAAATGATATAGGCAGTATTTTTTAAATAAATTCGAATTAGGCTATATTATTCGGCAATAGAGGACGTAGCACCTTTAGAAATATTTTATATGACAGAACAAAGTTTGCGAATATGATTAGTTTGATTTTTGGTTTTAATTTTCTTATATTAAGTGAAACTATCGTTGGTTTTAACTATCACTATCAAGTTATGGCAATATCGATGTTCTGCCTTCTCCAGTTCATATATGCATGTCTGTTCATGTTTAATGCAAACAAAGCCTGAATCCCTCTTCCAACTACAACAACACAAAGCCAATTTCAGCCTATTTGAGTCGATTCAAGTCGAACTCTTCACATGATACGCACAATTACAACGATAATGCCATTTTGCAATTGGCTCTGCTTTTCTTTCTTAAATTTTTTTTTGGCAGTTGTTGGCTAATTAAGGTCACGTGACCTGACTGCAAATATGCCTTCTGGACGAAAGCTCCGTCTTCTGTGCAGCGATGCATGCGCCTGGAAAATGTGAGCTCGCATCAAATGCAGCCCACCAAAAAATGTAGCCTCATCAGAACTGGGAATTTGGAAGCGTCGTCCACTAGAAAGAAACGAAATGCATGGTTTACGCACATTTGGGCACAGACGACGAGCTGCCCCGCCCAGCCGGGCAATTATCATACGGCAAAATCAAGCACCCCCCTGTCCCGCCCCCTTCTACTGAGCAGCCCGCCTGCTATGTTCAAAGCAAAGTTTTCCCAAGCAAACTTAACAGAGAAAATTACGCACACGAATTGCGCTGGACAATAAAAAAGCAAAAGCACAAAGCAAAAAAAAAAAAGGAACAGAAAAAAAACGAATGGCAAATAAATTATGAACAGTAGGTGGTTTGTGGGTTAGGGGATGTTGTAAACGTAGGGGGGTGGCCATGTACTTGCGCGTCTAATTTGTTGGAAAATTAGTTTGTGTGTTTTGTGCGTGTAATTTCCATGCAAGTTTTCTTTTCAGACAAGGTCTGCATTTGATTTTGATTGAAATACGCAAAAAAGGCAGCTACCGTTCACTGAATTCGTGTATAACTGAATGTGGCTTCCAAGCCGTGAAAAACCAAAAGGGAAATAGTAGCTTAACATTTTTAAGGGTAACAGTAATAACAATGTCTTCAAAGGATACCATAAAAAGTGGTTACAATTTGTTGGCTAACAATGAAAATATCACAAGATTGACAAACACAGTCAATCATAATCGATAATAATGATTAGGCACATGTGTGGATTCTGAGTCTGTGAACAAGACTTTGAATGCAATTTTAACATGCGTTTAACATCCTGCACAATTAATTCCTGCTGCATTAGTCTAGCTTATGGAACTTAACAATTGCGTAATGTTTCCAACATAAAAATTCTATAGAGGTTCCAGTGAAAACTATTTCTTCAAATTGTCAATGCGCCGCCCCTCGTAAAATAAAATTTTTTTGAAATATATATATATTTAAGACAATAATTATTGAAAATTCAATTTTTAATTTAAAAGATTTGTGAGCTATAGTTTGCGTTTTTGTTAAATAAATTAAATTTATTAGGAATTTTAATTCTTAGGGTCAAAATATTGCCAAATAATTAATGAATTTTCTTACTCTCTTTTCATTAAACTTATTTATCAATCTAAAGGATCAGACGATCGTTATAGCAAAAACACTTAGACATTACTAAAATTATAATAAGAAAATGTCTAAAAAATCTAACACAAATGTATTTTCTTAGAAGATTTATCTTTTAAGCAAATCTGAAAAATTACAAATTCGAATAAATAAAAATAAAATTTAATCAAAGTTTTTCAAAATTTCGCTTATCCTGGTTGTTTTTAAGACCCTAACATAATAATTTCGTGTTTTCAAAACAAATTGGTGGTAGACATGCATATGTGAATATGTACATCAATGAAACTTAACTAAATTATAATTGCAAAATCTTAAAATTCAATGTAAAATCTGTATCTGATTTAGTTAATCTCAATTAAACCCACCTGAAATTTGCCAGATTTAAGTTGTTGTTGTTGTTGTTGTTGTGCAGACACGTTTGTTGCTCGACTTTGATGCCGTCTGAGTGGACCACGCCCACCTGCAACTCTTGGCGAATGCAGTTTAATGAACGTTGACTTAACTACACACCCCAGCCACCATTCCACCATCCCTTGCCCAATCAAACGCATCATCAACAAGCAGTCGGAGGAGCTGAAACTCGACTTGGAGCTGGAGCTGAAGCTTCAGTCAGAAATGCAGAGTCATGCTCGTAATCATGATGATCTTCCATGGTAAATTGCATGCACGCCTTTTTAACCCAAATATGATGTGCCCAGTCTCTCCCCTCCAGCTGCCACAGCCCCTGGCCGTGCCCCATAGTCATAGTCCATGGCTCTGTTCCGTCGATTTTCAGGGGCCGATAAGCGGGCACCGCGTGCTTTCATTATGGGGCAACGACTGTTGCGAAGACTTGCATGGATTAATGAGTCGCGATCTGGCAGCAGCGGCTGGAAAAACGTTTACGTGACTGAATTTTCAATTATTTTTTATTGCACTCGATGCGGTTGCAAAGTTGCAGGCCGCCTTTAATTGCAGGAAGTTGCATTTTGAATGTGCAATTTATTAAGAAATTATTTATTGTCCAATGAAATTGATTTTGAAAGTCGCGTGACAAGAAGTTTGGCATTGTGTGTGGCAACAACAACAGCAGCAGCAGAAGCAGCAGCAGCAGCAGCAGCCGGTTCCACATAATTAGGCAAGCAGCCCGCAAACGATATCGTTGCAATCTGCGAACGTGCAACATTTCAGGCCTTTCCACATGACTTCTAACACCTTAACATGCCACACGATCTATCCGATCCGCAGCATTTGCCAACTGCTGCTTCGATTTCCTGCCACACCCACTTGCACTTCTTTTCACTGGCAATTAATTTGATTTGATGGCCCTGGCCCGGACTAGCACCCGCACCCGGACCCGATCCCGATCCCGATCCCGATCCCGTACCCGGACCTGAGTTACTGACTGTTTGGTGGCGGTTCTCTAGCTCATTGCCTGTTTTCAAAGTGCATGCGAGTTGGCATCGCCGGCGTTGAGTAATTGACTGCTTTGATCTTGTGGCCAGGGTGACGCCTGGAGCAAACAGGCGCCCTAAAAATAACCACATCAGCCAGGCACTTTGAAGTGCCCTCAGATACTCAAATGTATACGTATGTACTAGTATACTATGTATTTATGTTTAATTAAAAACGTGCGCTCTTCTCTCTTATGAAAATAAACAGCTTGCAAAGTGGCAGAAAGTTGCATGCCATGTGACAACTTTGACAAACTGACAAACAATCAAACGAAGTTGCAAGTTTGAAAACCAAATTTAATACAGTATTTCTCGGCGAACATTGAGTATGTTAAGTTGGGCTGTCTGTACGTAGTTTATCTCCCACCTTGCTATGAAAGCTTCTTGAAAGATTGAATCAAGAACATTCTTGTCACGCCAATAGACAGAGACTAAAAACCGAGTCTGCTGCAGTCGGAAGCAAAGCAATGTTCTAAGTTGTTTTCTATTTTTTTGGCCAGTCCAAAAATTTGGGTCAGCAACTGGCAGCGCCTTAAAGAGTTTGCTTCAGTTTGGGGTTTGGGGCAGGACACACGCTATCTTGGCTTATGCGCCTCATTAATCAAATTAAATTGCATGAGAATTACGACGGGAATTTGTATCGGTCACTGCGCCCACAAGTAGGCAACTGTGCGTGGCATTGCCAGGCGTCGATTGTTAACGAGAAGCAGGGGGAAGGGTGGGGTGCTGTGGGTGTGTGTGCATCCAGCCGCAAAGATCTCGCGATGTGGCAATCAGCTGCTGGTCTCTTGTACCAATGAGTAGACGTCCTGGTGTGTGGCCTTGTGTGGTGTTGGTTTGAATGCGCAATCCACAACTAGATGACATATTTAAAATAAATCTTGAAGATTGTATATATGTATATAAATTATCATACATAACGATTGCCCACAACATTCTCCATTTATTGTGTTCAAATTAAAGGAAAAAGACAAGCATATGTTGTTTGTTTTATCTTTATTGGGTGAATGCCGAAAACCTAACTAGAAATTCCTAAAATTTATTTTGAGATAATTTAAATTATTGGTATGAGTACACAATTAGCTGTTTAAAGAAAGCTTACATTCAACTTTAAATTCCATTAATTTAATCCACAAATTATGCTAAAATTTATTGTTTAATAAAAATTGAATAGTTCAGACATAATAGCCGTAATATTTAATATAATAAACTTAGAGATTATAGACTGAAATTCAATATGTATTTTGCAATAAATGAACAAAAAAAACCACATGAGATTTTATTTTAAATGCATAGATTGTATTATTGTAGCTATTAATATGTCAAATTATCATTTCTGTTTATGCAAAAATTTAATTTAATATATTTATTTCTATTCAAATTTATAATTGATTATGCATTAGAATGACGTGCCTTAACTGATTTTAGAACTTGATTTTTGTACTTGAAAAGACATGGATTTATGAAGAAAATTATTGGCTGCTTTCTAGGACCTTGTAACAGAGCTATAATATACACAAATGTTCATATATATTCTTAAATAGCACTTGTCTGTTCGCTTTAGTGCTAACTTATTTTTCCCGGAATGGATCGAATAAATATATCAAATCACTGTTAAAAGAACAATCGTTGCAAATACAAGTAGTGCTTGCAAGAGCAAAATCATATTTTTAATGACATTAATCAAAAGTTTCACTAAGTCTATTATAGATGCAAGCAGCATTAATTTAAGCAAATAAGATTTATCTGCCTTACAGCTTTCAATAGCTATCTATGCCATATTCTAATTTTGGCACTTTCATTTCACATATGCACATTAAGTGCCACACCAAAGACGCAGGAGAGGGCGCTCAATGACCCGTTGAGAAGCTGCAAAGGAGAGACGCCGCAGTGGGCGTGGCAGTGGCAACAGCGTGGAAACTCTATGTTAAATGACAAATTACAAGTATTTACATGCAAAACACAACAAGATGCTGGCAGCCAGTCGGCTGCTCCAAGGCAATGTAATCGATGAGGTGCGCGTGCCTGGCAAGCGTTGAGGAGCAGCAACAAAAAAAAAAAAAAAATAAAAATTATAATAAAAAAATAAAAAACCACAGGTTGATAGAGTGCCGTCAAGAAAAGACAGACAATCAAGGCAACAGGCGGGAAGTACAGGATGCAGGATGCGGACTGCGTAATTGAGCGTAAGAAGCCAAGCGGCGTAGAAGCTGGCGCCACCTGTCGTTCAGTGTGCGAGCTTAAATTGATTGCATTAATAATATAAAGCCAGGGGTGGAGTCAACTGAGCGAAAAAGGGGGCTGCATTACCCCGAAGGGCTTACCAAAAGCCAACGGAAGTTGAGCAATATTTAGTTTTTAACATCGCATGATTAATATATGTAAAAATTTAAAAATAACAATTTAGAGCCCCTACGCCTCTGTCTGTGGCACTTAATGTTGTTAATAATGTTGACATTTTGTGTGCAATTTAACAGCTGCAGTGAAAGTTTCCAATGATTGCCAAGTTTCATCGGTTGCAAAAGTTGTTTAAATGTTGCCTTAATGAGAATAAGAATAATTTCGAAATTGCTTTAAAATATAGTTACATAAAATCTATGTGAAATTAAAAATACTTTTTTAACCAATCCATCTGCACATTGCTGGACACAATTGCTATTAATTAGCTTTACAAGGCCATAACACACCTTTCGTTAATTTTTTCTATTGCCTTACCACCTTGCCTATCTACGAGATACTTCAATGCTGTAAAGCTGAGGTTATTCATTGCTTGGACTCTGCGATATGGGCAATACTACATTGTTGTGGCGGAATCTTCACACACGCCAACTTTTAAATCATTTCGACGCCACGCAATGCTTGCCACATGGTTCGGACCCAACCTGCCCCAGGCCACCCGCCCCTTCTCAATTCACAGCATAGGCATCTCAAGATCGCATGGCATGGAGTGTGAACAGCGGGTGCCGCTCTTTTTTTTCTTTTTGTGTTTTTTGTGCTGTCAAAACATGGCAGGCCAAGTGAGGTAGTGGGTGAGGGAGTTGGTTGCCACATGCTGGCAAATGCCTGGGCTCATAAATTGCCGCTATCTGTGAACTGTATCTGTATCTGTATCTGCAGCTTTGTATCTTTTACGGCTCGAGCATTGCAAAATATGCTGCTAATTGAATTGAATTGAACTTGCGCACAGTTCGATGAGCTGCGATTTTCATGTGATTTATGCGACGCGGGTGGAGACTCCAAGTGGTAGCCGCCTACCAAATGAAGTGCTTGCAAGTGCCAAGCCCTGAATGTCATTGCCAGAGACAGACAATGCCAAAAGGCAGAGTCCACAACTGCTCAGCTCACAGTTGACTTTGGCAAGTGCAATTCCCCAGTGAACGCCTCTTGCAACGTTCTCAACCAATTAAACCAGTTTCCTGTCACCGTGCCTCGTTTCGCAGAATCTACTTTATATACATATAGTTTTATTTTTTTATTTTTTTTGCTCTCGTTCATTTGATTGCACGCTGATGAAATAACAAGACCCACAACCAGACCAGGGTCCACTTCCCTTGTGCCCCAGCAGCGATGCCCTCATAATCAAACAGTGCCTTAGTCAGGAGGGCGTCTGCGCAAACGCAACCATCATCAAAATAAAAATAAAAATTTAAAAAAAAATATATAAAATGAAAAGAAAACGAAGGAGCAGCACTTAACGTACAGAGTGAATAAAAAAATCGAAAATAATTTAACGCAAAACGTGCGAATGTTTACTTTTAGCAAAAGGACAAACACAAAAAACAACTTCCAACATCCAAATGCAACTGGAAGACAGAAGACCCTGAATGGGCTCAAACTGTCTGAGTCGGAGTCTGTGGTTCCACTCTCTGGTGTGTGAACTACCAGTCCCTGCTGGCTCCTCTATGGTTCGAGGTATAATTGGGCGGACAGCTGGACAAATGGACTTCAATGTGATGTGAATCTGTTGAGTGCTAAAAAGAGCTGCTGGTATTATTTAGAGAAAACTTCAATTGTGGGAAGCATCAAGCACAAGCTGCAATTGAACTTGAATTTAAAGCTGATAAATGGAATTGGGCTCAAATTTAAGTGATAAAAGTTTGATAAATAATCACAGCGTAATTATAATCAGTATCAGTTAAAAATAATGAGTTTTGACAAAACTATTGATCAAATATAAAGTCCCCTTCTCAATATGTTAATAGTTATATCTACAGGTTTTCTTGTGTATAACAGGACGTTTGGTTTTCACTTTATTTATTTATGTGAGTTGTTAAGATACTATTTAAAATAAAAAAATAAAAAATAATAAATAATAAATAAATTTCTGTTATTTTTTTGCCATAAATAAAATTATATCTCCAAATGGCACTAAAAAAAATTAATCAAATTATTGTGATTAAAATAAACATCTGAGCTACTTGTTTTGTCATAAGAATGTTTTTTTTTAATATAATTCAATAAATATAAAAGAAAAAGCTTCCCAGTATAGAAGTTTTTAATTAAATCCTTTTAGAAGTCATCTAACTTGAAATTGAAATATGACAAGAGCATAAACTAAATGTTTTAATTATTTACAGTTATTCAAAGCTATTTTTTTAAAAAATAGAAAAAATTAATTTTTAAAATCAACGAACGATTTTATAGGTCAATTAACTGTCAGATTATTTGGATCTAAAATTCTTTTGCATTCGGTTATACAAGTAGCTCAGATAGTTTTAAAACCTGAAGGGAATGCACAAACAAGAATAAAGTTTTATTTATATACAGAAAATACTTTTTGTATCTCAGAATATTATCTTAATTTTGATCAAGTGTCATGCGGCAATATTAGCTGCAATGAACTTTCATCATAGACTACTACATCTGCATCTAATCCCAAGTGAAGTTGCCAGTTCCTCATTCCCAGCAGTCACAGTTTGACACTTGACAGGAGCAGACATTGGGGAGTGGAGAGTGTAAAGTGCAACGCGGTCGTGACTGCATCTATATGGAGTGGAGTTGACAGTCTGTGTCCAAAATGGTGGAAAGTTGTTGCAACTTTTTATTTGCAACAAAAGACAAAACGTCAGAGAGGACGGCAGCAAAACAAAAAAAAAAAAAAAAATTACAACTGAAACGAGTTTGTTTCGAGCTGGTCCTTTGTTTTATTTTTTTGTTGTTCCTGCTTTTTGCGCTGTGATACTTGCGACGAAATTGAAAATGCATTTTTAATGATTTGTTGCTGTGCGCTGCATGTGAAAATATTACGGACAGTGCATCAATTGATGATGTATGTGGGTTGGGGCTCTCATGCAGTGTATGAATCCCCAAAAGTCAGTCAGGAAAATATGATTCGAATCTTGAACTGATCCTTAGGCACAGCTTTGAGTCATCTGCACACGCAAACAGTCTCTCATTTCCGAGAAAGGCATTTCACTTTAAAAAAAAAAATAAAACAAAAAGCACAATAAAAGGTATTTACAATTTATGGCAATGGCAAAGTGGAGCACTTAAATTCAAAAGCGTTAAACAATGACGATCGTTTTGAATAAAGTCACGAAACTTACAGAAAATACAAAAGAAACTGAAGATCTGAAAGTTATTTAAAGCGTGTTGAAATGCAGAAATGTTTTGGTAAGCGATTAAATAAAGGTTTTGATATATTTAAATACAAATCTTGAGCCAAAGTCAAATGTTCTTTTTAATAGCTTGCAATATTGGTATGGCATGAATGTATTTCGATTGGTATAAAATCTTGCTTTTATGATTTTATCACGTATTTAATTGATTCAATAGTCAATATATTTCACATTCAAACCAATTTCTTACAAAATGATGTGATTTACGTCACATAAATATTAAGGTAACATTGTAGCAACATTTTCTAAAAATTGATGTTGATTAAAAGTGCCTGCCTGAAAGAGTTATGGAAACGAGCGAAGAACTCTCTGTGCACACTTGATTAATTGTCCTTAGAGTATCATTCGTTAGAAACTTGACTTTTATGTGGATACTGCTGCATATTCAAAATGAAATTTAATATGCCAAAATATTGCCGGACACTTGAGGCTGTCATTGGCAGGAGCGCACATGAGCACGAGCCCGGGCATGTATTATAGCAGATACAGATACATATACATATAGAGATAGAGATACATGGAATGCTATAAAATTGACGATAATGAAGTGCTGCAGCTGCAGATACATTTGACAGGGCAAAAGCTTGAAAACAAATAAGCAAATGCCAGAGACAAAAGATGTCAGAGGAATATCTAATGGCTGGCGTGTGTGCTTGAGCAATTTGTGAAGCATATTTAAATGTGACAACATGTTGTTTGCAAGTAGATACAAAAGTATCTACAGCTGTCATATCAAGTGGCAGCTGCCCATATCCCTCCGATAGCCTATTATAATATATCATCCTTCTGGATTACTATTGCAACCACGGTAGCAAATTGCCAGCTCAGCTCAACAACTTGAACAGACTGCGGCTTTGTGTGTTTTACTGCGGTCAATGGAATTTGCTTAAGAGGATTTCGAAAAATTTCAAATTAAGTGAATTGCTTTGAGCTGCCTGGTCCTGCGGTTGCTTACATAATTGTCCTCGTTAGACAGCCAGCAAGTTGAAGCCATCAAAACACACTGACGTTGCAACTTTAATGCCTGGCCTAGCATGGCCTGTAAGTCAAGTGCAACTGACTGGAGACAGAACTTTCCTTTGCGTATTGTTTAATGCTCAGTTACCTTCTAAATGGACGTGCTAATTGAAAGATGCGAACTGTCTGCCAGCTTGTTAGCCGGTTAGACGGTTAGCCGGCTAGGTGGCAGCAAATTGACAGCTTAACCCTCGGCCAAAGTCAATTTGTCGTTGTACTTAGTCGCATACATAAATTGCGAACCAAATCAACACACAGGTCGACAGGCCACGAGTCCACCAAGGCACATTACAACTTTGAATGCCAACTCGCAAATGAACTATAAATAAATAATTTGAATTACTAGGATAAGAAAAACACAGCACAATGTTCAGAGGTTATATTGAGTAAGGGCGAGGGTTGCTAGATATGTTATTGGGTAGTGTGTGGAGAGAATTGCTAAGTTTCTAAGAAAAAAATTAAATTTTGTATTTGAGATGGAAGTGCAAAAATTATATTATAAATTATAGAATCTGTGCCCAATTATCAGAGTCGGTGATTCTCTAGATAAAACTTTAAGTTTTTGCGGAAATAACAATCTATATATATAAAACTGCTTAATTTGGCTGATTGGCGAGCAGGCCAAGCGGTTGAAACTAGAAACCTGCAATTTGTGATAATACCTTCATATTATATCGTAGGTTGGCACTTTGGAAAAACTTTATTGGAAATATATCGGAAAGTAACTGGAAAATGCATTTTGAAAATCAGCTAGAGCATAGCAGATAACGCAGTAGGCTACAATAATATTGACACTACAGAACATAATTAACTTGTTTTTTTTCGATTTTGATATATTTTTATATTTTATAAAATTTTTTGAATAGTATAATTTTGGATTCATTTTTAATCTTAGAAATGAGAAAAGTTGCTAAAACCTTAGTGTAATATAATTTCGTATAAACTATTCTATATTGTATTTGACTTAACAAATTGTATAGAACGTTATACTCTCAGAAGTGTATTTTGTTATTCTTTTAAATTTTGTCCTTTTACGAATTTTGAATTTCAATCAATTACACATTAAATAATAACCATAGAGCCAAATTTAAAAAAAATCATCAGCTACTACAAAAACAAACCTCGCATGTACACATACAGGAAAGCGCAGTTTTGACTGTCAGAAAAACGAAATAAATATAACAAAAACGAAAAAAAAAAAAAAAAACTATCGAAACGTAAACGCTGGACGGCAACAAATCGTCCGAAACAAAAGAAAAACAAAAGTACTTTATAACATGTCTGCTGCAGAAGTGTTTGCAAAAGATACTTTGAACGAACAAAGTTGTAGATACTCGAAATTTGTATTCGTATTCGTATTTGTATTCGTATTCGTTTGCTGTTCTATGGCCGCTCGCTACAAGTTCATTAAATAAATTATTCATACGCAACGTGTGCCGACAAAATGGCGACTGGCGGCCGTTTTGCTCGCTTTGTTTCAGTTTTTCACAAACACACTACATACGCCATACAGTAGAGAAAAATTTCATTGGCAGTTTGTTTTATTTGGCAATGTCTGCACCGTTGTGCGGAATGAAAACGCATTCGGTTTAAATATTTATGGACAAATGTCTGTGTTTGTGTACGGGTCTCGTACCAAAATGGCCGCAGCCGGAAACGGGCCGGATATGCCATTCTGCTAACAGAAACGTTGGTCAGTTATATTCTCAACTTGACATTTGAATGGTGTGAACCGCTTTCACTCAACGGCCTGTCAAGCGGCAGAGCATCATTAGGCAGGCAACGCCTTTCTATTTCTTACTCATTTACAATGCTAAATGCCCAGCCCGCAAAAGTGAGCTGAAAACTCACAATAAACTATGCAACACTTTTGCACCACTACAGCTTGCAAAATCAAAACTAATTTAATTTGAAATGCTGAATGACAACTGGACTCTTAATGCTACTTCTACTCAAATTCAGCTTGGAGTTTGGCTGATGACTACATCATAGATTACAGGAAAACCAGCTCTGCGGGCGAGTGGCAAACATTTGACTGACATTTGTGTGACAATCTCTACAGCTGCATTTGTGGCTACAGAATTTAAGCTGTTAAATGGAATTTTTTATTTGTTTCAGCTCACTTGTGCGGAGTATGTAGTACTCCTGGGCCAGGTTAACCAATAAAAATGCATAGTGAGCTATGCAAATGTCAAATGTAAATGCCAACAACCGACGAGTGTATGAATACTTGTATGTCAATGCATTCCAAGAGTTGGACCTGCATTTTTGACAGTTGCAACTTGTTGTCTGGCGCCGTCTGCCCCAATCATTCTACATATACCTTCCACTAGTTTAGCTCAGTTCTATGTGGCATGCAAAAGTTGCCATACAATTTTTTGTTGCTTTGCGGTTGGCTAAACTTTTTTCCCCATTCGCTTATTGCATGAGATTGCATTTTTGAAAAGTCAGATACATGCAACAAGAACGCAAGTTTCTAATATTTGACTAATTTGAATTGAAGCGAATTGTTTCTGGTTCACTGAAGCAGTGCAAAATGTCAAATTTGCTTTCCCAACAAGTTCCAAATGTGATTCATTCTTTTTGCATGTGACTTTTCGCATAGATTCTCAACGGATTCTGCTCGATGTCTGCATTATATAGTTTTTGTTAAGGTTGACCAAATGTGCAAGTATAAAATGTTTTTAAATATTCTCTTGTGCAAGTTGAGCACATATGATTTTATGAATAAAAATGCATTCCGCTTGTTCAATTTGTTTTGTAATTGTATTTCTTCAATGTCACCTTATAATATTCAATTCTTAATTTATTGGTGACAATGAAGTTAACATAAATGTGTATGTAAAAATGGAGCCAAAATAAAAATTGGTATTTAAATTAAATTGCTTAAATTAATACGAATTATGTTGTATTATTTGAACATAGCGGAATAACGTTTGACTATGATTAGTTTGTAGTATGATTTGTTGTTATTTTTTTTAAAGGGGGCTAGGCAACGCACGCCGAATACATTAGAAAAATATATTTATACAGAAATTATTTTATTAAAAAACAAATAAAGTATTGTGATGTATATATTAATTAAAGCCTGTCAAAATGTTTTGAGCTGGCTCTTTCACTGGGTTTTCTGACAAAGTAAGGCTATTTATTGTAAATTGCATTTTCGAAACTATTAAAATCTTTTCTAAAATATGTCAATTGAAATTAGAAATCTATTGGAATGTTATTATAGCAAATGTAATATTAAATAAATTATATTTTTTCGATAATTGCAAATTTGTCCCTAAACACATATAAGTAATATTACAACAGTTCTTTGTTCGTTTTTATCATCCTGCACACCATATCCCACTTTATAAATAATGATTCCCATCATTATCTTTCGCTTGTCGCCAACTTTTTAAGCTGTTCCCAGATGACCTCCTCGATGGTCACTGGCTTTGAGTTTGTTCTGGTCATCATATTTGTTACATTCCCACGCAGTTTCATCACTTTGACAACCAAAGAACAGAAAGGCAACCAACTGGTCAACGAACTGGCAATTTTTTATAATTTGCAACAAGAAAACGTTTCAAAATGAAAATATTTTTAAGCAATGGCAAACAAATTCATTAAAACGCAGTTGTACATAACAACAATAACAGAAACAACACCGATGCTGCACATGAAGAATAACGATGCCAAACACAACAATTGACATTGACAAAGAGGCGTCGACGATGACAATGACTGCGGAGACAGAGGGGGCAACAGAATTGGGCTGGGTTAGACGTGTACTATGGGGAAAATGGAGACTTTTTTTGGGCAAAAATTAGTTATTTCAAATATTTTACCAGTTCATTTGCTATACCATTTTTAAATCTATTGGAATTACAATCACCACATTTAAATTATATCACATCTTAAAAAATTAATAAATTTTTTATGATAATTAATTTTCTTTGAGCACTAGAGTAATACCGCAAAACTAATTAATTAATTCGTTTTAGCGCTGTTTAACAGCTGTAAACCTAACAGTTTTTAGTTAAGTTAAGCAGTTTTTAACATTCTCAATACAATATCTTTAAAAAAAGTTGATTTTTTGCCACAGAATGTCCCCATATGCTCTATTGTACCCTGTAGTAGGCGTCTGGGGAATATAGTCGGTGTCTCCCAGACAGCAGCAATGCTTTCTAATAAA
This sequence comes from Hirtodrosophila alboralis, assembly GCA_035043045.1. NCBI lineage: Eukaryota > Metazoa > Arthropoda > Insecta > Diptera > Drosophilidae > Hirtodrosophila > Hirtodrosophila alboralis. Next base: position 668,786 of record JAWNNH010000064.1, read on the forward strand.
TCTGCGTGCAGTTCTTACTCAACGTTGAGAATTTAATTAAAACTAAGCTCTTCATTTGCCATAGTCGTTTCTTTAATGGGTCAGCTGAGGTTGGTAGGCGCTGCCAAGGGGCGTGGCTATAGCTATAGGAACAGCTGCTTCCAAAAAAAAAAAAAAAACTTTCGCTTTCAGCGTTCTCATTTAATTGTGGGAATTTGTAATGAGTCTCCGAGTAGGAGAGCACAGAGTTTTGCTGCTGGGTCCATATGCTAATGATTATTGTCATCATCTTTAGCATTTACTTATTCATAAATTTAATATGCTTGTCGCTGCCGAAAATTAACGTCAAATAATATGTTTTCATTATGTTTTAAGTCGCCTTTTCTGCCACCGCTGTCAAATTAATTTCACTTCATTTTGTTATTAATGCTCACAAAATTATGCTACGCTTTTTGCCCAACCGCCATTTTTTTCTCGACCTGTCCTTGTTGTTGTTTTTCTTAAGGATGCCTTACTTGATGAAATGATTAAATGGCCACAAGAAGATTGTGGACAAATTATGCATACAACGAAAATGTTTCAAACTTTTGCAATTAGCAAAAAAGTTGCTCGAAATTTTAAAAAAAGATTTCAGGAGATTTATAAAGAGGAAGAGTACGCAATTATTTTTCTTGATTTCATTTTAAAGTTATACCTTTTAATTTGGAAATTTCACATATGCTTTCATTGGTTTCCATTTTGTAAAGCAAATATTTTGGCTACCATAAATAACATTTCAAAGTTTCCAACTTGCTATCACCATAAGTTTTCGATAAATATCAAATTAAATTACTATGGCTTTTAATAATTTAATAATTGTCATTTAAATATAGCTTACAAGCATTAATTTTTTTTGTTTTCTAACGTAATTTAAAATGATACAAAATCTGGCAGCTAATTAAATGTTTATAAATTTAAAAATTAGACAAAATTAAGTGTAAAAAGAATCATATTTTATTTATTGCAAAATTAATACAGTTATTGTCATATTACCAAAAAACAAAAATTAAAATACTTAAAATAAAGAATGCAAAATTTATTATAAAATATTTTGATTTTGAAATTATTTGACGTAGTTTGTCAAATCTAAAAACTAAAGAAAAAATTGTATTTTGAGAGTATACATTTGTTTAGAATATTTCTTAATCCCACCTCTTTGCCAACAAAGCCCGTTTAAAACCAATATACCCGACAATAGTTCATTTCATGGCAACAGGGTATTATAAAAACAAATTGGACGACTAAACTGGAGTATAAAGTGCAACCGTGGATAACAAAACTAAAGCGGAGCACAAACAAACCACAGGGATAACCTCCTCCCTCGGGGGGGTTGGGGTGGCGATTTAACTGGCACACAGACACGCCCACATTTAGTGGGCGCTGATGTCAGCAACAATTTGAACACACACACGCGCAAACACATCTACACCTATATACAGAACACACATGGGAATACTATGTCTGTCTCACTCTGTCGCTCTTTTGCACTTAGCTCGTGTCGAATAAATTTATTTAAATAAATAATTTTTCCATTAACCGCAAACATGGATTTCGGTGCAATTGCATAAATGGAATGTAATAAATGAAGTTCAACTAAGCGGGAGGAGTACAAAGAGGGAAAAAGAGGCATGACATTTTCCATACCACACCAAACTATTGCAATTGCCATTGTTGTTTTTATATTGTTGTTACTGCGGTTAATGGCGTGTTGACGTGGTCGCTTCGGCTTTTTCTATGCGTCGAAATATTTAAATGGGCTTAAAAGGGGTATATAAGGGCTGAGTTAATAGGAACCTCCGGACTGCTAGTAATTGAAATAGAAATAATATTTTGATAAAAACCACTATATTCATTAATAAACTTTTTTTTTAAATTTATTTAAAGTTAAATACAACATCCTCAGCATGGAAGAAATATTATTTTTACTATTCAATTTTTAACTTATAGTTTAACTAAAGAATCTTATTTAGAATGTATTTTTGAATAAGCTTAATTAAACTTCTTAATCAGTACGAACGCTAAAAAAAAACTTGTAAGCTTTATATTATATGACAAATATAAAGTGGTGTTATTAAGAATCTATTGAACATACAGATAGAAAAGAGAAAGAAATTTAAATTTTTTATAATAAGCTTCAGAACTAAATATAGGATATCCCTAAGTCTTTCAAATAAAATTACTTTTAGCCTAATTGAATTTTTTTATGTTTTGTTCGAGGCTGAAAATTAGTTTGTAATTTGTTTAGTTTACACAAAGTGTAAGGCCACACAATGCATTTACATATTACATATTATGTTTTGTGGTTGTATTGTTATATCGGGTTATTGGGGGCTCTCTGGTTACCTCGATTTCGATTACGGGTTTCTCTTTTGGGCCATAAACTCTATGGCTGCCTGGCTGTTAAATTTTTAATGTCGACTTTTAGGCGTCGGAACATTTTGAGTTAAAAAGGGTTGACTGTACTGTGGCTTACAGCGAATGGGCTAGTTAATTAATTAACTGGTTATGAGGTATTCAGCATTCTAGCTTTGTCATATTACAGTTGGTAAGTTATTTAATTGAAAGTTTCCTAATGAAAGTGGGGGGAACACATTCAAAATACTAACCATTTAGATTATAATACAGAAATGAAATAATAAAACGTAAAATCTATATTATAATACATTAGTTGTTCCTGCTTATATTGATGGGAAAAAATTAATAAAAATAAAAAAATATATACTTATTCTGTGCTGTTTAAAGTTTAGTTTATGTATTCGCTTATAAAGTTTATACTAAAAACTATGGATAAAAAGCTAATAAAGCATAAATCCCTTGGGATTGATATCAATTAAAATTATATTACGAATCTTGATATTTATCTTAAAACTAATTATTTAGTTTTAAGAAATTATACAAAATACAAACAACACATTGTAAGTCTAATTATAATTAATATTTAAATTTTCTTAAAATATTTTATTGTTGATTTTTGTGTTTAAATAGCTAATTTTAAAGAAATTGGTAAGTGAAAAAAAACATATTTCAATATTAAGCACAATTATAATTACAATTTAAAAATATATAGAGTCTTACTTAATACCATCAATTTTTTCATTTTATTTTAAACAATTCGCAGCTAAGTTTTTTCATTAACGTGCCCAATGGTTAACCACCACATAATATTACTTGGAATTCATATTCAAATACTTTAACTTATTCATAAATGTTATCCAAATGAAATGCCAAGTTGGGTGCGTCGTTGTTTTGTTTATTTCAGAATTCACTCAAAGTTTTTTGCTGATAATCCAAACAACTTTTGTCTGGCGACTTCCTAGTTCTAGTAGTAGTTCTAGTAGACCCCCAACAGGCAATACCCCACACTATTTGACAATTCATAGAAACTGACCTCACGCGGCAGCTCAGCCAAAACGCACATCTCATAAACAAAGTGACTTCAATTGAGAAATTATACAGAAATAACAGCAAATGAAAACAATTTGTTTTTACCATTGCCTGTGTTGTTGGTGTTGTTATTGTTTATTGAAAGACATTCGTTCAATATAAATAAAAGAAAACAAAACAAAATTAACTAAAAGGCGACTCTGCCAAGTCTCTTCAAGTATCGTTGGCCACTTGAAGCCATTTCAACATCCTGCGTGGCATCTTATTCAGTTTTCTGTTATTATCGAAACGTGCATTGACAATTTGTGTATTAAATTTATGGCCCACTGTGCAATAGATGCCAGGCCATTCAGTTGAGAATTGTCGAAGCAGAAATATAATAAAGAAAATATAAAACATGAAACTGTTGCTGTCAACTTTGGGGATTTTTCAATAATTTTATGTGATTTTTACAGCGTCACGTTCTCGGACAGTTTTCGTTTTGCGTCATTTTTTTTTCTTCTTTTTATTTTTATGAAATTCTAATTAGGCATTTGCAACGCACATTTCTGACACCTATCGAAGGGTTAAGAGCAGCCCGCCAAGTCGTAAAAATTGTGAGCCGTTTTACGATATTTTTATTTAATTGCAAAAATAAACATTAATGTAATCGAGAAGGGGTGGGGGAGGGCAGGGAACAAGCTGCTTCCATAGCTTTTACGACAGCTGGGAACCATTTGGAGCGACGTTGTTGCACTGAGGTGTCGGCCAAGTCATTACATTACAAGTTTTACTGTAATAATATTCAAATTTTGAAATTGTTGCTTTTAAGGGGACGCCAAACGTCGCGTCAGAGTCATACTCGTAAATGGACGGCACACGCCTTGAGACGCCTTGATGCGACCAAAACGGAAGTCATGATATATAAGTTAAACTCTCAGAAAAAGGTCTAAAAAGTGGGCAACATGTGCTGTACTTATAATTGTACTCACAGAGTATGATGAATTATGTCAAGGAAATGAAAGAAAATTATATGCAAGCTACTCTTATATTGGCTTTAATGAATTTCATGATATTCGTCAGTGAATTTTTTTTGCCAATACTGGGGAGGAAAAGAAAATAATCTAGCTTACAATTGAGTCTTGCTATAAGACTATATTATTATATTGGGAAATGGTATGACCTTTTCGAGTCATGGTTGCCATTAAACGAAACATATTTAACTTTTAATTTTTAACTTTCAAAATATTATATTTTATACTTAAATTTTATTGAAGTTGTGCAAGTATCTTAACAAACTTAAGAACGCATCCCGAATCCATAAAAATATACAATCATACATACATTATAATTTATAAGTTTTCAGGCGTTGATTTTAAGAAAACCTTTAATAATTTGACGACTTACTTAAGCTGACAATATTGGGTAGCATAACACTTGTCAGCAATAAATAAATTAGAAAATTAAAAAAAAAAAAATTCAAATAAAAGAATGTGGATTGCAAAGATTTGTATACTTTTAGGCGCTTTAAGGCACACCTGTGCGCCTAAAATTCTCAATCGGATTTCGTTGACACATTAAAGGATTCTCCACAATTAGTTTTTATTAAAATCCTTTTGTAAAAGACAAATTTGTCCACATATAAGGCACAAATTTAACGACCACAAGCTTTTAGTAAAAATTTATGAATTATGCTTCTTGAATTAAGTGATCTTATTCGTTCTTAACTTCATAATAAATATTTTAAAACAAATAAGCAATAATAACCCAAAACCTGGAAATAAGCCAAATAGTAACAAATAATAACAAATTATTACATATTACATTACATTTATTACAGACTATTTTCAACAAATGGTGATAATATCGATTGATTTGAATGTGTATGACACGATTGTTCGAAGTGTCAGTTTTTATATGAAAGCATTTTTTCAGCAATTTTAAATCTCTTCTTCTCCTTAAAAATAGTAATTTAATCCTGTTGCTTTTTTTTATAAATTTTTTATTGATTCGCTTAGTTTAAAATGTTGTAGGTATTTTATTTTAGTTTAAATGTTCGCATACATTCACCTGCTTGGAACCCTTTACTCAACCCAATCCTTTTGCTGCTCATGCTGCTCATGCAACTGAAGTTTTGACAGTTGACTGTGATTATTGTGGCAGCCCCGCTCTTTCCACTGTACAACTGGTAAATTTAGCAATGCGTTTGCGTTTTACATTGACGTTAACATTTTGCTGTCTTGCATACTAAACAAAGCCGCCAGTTGATCCATGAGCACAAATGTTATGGCTGCTGCACGTTGTTGTTGTTGCTGGTGTTGTTGTTGTTGCTGTTGTTGCTGTTGTTGCTGCTACTGTTGCACAAACCACAAAATGGACAAAATGTGTTCAATTTCAGGCCTGTGATTTTTCAATAGAAAATGAACGAACAAGAGCAACAACAAGCTGCTTTGGCGAATTAACATTGATGTCGTGCCTATCAAAAGCAGGTGATTCAGTTAGTTCATAGGAGAGGGGGGTATATGCCAAGGTAGAAGGTAGAGGATCTTGTTGCTGCGCCTCCATTTTGTTTGCTGGTCAGCATCCGTGCTGCACGGCAACTGTGCGTTCATTAGCACGCACGTCGGCGCCATTTTGCAAACGCATTTCCGCTGCAGCTACGTGCAGTCGTGCAGCGGTTCCGTTAGACCATTTCCCGTTAGTCAGTTCACCTGTTAAGGCCAGGTAAATGTAGCAGCTACTCTGATTCTCTCTATATATATGTATTCCTATTTTTTACTACTATTTTTTGTTGTTGCTTTTATGCATTGTGCTGTGCGCATTTCATCATCAAAAGGCATTTTTAATTGGCGTGTTGCAGCTTAACGCTTCAGAGACGTTTCGGGTGTTGGGAGGCAAGCAGGCAGCCAGATATGCAACAGTTCTGGAGTCGATAATTGGTAACGCGTCACGTGTAATGCCCCCAAAAGCCAAAAATGGAATTTCTAATTAAGTTTTGCTGGGATTTAATATCGACAAGAGTAAACCAAAGGCAACAAAACTGCAGTTTCAGTTTCAGTTACAACGCACAACCAGCAGACTGAAATTCTATCTGTATCTGTATCTGTATCTGTATCTGTATCTGTATCTATATCTCACGGTCTAATGGTCTATCTATCTGTATACATACATGTGCATGTGTGTTTGCCTTCCAGCGAGTGTGTTCGAAATTTTGGTCAATTAACACATCAACGAGCTTAGTTAGACCAAGCCAAAAAAGCAGAGCAACATATTGCCTTCCGTTCTACTCCTCCTATCCCAACTCAAAAAAAAAAAATAAGAAAAAATAAAACGAACACAATTTTGACTTACTTGCTACAACATTTTGCAGTTGATGCTATTGAAGCGCTTGAGGGATTAGCAGCTGAATAGAACGCTGAAATATCAGGAAGTATCTAGAATACCAGGATACAGAGTGCATGTGTCTGGTTTGCCATTGATTTGCACAAAATTGCGTTTAAAAATCACTGCAACAGTTCTATACAATTTTACATGGCCATCATTTGATAGGTTTTGTGGTCTTTTCTGTGATTGTGTGATGTTGTTGTGTATTATAGACTTGCCTCTTAACCTCTCTACTAAGTAGCTGTCAATGGGTTTCTAGTTAGTGCACTAGATTGATTGCCTGCACAGTAGTGTCGCAATAATCTAATGTGAAGATTTACAAAATATGTATCTATATATCTTGTAGCTCCCATAGGAAAACTTTTTTGTTTTTTTTTTTAAATATCAAAACCCAATTTGGCATATTGATGAATATTTACGATTAGTACGATTAAAATAAGACCACTATATCTGGTATGGCACAGTATTATTCAAAAATATTTGTCGCACGGGCACTGCTTTATTGATCACCGAGTCGGTGCTCTCAAATTTATTTATTAATCGGGGGATTGTGGACAGTCCATAATATCAAAATTTAGAAGCAACGCACTGTAATTTAGGTGAACAGAGCATTGATTTTGATAGTATATTTTAAAAATTTGTCAATGTTACGAGTAAATATGTATTTCCGTCAAATTTTGCGGATATCGGCTTACCAAGATGGCCGGTATATGCTCTGATGTCATTTTAATTCGTCTTTTGATACTTCTAGGATATTGTGGGAACATTTCCTCTGCCTTTATTTATTATTTTAATATTTTCGATCTCTTTATTAACTACATATTAATTTGTTTGGTTAGTTTTAATTATGAATAAAACGCTGCAAGAATCATATACGTCGGCACATATATTTATAAACATTTATTAGGAATATTTTTTTTAGAATATTATACAAAATTTAAAGTAAAATTGTTATCTAAAAGAGAGATCTACTTTCGAAGACACATATCATTTGCTGCAGAAAAGTTCCAATAGCTTTGTATACAATTTAAACAACCCACATGATTTTAAGTTATTGTCGCTTATAATTCTCAACTGGCTTTAAGCGACAACTTAATGGGATGACTGTTTATATCTTTAAGTTCTCAGAGAATCTGTCTAGCCCTATGCACCCGAAACAGTTCTCCAAAATCTTCTTATTTTTTACTCAATTTTAAATATATAAATATATCAGTGGGCAATATGTACGGATCCCGCACTGAGTAGTTTTTTTTTTATTGTAAAGAAGCAGCCTTTTTTACATTTACATTTTTACTTAACGTATAACAATATAACTGAGTAGTAGGCAGCAATAATAGTTACTTGCCCAGACAAAAATAATTTTTAAAAATATTTTCATTTTGAAACGGACTTTTCTAAAATATATATATTATTTTTTGATTTTTATTTTTGGATGGGCTCATATATTTGGCCATAACCTGCGTATGTCTTAGCCGATTTAAATAAATAATTCAGTTATAAAAAGCTTATAATTATAAATATTTAAACTGTATGACGTCAAAGGCGAATACTTGTTTTAATACATATTAACAGCGTTTAAATGATTGGCTGATTCGATCTAATAACTAGCGTTACAAGTATTGACATTAATAAATATAAATATTCGATTATATCAACTAAAGTGGAAGCTGTCATAGTGTTTTATAATAATTCCGAAATTCAAATATTAATACTAAATATAAAATATATTATAAATAAATCATTTAAATCACTGCTTGTGTTATTATAAGATAATCTTTTGATTGCTGACAAATCGCAAATAAATAAATAAATGCAATAAGGCTAAATTAAATAGTAGATTAGCATTAAAACAGCAAACAGTCAGAGCAGACAGATATGCATAAGGAATCAATATATAATAATATAGTATAGACAGAGTAAGACTTATAGACAAGCAAGCCGCATGGCAGTCAACCCGTCAATCGCTCAGTCAGTCAGTCAGTCAATCAGTCAGATAGTCAACCAAGTTCGCCCATCATTTGCCTAGAGCTGGCAGCAACAATTGATATACGCGTACGTGAGTTGCATATTGAGGAGCCGGACTGGGCCGGCAATTGATTTGATGTAAGCGGAAGGCTGGGTAGGGTGATCGGAGGGAGGGGAGGCAGATGGTGGGGCAGGAAGCTAGCAAGTTTCCAAAGTGCGGTCGCAAACTTTGAGACTGGCACGCGTTAAAGTGAATTTATGAGTCAAGAAGAGTTGAGACCTTAAGATACTTACTTAAAGTGTAGCAGACAAGTTAGGTAAAGCCAGAACTTAAGTAATACATACTTGTGTATGTAGATAGAAAACAAAAATAAAATAAATAAGAAACTAACAAAGTTGTTGCAACTGTTGTCCAGGAAATGGCAAATGTCTGCAACTATGACAAACAAAAAGAATCCAATAACAAATTTATCAATTAGCAATTTATCATTTATGCAAACAAGCCCAGGGCCAACTGCTGCCTGCTGGCTGAAAAGGCAAACAAATGCGCTCAAAATGACAAGAATGACAAGCCAGCCAGGGTCCAGACAGAGAGTGTATTAAAATAGCGGGGTATAGAGAGGGTATATAGAGGGGACACTCTGGGTTCATTCAATAACTCAGCCAAAACTGTTGCGCATGCGCCGCTGTCGTCGCTTTGTTTGTCTTCGCCAAAGAGAATATAAACAAACATTGCACTGAGGCGAGTCAAAGGAGCTGAAAGATTATTATTACTTATATGTAGCATGGGCTGGCTAAGAATTAACACAAAAATGCAATCAGCGCTTACGATAAATATACAAATGGCCCGACAATCAACAAAAATAAAAAAAAAAAAACAAAAATAAAACAGACATCTGAAAAAAAAGACGTTGACAACTTGCGCGTTATCATGAATGTATATTTACACAATTCGATGAAACTATAGATACGACGGCTAGTTTCATTATATTAAAATTAGCGTTCTCTCGAAATTTGTCAACAGTACAGTCAACTATACGTAAATACCAGGGATCGCAAATAAGAGTTAAGAATACCAAGCCTAAAAATGTTATCTATATAAATATTAAATCTTTTATAAACCAATATTTAGATATTAAAAACAAAATTATATTTTATTCTTTAGTTTTTATTATAAAAATCAGTTTGGTTCAAAATTAGTTAATTAATTTATTTAAAAATCGTAATTTTTGTTTAAAAACTGTATGTATAAAAACTACTTGTAATTTTTTATTTGAAAGGAATTGAGTATTCTTGAATATATATAAAGTTTGATGATTTATTATATTATTATTTTTTTTAATGATTTAAAGTTATTTATATTGAATTTTTATATTAAATTTTTATAATAGAAATTGGAAAATGGCTGTTATAAATATTTAATGAATATTTAAATTTAACTCCTAGTTAATTTTCTTTCCTATTGTAATTTATGTTATTATTTTTTAATTTATTAATAAAAATGTAGATTTACAAACTGAAGAACTGTATACATCACTGAAATAGAAAAATTGCCACTTGAATTTAATTAGTTTAGCAGATATGTCCGAAGTTAGAAAATATCTCTCTGAAATTCACAAAATATTAATTATATATATATATGGATATATCCAAACTTGAATAAAATTATTCATCAATATGCCAGAATTTTCTACTTGCACTATAAATATTCTATGGTATTACTAAGCTAAACAAACTTTAATTAATATTTATTTACAGAAGAAAAGCTACGTTACTTTACTTTACTTTATTAATTAAAATTTAAATAAATCAAAATTTTTAAAAACTATTTTTTTATAAATACAATATATAAATAAGTATATATTAGTTTAATTCTATTTTTAATTGTCAATTTACAATCCTTTTCCTATATACAAATTTAATTCCTTTCTTAACTGATCTGATCTATTATCTATCTTACCTTCTGCTGCAGTTTTAAATTGTATCTTTTTTTATTACCTTCTGTTGCGGTTTCAAATTGTGTCACCAAGTCGAAAATATTCGAAAGTAACAATTGTTGACTTTAACCTGGGCATATCATGAACCAAATCTAAAGTAAACAGTCTACCCAACTATATATGTATGTGTATGTGTGCAGGGACCAATCAATCAAACTGGGACCATATAAAGATACCATCTATAACAAGTGCCCCTTAGACATAGATCTGCCTGCCTGCCCGCTTACCCTTACCCATGTCTGAGACTCTATCTGAGAGTTTGTATCGCAAACAAAATGCGGCCCGTCATAAATCATGGCAAGATCGCACTCTGCTCTCTTTGCTCTCCACTCTCCGCTCTGTTGTGTTTTTTCTCGGTTTCTCAGCCTCTGCCTGGCGGCGGCAAATCACGACTAAGCTGTGTGATAATGCCACAAATATGACAAGTTGCGGCGCGTTACGCACTTTGTATCTGTATCTGCAGATTGTATCTTGGCAGCGTTGTGGCGCGCGTGTGAATATCTTGATTAATGCGCTGGGCAATTATTGAAAATTCATCAGTTTACAGATAGGCGACAGCTCGGAATCCGCTGACAGCTAAATAAGACAACTCTGGGTTGTTTTAACATGTGCATTTAGATACTTTATATACTAATCTGCTTTAACTAATATTTGTAAATAAATAAAATGCAAATAGTCCTCATGACAAATATGTTTCAAGTATTAATTGTAAATATGCATAATAAGAATAGTCCCAATGACAAATTTGCCAATACTTACCAGATAGATTTTTATAACAACAACATACCAAAATGTATCTCACAGATAGCTCGTATACAAATCAACAGTTAGATGCGGCATTTGTTTTGTTTCACTCTAATGCCGAATTGTTCCAAAATGAAATGGAATGGAAATGAAAACTCTGCTACTTGCCGAAGAGAGAAATAATAATAAATTAAAGAGAAATGTATATTAAAAGAGAGTTTTATTTACGAGATTATTTTTGAGATTCCCAGCAAAATTACATTGAACAGGTGAGGTGTAAAGGTTGTATTTTGGAGTAGCAAAGAATATGACCAAGAGTTGCAATTTAATTTAAAAGATATAAAATGTATTCCAGAAGGCAACCTTTTTAAGAGCAGCAAAAAACAAAACATTAAAAACTTTATATAGTGTTTTAAAATGTATTAAAAAACTAGTAGTATTTTTTTAAAAGGTGAAATATTATAATAACTTGTAGCTAAATATTGTGTATTTAAATCTTTTAACAGTTTTTATACAATTTAAAATAATGCAAAAATGTAAAAAATAAATATAATGAGAGCCATAAAATTTAATATAACATTTCGAAAAAATATTTAAAATATTAAAAGTTGCAAAAAAGCTATAAAATAAATTGCCATAAATTATTTAATTATTTTTTAAATGTTTTATTAGTAAAAAAATTACAATTGTGTAGCTTGAAATCATCTTAATGTTATATATAAAACTAATATAAAATTATTATTTAAAAATTGTGTAAAAGATTTTATTCATTTAAAATTACAAATATGTTGCTTAATAACAACTTAATATTATATATACAATTGTTTAAAATTGGATAAGTAATATAATATAATAATAAATTTTATATATAATAATTAAATCAAAAATATTAAGAATAATATTTTGAAAACATAATAATTATTCAAATAATAATTCTGTTAATTTTTACTCTTGAAATTATCATAAGCGATAAAGCTCCACACTCCAAAAGAAAACAGAGTTCAATGCAGTCCACAAACAAGAATTGTGATTCCCAAGTAGTACACTCTCTTAACCTTAAGTCTACTCTCTCTTTTGAGAGCTACGTTGCGATTTCTCTCTCATTCTCTCATTCTGCTTCTCTCTCCGCCTGGCATCCACAAGAGGCGAGTTGCCGTTGTTCGGTTACATGGCCGAGGTGACGAGCGACGAGCGTGTTGCGGCTCCTGAGCAACTTTACATGGTTCGTTCAATTCAATCGCTCGTCAACCTTCGTTCGGCGTGTTACAAGAAGCGAAAAGGCAACAGCAGCAGCGGCGGCAGCATACAGTTAACGCAGGTCGCAGCGTCGGCGTTGTTGCAACAATTCGGTCGCACTCGCCACTTGGATGGTGGTTGCAACTGTGGAACCAGACTCATCCAATTTCAGTCTCATCCCAGCGCTCGTGGCGGCAACATTAACATTTCGCAGTTAGAGTGTAATTCGGTTATCGGTGCGCGGTGTTGCGTATTTCGCGTGAGTGTGTGATACGGATACAGACACTGAGTCTGATACAACGGTCTGCGAAAAGTATCTCAAAGATAGCCACAACAAAATGCGGCAACTGTGCATTTACCGGCGCCAGCTAAGCAGGGCAATTTTAATACCCGTTAAATAAACGCAACTAAATAGCAGAGTCCGTTTAAATCTGTCGGCATGTAACTAAGGCAGCCACAAATACAAAAGTATCTCAACAGAGTGCTAAACATATCAAAACAACCCACAAGATACAAAATTTGTGCAACAGTGCAAGGAAATACATAGAAAAAAACCAAATAAAAAATTCAAAATATTGCAACAGCTTCAACTGCATTTGGTTTGCATTTAAAATTGTTTTGAGAATTAAATATATGTGGTTTATGTGTGTGAGTGTTTGTGCAACCTAAAATACACCTTAATGCATTTGTGTAACGCTTTTTAACTATAATAAATTTATATAAATATATATGTATACCCTATATACAATGCTCTATATGCATACAAACTAAGGATACAATCTATAGAAAATAATTGAAAAAATTTGATGCAACAAATATTTTCAAATTAGGTAAGTTAATTGGATGATTTGATTTGATTTAATTAAATTTATAATATTTTCTTTCATAAATTTCGAAAATCTTTAAAGAAATTTTTGACAATTTGCAAAATTAAAAATTATTACTTATTCATTTTTCGACAATATTCAATTGAATAAACTCTATTTTATTGCTTATGCATATTCAATTTATCAAATCCTTGACTTAGAACTTTGTTGTACATATGCAACATCTGTGGACATTGGAAAAAAAAATAAACAAAAGTTTCTATTTCTGTTGGACTTGCATTGTTATTATTATTATTTATAACAAACTTTTGTGTGGCAAAATAAATAAACAGAGAAATAATCAATAATGAATAAAATGGTTATTTGATTAGAACTTCTGTCAATTAAGAACTTGTAAATGTAAAGCGCAATCTGTTTAGTTTAATGAATAAAAACAGATGTGTAAACAATTACTTTGTGTGTTACTGTTTTAAGCATACATAGATTGAAGTTTTAATTTAATTTTATAAACAAGTGTGAATGCTTAAAACAACAAATTAACTGAAAGTTATGAAACAATCTTAAAATAATATTTCTCAAATCAAAACCATAGAATGTAAAAGAATTTTTTAATATTATATAACAATTGTGCCAAAAGTGACATTTTGTATGAAAATCATTTCTGCCATTTATTTCATTTTCAAGATAATTTACACAGTTTTAAACTTATCGTATTTAATTTCTCCGTATATTTTCCAAACATCAACACAAACAATTTGAGCAATCTTTAGATAAAATTAATATATGAGCAGCTACCCTTTCAGATGCCACACAAGTTATATGTGGAATTTAGTGTGCACAGTAAACATTAATTAAACACAAATTAAGAAAAGTCAAACTGTCAACATGCCAGGCTAATCAAAATAACCTGCTGTATCTTATGGATACAACAAACAGCAGCCAACAGCGCAAAGCAGGTCATAAAAATGTCTACAACAAAAACTAGAAAAACCATAGAAATTAATTTCTTTTCGTGTGCTCAAAATGTTTTTCTTTCATATTTTATCAGGCAGTGAAAGATCTTTTCTTAAAGAGTTTGTAATGCTTTCGGGTTTGCTTGCATACACCCAACAATTTACACGATTTTTATCTTAGAAATGATGCACAAACGTTCACTATCTACAAACTTGGGATCTTTGGCAACTTCACACATCGCTAGATAGACCAACTAGTTTCCTATGTAATTTCATAATTTCCTTGTTGGCCTGTCAGGTAATTAAGTGGAATTATGTTTGGCAATTAAAATTCTAAAGATCTGGCTTATATACTCGTAAATATCTTTGATGGTTTGCCAGCTTATTGTTTAGCAACCAAATTGGTTTCTATTAAAGCGTTTGCGTGTCTCAATCTCAAACTCAATCTGCATCTCTATCCAGTGTATCCACTGCGCATGCATAATTAATTTCGTGTAAAAATCATAATTACAGCAATTAAAATTTGTGTAAACAAGTTGGCAGCCGCATCGACTTGAGGATGGGTCTTCCCCCAGGCGCCATTGGGGCGCAATCAACATAATAATCTTGAAATGTTTTCAGTTTTCAGTTTTTGTTTTTTATTTTTTGTTTTTTCTTGTGGTCGATTCACATTATTAGCATTATGATAAAAGTTGGCGTTATCTTGTTTGCTATATTGTTATGGTGTACTGGACATTGTAGGATATGGCAATAAATAAAGTTCTCTTCATTTATTATAATGGGAAAAATTTTAAATGTTTTGCATTTTGTTTGGATTTGTTTATCACTTAATATTTGCCAGCTCTACGAATTAAATAATGTACCAATCTTAGTGAAGATATTTGTTTAAAGTTAAATAAAATATGGAATTGTAAACATAAGTATATATGAAAGATTAACTAAAGATTTTTCGCTAAAAAGAAAATTAGTTTTTTTGTAACAATACAATTAAAATATTATGAAATAATATCATAATTAAATCAAAAGCGGAATAATTACTTCAAAATTATTAACTATAATAAATTAATTATAAAGTGATGATTTTTAAATTGAATTTTAATTTAGTTACACATATTAACCTTAATATTTTTAACATTAAAGTGAATTTAATATAATTTAATAATAATGTGCTCTTTGATCTTTTAGTCCGAAATATCGCTCAATTTGAAGACTCTTAATCCACTTTTAATCCTATCAAACCACATATTTTAGTTTCATCACAACTGCAATTAGTTTTACATACTGCAACTTTTGATTCCAAGTTCATTGTTATTCTTAACTTTTACAACTTGATGCCTCCCACATCGACTGTCTCATTTAACGGCATCTTATTGTGGTCACTCCTCCGTTTCGAATCCTCCCACTGAAGAGACATGGGGAATATTTATGTGCATCGTGCATTGAAAAAATGTCATGCATGTTGCTGACGTTTCTAGTATCTTGTGTCTTCTGTATCTGTTGTATCTACCCACATATAGCCGACGGGGCTGCCGCTTTAATTAATTAGCATCTAACTAAGAATAATGTTTCCTGCGGTCGACTGTCATAACTTGGCCGCCAGTTTATTTGTTTGCCGCGTCGGCAAAGATACAAAGATACAGATACAAACACACACGGATGCACGGCTGCAGATACAGGGCCACAAAGATACAACGCACAGGTGCCACAATTTCTTCAATTTGCTCCTACGACGGCGTCGGCATTCGTGCATGGCCAGGAGGAAAAAGCCAAAGGGAAAACCATTTTTTTTTTTTGGGGCAGCCAAATAGCTGCCACGCCTCCTTTCTTACACTGCCTGCCACACGGTGTGGCTGCCCCGCGTTTGTTGCCTCTTTTTTATGTTTTCTTGGTTTTTTTTAGTTTTATTCTTGTTTTTATTGTTTGCTGGGTTTTTATGCTGCTTTATTTTGTGTGTGTTAACTTGTAAAAATGCAGCAAAAGGAAAATTATTTTTGCTGCTTCTTGCGGTCGACGTCGACGTTTGCGTTTGCGTCGGCGTCGGCGTCGTCGTCGTGTACTTGTGAAAAATGTTCAAGTGTTGCGGGTTGTAAAAGTAGCCACTGTATCTATGTGTATGTGTGTGTGAGTGTGAGTGTGTCTTGGCACGTTGTTGAGAAATTCTCATGTAATGACTTGGCGCCAGCCTTGCTCTTGTTGTTGCCTCTGCTGTTTTATATTGTGCCACATTTTCTAATTTTTTTTTTTTTTTTTAAAGGGAACAACTTGAAGTTTTCAACAGTTCTATTTACTGTTGTTGTTGTTGCGTGTGGGGCGCTTAATTAGTAAAAAAAAAAGTTGCTGTTAAAGTATCCCAAATATTTCAAGCTGTCAGCAGAGCTTAGAAAATGAAATGAATGTGAGGCAAACTGTTTTAGCACCTATGTATAACAGTAAAAAAAAAATTACTGCTGACCATACTATAGGTATTTTTGATTGTTTTCAGCGTAATTATAATGAATTTTAAAAAATTTAAAAATAAAGATAATGCTTTTTTTTGTATAATTTTTCCCGCTTTCAAATGTTTATTATGTAGTATTACATTTTTTTTTAAAGCTGTATTATTAAGATGAAAAGGTTAAGTCGCCTGTCAATGTTATTATATACCTTTAAGTGAATCAATTTAAAATGAATAGAAAAATTTAAGTTAATGTGTGAGCTTACTTTTAGCGTATTAATTAAGAATTGCAAAAATAGTGGTAGTAAATTGACTAACATTTTCTTGGACTTTATAAATCAAATTTTAGCTATTTTTTAAATTAATCTTACACTTTAGCGACTTTTTCATACACAGTCATTTTATATAGAATAACAATCTTCACATTTGTGACATCTTTAAAATTTACATTACTTTTCACTTTCCATTATATTAGATGTTGTTTTCTTTTTTTGTTTATCTGTTGTACAATCTCAGTTCTTAAAAATACAACACACACTTGGTTCACTTAATGTTTAGCCGCAAAGTCAAACCCTTTTTTCTCACATGCCCCATAAGAATCAAGATTTCCTTTTTGCTTCCTTTTTGTGTCTTGTATTTAAAATACTTGAGTTTTCTTATGTTGTATGTGTGTCTGTTATCAAAGAAACCAGTCGACCCTTATAACATGGTTCGGCAATGTTTCTGATACACTCTCATTTAAATGCCTTTGAAAAGACACTGAATTCGTCACAGTATTCCCTGGGAGTGGATCTAGAACTCTCAACTGGGAACTGGGAACTGGGACTGCAACTGCAACTGCGACGATTTCGTTGAGCTAATTAACTTTCGGTTACAGTTCACTGCGCAAAATTGCGACCAGGCAACGAGACAGGAGCAGGGGGACACACACGTAGCTGTGGCATATAAAGAATATTAAATTTGTATTTAGATATGATGAGACCAAGGCCGGAAATGAATCGCCGCTCATCAACTTCAGAGTAGCTTCATGTCGATGACGATGTCGATGACGACTTCCCGCATACTCTGGCCAATATTATTATTGTTGTTGGGCCCTTTGTCTGGCCTGCATTGTGGGGCCCTATGTCTCTCTTTGTCTGCAATCAGAAGACTCACTCGATTTGTTGTAAGAGGCATTCAAGCAAGTCGAGCTGCTTGAAATTAGCCAGCTACAAGGCGTCGTCAACAAAACATTTTACGCATCACAAAACAATCAAATGTCATTAGCGCCGTTCTGCAATGGGCCACAGGCATTGAGCATGCAATGGGCTCAGGGTCAATAATAACGAAGCTCTGTTCCAGAACCGAAACCCAACCCAACAAAATCCATCAAAATGCGGGAAGACTCATCCGAAAATGTTGAAAATTTGGTTTTTGTAATTAAGTTCTAAGTTGGCAAATGCATATTTGGAACACATACTTACGTATGCACTGCTCTCGGCTCATTAATCAATGCTGTGCCCATAACCCACACCCACTCGCCCTATCTCCAGCACTTTGTATCTGTTATTTTATATTTTGAAAAAGTTTTGTCATACATGCAATGTAATTTTTCACAGTCAACACATTTGTTTGATACCATGCTGAAAACTTGTTTAAAAACAGCCCAAAACTGGAGATAGAACTGCAGATAGAGCCCTTCAATTCTTCAGTCCAGTTGACGCCCCTTTGGGCCACTCAGCTATGCAAATGTATCGCCTGGTTTTCCCAAGTGTATATCCATGGGCCACACGCCAGGTGTCAAAAATGTTTCTATAGAACTTGTCATTTGTTGTACGGGAAGGTTTTCTCGAGGGTTGCCCCATAAAATGGGCAACATGTTTGTGTAATTAGAGCGACTGATGTGCCGAGGGTTAAGTGCCAACTGTTGTACAATGAGAAACTGAGAGCCGTAGAAGGGTTAAGTGCATGCCTGTTCAAAGTAATCAACCGGAAATATTTTAGAAGTAATAAAAAAAAAGTTTATGAATTATAGAAAAGCCAAGAAACTGCGAGAGGTTTTATAAAATTATGATCGTGTTTTTTGAGGTGGAAAATCAGTGAAAATTCTGCTTTAATTCAATTCAATTAATTTATTCACATTAATTAATTTTGTGAATTTGTGAAATTTCTAATATTACTTAAAAAATAAAATTTCAGACTTCTCAGACTTTTCTGTTTAAGTTTATATATATATTGTTGAAATTACAGCTATTAAAGAAATTATTCCAGATGCAATTGAATTTATTTTTAAAAATTAAAATATTTTTTATTTGTAAGAATTATTTGATAGCGGGAAAGTAAGAATATTAAATTATATATTAAGTTTTATTATTAAGCCGATTAAAATTCAATTCAATTAATTTATTCAGATAACATAATTATGCACATTTGTGAGAGTTCTAATTTTACTTACAAATGAAAATTTCGTAATTCACAGCGTTTTCTGGTTTAGATAAAATTTATTTTGTTGAACTTTCAGATTTAAAAAAATAATTACTCCAGTGGAAATATTTTTTATAATAAAATAAGATATTATATTTTATTTTATTATTATATTATGTATTTTAATACTACTGGCTTAAACTTAGGTTGCATAATTTAATTGAAAATTTAAAGCTTTATAAAAAAAATCTTAAAATTGTATCGAAAAATAAAATTTTAAAATAGAAAATGGCACAAAATAAATCAAAATTTAAAGAGTATAAAAAGTGCATTCAACAGAACTCTCTTGAAATATAAAAAATACATTTTATAGGCTCATATCCTTGGGAGTCTTTTATAGAATTTTATGGTGAGCCAAATAATTTTATTGATTACAAATTTTCACTTTATATCCAAAGCTGAGCTTTTCAGTTGCATTACGGTATCGCAACAAAGTAGTCATTTAATGCCCATTACCTTATAAAAACCATCGGCTAATAAAGCCTTCCTGCAAAAAGCAGCAGCAGTAGCAGGCCAAACAAGCGTTAAATTTTATGACCACAAAACCCACAATGCCAACAACAAGAAATAACAAAAGTTTTCAACAAGCCGCTTTTCCGGCTTTGGGGGGCACCATTAAAAAACGGCTGTCCAAATGGGCAACTGTGTCACAATTGTCTAGTACATGTTTTATATAATCAAATGGGCCAAGCCGCTGCATGCCACGGCTACAAAGGCGTACACGTGCAACACACACAACACAACACAA
The DNA here is from genome assembly GCA_035043045.1 of Hirtodrosophila alboralis. Lineage (NCBI taxonomy): Eukaryota > Metazoa > Arthropoda > Insecta > Diptera > Drosophilidae > Hirtodrosophila > Hirtodrosophila alboralis. Next base: position 688,918 of record JAWNNH010000064.1, read on the forward strand.
AACAGAATAAAGCAAAAATTTTAGTTGCATTATGAAATCAACAGAAGAAAGAAATAACAAATGTGTGGCATGGCTATGATTATATGCCATTTGTCTAATTGTGCATCATTAAACAAATGTTGGGTTGTTATAGCGCATAAACAACATGTGTACAAATGTATCTACATATGTATCTAGATATCTATGTATCTACTCACCTGAGCGTCGGTATTGTGGCTTACAACTTTGTTGTATCTTTCAGTTACAGTGCGCGTCATAAAAATTAATCAAGCGTTGCTAATTTGTCTGGCTAACGGTGCCTACGAAAACCAAATATACAAGAGGGTTCTCTCACATGGCAATCATTAAAAAAACATGTGAAAACAATGAGGAACCCACTGATGAGCCCGCTAAAGCGCAGCTGCAATTGCTGCATTGCATTGAGAAACCCCTTGACTGGCTGGCGAAGCATAAAAATCGATAGAGCTTGAGTCTGATAGGAGTCGGGGAATATTGTCTGAACCCACATGTCCTGGCCACGCTTCGATGCTCGGCCTAACGATGGTCTGTACCAGGTCCATGCCCTGTGCTTTTGGGTTCTTTTCGTGCTTCGTGCTTCTGTGCTGGCATTTTGTTTCGTCATTCGTCTGTCTGTCCCAGCTCCGCTTTTATGTGTCTTCCTGTCAATCAGCGCTTTGTTGTTGTGCCCGCCTGGCAGCCACTTACAACTACCGCCTCATTGTCAATGTCGTCGTTGTCGTTGCCGCTGTCGTTGACGTTGTCATCCTCAAAAATGTGTTTTTTGAACATATTTTTACATATTTTTATTTTCCAGCAGCCTTGCATATAATTCATAAAAATTCCAAAAAAGCAGCCCACACACGATGATGATGACAAACCGCAGACAAAGCGGTTCACAGGATGTGCTCTGCTAGCAACTGAAAAGAGAAGGGTTGGGGGATGGGTCGGCAGTTGAGCCGCCTACTCAATTGACAGACAAGTGTATGCCCAGGCAGGGTTTAGCTGCTTCGGTTTAACAAGCCATTGAGGAATGGGATATCCTTTAACCCAACCCCATTATCATTTACCCCAAACTGAGCCATAGACTTTAGCTCCTTTGCATGTTATTTAACATTGTGGTGCGACTCAGTCTATCATCAACAGCCATTATCATTGCGTTTTCATCACCTTTGCTGATATACTTAAATTTCATCGGCATCTGTAAATTTTCATTAATTTTCCCAGTTGTTATGGATTTTTGTAAGATTTCTTGTTTATCAAAGCTATGTATATAAATGCACAATATCTTTTATCTTTTTTTATTGTTTCCCAGTCAATTGCTAGAGTTTTTTTGTTACCAAATTTATCTACTGAGGGTTTTTACTCATATTGTTTTTTTTTATCCCTAAGAGTGCTCTTAACCACTTTTTTCACCCTATAAATCTCCTTAACTGACTCCATCTTGCGACATTTTTTGTTTCTTTCCAATTATTATTTTAGCTTCCCTTTATACTTTACATATCTCTCTCATAACTGCTGTCAATATCCTAGCGCTGCCTGTTACCCACATCCTGTTTGTGTTGATGACATGTGACGACTGCCAGGCAGCTACTTCAGAGCTTTACACTTGTATTCCTTGCATTTTGACTTCCCTATGCTCACACTCGAACCCTTTTTAAACACTTTACTCACCACTTATCCTGCCTACAGTCGCATTCTTTTCACAAAAAAAAAAAAGAAAGACTCGACTAATTTGATCCCCAGGCGCAGTTTGGGCTCGTTCTGTTGGGGATTTTATTTTCCTAACCCGCCTTCTTCTTACGCTCCACTGCCCTGCGCCCTATGCCGCTGTGATTTTCTCAGCTTGCCAAAGCGTGAAACATTTTTTCGCAACCTTGTGACCTCACACACTCACACACACAGACATATATGCACAAAATGAAAGACCCCACAGCACACATACAGGCATAGAAATTCAATATTGCTCTCCTATGTCTATGCTAATGAATGGCTCGCGAAGGCAACACGGTCGGTGGACAGAGGAAGTATGGGGGCTAAGGAGGGGCCCGAGAGTGTGGCTGTCTCGTCTCGCATTTTTATTTATTTTTCCGGCTTCCTGTTGCGAGCTTCGTTCGCTTTTTTCAGCTCTGGCTCTGCTGCCTTTTTGTGGTTTGACGCAGCAACTAAAAGTATGCAACACTTTTTTTCACTTTTCGCATGTTGCTTTTTGCATATTTAATGGCCGGGGACAGACAAAATGGCGTCGCCTTTTTTTTGGTGGTTCCACTCTCACCCCGCTTTGGCCCTTGTGGTTAGGCGTTGATTTGTGGGCGTAGTTGTTGTTGTTGCTGTCGCATCTCGTGTCTATTTGCGGTTGGAATGTGGGCACAGAATATTTGTATTGTCTTTTTTTGTTATTTTTGTTTTGGGGTGTTCCTGATGTGACTTTAATGAACTTGGGACATGTCGCAAAATCAATATGCCTGTTCTTTAAGTGCCTTTAAGCTGGTAAAGCTTCCTGCCTGACTTTCAAGTGGCAGACAGCCTAGAGACAGTCCACAGTCGACAGTCAAGAGTCAACAAACGACAGTCGACAGTCGTCAGTCGTCAGTCTCTCAGCCAGCCTGTCACAATAATAGAAGAATACATTCAGTTAAAGAGTCGGAGCTTGAGCTTCTTGTTTGCCACGACAGTTACAGGCGTATGGAAAGAAAAAGTTGTCAACTGTCTCTCGTGCGGCGGCTATGCAAATTATATTTTTTTTATATTCTAGCTGCCAGACAGCAAGACTTTAAGCTAGGCTACCTATTCTCTACACACACACAGCTTACTCTTTTATTAGATGGTAACCCCTTGGTACCTACACTCTTTGCCAAGTCATTATTAAATCATCAAAAGTGTTGGCCATCAAATGTGACAATAGTCACAGGAATCGCGCTGGTTCGTATCCCTATGAGATTTAGTTGCATGTTGTCTGGCATTCATTTGTTTGTTGTTCTTGTCTTTCAACTCTCTCTAGTTAGACAGTTGCCTTCCGTTTGGGCTTCAACAAAGTTGTTGCTGCTGTTGCAGTTTCCTTGCTGACTGCTGTCTGCGTTGTCATTTGATTTGATTACAGCTGGGGAAATTCGAGTCGTCTCCGTCGTTGTAGCTGCAACTGTCTGCTCACTTGATGGATTATATGACGTTGCTGTCTGGCTAGCAAACAACCCGCATGTTGGCTTTAAGCCGCCAGCAGCAGCTGAGCCACCCAACCACTATGCCATGATATGCAATCGCAGCCAATTTGTCTACTCCCAGCAGTGCTAAGACCCATCTTTAACTCATCCCCCAAACCCCAAAGACTCCCTATTTAAATGCTCGTCAGTTGCTCGCTTGATTAGCGCCGCTGAATTGACAGAAATTGTCACTAGCAGGTCTACAGTTGCCTACAGTAAAACCTATCAACATCCCCCAAAACCCCCTAAAAGTCCCGAACGCTTCTTTTCAACACGTTCTACAATTTGCGTCACTTGTTGTGTATGTAAAAGTTGCATTAAGTCTCAAAAAGACTTCTCGTGCCGCCTACAACCAACTCTATACACTTAAAAAAAAAAAATAAATTTATTTTCAACTATAGAAAATTAATTGGAAACATAAATAAATTTTGCTTAAAGAGGATTGTGTGTTACCTACTATAAATATGGAAAGTTAAATTTATATTTAGTAATACTCTTAAATTTATAGAATTTAGTTTTTAACTGAAAAAAAAATTTTTATTTCGCTAAAATTTTTTAAAACAAATTATTTTAAGTCCTCTGAATAAGACTGCATACAATATTTTAATTTTAAATATTATTATATATCAACTAAATTCAAGATTATTTGTTTATATAAAAATTAAAAATAATCTTATACTGAAAGTTTATTCAAAAAATATATAAACTTTTCAGTAACTATTAGTTTATTCATAAAATCGAAATATTTTATTTCTTATATTTTTTTTCCATCATTTATATTATGAAATATTTATTTACTTTCCAAGAACTTTTAATTATTTGCATAAATGCTTTTATGTTAATATGATAATATTTAATATTGTTATGAAACGAAAATGCCGCCTTCTTTCTCTCAGTGTTCATTTTATTCTCTGTTTCTCTGGCTTTGCATTTGCTGCATTTTTCACTTGACTTCGCTTGGGCAGACAAAAACGAGGAGTACCCGGCACGTCAATTGCTTAATTGATCAATTTAATTTGACACTCATTCAAACACTCGACGCGTTTGCCATCAGGCAGACAAGATAAATATCTTTTGCTCCCGATTTTCAGCGTATTCAACTTTTGTATTTCGATTTATGCAAATTGTGTCGAGCCATGTGGCCTACCATATATACGAGTATATATACAACTGAACGCATACATATGTATATAGAGACACATTCTATATGTCAGTCCTTCTCTCTTTTTATGGTGTTCTACTTTATATTTGGTTTTATTTTTTATTTCCATGAAAACTGCGCTGCTTCATCAATTAATCAATTTCGTTGTTGGTATTTTTGTTGCGGGAATTTCAGTTGTGTTGTTCTTTTATTTTCGAGTTAATCAGGAAGTCAGCCAAAAACACAGTTTGATGTTTAAATTTTTCAGCACGCGGGTCTGCAATTTGTTTAGTTTTTAAGAGTCACACACAGATTTACCTCAATAACCCAGTGTGTGTGTGTGTGTTGACATTTAAAATGAAAATGCTTTTGATTGATGATCTTTGAGCGAAATGGCTTGAATCACAACTGATTAAGGGCAGCTAGAACAATTTGAAATTTCAGATTGTTTATATTGATAGAAAAGTTAAAAATGGAATTAAGATAAAGGAAAATGTCACAGAAGTGACAGTTAATAGAGGGTTAAGCAGTTCAAGAGATATGTATGGAACTGGAGCGGCGGAATATTGTTGTTTTGTTGTTAAACTTGAAATTTGTTTATATTGCAGAATTGCAAAGAATTATTCATCTGCAAAAGCATTAAATCACAATAAACACAATTTAAATCAATTATTTCGACATCTTTGCCAACTTTTTAAGAACTCTAAATAAAAAATATCTTACTGATATTTAATATATTTAAAAACTTTTTAATTTACTTATCAATATTTTGTACTCAGCAATACAAATTGAGGTTCTCCATTTTACATTTTCAATTGGTTTTAAATGATTATATTTTTGCAATTGGGTTAATAAGGTCTTACTGTTTTATTTTTAATAAATATTTATTAAAGCTTGTCCTCCTACTCTACGGTACTTTTTGTACCATTATCAGGAAAACTGAAGAGAGAGAAATGTAATTTTATTTATTTAATTTTTATTTATATTTTACTTTTGTTCCAACGTAGACTTTAGCACCCTTAGTGTCATGACACTATTTCTCAATTGTCTATATTCTATAAGTAGTTTCGCCAGCTATTATATCACATTTTGTTGGTTACAACAACTTTGTATTGCCAATGATTACTTGGCTATAGAAGCTAACGCCTCTAACGGCTAAAGTTGGCTGACCATTTGGCGATAAATCTTTTATGACAACCATTAAAAATGCAGTCGTAGAGCTGAAATTGCTAGGCTGGTTCTATGCTGACCAACAAACTGGCCAAGAGACTTGCCGGCTGGCTAATGCCACTTTTAGAGCCAATTGAGCGTGTAATTAACTAACTGTACATATCAATTTATGAAATATTCGCGCGCCACAGCGCAAAAAAAGAAAAAAAACAAATAAACAAACAGCGAGTTGCCACAAAATGTGGCAAGTACTCAATGAGCCGCCAGGTGCACAGCAAGTTGTCCATTGCCCGGCCAGAGGCATTGCCACGCGCTCTGCACTCCAACGAGTGTCACTATTAATTTAACCTACATTGTGGAGCAGACAGTCTAGAGATCTGTTTTCTTAGGATCTCTAGATCTCTAGATCGCTGCAACGTTGCATCGTTGGATTGTTGCGGTTGCTGCTGTGCATATGAAGCACGGCAAGTTAAAACTATGACAGGCGATATTTTTCATGAATTTTTTCTTTTTTGTTGCTGTTGAGAATTTTCTAATTTGTTGGCTTACTCGCTGCGTCAAAGGCAGCCGCTGGGCAGTGGAGTCAGAGTACACCCTGGGACGTTGAAAGATGAGCAATTAAGCGCTGAGTTATTGACAAGAGTCAAGGGAAAAAACAACACACATACACAATTTAGAAAGGACTAGATGGGAGGGAGGAGTGGGAGAGGTTACTGTAGCAGCTGCATCTGCGTGACAAATTGCCACATGACGTTGCCGATTTTTTTTTTTTTTGCATGCATGCATGTTGCATGGCGCTGCTGCATGTTGTGCTAGGGTTTTTGTGGAGGAGTCATCAGTCGGTCGATAAGGTTGCTCAGGTTGCCAACATGCCATGGGGGACATTTGTTAGATAAACATCAGTAGATGTTGCATGTGGCAAGGGCTACGCGTAAGCTGAGCAGGCAGTGTAGAGTCTTGTTAGACTAAATGGAATGTGGCAGGAATGTGAGAGAAAAAAAGAGAGAAACAGATGAAATTTTGAAATGCAATATGTAAGAAGATAACTCTTTGTTCCTTTGAAACTACACGAATCTAAAGGTGAGACTAATGGATGTTTAATGTAATTACAAAAAACAAAGCTAAAATTATCAAGTTCTACTTTGTTTCTATCAATTTGTAGACATTTTCTTTCAGCAGCTAAAAAATTGCTCTGATAATTTTCATTTCTATCATTTTACCTTGCAATCGAGCTTCAGGTAGGTCTTACTCCTATTCGTCGGAAGCTATACAAAATGTCATAAAAGTTACTTCAAAATGACAACAGTTGCAGCTTAGATCTTCACTTCTTGTTGGCAACTCTTAACTTCAGTCAGCTGTCTAAATGTTCTCTTCAATTTGTGGCTGTCTTTTGAATTAGAAAGCACATTTAGTTATCCCATTACTTGGCTTGAAATTGTGAATGAATCTGAAACTCAATTGATGCCAAAAAGCCAAAACAGCCAACGCCAAATGTGTTGCAGGCTGTCGTCAGTCTTAGACATCGACTTCGACTTCGACTTCGAGTTCCACTTCGACTTCGACTTTGACTTGAATGAATGCAAAGTGAATGTGCGTGACGATGACGCGGAGGATACGGACTTGCCAGAGTGTACGAATTGCGGGTTGCGGGTTGCGGGTTGCAGGTTGTGCCAAGTCGTGAGCACATTGCGGATGAGGTGGTCTGTACCATTGCCCAAACCAGACCATATACCTAGCCCCCGCCTTTTGACTCTCTCGCTCTCTCTCTTTCTCTCTGGTTGCCTGTGGATGACTTTGTGCTTTTCATTTAACATTATTTTGCAACAATTTTGCTAGAGCAAAGGCAGAGTCAGCCACAGAGTTGGGGCAGACATGTGAGCCATAGAAAGCGGCCAAAGTAAACATGCCTGTCGCTCGCCTCCTGCCCCCTGCCCTCTTTAACCTCTGCATTGGCCGGCAGAAGCCAGTTTCCGCTTTAATTTAACGCTGGCTTACAGTAAAAGCAGCCTTATAAACCCAAACCCGTCAGCTGGCGCAGCAATTTAAAGTAGAAGCTGCTGCAATTCCCAACCCCCCTACAGCCAGACCAAAAATCCAAGTCAGCCCACTTTATGACATGCCTGGCAGGCGGGCGGCCAAGAAATTTATTTAGTTTATGCAAAGCGTGCGGCAAAAGAAAAAAAAAAGTGAAAGAAAAAAGGGCAAAAAGGTAGCACAAAAGGCGGCAGCAGATGAGCGAACGTGCCAGGACCGGCTAGGACCTGCAAAAAGGACATTCTAGGCGCTGGCCCAAGTCCTACAGCTGCCGCTGTTTGTGTTTAGTTTGCAAATTTCTTTTGATGTCTTTTAATTTTAATGAGTTGCGATGTGGGCGAGCCGGTGACTACCCTAAGCAAAACTAATTAGAACTGAAGGCACCGCAATGAGAAGCGCATAGAAAGGCGCACAACTTACAAAGTCTCATATTATGGCCAGGGATGTGCCTCTGGAAAGATACTTTGAACAAGTGATCCAAATAAGCTTAAAATGCAGTTGAAATTAATTTATAATCAGAGCCAACTTACATTAAAAGCCAATCAACGCTTACTTTTGTCTCTATATCTATATATATAAAACTGCTTAACCTGGTTTATTTTGTTGACTTTATAAACTAATCAAATCTTATATTTTATCTTTCAATTACAGATCTCACTGCCAGGCCAATTTCAATCAGCTTCAGAGAACTGCACAGCCAATAGAATGATGCACAGTTTATCAGCTAATATAGCGAATGAAATAAAGACAACAACAAAATCTAGCTACAAAATGTTCTCCCGCCAGTGCCTTTCCACCTCCCCAAAATCTAGCTACCCCCGCTCAACATCATCATCATCATCATTATCTGCAACCCAGAGTCGAGTCCGGCATTTAACCAGACCGACTAGAAACTGGTATGGCAACTGGAACCTTAGCCTCTTGGCATTGATCATTGCCAGCGGCTGTTTAATGCTCAATACGCCAGAAATTGCTGCTTTCGATATTGGTGAGTTGAAGAATAAGACTTATTTTTTGTGGCCTTAAATAAAATAAATGAACTTTTGGCCAACAAGTCAAAAGGTGCGCACATTCATCAATTTGCCTGGGACACCACAATTAATGTCGAAATATATCTAAGGAAATAAAAATTCCAACATGTTTATTTTCATTTTATTTCGAATGACACATTGACTTGAGGCGACTCTGTGGAAAATTTATTTTAATTGACATTGAAAGCACATTTTTATGTGGCTCATCATTTTCTGAGCAGCGACAGGCGGCACAGTTGGTGGCCCCCAAGAAATGGTCGCCATGGGGCGTCCTCCTCCAGTGAATCCAAAACGCTGATCTGACCAGCTTCAGCTTCTGCTTGGACATGGGTGGCTCTTTGGGGGCCCGGCTCATTAATTGGCATATGGACATTTTTATGCTGCATCTAAACCTTTTTGCAGAAATTTTCCATACACAGTAGTTGCTTGAACATGGCTTTAATGAAGCCATACTGAAGTAGCCAAAACGGCCAACGAGCTGGCTTAGGATTATGGCCACTTTGAATGGCCCTGGCATGTCAGCGGCTCATAAATTTCTATGTTGATATGAGGACAGAGACCGTTGGGGACATTGTGAAGGCTGCCTTCCCAGATGATGGACTGAACAAAGCTAAGCGGCCTGGGGGAAGACTTTCAAAAGAATAGAACGTGCGGGGGTGGAGGCGCAAATGGCCAGCATTACAATAGCATAAATAAATAAATACAATACATACTATACGATGAGTAGCAAACAAAAAAATAAACATTTGTGGGAAAAAGTTTTGTTTATAGCTGTATTGATTTTTCTTATGTAACAAAAACATGGAAATGGGTTAAAAAGTATGACTTACTTGTGATGTGTTGTAAGAAAGACTTTCAGTTATTCTATTAAGACTCTGATTAAAATATAATCAACATATTTCATTGGAGAATTGTTGAAATTAGAAAGAAAACATTCCAAAAGTTATAGAATGCTAAGTAAAATAGGATAAAATATTAAATTTGTATGTGTCACATAGAAGTCTAAGAAAATAATTCCAAATTATGTTTTTTCTCTTTAACGAACAAGAAAGACTAAAAAAATTATATAAGACAAATTACAGTCTCATTTATTCTTTAGTTTTGCCTCTTGCACTATGTAACAAGTTTCAACTTTTCTTATTTATACATTTTCTTAGACTCGGCCACAACTTTCTTGAAACTTTCTTCTTGTCATATTGCATAAACATTGGTACTTTTCCCCTCTCTCTTTTTATCCTTCCACAATTCAAATCTGAGCCATAATATTTATAGTTAATCAAGCAAGCCAAATACATAAATACGAATTTATAAACATGTTCATCTGGATGGCACTACAGAGTTCGAAGTCGATACAAAACTGCCTTCTTGCCTCATCTTGTTGCTGACTTCAATACAATATTTGCACTTTGCACCCCCAAACCCGCCTTCAACAAAACACACACATAAGCAAATAAGCTGAGGAAGTGCCTCAGTTTTTGTTGTTGTTGTTGTGCCTAGACACATGGAGTGAGTTGAGTTAGCAAAACATGCAACAATTTTCCAAATGAATGCACTTGCAATATGCAGTCTCGACCCCAGCCTGGCCCTGGCCCTGGCCCAGCCTCAACTTCAATTCACATTAGCATTGCCAGCTATCAAATGCAATCAAGTGCGAATGCAAAGAGCGCTCCAAAGTTGTGAGGTTCGTCCAGGTTCTGTTGCAATGTGTTTGTGTTTATTTATAAACTTCTAAACGAATGCACGCACCTTGGGCAGGAGGCACTGCAGCACTGCAGAGAATCTCTGGAGCTGAGAGCTGCGAGCCGGGAACTGGGAACTGGAAGCTGGTCCATGCTGTGCCTGCGCAACAAAAGTCATGTCAAATCAGTGTTGATTCTGGCGAAAATGTCAGCAGGCAGCCAGACAGCTTGACAGACAGCTGATGGCGATGGAGACTCCAAACTCCAGGTCCAACTTATATCAAAGGGTCTGAAGATGCGCCTGCTAAATGCAATCGGTAGGCAATAAATTAAGTAAAGTAGTTGACGTTCTGCCCGGCTTGGCTTGACTTTGGCAATGATTAAGTGTTTGCCTTATTCAAAAGGAGATATAGTCGCCGTGACTGTTGCTTAGAGATCCCTGGGAAAGTGATAGGCCTAGCATTGACTATCATCAACCCAAACCCAGTCAGTCTCCAAATCTGGGCGTGTCGACTTTAAGACGCCATTGGCCACCAACTTCCCATCATCCCCTCGCCCGGTCCGTTCAAATGTCAAAAAAGTCAAATTGACGCTTGACTTATTTTGATAGATTTGATGGGCGTTGCACTGGAGTTGGAAGCTGTGTTGCATGATGTTGCCGAGGTACAGGGGGGAGGTGGCATTCTAAATTTACATTGACTGGCCTTTTATGTGTCTATGGAAGATGCAAAAGCGCATCCATCATTAATTAAAGTTTTTCTTGTTTATTTGAAATTTTCATTTATTTTCTGCCTCAAAGCGAAAAGATTTTAAATATATATATATTTATATATATCTTTTATTTTCTCCCATTTACAGCTACGTGCAATGTGCCCCTAGGCATGGAATCGGGCGCAATTACAGATGCTCAAATCACAGCTAGCTCAGCCCATGACACGGGATTTGTTGGGCCCCAACATGCAAGGTGAGTTATGAGGCAAATGCAGATGCAAATGCTGAGAAAAATTAAAAGAAATTGGTTTTAGAAATTGTTTAGAATTTTTATTGAAATTAAATAGTCCGTTTAAATTTTTGGTTTCATTTAACATAAATTAAATTCTGTTTGTTATTTAATTATATATATTTTCAGGTAACTTATTTCAATAGTTTACACACATTTTTAGTTTTATTAAAAAATACTTAATACCTGACAGAATTCAATTTAATTTTATAAAATTGCAAACTGATATATAAAAACAAAACTTATATAAACTCATTGAATTTAAAATCCGTCTTTAGAACTCTTTCCTTTGTTGATTAATAAAGTAACAAATGTGTAAAATCCAGTTGAAAGTAAAAGCATGAAATATAGAACAATTTAATTTGCATAGATGCCTTTGAAAGAATTTAAAATATATGCTGAATATGATAGATTTTTGGTTGATAAATCTTTAGAAATATGATAAAATATTCTAAGTATTAATCGGATCATTTTGTTTATACTGAATTTTCGTCAATTTTAATTGTCTAAAAACATTTTTTGCTTTTTTTTTTTAAATATTTAATCAGATATAAAATTTCAATTTTAAACATTTTTAGATTTAATTGAAAGTAACTGTTTGGCGATGTATATGAAAATTTAGCCTAATTAAGGTTAGATAAATATTTCAAACAACAATTTTAAATTTATAAAGACATTTTTTAGTTTTTTTTTAAAGCAAATTTATTTTGTATATGATTCAAAATATATTATATTTTAAAGTATTTTCATTAAAAAACAATTTAAAAATCTTTCATTCAAACATCGTATCTTTTAGCTTTTATTGTCCATTTGGACTGAGGTCAGAGATGCATATTCTACCCAACCACTTAACCCAAACCTGCCCCAGTCACTGTCACAACCCCCCTCTCCCACTTGCTAAGCCCCTTCTGTTAAAGCTTATCAACAACGCCGCTGCGTGTTCGTTTAATTGCCAATTTTATAGACAACTTCATTAGTGCGATAAGACGCAGTCTATAAAATCGAAATCTTAGCCACAGATTAAATGAAGAGTCAAACAAACAAACAAACAACAACAACAGCAACAATTAATGTTATGACACAAACAGTTGGCCCATCAAAATACCAAAAATTAAACAACAAATATTTTTGCATATCAGTTTGAAGAGCGTTAAAAGTATTTGGTGTTCAACTAACGCCCTTTTAAAAGATATGCTTTAGAATAAGTTAAATTAGAAAATCTGTTCATAAATATGCAAGAAGCTCGAGCAACCGTTTAATGGCCCTGACAGTGATATCTAAAGAGTATATACCAAGTCGGCAGCACTTTATACTACACTAATTAAATACAATTTCAATGCAGAAGAGACTACAAAAACCTCAAACCGGTTCACAAAGGCGGTTCAACCAAAGGGCAATGCATGAAAACAGAAATGCATTTGCAAATGGAAAGGCAGCTGGCTAGACAACTTCAGTTTAGTTTAGTTTAGTATAGTTTTTAGTTGGGTTGAGTTGGGGAATCTTGTGGTTTTTGTTTACTTTTTATTGACGCATTTTTCGTTTGAATTAAAGTTTTATGACTTTTGCAGGAAGTGTTAAGGCAATGCGGGTCAAAAGATTGGGGCGGAAGTTTTGCAATCGCTTGAATGATTGATGCGACCATCAGGCGCTGTATTGCCGTATAATTAGTATTGGATAACAGAACTTCATAGTTGCACACTCACATTAAAGTAAAGCACTCATTTAAACCATAAACATGTCAATTACCACGTGAGTTACGGCAAAATCAATGCAAACATCGACAACTTATACTAACTTTGGAGTCCCGCCACAGATTCTTCTCGCTTTCTGTAATAATTTGCTGTCTGCGTTTATAGACATGCACTTAAAAAACACTCAAGTGCAGGGCATCTCAGCAGAGAGACAACCCGACAGACAGTAAGACAGGCAAACCACAAAGGCATCATTAACATTAACCCTTTATGGCGGCACTAAAGTAAAACCACAAAACGATGCGTGATGAGCACGTTGAGATAAACAATATATATATGTATATATTTTTTTTTTCTTCAGTTTTTTTTTTGTTTTTGTTTTTTATTTTTGTTCAAGGCAGATTAACTGGAATTCTTAGCAAAGAGCTAAAAACAAAGTCTCTGGTACTCGATTTGGAATTGGACTTGGGATTGGTTTTTAAAGCATTTGATATGTTTCTTTAACTGCGGGCTGTCTCTTAACTATTGGCCAATGGCAGTTGACTCACCTGAGAGGTCGTACCTGGTGGTTTTTAGCTTTTTCTGCTTTTTCTGCTTTTTTCTGCTGGTGGTGCTGTTTAGTTAGTCGCTTGTGGTTGCTGTCGTCTGTCGATTGCCAAAGTGGTTTAGATTGACAGGCACAATGCGATTACTGAGAAGCAAAAGCCAAGTGACTGAAAACTTAATGGCAAATGAAATGAATTAGTGAGCAATGTATTTATTATATACTTTGTTAGGAACCGCTCTAGAAGAGTTTTAGTATGTCTTTTACTTAACATTTTATTGGGTTTTTAGTGTAAGCTATAATTTGTCAGAGTTTAGAATAGTTTAAGTAAACATTTATTGTTATTATAGCCAGTATAGGATGGTAATAAATGCATGTTATTAATCACATTTATACTAATTTTGTGAGCTTGTTTTGTTTGATTTTATTGCACTTTAAGTAAATGTTTAAAAGGAGGATTAAAGAACAGTTTTAGTACACAATTAATCAGCTTTTATTTAAAAAAAAAACAAATAAATTCCATGCAAATTATCTTTTTTTTAAGAATATACAAGCTTTGTAAATGATTTCTTATATAAAAACAGACTTAACGAGTTCAAAACTAACAAGATTTAATTATAGAAAAAATGTGTTTGTCATAAATATTAATTAAATTCTTCCTAATCGAGCTTCTTTAGTTTTCATAATTTTTTTAATATTATCTTGGTATAAAATCTCAAGGCTTTAGTTGAGCTTCTTTTAATTTCCTTAAACTGTCGATTCCAAGCGTTGTATAGTTAAACTGTTATCCCAATGCGCTGGCACCCTTTCACCTTTCGAACTTCGAGTTGGCTTAACCCACTGACTGCCACACACAGACACAGACACAGACAGCAACAAAACTGCTTAAAGTTGCTGCAACTTTCTTTAGTTTTTTGTTTTTTTGTTTTCGTGTCGCATGCACCAGTCTTCTCCAAATAGCGAATGCCCCACCAATATAACCACCAACCACCCACTGAGTCCAATCAAGCGCACTGCAATTTGCTTAGCTGGAATTGCAGCAGAAGTTCAAAAGTGCAGGCAGCATTATAATTTGTGGCTGCCGTGCACTTAGCTAACCAGGCAGCTAACTAGCCCCAAACTCGTACCGAACTTTAAGTAATTCATTACAGAAAACATGCACTTAAAACAAATCACAGGCGCATTTGCTTACCGAGATCTTACTGGGATGCCCTGAGGACCAACAGGATGCTAACATGAAATGAAATAAGTCCATGTTGTTCAAGTTGACGTTGCCTCTCTGTGGCTATTGAATTACAAAGATTAGTTTAATGACAGTTGGCGCTGTTTGATTTTCATTACCTCGCCCAGCGTCCAACATTCGCCAGGCCATTAAATTTACAAGCTCTTACATATTAAAAACGGCAAAAAATAAAAAAAGGAAAAAGAAAAATAAATACTCTCGCCTTTCAGCAGGCGGCGCTTGATTAGAAGCCAAAGACAGTTCAGTTCCAGGTCCGAGACCCATTCGAATCCCATCACCGTTCCAGACCAGCTCCGGTGCCCGGGAGCAAGAAGTTAGTCAGTCCATCAGCCGCTTGAAATGAGCAGCCGACGATGGCGCAGATTGTTAACTTTGGCAATAACAATAATTAAAGTCAAGTTGAAATGCACATAACTGCGGATATTAGCATTTTAAATGATGTTTATACGCCTCTCTCTTACTGATTTTTCTTCTTTTTTTTCCTCCTTGCCTTTAGGTTATTTGCTTTTAGAGCACTTGCTCAAGCTTCTGAAAGAAGCTGTCGAGTAGATGAAAGAAATCTAAGCATTTTTATGATGATTAAATTGACCTTTTTTTTATACTTATTTTTGCCTAGTTGTGGAAAGCTCTCTTGGTATTTTTAATAAAGCAACTTTGATCTGTGCACTTGAAATTAATTGCAGTTGGTAATGCTTATAAGATTGTCTAAAAAGCGGAAGTGTAGTAAACCACACAGCTTGCGGTTAGGATATAATATAATAAATCATTTTCAGTTAAGAAAATTTGTATATCTAAAGAGCACTTAATCAAAGGTCAACAGCGTTAGCGAGTGTGGCTAGAATATAGTTTACAAATGGATTTACTTATAATTGCATAGAATTAAGTTAAAATATGAGCATGCTTTGAAAATATAATTAATATGCTGAATAGATCTTGAGTTTATAATTAATAAATTTCAAATTATTTATAGTAGAATTTTTGAAATTAAAAACCATCTTTTAAAAGTTTGCCTTCAAAGAAATGTATTAAAATTAATTAAAAACAAAATATTTCATAATCTGTTACACAGTTGACTTATATCCTAGAAATTATAAAGAACCTCTCTGTAAAAGCAAAACCTCTCAATTCATGTGGAAGAGATTACTAATTGCAGTCACTGTATATGGCAGGCACATAAAAATAAATAACAAATTACAAAAATGCATTAAACGCATGTCGGCCACTAAATAAATACTGCAATCAAATTCAATAACCTGCTGCTAGAGATTCAGCTTAAGTCTCAGATTCAGGATACAACTTCAGCTTCAGGTCTACTGCCAAAGACAGCCAACAAAATGAAGCAATTTGCAACAGAGCAACCAAGACGACACAGCTGAGGGGGGAGGGATAAGGTGGAGTTCAGGAATGGGTCTAGCTAGGCCTAGTCAGAGTCAATGAATAATGGGTAAACATTAAGGCCCCAAAATGCAATCAAGCATGTAAAACTTAATTGAAATATAAACCGAAAAACGTATTTGTAGTGGTTAACATATCAATACCAGGGAGAGAGAGAAAACGAACAGGAGGCCAAGGCAAAATTGATTAAAGTAGTTGGGGGGACAGAATAAGTGGGGGATAGGGAGGTAGCTCACACATACATCCTGTCGTTGTCCAGCCGTTGAGGCTGTCTGTGTCTAAGTTAAATTAATCCTTAATTACATAGACAACATCCTGCTGCGTCTAAAACCGCAACAGCTTAACGAACGAGACGAGCTGCCAGACAGACAGACATCCACCCGTGCCAGGCTCCCAGCAGCCAGCTCCTGCTTCAACTTGCCCCCTCTGGGCCACAAATGTCAGTGGTTGTTGCAACAACCTGGGGCTGAGTCTTGAGCAGCGGCGCCGTGTGGTGCCGAACGCTTAATGTCAATTAATTTATAAAAATTTTTCTGTCGAATCTTCTGCGCAAGCAACTGGTTATTCGCGCACAGCTACTGTATGTGCGACTAATTAATAAAGTTGTCGTTTCTATGCCACTCTCTTTGCAGACTGAAAACCGATAATAATGGCGGTGCCTGGTGCCCCAAGCATATGGTATCCAATGCGCTCAAGGAATATCTGCAGGTGGACCTACTGCAGACGCATGTGATAACCGCCATACGCACACAGGGTCGCTTTGGTAAGGGTCAGGGTCAGGAATATACTGAGGCCTATGTCCTTGAGTATTGGCGACCCGGCTTTGACAAATGGCAACGCTGGAAGAACACTCAGGGCAAGGAGGTAAGGCTACTTAAATAGCAAAGCCCAAAAGCACTTTTTGCAACATTTATCTCACTCCATAGATACTGCCCGGCAACATCAACACTTACAGCGAGGTGGAGAACGCTTTACAACCGATTATATTCGCCTCAAAGATACGCATATATCCGTATGGCCAATACGATCGCACCGTCTGTCTGCGTGCCGAGATCGTCGGTTGCCCCTGGGAAGGTAAGTCATCCTCTTCCACATCCTCATCCTAGCAATCTGTATATGTCCACAGGCGAATTTAAACGTGCGCGATAAAAACTCGACATGAGCAATGATAGCGCGGAAAGGCTAACAGAGTTTTAGTGTCAGCGTTAATTTATCATCGGGTGTCCGGAGGCACCACACCAAGGAGGCTCCACACCCTGGACCTGAGACTCTGGGCTCAGACTGTGGTCTGCTTTGCTGTCTATTAGACAAGCCAAAGCGGCTTAAGTGTGTAGTTAGTGGAAAGACTGCCCTGAAGAGCTAGATCTATGCATTAGCATAGCTTTCGAAAACTTAAGATGCGGCATACCTAAGCAAAAATGCTTGGCATGTTAGCCAAGTTAGCTATTTGGGCCTGTTCTCTCCAACTTCTGGGCAGCTGTCTTGCAGATACATTTCTCATGTGATTAAAATGCGGTTTGTTTACTTACTCAATTTAATGAAATTGTTGTGTAATATAAGTGTGTATCACGAGTTGTCAAAGAGTTGTTTGAAGCAATGATACCACATATCGTAGACTAATTAAAAACTAATATATAGAGAACGGAAAGAATTTCAATCGAATAAATCATATGAAGATTAAGAGCTACAGTACCTTAAAAAACATAAAAAAATCTAATTTTTGTGTGGACTATCGAAAAACACAATGATTTGCTTTGCCTAAACTCTTTCCATAAGAAAATTATGTTTCAAAATTTATTTTTGATTTATATAAACAAATAGAACCAACAATTAATATATGCAATATTTTTTAAAATCAAAATTTAGAAAAATGAAACACAACAAAAATGTAAACAACAAAAACATTAAATGGGGATAACAAATAACATATATAAACATCAAAATTAGTTTTATTTAAAAAATCACAAACAAGAGTTAACCTACATTTTTATATATTATTATTATACAGAATTATTCGTCAATTTTTATTTATCACAAAAAAGACTTATTCTGTCACTTTTATTTTAATACTCAAAAAAATTGATTTTAGATATATTTGATCAACTACATTTAACATTTTTTAAAAGCTTAAGTAGTAAAATATAATTTTCTTATAATCATAATTAAATTTGTTTCTCATATTAAACTATTTTTTGTTGATTCAATATTTCAACACTTTTCTATATATATTTGCAATTAAAAAATATTTTTAGTACTTAAAGTTCATTTTTTTTTCTTCCTAACTAATTATATTCAATTCAAATTCTAAGTTGATTTTAAGGAATATAATTTTTTCTTAGTTTAAAACTTAATATATTCATTTGAAAGTTCAACAGATTTTCCAAGTTATCGTTCTAGATCTAAGTCCAAAAGTACATTTAGCTAATTCTTCATAAATTAGCCACTTTTCGACGCTCTCTATATTTAACCCTATCACAGTTACTCACCTGAAAACATGACGTTATGTGCTTCATATTAGTAGAAACCGCATAATCCAATCATGGCAACGACTGCGCCTAGTAATGTTTAAAAGGAACCTTCTGCCTGAATTGCATTTTGGCCAACACATGGGGGCCACGCAATGTTGTTGTATGTACTTGAAATAAAATATCGCGTGCAGACATTGGTAGACCCATACCAGAATCCGAGACTGAAACCAAATCGAAATCCAGACTGCCTGAGAAACTATGTAGACGACAACCCAAAAAAACAGCAAACAACCTCCGCATTGTCGTTGTTGTAGTTGTCGTTGTCGTCTGGACGGTGTTGTAGTTGTCGTTGTTTGCACGCAATTGTCAAGTAGTGCACGAGCAACAACAACAAAAACAACAACAACTATAACTAGTCTGGCCAAACAAATTTTTCTATAATTTCCAGGTAGCAGCGATAACAACAACGTGAACAGAGCACGCCTAATGACAATTTGTTTGACCAGACTCGAGGCCCAGTTTGGGGCACAGAGTTGGAGTCGTCTCCATAGGGAGGAAGTTGAAATTATTCCGTAAATTAACGCAATGTGTGGTTGGGTTTGGGGCCTGATAACTGGCGCCATTTTCAAAGGGGGTGGCCGGGGTCAAAACTATGTACACGCCCTATTGTGGTTGAGGGGGTAGTTTGTCGGCTTAGACATGCAAACTGACCGACCGACCCAAAAGAGGGGCATGTGGGGAGGTGGTACTACCATTTGTGGCCATGTCATTTGATTTGCCATGGGGAATTTAGATGTACATAACACATTTCATATGCAAATTAAACAAGATAAGATGGTATGAGTCTAGAGTCTAGACAAATGCTAGACAGACGGCGCTTAAACCATAAAGAAATCAATAAATTGACTAAGTAACGAGCGCATTGACAAAAAAAACTCACTTTGATTTTATGGCTCACATTAATCTCATCAGCTAGAAATTTGGACCGAAATCATAATTGTTTATAAATTGTGGCCATAAATTCAGCCACTGACTCGACTTCCCTAACTCGCAGCATTTAAATGCAAATCAATGGGCACCACACCTACATAGACCAGAGACCAGAGACCACACCCAAGTTTGTCTTTTGGCTCTGGAAGCGCCGTCACAATCATAAACAAATAGGGCTTAATCGGGCTGGAGACGAGGAGGTTGGGTTTCGGGGCTTTAGGGTTCGAGCCATGGTCACGTCATGGCTGCAGATTATCTTGAGGCAAGTGACACACTCTGATTTCACAGCAAGCTAAATACAAATTTGTTTCGATTTAACTACAGCTTAGCCCTTGGAATTTTGAATCAACAATGCTTATAGACTTGGAATTGGCTTTGGGTTCAGGTTTTATGCATATGCTAAAGTGCATTTTATAAATGCAACAACTGATTAGCGTTGAGCTTACGATTTATGACTACCTAAAGACTAGCAATGTGTATAATTTATGAATGTTTAGGGGCATTAAGTTGAGGTATTTTTTTCCCCATTTATTCATTTTTCCATATGTGTGCTAAGCTGTATAATGGAAATTAAAAGTTAAGATTAAATTGTTGATATGTCTGTGGGTGTTTTGTGTGCTGACTTTAAAAGACTTTAAGAGCGATAGTTAAAAGTTTAAAATAGTTGCTTATATCAATGTGAAGGTGTAAAAGGCGATATAACTGGAGCAGCTGCATACTACGCATAAAAATCAATAAATGTAGAATTTGAGCAACTTTATAAGTTGAATTAAAAAAATGAATACTAACACATATATTTAATTTTAATCTAATGAATATAATTCATATTTGATAGCACTTTCTCCCTCCACTCAGCTTTTTATCATAATTTTCGTTACAACTTAATGCCCACATAAATTCAGTTAAAAATATGCACAAAAAAATTAAAAATGTTTAACTGTTTGGTTTAATAAAGTAAAATTTAATTTTCTACCACGATATTTTAAAAAATGACAATAAATAAAAGTTGAGCTAAATTGTCTGCCAAAGAGTTTATTTATTTAATATCACTCTCATTGAATTCTTTACTCTTTATTCATATAGCTCTTTTTAGTTCTCTATGCTCGCATTATTTTTACCTTATAATACTCAATACTTCATACAAGAAAATTAAAATATTTTAAATAAAAAATAAAATATTTATATAAATATTTGCGATATGCTTGATACTGACGTCTATAAAGTAATAGTTGAGTTTTATCAATGTTTGTCTGCAACCAACTTAAACATCTTCAATTTTTGATATACTTATATCAATTTATTCCTTCATTTGCTTTAGTTTTTGTTATGGAAGTCCAAAAGTTGGGTTATAACTCACAACTAAATAGTTTATTCGCCAGTTTCCTTGGCTCCATGCATCTAAGTATCTACTCATTCATTCAACTGCTGCTCAATTTGACTCATCAGCAAAGTTTGCAGACATTGTCGTCCCCATTGTCAATGTTCGCGTGACGGGGACCCCAAAAAAAAATAAAAAAAAAAACAATAAAAGAAGGAAGCAAATTACATTTTATATATTGTAGTTGCTCACTGCCCGATACTGTCTTGGTTTACATGTATGTATATATACATATGTTTTATATATAAGCCAGTTTATTTATTTTTTTTTCCTTGTTTTTGAGGCCGCTGCACGCACTGTGAGGACTTTTTTTCTGGTTATATTTTAGCTTTTTTTTCTTCTTTTTTTGGCAGTTTTCATTTTGTCTCTCTCGACACGCAAATAAAAATCGCATGTGAGCACGCGAATAACAAGGCTAAAGTGGCATCTTCCCCTTGGGCTCCTCTACTGATATAGGAGATGAGGAGGGGGATTGAGTAGGAGGGTCTACATGTGGACATTGCGTGAAAAATGTCGCAACGCAATTGTAAAAAGCGCTGCCTTAAATGTCTTTGCAGTTAATTAAATAAACCATATACCGTTTATAAGTCTCGTATATCGTGAACATTCATACATTATACATATATATATATAATGAAGTAGCTTATCTCTCTGGGTCTGATGGTCTGTGTTTAAGTGTCTGTAGCAAGGACTTTGCACTAATTCCTGTAATTAAGTGCAGCGTTTTTTCTCGTTTGCTTACATTATAAATAAATTAAATAATGATTAATATTTCCAGTTGCCTGGGCAGTCTCTATATAACTCTATAAATACGCATATGATCTATAGTTGTCCTTCTAATTATCTATGCTCAATGCGTCGTCGTTGTCGTTAGTTTCATTTTCCGATTCGTGGGTTTCCCCGTAATTTTGTGTAATTATGTGATTTTTGGTAATTATTGGAAAATGCCTTTGACTGTTTGTCCTGCGTGTATCCGTGTCTGTATCCTGTTTACCACGTGCCCGATTGTGTAAATAGAAATATACTAGTAAATTGGCAACCCCTCACCACCGCTGCTGTGCCAGCTGCCTATTAGAGCATTGTATGTAATTATTTTGAGTGCCCTGGCAACCCTGGCAGCCCAATAGATGTTGTTTTTCGATCTAAATGTAATTGTTTTGTAGGTGGTCGTAGTACTTAGTTGTGGTAATTAGTGTCAGGTGTTGTTTTGTATTACTCACTGAAACTAAAACACTTTTGTCAGCCTGTATTTATAACAATCCTTCAACTTGACTACAGTCAAAACTTTTACAAACATTAAAAACACTTTGTTAACTTGGCCAGTTCTTGTATTTCTCTGACTTTGACATTGAAAAACTATAGCAGTTCCCCAAAAAAAAAAAAATAAGTACTCTAAACTCTAAACTCAAAACTCTCAACACTCCTCCCCATTGTGACAAACAGTTTGCTAAAAATAACCACAGAAACCAAATGGCAGACAAAAGACAAAAGTGGCCGCAAAACGAAATTATGTTTCAAGTAACTCAATATCCTGGGCCCCCTCTCCGCCCCTGTACAAGTTGTTGCCAGCTTAGCACAGGGGGGAAAAACTTTAAATTTACCGCAGTTTTAAAACCAACAAAAACACAAATACGAGACTCGCTTTGTCACTGGTTTGTCTGTGTCACGTGACACGAAACGTGACATGACGTGAAGTGAAATGAAAGTAAAGGAAGTGATGTATGTATGTATGAATGTTCCTGTGTATGTAGGCGACTCGTATTACATTAGTTTAGTAATTATATGGGGGTTTGAATTCTACGAATTCTGGAGCTTTTGTTTAAAAATTTAAATTTTCATTGGTTTCATTGCAGAGGGCATTGTTTCATATAGCATACCGAAGGGCGTACAACGCGGCATGGAGGTGGATTTATCGGACAAGACCTACGACGGCAATGAGCAGGGTGATCGCTATGTGGACGGATTGGGTCAATTGGTGGACGGCCAGAAGGGCAAGGATAATTTCCGCACGGATATACATGGCTTTGGCAAAGGTAAGTACACAAATCAATGAATTTAAATGTACGATTTTTAAAATATCTATATTATTAAACATAAGTTGTACAAACACATATTTCACTTATGATTACCTCGCTCATTAGAGCAGAATATCTAAAAGTTAACCACATTTGTATCTATAGCCAAAAAAAAACTGAAATTTCCGTTTGGTAAAAGTTTGCTGCTTTTAAAGGCTTGAGCCCAAAATATATCGAAAACTTTCGCCATATATTTAAACCAAATTGTAGCGCAAAAACGATGCTTCTGGTAAAACTGTTAGCTGGTGAAACCCCGCTAAGATTTATTGCAATAGAAAAAACTGATTAACATCAAATAATTACAAAAGTTCACCGACAGAAAAAGCATAAGGCAAAGTCCAAAACAGGGCGACCAAACTGAAAGCTCACTTCATTGAACATCGAGTTATAGTTAGGTTTCAGAGGGGTAAGGCGGGCCTGGCCAGGTTCGGGGCCAGGCAAAAGTTTTTGCTTGCAAATAATTTGCCTCACAACACAATAAACAAAATAAATAATAACTTTGGACTATTTGCTGGCGTCGCAGTAAACTTGGCCGGATACACAAAATTCCCGTCGAAAACGCACCGCATCGAACCATACTACACTACACTACACTACACCCCTCCGCCACCCTGTGAACTATGAGCTGTAAAAATGTAAACATTATGCATATTTGATAATTTATGGCAACACTGGCATTCATTTCCGAGCCGGCGGCTGCTAAAGTTCACAACTGGCAAACAGCAAAGTTTCCAAGTTTAAGTTTTTTCTGTTTTTTATATACTATTTGGGATAATTTTGGATTTTTTTATTTTCGAATTCTCGCTTTGGCAAATGGCCAATAATCGAAATTATTGAAAACTTTGGCGCTCTGTGCGAATTTAAGTAGAAAAGTTCGCTCAGACAATTAGACATGCAGTCGTCGCGGAGACAGACACATAAAAGGCAATCGCATTGCAGCGCAAAGTTTCGGCTCATAATTTATTTTATTTTTATTTTTTTGGGTATTTCCCTTCAATTCACTAGCTAACAATTGATGAGCCATCTTCCCTTTATTATTATTACATTCTGGAATTTGGCTTATTTGCATTGTAAGCCGTTGGAATCGATATTGGGGCGTACCCCTTGGCCAGGCTATTGATTTCATCCAGAACGAATATCTTAAATTGCAGAATTGTGGATTGTATAATATGTACGCATAGTTGGAGCTAGTTAATATTGCATGACTTATGCAGCCAAACTTGAATGTTTCCTGGACTTCTAAGCCTGGCACGTAACTTCCCTTACCCCACCCTGCTGCCATCTGCGACCTCATCCAAGGCAAATTAGGGCCATGCAAACAAAACAGTAGAAAGAAATGGCTTAAATGTCGCGTTGGCCATAATTTCTAGTTATGAGCAGTCCCCCAATTCTCATTCCCATTCCCTCCCTGCTTGCCGTGAGCATTTGTTTGTTTTTGGCTACGAAAACTTCACCCCAAAGTGCCATTGACTTGGGGGCTTAAATAGCTTTACATGCCACTCTGGAGCATATGTGCGGCCTGGGTTGGCCTATTGATTATTTTTTTATTTTTTGTTTTGTTTCGTTTTCGAAATAAACTCTAACAAAATGACGCTACATTTCATTTCATTTCATATGAATGGTCTTTTCCTTATGTTATTGTGTTTTATTTTTTTGTTCCAGGCTACGAATGGATTGGCTGGAGAAATGATACGCCCGGTCTTTTGGGCAAACCCGTTGAAATTGTTTTTGAATTCGATACGGTTCGCAATTTCAGTGCCATCGTTTTGCATACAAACAATATGTTTACCAAGGATGTGCAGGTGAGTGATGATTTATGAACCAATTTGAGGTCTGAGAATTATAATATTGTTTAGTCAGACTAAAAACGAATTCTATTGTTCTAAATATTGTATAAAGTTATAGATTGATTCTGCAAGTAGCTACTGATATATGAATTACTTAAACCTTTTTATTTTTAATTTATTTATTTCTATTTTCTATAGGTTTTCGTTCATGCCAAGGTCTTCTTCAGCATTGGTGGACGTTATTTCTCTGGAGAACCAGTTCAGTTCTCATATATGCCCGATACAATAATGGATCATGCTCGAGATGTGACCATTAAACTGCATCATCGTGTGGGCAAATATTTAAAAATCAATTTGTATTTTGCTGTCAAATGGATTATGCTATCAGAAATCAGTTTTATATCTGGTAAGTACGTGAATAGAATAAAAAAAAATATATAAAATTGCTACACAAATTGCCCGAAAATTGCATTTGACATGCTAAAAATTGCATACGCGACTTCGAATGCATTTTTCAGCTTCATTTCACTTTCAAGTGTGTGACAGCAACTGCAGATACAACTACAAAGTGCAATACATTACACTTAGCTAAGGGATAAAAGGAATCCAACGAGTAGAAAACATTTTTCCAACATTTTGGCTAACAACAATGAGTTGGATAGATAGAGACACAGACGAAACGAGACATGCAAGATAAGCGGCCCGAGAGGAAAATCTCTTCAGTATATATATACATATATATTTATTTTATATTTTTATAAAATGCAGAGGTTAGAACGGGGACGGGGCTATAAAGTCAATAAAATGCCCAAAGCCCATAGATGGAAAGGATCTGCGAGTCTCTGGCCGTCCCTCAGCATGCAAAAGTAAACAAAATACTCGGGTTTATGGGTAGCTGCAACCCCCTAACAACAATGCAGGCAATGTCAGGCATGCATTGCATTTTCCAGCAACATTTCCTATAAATGCCAAGCGTGTCCCTGTTCTGATTAAATTGTACCAAGTGCAAGGTTCAGAGAAGGTTTTAGGATACCCCCCCTCGACATATTTAGACAATATTTTCATGGCACATTTGCCTGGCTGGGGTTGGCACAAATTGCTCATAGGCTACAGCATTGTTAACATCATATAGGATCGGTCACTGAACCGGAGATCATTTATATTCATTGAGGGTTGTGGAAACCCATCTATGAATCTATGAAACTATAAAAATCTATGTGCGGTAGGTGTGAAAATGACTAGGGTATTGGCAGCCTGCCAACTTTATTTGATTGATGAGTCAAATAGAACGTGCTGTATGAATAGGGGATTTTCGTACAGATGGTATAGGGTATTGGAAGGGTCTCTGTTATAGGCTTAATGGATTTATAAAGGAAGTCGGTCATAAATCTATAGCAACTGAGATTAAATAGTTCAATAAGTTTAGCAATAGAATGCGAGCTTGGTTTGAATGAAAAGACAGGAAGAAAGCTGTTAAGGGAGTATACAAAAAGAAAAAGAAAGGTTCTAGGATATAAAGGGAATAGCTTACAATGCTCTTCGATATACATACTTATATAAGCATATAGTGGAATAATAGGTTTAAAAAGAAAGTAAAGGGAGTTTTTCAATTGTTATTCAATAAAGAAAAATATCAGCTCAAACTTAAAGTATATTGCGTAAAAGCAAGAAATTGAAGGGTATCTAAATAGATCCTAAAGTGCAACACACAACAACAACAAGCAACAATATTTCGGAATATTACATTTTGAAAAATCATCGCAGTTCTTTACAAATAAATACACAAAGGCTCGACAAACAAGTCCCTGATGAAGACTTTAAGCTGAAAAAAATAAAAAAGATGCCGCACTTAAGATCAGTAGTGGATCAGCATATACTTTGACACTGCTACCGAGCATTACAAAGCACATTTTGATAATGGAAACCGACATTGAACTGTGCCCAACATGACAGTTCATCTGAGCCAAGGATATTCAGTTGGAAAAAACCACAGAGTGTAGGCAAAAACTCAGACCTCAGACCTCAGCTTGAATGCGCCACATGCTGCGCTTCTGTGGCAGCAATTACATGACGAGTAGCAAACACCACGACGCATTTGTCACGCACAAGGATGATGACGATGATGGTGATGGGGCCCCTAGAAGGAACCAGCAACCAGCTGTTTTTTTGGTTTTTATTTTTACTTATTTTTTGTGTTTTTTTTTTTTGGATGTTGTTGCACTCAACGGGCACTACAAAAAGACAGGAGAGAGGGATCTGAATAGAACGCGTGAAGGGCTCGGAAACTAGGGTAAGGGTAAACAAAAGAAACGCACGTACAACAAGGCAGCATCTTTCAAGTGTGTGCGTATATTTTTATCAGGCACTATAGAGATTTAACCCCAATTTGTGAGATTTGCTTGCGGTGATTGCTGCTGCTGTTGCTGTAGTTGCTGTTGTTGTTGTGCTTGTGCTTTATGGAGTTGTATTTAAAGGTTTCTAAAAATACAAAGGCAGAAAAACAATGCCAGAATTGAGACCCTGGGGACACACACAAAGAGAATTAGTTATAAAGGGCATGCGACAACACACAAAAAAATAAATGCGAAAAAAAGGATATGCGGCATATTTGCCATTACTTCTATGCTACAAGTCCTATCCCTTTCTCTGTGTGTGTGATAAATGTGGCACGAAATATTTTAATTATTTTAAACGTTTTATGACGACCACAGAGAGCTGAGAGATGCAAGATATGCCTTTATAAGTAGGAAGCGCGCAGGAAAAAACAGAAGCAGCAGCAGCAACAGCCAAAGGACAATGGCAATATCGAAACAAAAGGCAGCCAAGCACAAACTTCTGATGTGCCTGGTATGCTGTGTCCTGTGTCCTCAATGTTCCCAGTGTCCTCTGTACTTGCTGCTGTCCAAGAAGGCGACATAACTCAAAACAGCAGCCTTGCCAGCAACAACTTCACACAGTAATTACGCCATTTACTGTCTGGAGAAACGGGGTCGCCCACTCAAGGAAGCGTTTTTTGGCTATCCTGGGAAGGGAAATTTGAGAGAGTCGAAGGGCTGAAGCTGCTCCCAGGAGCAGCTACATTTTGCTTTTGTTTTGTTATGCCCTCAAGATGTTAGCGGAGATAAATGACAACACTTTGCAGCAGTGAGCCATATGCTCTGTAGTTAAAAGAGGAGGTTGGGCGTACCAAAACATAAGCTGAGGGTATTACAGATCAAAGTGAACTCTTGATGAGCAGGTGTTTGTGAAACGCGGCCTGCAGGGCATGACAGATCTAAGCTAATAAGCAGTATAAGCCTGGGAATAAGGTCACCGTGGAAATGGCCAAAACCTAAGCATAACTTAGATAAGGGTTGAACTATGTTATAGTAAAGAAAATATATAATAAAAAACATGAGCAAAACTAACTAATCACACAATAAGTGAAGTGAATTTCTTAAAATACAAAGTTACCTTTAAAATACTTCCAAACTGTTTAAAGCTAAGAATGACATTATATTACATGATATATGGGCTTACACAGCTTGACTTTATAGGTAGGAAATGCATATTTAGGTCATGTCAGACCCTAACTAAAACTAAACTATTAAAAGTGTTCTGAGAATAAATAAGGTCTCGCCATATGCACAAAATCATTTAAAAAACACATGCATATTTATAAGACACGCGTTTGAAAGTTGAAAAATAGAACAAAATCAAACATCTGTATAAATTTAGTAATGCCTGAGAGTGGCCATATAAAAAACCCAACGGTTGACAGGAAATGAACACGTTAGAGGTCTGAAGGTCTCTAGAAAGAAAAGCGTAGCGAAAGCAAAACAATTTAAAGTGGAACGAAAGGTGTAAAAAAAAGAATGGAATGGAATAAAAAAAAAAAACTAATCATGGAAGCGCAGCTGTGCGGCAACTTTTGAAGATGAAATTGAGTTGATGTTGTCCATAACTGACTCTCTCAAGAGTAATATACTATGTTATATATATCATTATTTGTGTTCTCTTTTGCGCTTGCAGTGCCAGCGATGGGAAATTTCACAGACGAACAGGAGCAGCGAAATAATTTGCCCGGCATGGCGCAGGATACACGCGAATATCCTTTGCAGAGCAACGACTATCAGCACAATCATAACAAAAACAAATTGAATGGCGGCGTATCTGGAGGCGCTGGTGGTGCCAGCAACGGTGGCGCCACCGATGCCACCGGCAACAACAACTTCAACAATGGACCACAGTGTAAGTGGCAATGTGCAGATAAATTCAATTAGCAATTTTTTTACACTCAGCCGCCTCGACGGCCTCGCGCTACGTTTGCTGCTAATTATTTAGTTGAACAATATTTACATTTAATTTCGTTCGATTCAATTTTTGCATGTTAATTTAAATGGGTTTCATTTTCATTTTTCATTTGTTTTCCTTTTTTTTTTTGCTCTTTGCAGTAATTGCGCCACGCCCCATTGATCAGGAGCCGAACGAGGCGAACTTCATTGGCCTTGTCATTGTTGTTCTAACAACGATAATTATCCTGCTGGTCGGCATTATCCTGTTCATTGTATCCCGCACGAAGCGCGCTCGCGGCAGCAATGTCCTAGATGCATTCCAATACAGCTTCAATCCCAACACACTGGGCGGCAATGTCGACAAGCATCGTCCCAATGGCAATAGCATTAAGGTGAGCATGTATACTATATGTACTACAGTACAAATCTATATATATATATACACTGTAAAAAAGCGGAAAATATAAAACTATTTTATTGAAAATACTATCATGAGTTTATAACCAAAAAATGGTAATATACGAATTTTAATAATTGATTATATTCATGTATATATATGTATATAAATTATTTATTGTGGTTCTAAAGTTTGCCTAATGTGTATCTATCAAATTCTATCCAATTAAAGCTGTAAATATTTTTTCAAGTGTATTACAATTGCTCATATTAAGTGAAATACGCTACGACAAATTCCTGCCTCAAATTTCACATAATTGTTCAATGTAGCGTGGAGCTGCCACGTTCTCTACGTGTGCTTCCTGAACCATGCCACACTTGACCAGACGCCGAATGGCATTTATTTTATTTAATAGAAGTTTTCAACGGCCTCCCACATACACATATATATATATATAGTATATGTGTCCTGCTTGGTGCGGTCCTTTACAGGGCAGTGTTGATTTGTGGGTGCCAGGCTTAAGTGCTGAGCAGTGCACAAAGTGGAGAATGTAACACTTTAAACTGAAAAGTTGGGGTGAATGTTGACCATAAAAGAAAGTGCTTTAAAGTAAAAGTAATGAGAACTCAAACTATGATTGCAAGGACTAGATTGAAGAAAGACTTTAAAGAAATAAAGTGATTGAATTGATTGTGAATTTAAAAAACTTTATACAGGTTTTTTTTAATAGTATCTAGCTGTAACTGAGAAAAATTAAATTTAATTATATACAAGAGAGTTTTAACTAGTCCTATAATTTATAAAATTCAATTTTAAAAAATTAATTTTTGAGAAAAAAGGAAAAAGAGGACACACCTACGATATATTGAAGCTACAGTAAAAATTTCTGGGTTCTATCTTCTACATTTTAGCCTGCTTGTAAGTCGCCAATCAGTCAGTCAGATTGAACAGTTTGATGTATATAAATGAAATATAGCTACCATAAATTTATTATTTTCTTAAAGATGAATAAAAACATGCCTTAGAAATCGATATAATAAACGTGCATAATGCTAAATGACATTAACGAGCATACAAAGCGCAAACTGTAATATATTTTCATTCTCCGACTTGTCACTATATTAAACACTGTGCATTTTTCCATTCTCCTACTATATTCCAGGCCAGCGTTGACGACAACGATTCCATTGGCAAGAACAGCCTCTACCATGAGCCCTTCAATGTGAATATGTACACGAGCGGAGTGAACGGATACGCAGCGGTTAATGATTTACAATGTAATATGACGCCAGACTATACAGGTGTGTATGCCAAAAGCGACCCATTACATATCCAAATACCCAATACTGAGACCTCAAACCTCAAAGCCTCAAAGCCCCAAGTCCCAATTCCCTTGGCTCGCCCATTTCCGCTGCGAGCCATAAAATATGGCGCCGCTAGCAACTAATGCAAATAAATTTTTGCGGCAATTGCCACACACACACACAACACACTTATACATATATATACACAAACACCTTTCAACCTTTGCCATTTGCCTGACTAAGCGAAATCCTTTTGCGTCTTTTACGTTCGGTCCCCCGCGGCCATACAGATGTGCCAGAAGGTGGCTATGCGGTTCCCCATATGCAGGACTACATGCCGGCTTCGAAAATGGCCAACGCCGGAGGTGGTTATGTGAATGTGCGTCGGACACCGCCACCACCGCTGAGCAGCATATTCCCCAGGCCGCCCACGGTGCCGCCGCCGCCCATGGAGAAATACTATGCCACCACGGCCATATTTAAGCCCATCAAGGGCGGCTCGGCTAGTGGCGGCAGCAACACCAACACGGTAAGCAGCGGCGGTGGCAAGAGCAGCCACAGCAACCAGGATCAGCTCAACGGCATCTACGATGATGGCATGGGCACCATGAACTCACAATCTACAGCGCCCATGATCAATCCCTATAGCACTGGCAATAGCGCCGCTGCTGCTGCTGCCGCTGCCGAATTCCAGCGTGCCAGAACTTATAATTTCCGCAGCTATCCAGATAATCTCTAGTTCGAAGCCTCGCTCAAGTTGGCAGCAGCGGAGGTGGCTGCTGGCAGCGATCTGGCCGCCAGCAAACGTACGAACGCCTCCTCCACCACCATGCCCAAGAAGCCGCAACATCTGAGTCTGGCCAGCGCCAGCAGTGGCAATGGAAATGGCAACAGCAAGCCCAAATATAGCCTGACACTGCACAACAACAAGTATGCCACAAATAGTGGCAAGAATCCCACAACGCTTCGCGACAATCATCAGCAGAGGCAGCACCTCAAGGCGCTGCGTCTGACCCGGGATGTGGCCAACTCGGATGCCAATAGCAGTGCCCCAACCGACTACAAGCGGCCGGTACTAACGGGTCTCTCACCCGCCGAGGATGTGGGCGTACATCTGGGCAGGAGTACGACTCTGAAGAGTGGTGGTGGTGTTGGTGGTGTTGGTGGTGTTGGTGGTGTTGGTGGTGTTGTTAGCGGTTCTGCTGCTGTCAACGGTGAGGCTTCAACAAATTTAACGACAAATGCAACTAAATTGACTGGTAATGCGAACGGAAACGGAAATGCAACTGCAAATGCAAATCTGATGGCGAATGGTGTTATGAGGACACAAAACAACAGGCTGTGGTATCATTGATGAAAACCCCATATTAAATGGATTTGAGGTGAGTTGCAAACTAGTTTAGTAATGTAAAAATATATAAATAAATATTGTGAAAGAATTTTCTATATAATTTTATTATTATGTCTGCGAATAAGTTCTGTGATTTATGCAAGTAGTTATTCCGTTTTGAGTATATGGCTTTAAAATAAACACAATTAGTTAAATATATTAAACATTTTCAATACATTAAAGCTCTCTTTATTCTATTGAAGATGCTATTCCTATTTAGACTTTTAACAACTTCCAAAATCTTTATCGATGCTAGTAATATGATTTATTTTAAATAATCTTAAATTTGCTATTTATAACTTATTTTATTTTGCATAAAAATAAATAAGCGAATACCAGTTAGCCAGTATACAACTCAGTATTTTTAAATTTAGTTTACATTTCACAATTTCACAGCCATCAAAAGCCCCTTAATTCTATATTTTTACGGTCATAAAATACGTATACAAAATCCCTCATTTTTAACCACATTTTGCTTTATTTTCTGCTCATTTACAGCTCTGAAACTCTACACGGACATGCAACTAAAAAATACAACCGATATATGCAAATGTTAAGTACTCATAATCGTACAGTAAATTGTGTTAGAACCCGCCCCTCCCTTATATGGAGAGCACAACGCGTCGAACAATTAAACCCACTGAAAAAATGGAAAAAATTAAATTAGCAAAGTCGAATATCTAAGCAAAAAAAAAAAAATAATAATAATATATAGCGTCGAATAAACATATGCCAACGAAATGATACAACTTATAGAATATTAAACTGTAAATATATATACCTAGATTATCAATATGAAAAAGGTAGTGAAACATGCATATGACAGAAAAGCGAGCTGAATTTTTAAATGAAAAATTAATAAAGAAAAACGCGTAAAAAAAAGGGCACTAGTGTCTCATAGATCAAATGCAATCGAGCAGAATATATAAAAATATATAAAAACGAATTTAAGGTCTAGCATTTAGCGACACTTATTGTTTATAAAACGAAATGTAACAAGTAAATCGATAAAGAAAATGAAGAGATAAAGTAACTAGCGTATAATAAAGTTCAACTGATTTTTAGTACCTTTCCGAAAAAAAAACCCAAAATACAAAAAAAAAACTGCAAAACTAACTGTAAATGCCTGTAAAACCCCAAAAACCCCTAAACTATATTACCCCACTGTTCAAACCCCCACTGTAAATTTCTGTGTATAAACTTAGAAAAGTATCCGCAAGATACATAGATTGTTTGCTTACCGAGCAGATGGAAATGCCGCGTCAAAAAATTATGTAGAGACGTTGATGATGATAAAATTGTAACGGAATTTAACGGACCAAGAGAGCGTGCAGAGCGTCGTCGCCTAAAACCAATTAAAGAGAAGTTTTCATCAATGATTTGTGATTAAAATATTTAACTACTTACTTATAACAACACGAATATTCAGTTCTTAATGCTAATTTTAGTTAATGCAAACGTACTACCCGACAAAAAAAAATGACTCTGACTATAAAAAGTACTATGAATAAATATAAATACATATATATATAAATATAATTAAATCTATACACAAATATATGTATAATTAAATAAATAAATAAACATGTATATGTTCCTTTTTAGTTTAATGCGCATACAAATTATCACAAACAAGTACTAAAAGTTAAAATCGTAGTAGCTTCGTAGTAGCTAATAAAAAAATAAAATAAAAATAAAGCAGCAAGTAACATAAAGTGTAAACACCGCATTTTATAAAAAGAAAATTATATCAATTAAGTAAGCGCGTTAAAACAATATTTAATAATACATACATACACAAACACAAACACCCAATACACAACGTGCAGCAAAAAGTAGTAAAAATAGTAGCAAAACCCACACACAGAGACATACACAAAAAGTATTAAAATGTTTGTGCAACACTTTCGAGGCGTTTTTAATTAACAATATAATGAGAACCGAGCTAAGCATTAAGCTAGACATTTTTTAAAACACATTTAAAGCGTTACAATTACAATTAGATGCTGTCAAGGCCCAAAAAGAATATATATATGTATATATATATATATATATATATATACCAGTATATAAAATACATACATATTTCCATACTTTCTGCACAGTTCTTAAATTTCCAAAGTTTCCATTGCACAATACGTTTGCCAATACTGGCCACACTACACACTACACTTACACTCACTTACTGCAACACTCTCCGCATGCAAATGCAGCTCTGCAACACTGGATACACACTATCGAAAAGAAAAGTAATTCACGAACCTACCTACAAGACTTGTATAAATTAAAATATAATAATAATATTAATAATAATAAATGCAAAATTAAATAACTAGTAATTAAGTTTAAATTACATTTTGTAAAAATTAATAAACCAGGCATAAGTGTACACTGTAAAAAAATTATATACTACTTGTAATGTTTTTTTGTAAATTATGGCAAAGTTACACAGACGAATGAATAATTTGCTGTTGCTACGCATTTCATTTCTAGACTAGTTTAATTTCTAAATTAATTTAAAAGCATTTATTACGAGTATGTGTAAATTTCATGGCAAAAATATAGTATTAAATTATTTAAACAACAAAAACCTAATGAATTTGTTTATTTTTCACATCTATTATTAAAACATGCAGCATTAAATTTTAATTAAATTGCAATCACTGCAAATTACTAAGAGATTTGTTGGCAAGTATAAAAAAAGTAAAATGGCGTAGATATAATTTAAACAATGACATAATATATTATAACTAATGCTAACAAAATTAAAATGAAATAAAACATTGAAATAATTAATAGAAAACCAAAATCGATGATTATTGCAAAATACAAAAACTTCACACAAAAACCAAATGACAAAGAAAAACTGGATAATAAATCATGAAAATTTCTAAATGCAGCAAAAACAAAAGAATGAACAACTAATATAAATATACAACACAAAAAAAAAAAAATAAATAAATAAAAACAAATTTAAATACATAATTGTGGTTTTCATTTGTCCGAATTGTGGTAACCTAGTTGTTGCGAAGATAAATAGTCTATGAACTACCTCCGTATAATATGATAAGGTATTTTAGGCAAATGGGTTCCCAGATGTTGAAATTTATATCGATTATATTTAAGATATTGATAAAGGTTAGGTTACCTAAAAATTTTAGCGTAGAGAGGTGCTCAAAAGTCAATCAGGTGCTGAAAATAATTTTTTTGCCAAAGACATTGATATGTCAACTGAAAGCAACAATTAAAATGAGTAATTGCATTACCTATATAAGATGAAACAGAATCACACCACGTCAACTGTTTTCTTGATTTAAAGGCGTTATATAAACACAAATTTAGTAAGATAAACAATCAACCAGCCAGACAATAGACTCCATATAAATAGCCCACGGGTTTTGATCTACCATAACAAAAAGCAGGCAAATCGAACTGTTACTCTGGGGACCTGCTGCATCAGCAGGAACTGGAAGTTAAACATAAGTCCCTGTTTACTTTGCCCAGAAGACATTATGCACCCAATGGCATTAATCAGAGCACTTAGGAAACTGGGATCAATGACCGCCCTGAGGCACTGACATCTGTTTCAATTCACGCATATTTCGCATATTTCAATTGGATTGAAAAATCGACAGAGCAGCGACAATAACTCGATTACAATGACCACAAATCGTTGCTTGGGGGGTGGTTTGGGAGTTGGAGTTGTGGGTAGGGAAAATTCACACATGTCGTTTTCGAAACGTTTAAATCAAATATAATAAAATAAAATAAAGTAATAATGTTGACTATGGTACAAGGCACTTGGCGTTTGCTATTTGTTGCTGTCTTTTAATTGACACTTTCGATTGTTCGACTGAATGCCTGAATGCCACAATGACAGAATGTCTGTCCATCAATCCATTTGTTGGGGGCAGGGCCTTCACCTGCCTGTCAAGCGTGCGTTGAAAATTAGTTGAAAGCCATTTACAAAAATCGAACCAAACAGAACATCAAATGGGTGAAATGTTTTTATTTGTAAGTACTTTTGGCTTTTTTTTTATTTTTGTAAAATGCGTGAAGTTCTCTCTCAATTCGTCGCATTGTCATTTGGCATTTTGAGTGAAGTGTTAAGCGATTTTATTCTACTTATTTTTCATTGCACTTTGCGTTGTTCAATTCACAGCTTTTCAATTTGTAACACTCGTTTTTTGTGTCCTGAATGACTTTATTTATCGCATTATGTGCGTGGGCCATCAGAAACATTGCCAAAAAAGGGTTGACCCGCCTTTCCTGCGGGGTTGTGGTGCGGTGGTGCGAATTTTATACAATTGACAACTTGATGCGACACATACTCCATCTATTTTATATTCTGACATGGGCTGTATCGCGATAAAAAGGCGTGAAACAATTATAATTATAGGCAAT
The DNA here is from genome assembly GCA_035043045.1 of Hirtodrosophila alboralis. Lineage (NCBI taxonomy): Eukaryota > Metazoa > Arthropoda > Insecta > Diptera > Drosophilidae > Hirtodrosophila > Hirtodrosophila alboralis. The sequence continues at coordinate 725,510 of JAWNNH010000064.1, forward strand.
ATGGTGAAAATGTTGGCCAAATTTAAGGGTTACACTCCGTGACAAATGTGTTTTAAGGGCCGAACAAAAAAGAAAAACTATGTGTTAAATTGATTTAAGTTGATTTCAAGCGCAAATCATATCTAATTCGTTGACAGATTAATTTCGAATATATGAAGACAATTCCTGGACAGCATGCAATTTAATGAAAACTAAAGAATGAAGTCTATTACTAAAATATTTTAAAACCTTATATAGTTCACTTATGAAATTGATTACCGAATTTTATAACAGGTATAATTTATAATTCCAATATTATATACATATTTAAGTATTGTAGAACAAACCTCTTTGCATAGTCTTGCTGAGATCACTTAGGAAAAATTCACTTCAATAAAATCTTGAAGATTGTAGATGCTGATCGTAATAAATTTATAATTAAAAATGTTTTCAAAAAACCAGAGAATAGTCGAAAGTATATATATTTAATTCAGGTTTCACTTGATTCCTTTATTGACTAATAATATTAAAGAGCTCGAAATTTATCTTTAAAAATGACGTTCGAGAATTTTAAGATTTATTTAAACTTAATTAAAAGCGATTATTTTAGTTGATTTGTTTTTTTTTTATTAGTTTTGCTTGAAACATAGGAAATTATCTCTTTAAAAAACCTCAAAAATAATCATTTATATGCTTTTTTTTTTAAATAAAATCGTTGTTATTTACGGCTCTCGAAAAAATTGGTGTTTGACGATTTTAAAAGGTTGCTAATCGGATTGCAAACTATTTTTAAATTTAATATATTTAACAAAATAGCATTATCCTATATTTGTTGTATTTAAATACAAGCAAGGGGCTCCTACTTTACAATACAAAAATTAATTCCCATGCTGGAAAATAGCTTGTAAACAATATTTTGCGAAAACTAACAATTTCAGCTGATAAAATATATGTTACACTGAAATGTATATAATTCAGATGATCCAATATAATGCCCGCTAATGCGTATGTATTCCACAACTGTCTTTGTTCCATTGAAATCGTATTGTAGTCCATTCATGAATCTCAGCTCTGCGGCCATCCATTGGGCCAACTCTCTGGCTGAAAGCATCAGCTGCTTATGCCATATCATGGTATCATTATAGCCATCCTATTAACTAGATACTGGCTCCCTACTAAGCCGTCTGGACAAATACTTTAATGCTGCAGCACAAAGCCCCGGACGTAAAAATGCAGAAATATGTTTTTTATGCCTCGCGAGCCTCTCCAAACAACTGTGCAAATAAGTAAAAAGTAATCCTAATTACAATTGCTAGTTATAAATAAACATGGACAAGGAGAAAGTAGCTAGAGCAAACAGCAACAAAGACAGACTGGGCTCTGGATCTGTAGAATGATGACGATGTCGTTGTAATAATGAAAATCCCCAAACAAGCCATAAAAGGGATAAACGAAACGTAATGGAATGAATGAATGAAATTTTTTGGCAAGCTGCGAATGTGACAGAGTAACAGATTTACGCCGCTACAAATGAGAGACTATGGGACTCGTAACTGACAGACATTCAGACAGACAGGCAGTCGGACAGATTGACAGTCAGACAAGGACCTTTAGATCGAGTCAAGGATATGTGCGACCTGTGCAGATTTTTTAGTGGTTGCTTTGCTTTTGGTGGTGGCTGTTGCTTATTTTTCGCAAATGTTTGTTTGTTTTTCCGCTAAGGGATTTTAATAAAGCAAATCGCTTAAATAGCTCTGCCAGGTCCGCTGCTCATAATTACAAATGTCAGAATGCTGCCAAATGAAAATGTTTGAAATCGTTTAATGCTCAGGTCAAAAACACACACACACCCTTTATGCAGCTAAAAGCAAATCCATTGAACATGGCATGCACCTTCGATAAAGCATACTCGTATATCCTGGATATAAACCCTTTTTGACTTTAGCATTGAAATCAAAGAGAGGGATCAACTGCAGGCGGTCCAGTTAAAGTTTAAACAATAGGCATAGCTCTGCCTGGGCCATCACATAATCATTGAAAGTTGTCAACTACTCTGTATAGTATATGCTGTTGGTCCTGAAGTTCCCAGAAGTTGCTTATCAAGCGTTAAAATGCAGCAATTTGACAGTTTATCGTTGAGTCATCGTCATTGCTATAGACAATGCCAGAGGTTCTGCTATTTGCATAGCGAATTTCTCCCTCTTTTCCCCTAGAGGACACCACCCGGAATTTTGCCGCCTAAAAACAAAGTACGAGGAGTAAAATGTCAAATTGTCGCCCCGTTGCCGTTGCAACTAATGCAATTCATGTGTTGACTGTGGCATAGTCCTGCTATCTCGCACTGCTGCCCCTCTATCCATTTTACTCTATTTGCTTTTGTTTGTGTTTGTGTTTGCCATGTCCTGGCGAATGTCCTGTCTGTCAATTTGCATGTTACCTTGCATTTGTATTGGCATTGAATTGCATTCTGTCTTCAGCTCTGCAGCTCTCTCTAACTATTAGTTTTGTGTGTGTGTCCTTATCAACTGCTGCTTCCTGCCGCACGTCCTTGCTGGCTTCCTTTGTCTGTCTGTGTTTGTATTTGTGTATTTGTTTATCTAACTATCAAAGTGCTGCGTGCTGCTTGCATAACTCGAGATTCGAGTGTGTTAATTGCTGGTCTCCCATGTTCAAAGTCCTTATATCCTCCTCGTCATTCTCCATTCTCCATACTCTCCTCCGTCTCCTTCTTCTGGTATATCGGCCAGTGTCCTGTATCCTTTGTCGACTGCATTTTGTTAACAGTTTTAGGTTACTAATCTATTATTTAGTCACACAGCTCTGATAAATGTGCAAAAATCATCTGTTACCTAGCAATTTATTTCCAAGTTTTGTTACAGAGTTTAGTTGAGTACAAAATTGCAAGTATTTTAAATTATTCAAAAGCTTAAAAGTTGATTATGTGAAAAGCTCAAATTGTGGGATTTTATAGGCATCTTTGTTCATTAGAAAACTGTTTTTAACAAATTGCTGCTACATGTTGAATTGGTTTTATGTATTCCCACTTAAGTGTTATTATTAATTGTTAAGTCTAATCTGTTCAGTATCTTCAGCTAATTTTAACTTACACATTTTTTAACATATAAACAATTGCTTGGTAATATTCCAGTTTATTTGAAAATCAATATGCTGTCACCTATTTTATTTATATTTATCAACATACCATTGCTTATATTGATTCTAATTTGAAGTAATATTATTCCAAACGTCATGCATATTCAAATTAAATTTTATTTTAATATTTTTCGATATTTAACATTTTTGTTCTTCCCATATTTATTTATCTCAATTTAAAATTGATTAAATTAAATAAATATTAGTTTTCATAAACTAAATATGAAAATTTACCCGCTAGAATTTATACTAAATGTGCTTATTAATTTTCTCCAAAATATAAATTAATTTTTTATGTTAATTTTGTTTAAATTCTGTTAACGTGTAATTATTAATTTTAATACTCCTACTATAATTTTTTCTTGGGTGAAATTATATAAATTTTAATTTAAAAAAAATTAATCATAAAATCTTTATGCAATTGCCTGATATAAAACTTTAAAGTCCTGTCTTTATAGAGTGTGCTTTTCGGTTGACGAGCAGTGGATTTTTAAATTAATCTTCAAAATTTATTCTCATTTACATATCTATAAAGTTACTTGGCCCATTTTGTAACCCTATTAATCCCACCCAACCCATAAATTACTCGATAACTTATGCATGATTTATTCAGATTATCAAATGTGTGGCCTAATTTAATGCTTTGGTATTGAAAACACTGTAAGGATAACAAAACCGAAACAATTGGCCAGACATGTGGTTAGCTCAAGTGGTTTCGAAAGTTAAGATCCTTTTCATGTGCTGTCTGAAATTTATGAAAGTTAAGTTAACTGCATCGATTGGAGCCTAGTTATTAAACGTAGAGAGTCCACTTAAAGCCAACTAATTGAAACTTTGCCTAATGCCTGTTTATGGCCCAAACAAACTCAGTTTTGAGACAGAGTTTGCTTAAAGGGCGTATGGGCTTTAGGGTAAGATAGAGGGGCTAAGAGCTGATGTGCCAGATTATAAACTGCAACCTAAGACTTGGCAATAATTTGATAATTTAATTACACTTAACCTCGTTGAACCAAGTTCCCTCCCCAGTCGACCCAAGCATAATTTATGCAACTGCTAATGTGTATGTATTGGTGTGTGTGTGTGTGTGTATGGGTGTTAGTACAAGTGTTGGTGTTAGTGTTGTTGCTTGTAGAAACGCATGCATAAATAAGTTCCACATTGGAGCCAACCCGGCGCCGTCTTCTGTCCCCAAAGTTGCCCTCACTCCTGCTACGATATGTGCGGCATCCACATAATTGTCGGCCATGTATCTTACAAATGCAAATTAGATGCAAATGTTAATAATCTGCGTGGATGAATTTTAATGAGTATCCAAAGTGTTTTGGCGACTTGTCGCCAACGCCAACGTCTGCGTCAACGTCGACGTCGTCGCCGACGCAGACGTCTCCGTTGCCACTAGAAAGTGTCAGACATGCATCAAGGATTAGCCCTGACCAGCCGTAGATTGTTGTTTAGCATATTTTTTTTTTTAATTTTATTTTTTTTTCCAGCGAATGGCAGCTGTAAACGTGCCTCATAAACGTTGCATAGGTAGGGGCAACCCTTGCCAGCTAACACACAGCTTGTTATGTAGCCAATTTCACGTTGGGAATTTTATGGCATCCCCCCTTATTCTTAACCCTGTATCTAGGTGCGTACTACCAACCCTAGCAGCTGTGGGGCCAGACATCAAGTGGCTGCGGCTAATTAACGCCGCTGTTAAGATGCTGAGTAGAACGCCGAGAAAGCCAAGTGCGGCGGCAACGTCACGTGCTGGAACCTGGAACCTGGAACCGACTATCAAAATTATGTTTTCTGACACTTTTCGAGTCCAAATTTAGATGGTACTACGAATGGCAGCCCGACGCGTCGTCTGCATCATTTCCTTTTCATTGGGTTTTGCGTGCTGGGTCGTCGCACACAAGGAAGTCCAAAAATGAAAACAGATGTTGAAAATCAGTTGCACATTAAATGCTGTTCATGTGGAAACTTAATTGTTGCCACAGTCGACGGCACAGTCCCTCGATCTGTCATTTTGCAACTCGGTTTGATTTGCGGCAAGTGTTGCACAGTTCCCAGCTGAGGGGTTGCCTGCGTTCCACTTAGGTGTTTCATATTTGCCAAATGCTTAATATATATATATATTTTTGTTGGGTTTTCCTTCATTTATTTTGGCAAAACACTCTGTTATAATAAATATGTATCAATAAAATGAGTTTATTTGTCCATTTTAGAGGCGACATATGTTGCGAACTCCTGCTGTGAATGTGGTCAGTCAGTGGAGAAAATTTATGATCAGGAAATGTTGTGAAATCAATATCGATGGTTGCAAATGATTATTTTGATGGCAACCTAATGAAATAATGGATAAACTAAGGAGTTATAAAGCAAGAGGATCAAATATTTATACACATTGAAAAAAATTACGCTCAAAAAATAGAGCAATCGATCTTTTTCATTATATTTTCTTCTCATATATTCGTTGTTAATAAAATAATGCATAATCTTGATTTAAAATCTGAAAATATTACCATAAATTTCAATTGGACTATATTATTGTAGAAAAATTTAATATTATTATAGTAATAAATAAATAATATAAATAATAATATATAATATATTTTGGCAGTAAGAAGTATACTGCAATAAATAAATATGCCAATTAAAAAAATAGTAATTTTTATAATAATAACCCATTTAAAGCGCATGTAAATTCTAGCATACCTTTAGCCGCCGTAAGTGTGCCTGTAATTCTCAACCGACTTAAGCTGACAGTATATAAGGCGTGCAGGTTTCTCAACTTATTTTTATTTTTTTAAATCCTTTTACGATAACTTATATTCTCATACTGAATGTAAGCTTAATCAATTAAAATAACATTATGACACGGAATACGAGAACTACAACTGAATTTAGGTGCTTCGAAAAAAAAATCGATATTATTTTAAGGAATAAAAATCGGAATCTGTAATTTATATGAGGTATGTGAAATATATAATTAACTGATCTTTTTATTTTCGAGATGAATTAATTTAAATTTCACCCGAAAACCCATTGCTGACTTCATAAACTTTTAATTCACATTTACGACATATATTTTACCCATTGTCTACTGCTAAATTTCTTTAGAATCTAGTGATCTAGTGATCACTTTAATATCAATTCATTCTGTAAATTGGTTATTTTGTATGCAGTTGTAGACATTAGATCGCACTGCTGATTTAAGCAAACACTTCACATATTGACTCACTTTTAGACTACCCTCTGCAATTCTTGTGTAATCGAACACTCAATTAAATTGCATTACTGTAATTTCGATATGGCAACAATAACGCATGAAATTTCAACATACGACGCACACATGATGCATTCCCAGATCGATAGGAAATATAGCTGGACGGGGTTCTAGGGTTGGATATCTGTAAAGATGTGTGCAATAACTGCGCAATATATCAAACAAATACACCTGGGACTACCCAGGGATTGCAGTCGGGGATGTTTGGCTTGTGCGCGTGAAGAACCAAACTGAAAAAAACAACATATAGAAAATGAAAACAATGGGAAATTTCAAATGGAAATGGAAAGCAAACGAAAATTTTATTTATATGCGATTTGATGAGAATACGAGGGTTGGGCAAAACAACAAATAAAAATAATGGATTGAATCAAATTTTGGTAAAGAGTCAGTGACCAAGGAGATGAAACCGAAACTCGAAACTCGAAACTGTAGAGTATGCATCAGTTGCATCAGCGACGGGAAAAACAACAAATGACAACAAATGGAGAGCAAACAGAGTGCAGGGGGGAAAAACTCACCAGGCAAACATTTTGCAAGTGGATCACCCCATGAAATCCCAAATGAAAAAAACGACCTTGTAAAATGTGAATGTCACTTCAGTCCAGCTATACTGCGCCTTAACCACTGCCACTTCCGTTTTGTTGTCCAAAAAACATTATTGTTTTTTCTACCGTCATGCTAATCCTGTAACTGAATCCTGAGGGGTGGCCTTGTGTGCCCCCCGGCACGCCTCAGTGACTTTCGCTGTCGCCAGGACAACTTCGCCGGATTAATTCCACACATTAGCCGGAAATTTTATATGTATGCATAGTTCACCCGATGGGTTATGTAACCCCTGGTGCTTTCTTCTAATAGAAGTGTGCCTAATGCCTGTTGTGGCCCAGGCTGAAATCTTCTGGAGCTAAGCTGACATGACCAATGACAGCCACTTGTTAATTTCTCATACTAATTTTCAGTGGCAGAGAGCTCTTTAGGTTGTTGCTTTGGTTTCATCATTTTTTAAGGGGTTTATTTTACTTTCTTTTTTTTTTGTGCCTATTCCTATTCCTATACCTATTGCCCCTTTCATTAATCACACTGATCGCTTTTCGAGCACGCACTATTCGCCATCATTTTTTAGGATTTGGCGCGCATGTGAAATTTCCACACATCGTTTGCTCCTCGGGGGAATATGCGACGCTGTTTCTCACTTTTAGCCGAGTAATTGAAATTTGTGTGAGTGATAAATTCAGTTGTGGTGGCCTGTGTTAAGCGCATGATTAGCGCATTTTCCCCGACAACCCACAATTTTCCACAACAGCATTTTTGGCCAGCCCGCTGTGCCTCTGTGTGGCACTGGGAGGTGTGGCACATTCGTGCCTGGCCTGCCAACAATGGCTTTTAATTATTTATTGCCTAATGACCTAATGACTTTTCTTTTGGCAGCCTGAGAAACTGAGAAAGACCAAAATTCACTGTGATTGGCATTGCTCGGCGACAATAAAACTGAACCAAAGTCACGAACAGTTAAATGAGCGTGCAAATTGTGAGAACAGTTCACAGAATCAATTGCAAATATTGGAATATTTCTTCCTGCAAGTCTAAATTATGGCTTTAGCATATGTATCAGTCTGTACAATAAATAAATATTTACCATATATGATAATGCGACCTGACTAACAAAATATGTATTACGTATTCTATAAATTTATTTTAAACAATTTAGCTCAGGGAAAAAAATGGCGTTCTAAACTGAACTGCACATAATAAATTTTGATAAACAATATTTTCAGATTAGACACTAAAAATTTTTAAAAGAAATGAACGAAATTTTTGTATAAAATACAGAATAATCTGGAGTTAAATGATTATATTCGTTCATAATGTCATGTTAAATATAATAAAACATTGATTTCAGTAAATTTATATTGAATATTTTTTGTAAGTGTAATTTAAAGTATTACAAAAATGCTTAGAAAGCTAATTTTTTTGGTTTCAAATTATTTTATTTTTTATCTGTTTTTTCAGGCTTTAATATAAATATCTAAAATTATTTCGATATAGAACAATACTACGTAAGTTAATTTCTTTAGATTAAAATTATTTTATTTTAGCTGTTAATCTAGGCTCTATTTAAATATCTATATATATTTGAATGTAGCACCTATTTAAAGCTCAATATCAATATCTCAAGTTTGTAAATCACAACAATTAGTTTTGCAAAAATCATTTCTTAGTCTCACATTTAGTTTGCAATTTCAGTTCACAAGCAAAATATTGTCAATTAATTTAAATCCCAGCTTAAGATGCAAATGTTTTGAATGAAGTTATTATTTTACTCGTACTTATTTTAAATGCTGTGTGTTACTGTATATTTATATAAAACATGTTTATTCAATTAAAAATCTTCTTTTCAAAGTCCTACAAAAAGAAATATATTAGGTTCTCAAATTACAAACTGTTTCAAGCATTAGATACTTTTTCGACATTTATTAATAGCAACAGGTAAATATAATTTATCTCTTTTAATAATATTTTCTTCGCATCTGTTTTTTTTTTTTTAAATGAATATTTTCAAAAGTTTTATTGAAGGTGTAAATTTCACGTTTTAAGTCTTATTGCGTCAGGTCAGTTTTATGCACTTTACCCTTTTCACAAGCAATCTAATTGCCTTATAATGTCATTAGCACCTTCATTAGCTGTCCAGGCAAGCATGGGCAGTAATTCAGCAGGTAAACCCCAATGTCGATATAGCCACACGCCCTACAACTGCCCACAATCAACTCAATTTGCAAATTGTGGCCTGGCATGTGCCACACTTGAAAGTATTTTAAAACCATTTATTTCAAATGACCCACACGACGAAGACTTGAGCCGACAATTTTAAAACTCCAAACACGTAAAGGCAACCAAGGAACCTGGCCACGATTGCAACCTGGTGCCTGAACCTGAGCCTGAGCCTCTGAGCCTGAACCTGGTCCGGCTGCCGGTGCCATAAAAAATTCATTTGACTTAAAAACTTGCAGAGACAGAAAACAAAAACGAAACTGTGGCAACAATTGAGGAATAGTGTTGTAATTTATAGTTCAATTGAATGAATTAGTTCAGTAGTTCACTTAATGATAAGCAAACTAATCGATTGTATAGATAATTCATTTGAATTTATTTGCTGATTTAAATCGATATATTTGCATTTTTCATCATCATAATCATAATTTTCGCTTTATTATATTAATTTTAATTAAGTTGATAGTATGTATATTCATTTGCTGATTTATTTCAATATATTTGCATTTTATGTGTCTTTTTTTTTAAATTTTTTACCCGTTTAGTTTAGTTTATGTTTTAAATTCAATCATTATTTTCGCATTTGTTTCTTAAGTTTTATAAGGTTCATCGTTCAATTTCTTGTTTAGTACGGTGCTGTAATTTAATTTTCAGTCGATTTGATTTGATTATTTAGTTTAAATATTTAATAATTTAGTTTTTTGCCCTAATTATCAAATTGAGTGCTTTATTATATCAGTTTTATTTTTGTGTATTTAATTCATTCGTTTGAACTTATTCTGAATAATTTGTTGCAACTCTATTGGGGCAACACTCGTCAGTTGTTAGTCTGCGGTTGAAATTGATATTAAGTCAGGTGGCGCGTGTCCATTACACGCATTGCGGCCAGAAAACGAAAGCCCCTTAGATTCCAGGTAGAATATGACACAGAAACAGAGATAGATGGAGATTGAGTAGAAGGTAGAGAAATGGAGAAAGAGCCTAAACTGACAGTTTTGAAGCACGCACATCCCGTGCATGGCATAAACAAAACAATGCCCTCAAACAAGAAGAAGAACTTAGATCTGAATTCGTATCTAAATTTGCTTAGACAGCGCGGAAATTGTGGTCGTTGGCGTTCTATTGTCTTATTGAACTTCGGTTAGAGAGTAAGTAGGAAGCGGAAGTGCGACCGGGTCTATACCTCGAAATGTTTCTGTTTACCCTATTACCCCTGGTAACCCCACCCCCTTCCCCCATCAACCCCTCTTCCTGCCAGCTCCTCTGCTTCGGTCAGCGGTCGGCGTTTTGTCAAAAGGCGCACGTGAACTATTAAAATCACTTAAGTGCAATTCATGTCACGTTCGTGGGAGCAGCCCAAAACTTACAAGCGATTGATATATGCGATGCCAGTTTGTGTATCTGTGTGCCACATAATGTATCTGTGCTGTGTGTGTGTGTGTGTCTGTGTGTGTGTGTGTGAGATAAATGAACTGACAGAATGGCTGGCCAATCTTTGATAAACTTGATAAACTTGAGCGCCGCAACAATTTGCATAAATCCATTTCCAGTTAGATAAAACTTTTAGAATATTTTTGGCGTTTTTGTTGGTCAAGGTCACTTATATCAGTCATAAGGTTAAAATATTGCACTCAACCATCTTGAAATTTATAAGAAATTGATTTATTAGATATAAAAAATATAAATATTTTCTGTTTATAGTCGCATTTAATGTTATGCATGAAACTATCACAATCAGATTACTTAACTAAGTTAAAAGGCTGAAAATGAAACATATTTTATATATACTATATATTTTTTAATATTTTACAAATTGTACTCTTAAATAACCTAATATAATAAATTTATTAATTTTATATAATCATATAACTGAAATTCTGAAAATTTTTGTTTTTATTGTAAAGAATTAAAATTTATTTTATTTTAATAAATTGATTTTAAATTTTACATATCAGTCTAAAAAAATATCTTTGTCTAACAATAAATATGCAGCCTAAAAATGGCTTTGTTTTAAAAACATTTATGGATTTGGAAACTTAATACATTCAAATTGTTTTTCATCAAAAAAAGAGTTCCTTTTTAATGAATTTAAAATGTAAATCGTAAAACTATTTTATTATGTGCAAGTAATAGTTTAATAAATGAAAATAAGTACGGATTATTTTTATTAAATTATTTTAAAGTAAAGAGTATTATTGCAATAATATTCATTACATATTTTTTTGCAAAACAAAATTGTGAATATCCATTTGAGCACCATAATGTAAAATTTCGCTTAAGGTATTTGTCAAATATAATTTAGGATTTAAATTTTATGCTGGAATTTGTATTAATTTACTGATAAATAACTTATTTATATTGATATAGTCTCTGTACATACACGAGTATGTGTGATTTTATTGTATGGCTTAGCTTCAAGTTTATTTGAATATTAAATTCATTTTGACGCTTGGCGTCATTTCCATTCACATTTAAATTGCAAAAGTATGCCGAGATGCACATACCGAAAACAAACAACAATAAATGGCACAATGTTATATTGGTCGAAATAAATTTGATCTAAGCTGATTATTTGCATTGGCTGGCTTTCAGTAAAACATTTGACCCAATTCTAATAAATTGTTGGTTGAAATACAAATCAAATATTGCTTTGTATTGGTTTTTGACCCAGTTGAATATTTTGATTAATTTTGCAACTATTTGCGCCCATGCCGCAACAATTAATACAAAAATATCTAAAATGCTCAAAATATCCTCTCAGTCCTTGGCTAAAAATTCTTAGTCTTCCAGCGACATGTTGTCAATTAAATTTTTGTAAAATTTAACGCCACAAGCCGCAGGTCGTCTAATGAAGCTTCAATGAGGGGGAAAAACTTGTCTCACCATTTACAAGGCAGCCACTTGACAGGCTAAAAACAACAACAACAATAACAGAAATAACATTGGAGCACGCGTTGCCCTTCACCTCTCCCATTTCTTTATATAAATATATCTCTGCAGTACTGATTAATTAGGGGCAAATAAATTTCCTCTTCTTTTCCCCCTCATGTTTTATATCATGTGTGGAAATGATAAAAATACTTAGCACTGTGTTGGTTTATATGTAGTATATATATTTTTTTTTTTATATTTATTTCTGCTTCTTTGCATTTTTGGATTATTAATTACGCTGACACTTTGGGCCTGCGCTAATGAGCACTAAAATAGAATTTTTTCCATAATTTGGCTTCTGTCTATAAGAATTTTTAGCTGCTTGCTGCACTCGTATTTGTGTTTCCTGGCCAAGCGCAACTCCTCACCATCCCGATCGCCTGCACAATTTATGCAAATGATGCTGGTTGAGCAAACATAACCTCATTTTACATACCCCCTAGCTCCAATATTGCACGCTAGATGTCGCTGTTGTTTCTACTGATGCTTCTTCTTCTTCTGCTGCTGCTGCTGCTGCTTTTGGCCATTCGCCTGCTACTTACCTATCTCCCCCCATGCTCATGAAAAATGATTATAAGTAGGTCACAGGATATGCAAATGTTGCTTTTCACGCTCAGCTTACGACAATGCCAGAGTGCAGAGAATTGCAGCTGCTGCCGCTTGCCGCCCGCCGCTGCCGCCAGAGGTCGCTGCCATGGCATCAGGTGTTGGGCCACTCTTGAGTTATGTATATGCCGTTGACTACTTGCCAAGATATTTTGCAAATGCAACTGAAAGTTGGCCAAGAAAATGGCGAAAGTTTTTTGTACTTTTGTATTTTATATCCGCCATCGCCGCCAGTTGCAACTTTAATTTTCAGCGGGCCAAGGACAATGGCAAGAACGACAACGGATATAACAACATAGCGCCTAGAGTTACATTTGATTTCATTTTCTTTGCAAGTTTCCTAGCCAAACGCACAATGCATGAAAAACTAATCAAAATGGCAGTTATCCTGGGACCTAAGAGTCTCACGTATTGACCAGGAGTTCAAGGATACCGAATGTGCACATGCTACGCGTACTTACAAAATGACTTAAAATGTCATAATCAATATATAATAATAATTACACTCCAAATTCGCGAAAATGAAATAGCTGTTCTCGATTTCTTGAAATTTCCCATTTTTACTTTTTAAGATTAAATTTTTTTAAAGAATCAAATAAAATTTAAGTCTGTGACTAAATTATCATACTTATTTATGGGACACAGCATATCAGATATAGATAAATGTTTTTAATATTTTTATATGTGCCAAACTTTTTATTTAACTACTCGATAATGTAAATTTTTGATTGTTAATAGACTCTCCAAAATTATGTATATTTATTGTAAAACCAGCATGAATTTAACTTAATTTATAACTCAAATGTTTTAGTACAGGGTATCTCCACTTGTGACTAGAGAGTTCTTGCATGTTTTTTTATATATGAAATCCTGCCGGCCATTTGCGCTTTTACTCGTTTTCGCTCTGACACATGCACATGTCCTGCGAATTGCCCCAGAGTGAAAGTTTATTTAGCTTTTACTATTTCTTTGCAAGTCAAAAAGTTTAAAATGTGTCAGTAGTTTCTGTCATTTGTTTATTTTTTTTACTAAAATTATATAAATAAATATTGTATATTTACATAGTAATGCACAATTTTCTGAATAGCTGTTCGTATATGAAAGCTGAATGAGTTTTGTGTTATGTTTTGGACATTGAAAATGTCATCAGAAAAGAAACTTTACAAAAATACTTGCATAGGAAATGAAGGCATAAACGGTTCTGACAATTAAACATAAAAAATTTAATTTAGTAAAATAAATAAACAATTATCGCCTAAAATATTTCGTATGTAAAGTGATTTATCTTTGCTGCCTTAGAAAGCGTGGAATCGGTTAAAAATATCCAACTGGAATTGAATTGGTAGGCTCTATCGTGACTCAAAATCAAAAACAACAATACTAAATCGTTTTGATTTTTGTAACTTATAAACACAAAATAATATAAAAAAGTATTTTTATTCTTTAACATTTACATGCCTGCTTATCCATTGATCAATAAGGCTTAAGACTGCTTGATTCTGTATAAAAACAAGTCAACGTTAAACATTAAGTATTAAAGTCGAATCCAAAAGTACAAAACTTGGCAGCTGCTAAAACCAACTTTACAGCTCAACCGCAAAGCAGTGATGACCAAAACCAAGTCCTGAGCTCACCCAGAAACACCAAAAAGGATTTTTTTTGTAGCGCTTCTTTAAGCTCTGAGCATTTTGCTTAGTTTGGCAAAAACACGCAGCGACCATTTTTCATATTTTCATTTATAAATTTATTATAAAGCCAACAACAGCAGCAGCAGTGAGAGCAACAGCTACTTTTGGATGGTGGATGGGCTTAATAGCTCCCATTTTCCCCTATCCCCCAACTCTGGCAAATCTCCGCTCCTCTTGCCATTCTGCTTAGTGCTGTGGACTGCGGTTTAGAGCTTCGGCTACTTTGGCATTTATTTTAAATTATAGTTTGCAGTAATAACTAATGCTCAGAGAGCTGTTGCTGGTTGTTTTTGTTGGTTGTTGTTGGTTGGTTGTTGTCGCTGCCATGTACAGAAATTATAGACATTTTGGTCTGGGTCTTGTGTGTAGTTTTTAGCCGTTTAATGACAGTATTTGCTAGCTATGCCAAAAGTTCTATGGCAGCTTGACATGAGATTCCGGTTGGGGCATTCAATTAAATTTACTGCAAAATGAATGTGGATTAAACTGTTTGACAAGTCATCTGCATAATTATGAAAATTCTCAAAAAACCCGTTGACATTTTTTTTCCAGCCACTAATTGAAAATTCCTCAAGTTCTCTTTAAGCTGCCAAGCAGCTGCCAAATTTCCCCAATTTCCCATATTAAATTACTTAGAACAACAATGCCAATTGATGTTGTGTGAACGAGTTTTCACCATCATAGTAATCACCCCCCTTTGTGGCCAGCATTTGTGTCTCTAATGGCCAAACACGCCCCCCACATGTCAGTAAATATGAATGAGTTCGAGTTAATGAAATATTGAAATATGAATAGACAAACTTGCCTTCGCATACTCCAAAGCAATCATATGTCCATCAAAATAAACTTTTTGCTGAGCCTGTCAAATGGAATCAAATTAAAACCTCTTATAAGGACTATGAAATACCCTGTAAGCCTGTGTTTAATAGAAGTATTTCGAATCCAATGCACATTTTCTTCATATTCAAACAATATTGTGTTTTATTTATGTTTATATTATTTTTATTTATTTAAAGCCAGATATACCCTTTATATCCATATATAGTATACAAAATGAAAAAAAAAAAATAATATAATTGATAAGCAAGGGAAAAAAGGAAGCCTTTGCCGCGAAGGCGCCAAAGAAATATATATATGTATATATAAAAGTAGCCCGAAACAAACAAAAATTACAACGCTTAATTATGAAAAGTGTTTTTTTCCTTCGACTCGTAGAGGAAAATGAATAAAAATGTGGAAAACACACGAAACGAGTTAATGAGCGAAATTATAATGAAGTTTTACTTCGGTGGGGCATTCGAGTAGCAGGAACCACCCTTCATGTCCTTGTGGAGTATGCATGTGGGTCAGCATTGTACAAGGGGGTTGGTGGGGCTCTGCTTTAATGGTGCTAATCAAATATTTGACATTTGCCTTGGGTGGAGCTGAAGTTGAAGTGTTGTCTACTATAAAAACTCATTAGAATTTCAAACTCGGTGTTGGCAACATCTCTCAATTTTAAGATGGGCAGACAGCAAGGCACTCAGCCATGCAGTATACATCGTAATATTTCATTAAATCGCTTAACATTACAACTGCAACCCAAGTAACCAACAACCAACAACCAACATCAACAGCCACATTAACAATGACGGCAACAACAGTAGAAAAATACAAAAAACCCAAAAAAAAAGAACCAAAATAATTATATGAGTACATTCAGCGAAATTCAGCCAGAAGGAAACACAAACGGCCTTTACATGAAAATAAGGTTATGATTTAAAAAGGAAAAAACATTGAAATATAATATTTTTAATTTTCTAGCATTTGCCAATTCGAATTAACCCTATTCCAAACAAATATTTCGTGAAGTTAATGTGGTTGAGTATAATTGCACTTTAATGTATATTTTCCATAAATATTTTTTCGACTTGCATTCGAGACTTTAAATGAATTCGGCAATCGATATCCAAAATGAATTTTGTGGTTCATAGTTCAGTTTTTTGCTATAGTATTAATAGTAATCTGCAGTTACATTAATAATTTAATAAAATAGACAAAATTAATATAAACTTTAAATATTAAATATTAAAGAAGATCGAAATCGATTTCTGAATTGATGTGCTTGCTATTAAAGTTAATTAAATAATGTTTTATAGCTAATAATAATATAAAAAATATATTTATATAAATATCGAAGCTGCCAGCAATTCAAGACGATCGCCATCAATAGTGTTTGGGTATAATAATATCACGCAATATCTTTAAGGATCCATTTTATTGATTTCCTTCAAAAAATTCAGTATTATATAGTGTAAGCAGCTGTTCGAAGAATCTACAGCTATTTTAAGGTTTTACTTGCATTGTTACAAGCTATATTAATATTCTTAATAGTCCAAATTGTAGATGCCAAAAAGAATTAACGTGTAAGCGCTTAAACACAAACGGCCGGAGTAAAATGAAAAAGACAAAAACGGAAGCGGAAATGTTTAATGCGGGTTTGGTAGCACTGAGGACGACGCCTCGACGTGTTCGCGCTGACCGACCGGTTGGCTGACCAGACCAAAGTGGAGGACGAGACCCAATCCTGAGGCTGAGGGCGAGGACCTGACCATGTGAGTTACGCGCTAACGAAAGCCGATAAATATTTATTTGCATGTGTGCGTAAATATATATGTGTGTGTGTGTGTATGTGTGTGTTAATTAAGAATTTGCAGCGGGCTGGCAGACGATTAAATGTGTACGAAAATGTGCTGCCCTTCGTTCTGCCCCCGTGCCAGACACCGGACCTTTGTGCTGGACACGCACTGGACGACCATTAGTTCCGCTGGCCGGGGCAAGGGTTGATGGCGATAATCGAATGAATTAATGGTACACGCAAATGAAATAAAAATCGGCAGTTCCAGCGATTCATTTGGTTAAATCTCTTTACCCGGCAACGAATACAAATAGCTTCATGCATGGTAGCTGAATATTCCAATATGGATTCATAAACAAAAAAGACGATTTTAAGATTCTTATTCTTCAAAATCTTATTCGAAATATAATTGATTTGTGTATGCAAAACTGGTCTTGCGAGCACTACCTAAAAAATATTCTATAAGTGTATTATTATTATTTTTTATAAATTCAGTAACTTAAGTATAACAACGAGATGTGGGTGTCACTTGGATTCCATTTGAAGCTGGAATTAACGTTAAATTAAATGTTTGCATTCATTGTTAATAAAATGTAATTAAAATTTTTTTTACACTACAATTCTAAGAGCACTTTTTAAGTACATTTTTACATTTAGTTTTATTTACAAATTCTCTCAAGAGCAACTATTTAGTTTAGTATCAAATATTTCATTTAAATATCACTGTGTTCATCATATTATTACAATTTCTGTCACTACTATTTAAATCTGTTGCTTTATTCCAAACGCTTGTGGCTTTAACATAATTAGCTTTAATATTTCACAATGTTATAAAAAAACAAGTTTGGCTACGCGAGCATGACTTGCAAATATTATTTTGACTAGTCACTATGATAAGCTTAGGCTAGCCCAAACATTACATTGTATATTTAATTTGTTACCCGTGCCATGACTGATCAGTCTGTTTTGAGCACCCAAACGATCAACATGGCTCCACATATTCTGTTTTTATCGTTATTCGGCGCAGTTTTAATCGGCGGTACTCAGAGTGCCAACATTCTTGCAATATTGAGTTGTCCAAGTCCATCACATTTGATAGTTGAAATATCAATGGTAAAAGTGCTTGCCGAGAATGGACACAATGTGACTGTAGTTACATCTTTGAAACCTCACACAACTCACAAAAATATCAATCTTATTCATGTGGCACTTACCGAGAAGGAGCAGCAATTATGGAGCTCAACAGTGGCCGGTTTGACTGAAAGAGATAATACCGACGTGATATCAGGTTTATTTCGCATGCGCGGACAGCTCGAGTTTATGTCTTTTAAAAATCGGGATGTGTTGAAAGATCAGCGTGTCAAGGATCTCTACGAGAACAAGGATAACAAGTTTGATCTAGTGATAATTGGATATTTCTTGAACAACTTTCAAATAGGCATAGCTCAAAAGCTCAAAGTGCCTGTGGTAATAGCGACCTCCATGTTTCAATGGGATATATTTACCAGTATGTTAGGGAATGTCCAAGATCCAGCCTATGTGCCCGCATTTACAACTATCACCGAAAAAGGAGAGCCCATGACATTTTCACAAAGGTTGTCCAACTTCATATCAAGCATTGCAGTTCGTATATTAACACGGATGATAGAGAACGATAATAAAAAACTATACAAGTAAGTAGATCCTTAGATTATGTTATAAGAAATTATAATAAAGCTATTATTCTTTGCAGAGAGCTGTACGGAGACGACCCCAACATGCCGGAATATGAAGAAATCAATAAGAACGTGTCTCTCATCTTCTTTAACTCACATGCTCCCAGCGAGGGTCCCATTAGACCCAATGTGCCAGCGGTGATTGAGGTGGGAGGTATACAAGTCAAGGAGAATCCGGATCCGTTGCCCAAACCGATTGCGGAATTTCTAAATAGTTCTGCGAATGGCGCCATCCTCCTGAGTCTGGGCTCCAACATACAGGGCTCATTTTTAAAGCCTGATACTGTTCTAAAGATGTTCAATGTGCTGTCAAAGCTTAAGCAAAACGTCATTTGGAAATGGGAAGATCTTGATAAGACTCCTGGCAAATCTGATAATATACTCTACTCCAAATGGCTACCACAGGATGACATATTGGCTCATCCCAAAATTAAACTCTTCATTAATCATGCTGGAAGAGGTGGCATCACAGAGTCCCAGTATCATGGAAAGCCCATGCTCTCACTTCCTGTATTCGGTGATCAGCCTGTAAATGCTGATAAGATGGTCAATGATGGATTTGGTCTCAGTCTGAGTCTGTTATCTTTAGAGGAACAACCTTTTCGGGAGAGCATTATGGAAATCTTGGAAAATCCCAAATATAGTGATAAAGTGAATGCCTTTTCCAGACTTTTCCGCGATCGTCCACAGACAGCCCGCCAGAGTGTGCTCTATTGGACTGAGTATGTCCTGCGACATCATGGAGCACCTCATTTACAGAGTCCTCTGCTTCATATGAGCTTCATAGCAGCCAATAATTTAGATGTATACGCCTTGGTATTAAGTATTTTGATTATAGCCTTATTTATAAGTAAATTTATATTGTTGTCACTATACCGAAGTCTTACGAGACAGAACTCGAAAAAAAACGTTAAGGGAAATGTCAATAAGTTGAAATCGCAATAAAGTATAAACATTTTATTTAATTTTATATTTATATTTTATGCTTTTTTGATTATTAACTTCCAGAACAACTATTGTTTGCAATGAAAAAAAAATAGCTTCATTGCTAGTCGACCGCTTAATTGCAATGAGATTTCAATTGAGGACTTAGACGAAGGCGATAGTAAATATTACATATTAAATAAAACAATTTCGATTCATAAAGTAATAAATATTTAATTATATTATTTTATAATTTTATTTCGAAATGTATAACGCATAGAAGGAGAAGTCTCCGACTCCATGAAATATATATTCTCATTGTTTACTTTTTGGCTTTATCTTTCAGCTATCTTGATGAAATAGTCGTTTCTTTCTGGCTTATTATACATATTGATCTTTTATCGCTATGATTTTCATTCTAAATAGTCGCCTAAAGGGGATAAAATTTATTTACT
Organism: Hirtodrosophila alboralis; assembly: GCA_035043045.1. NCBI lineage: Eukaryota > Metazoa > Arthropoda > Insecta > Diptera > Drosophilidae > Hirtodrosophila > Hirtodrosophila alboralis. The sequence goes on from JAWNNH010000064.1 coordinate 745,621, forward strand.
GATTGAAAATTTAAGTCTAAACATTAGGGGCCAACACTCGAATTAAGAATATTTGCTTTTAACTATTTTATTTTGTTTTTAATTTTTTTACATTTTTAATATTTTTTGAATCTTTTGATTTGCCTGCTAGTCTTCTATATATCAATAACAACATAAGCTTACTAACAAATATAACTGCAATCAAAATACTTAATACAAAGGCGTATACATCTAAATTATTAGCTGCTATGTAGCTCATATGAAGCAGAGGACTCTGTAAATGAGGTGCTCCATGATGTCGCAGGACATACTCAGTCCAATAGAGCACACTCTGGCGTGCTGTCTGTGGACGATCGCGGAAAAGTCTGGAAAAGGCATTCACTTTATCACTATATTTGGGATTTTCCAAGATTTCTATAATGCTCTCCCGAAAAGGTTGTTCCTCTAAAGATAACAGACTCAGACTGAGACCAAATCCATCATTGACCATCTTATCAGCATTTATAGGCTGATCACCGAATACAGGAAGTGAGAGCATGGGCTTTCCATGATACTGGGACTCTGTGATGCCACCTCTTCCAGCATGATTAATGAAGAGTTTAATTTTGGGATGAGCCAATATGTCATCCTGTGGTAGCCATTTGGAGTAGAGTATATTATCAGATTTGCCAGGAGTCTTATCAAGATCTTCCCATTTCCAAATGACGTTTTGCTTAAGCTTTGACAGTACATTGAACATCTTTTGAACAGTATCAGGCTTTAAAAATGAGCCCTGTATGTTAGATCCCAGGCTCAAGAGGATGGCACCATTCGTAGAACTAATTAGAAATTCCGCAATCGGTTTGGGCAACGGATCCGGATTCTCCTTGACTTGTATACCTCCCACCTCAATCACCGCTGGCACATTGGGTCTAATGGGACCCTCGCTGGGAGCATGTGAGTTGAAAAAGATTAGAGACACGTTCTTGTTGATTTCTTCATATTCCGGCATGTTGGGGTCGTCTCCGTACAGCTCTCTGCAAAGAATAATAGCTTTATAATTTATAATTTCTTGTAACACAATCTATAGATCTACGTACTTGTATAGTTTTGCATTATCGTTGTCTATAACCCACGTGAATATACGAGCTGCAACGGTTGAAATGTAGTTGGACAACCTTTGTGGGAATGTCATGGGCTTTCCCCTCTCAGTAACAACTGTAAAAGGCACATAGGCTGGATCTTGGATATTCCCTGACATGGTGTCAAATACATTCCACTGAAACATGGAGGTCGCTATTATCACAGGCACTTTGAGCTTTTGAGCTATGCCTATTTGAAAGTTGTTCAAGAAATATCCAATTATCACTAGATCAAACTTGTTATCCTTGTTCTCGTAGAGATCCTTGACACGCTGATCTTTCATCACATCACGATTTTTATTAACCATAAATTGGAGCTGTCCGCGCATGCGGAACATAGATGATATTATGTCGGTATTATCTCTTTCAGTCATATCGGCTATGCTGGCACTATGTAGTTGCTGCTCCTTCTCGGTAAGTGCCACATGAATAAGATTGATATTCTTGTGAGTTGTGTGAGGTTTCAAAGATGTAACTACAGTCACATTGTGTCCATTCTCGGCAAGCACTTTTACCATTGATATTTCAACTATCAAATGTGATGGACTTGGACAACTCAATATTGCGAGAATGTTGGCACCTTGAGTACCGCCGATTAAAAGAGCGCCGAATAACGACAATAGGAGAATATTTAGCTTCATGTTGACTGTTTGAAAGACTATTTTAGACTGATTGTTTGAAACTACTGACCACACTTTAAATGGAAACATTGATAACATTATCAAACATGTGTTTAACTTGAAGTTACATTCGGAAATTTGGAAATGTATTGATAAGATTTTACTATGCCATTTTGATAAGCCATAGTAAAATCTTATCAATATAAAGTCACATTCATGGTGAGTGTTTATGATTTGAGAATTGAATGTTTGCTTACAAATCATGGCTTGCAACTAGATAAGAGTTTAAAGAGAAAATATATATTAAAAAATTACCTAATAATGTTATTCTCTCTTAATTCTCTTTATTTCGAATCAGCTATCGATTTATAATGTCTATAAAACAGTTCACAGGGTTTTTTACCAATCATAATGAAATGCACAACTGATCGAGTCTTGTTTCAAGATGTTTATCAAAATGTAGAGACAGTTTAAAATAAAAAAATCTTACATGTTAAAATATGTTCATAATTTATGTATAAATGTGACAGATTCTACGGCATAGGTTCGAATATGCCGGAAGATGAGATTCTAAGCAATTCAATATAAATTCTATCTTTAAAATCGCTAAAAGAAAAGATATATATATATATTCATGTATATATCTGGAAGGAGAATACTAGTTTATTGTTGTTGCTATGTTTATATTTCATTTATTACTTTATTTTTGCCTCAGACTGTTGAACAAAATTAAGCTGTGTTTACTTCTATTTTTTTTATAGCTTAGCATGTGCTACTGATAACAAATTAATTTTTTGATAGACATTACTTTATTTCATTATCGATTTGGAAATTTTCCTGATATAGATAATTCTAAATAATACTGCATACTATATAAAAACATAAAATTGACATTTTGGTAGCATTTATATTTTAAGCAAAGTTTTGCACGCTTTTGGTGAGATATTAAAGTTTTCTATGTTAAATTTCTATATCTAAATTGAAAACTTATTAGCTCTAGAAATTCGCGATTATTTTCCAGCTAGTATCTACAGGAAACGAAAATGTTCTTTTTGGTCTGTATCTCTCACTCAGTGAAACTGCTTTGTACTGAAATTCTTTGCAACTTTATTACAAAAATTCACAAAATATTTTTGCAAGTCGCAATGTTGTAGTCTAGGTATATATTTCCCACACACTTCAATGTTACGATTTGCAAAAAACTAGAAATTCTTTAAACTACCCAACGAGAGCACACTGGAAACAAAATAACATTTTGCAATAAGCAAATTTCAATTGAAATAGCAAACGGCAAAGGCATGCTAAAAACTTCCATTCCGAACACCCTCCTAACCACACTCGACCCATTCAGAACTTGGTCTACGGAACGCCGACGATTTTGGATACGTTTTCTTTTTTTTCACATTACTAGAAAAAACATTGAAAAGTATCTCAGAAATCTGTGCAATTGTTTTGTATATTTGTGTACGCCATTCTCTATGAAAATGACAGAAAACCTATTGAGGCGGAGTAAGGAGTTAGAGTATTTAAAGGTCGGTCCCCAACTGTGTGTCCTTACTATTAAACACTTTCAGACTATTTGGCGGAGCACGTAAAATATTTTGTAATTAATACTAAATATTATTGGACTTTTTTTATACATGCCATAAAACTTTTACTGATGTAAAATTGCAAATTTTGTAAAGGTTGGAATTTAAAAATGTTCTGACTATATTTTTTTATAGTCAGAATTTTAAGAAAATATTTTTTAAATGGTTAACGCTGAAAATACTTTGTGTAATATGAAAAACTGTTGGAATATTTATAAATGAAAATACGCTTTTCACTTAGTTGGCGAATTTTCATGGCAAATATAAGAAAAAATTAAAAATTGGCAACTCGATTGAATAAAAAAAATATATAAAATTGTTGTATCTGTGATAAAATAGTCAAACATATTATTGCAATATAAAATTATTTCGGAGTAGTCAATTTTTTTATGGTATAGTAATAATTTATCTTTTTACTTTGAAAATAACCAGATTATGAAAAGTTTTGGTCGGTATTAAAGAATTGAATTCGACAATGTCAATTGTAACTTTACTCAATCTCCAAGTTCAAGTTCTCATAGCTAAAAAACTGTTAAATCTTATTATACTTAGACAAAGGAAAGAAATTATAGAGTGGACTAAAACAGAAAGAATTATATAAGTAATTTAACTTTATGAATTTATGAATTTTCATTTATAAGATTTTGGACTTAAAATACTTTATAATTTTTTTCGAACTGGGAAGAATATAAAAATTCTTAATAATCTATCATTTTTAAAAAAGGTTAAACAAACTACTTTATGATTTGAGTACCTATTATAGTGAACCCTTAACAGTCCCTCATCAGTCCTATTATCAGTTTGAAAATTTGAATTCATGCATATGTTTTGTAAATATTTATCTTTCTTTTAATTTACTTAATTGCATAATGCATCTCTTTGGGATCATCTCATGCATATGAATTCAATTCAACTAATTTGCTATTTGATTTGAAATCCTGTTTGTAACCCCCAAAAACTAGTCCTATTCTTCTATGACTGTTTACTCAAAAACTGTTCCCATTAATGTGTCGCTGTTGGCAGTTTGTTTAATTAAATGTGGAACAACACAAAGCAGCGATCCCGAGTTCCTCGATAAACATTAAAACTGCGCGTTTCCATTGAATACCTTTTCAAGTGCTTTACATATTCAACAATACTAAAAAAATAAAACAGGAATCTCCGTCGAGTGTTTTAGCTGGAAAAAAAAGGACGAAAGAAATTTGCCGCGTCACGGGTATTGTCAAATGAAAACATTTTACGCAGTAGTCGAAGCATAATTCATAAAGCCGCAGGGGATACGATCCCCGTTCCCATTCCTGTTCCAGGCATGTGATATATGCGTAACCTACCCTATAACCTCAAGTGGTAATGGCAACTGATATGTCTCAATCAGGACTCTATGCCTCTACCTCTACCTCCCCCTTTCCCTGTTTTTACTCTGCTAGCAATTTGCACCCCGCACGTGTCCTCTGCAATTGCAATTACTTTTCGGTTCAGCATTTTAACGATGGGAAACTGCATTGGGTTCCCAGTCCGAAACTATTTCGCGCACTTCGCCCAAATTCAATTTCGATTATGCCCATCAAGGTTGCGTGGGAAAATCGTTTGCTGCGGTTTGTCTGTCAAAAATTACTTTTCGGCCTTTTTTTCAGCAAAGATCATTTGGCTGCTGCAGATATTGTGGGCGTGGTCGTGGCCATGGATAAATTTTGCAATTTTAAATTACTTTTATGTGTTCTGTGATAAAATATCAGAGATGACGACGCGTGGCTGAACGTTCAACTCTGGATTTACGATTCTTGCACTGTAAATTTTGCTGCATTTTGGCTATGCAGAACCAAATATTCTGTGCCATGTGGACTTGGGATATGGGGTTGAGGTTCGGTGGTAATTGAAGGTAATTTAAATTTGTTTGCTGTGTAAATTTATATCCTACGAAAGAGCATAAATATTCCATTTAATTTATTGCTAAATGCAAATTTTAAAGTTTTCGATTTTTGGCATATTCGTTACATTGGTAGAGTATATCCAAGTCGTATGCAATAATACTTTATTGACTGTAAATAAACTGTGTTATTATAAAAATCAAGAATCAACGACAACATATAGTGGTCTGGTCTTGATAAAACTTCTAAGCAATATGTTTGAATTTTATTTTAATTTTTATATATGTAATTACGACAGTTTCAAAATGTACACTGGTATTTATCACACTCCCACGGGAGTTTCCATACCAGTATTATTTACAAATTGTACATATTTGGTTTATTACGGTGAAATTAAATATGAATTTACAAATCACTGGATCAGTTTTAAATTTTATTTGCCGATGAAAGACGTGCTGATTTAAAGAAATAATTAAAATGTGGATTAAAATACTTCAAATATTTTGCATATATATTGCAATAGGAAAAGCAAATTGTTTATTTACAAAGGAAATGGAAATGTCATATTGTCATATTTTTGAGTTAATTTTTAAATTAGATTGTTCAATATTTAATGAAAAATCATTGAAACTGTTTGTATCTAATAACACTTTATCAATTTATTTCATTGGTAGTACTAGTAGGTATACCAACGGTTTTTCCGAGAGAATTAATCTGCGTATTAACTTGGATAGAGATGCTGCTAATATGTTTTATTGTCTTTCGCAAAGGTTAGGATATATTGATGAGAGCATACAGTGCAAGAATTCTCAGAATTATTACCAAGAACAAATACTTAAGACTCTCAATAACACTCAATCCGTAATTATTTACATATCCGGATATGGTTATACCAATTTGAGTCATTTTAATATCATTGCATTGATGTTACCAAACTTGCAAAATTTAATTATATATATTGAAGGATGCCAGTCTTTAAATGATATCATATACAGATTTAAAAATCTCGCAAGCATGACTCTTAATATTCTTGGATATATTGACTTTACGAGCTGTGTACGTTCGCATGTTAGTAGATACAAAAGTCAACTTAAAAATCTTTATATAAAATATAAAAAAAATATTTTTAAAAATGTCAATACGAAACCGACATTAACAAGATATATTTTACCAAAGACGTTTTTGAGGGGAATGGAAAATTTAGAAGTATTTCACTTGATGAGTGAATCGGATGAGCTAGATATGCAGCTTCATATTCCCAAAGAAATGTTTCGTAGATCGATAAAGTTATCAGAAATAAAATTACAAAGGTGTGGAGATGTGAATCTTACTGTTGATCATTTTCAAGATTTAAATAATTTAAAAACTTTGCGACTGGATAATTTGTCAATGCAAAAAGGGGACTGGCTAAGGTATGTTTTTTTTATGTATATAAAGTATAATAAAACTCTGCTGACCCCGAATACAACTTAACAATCGTCTAGTAATATTGATATAGTCGAGTATAGTCGACTTTACATAAAGCAGTGCAAATCAAAGTTCAAAAGTCATTCTAGCCTGATTTGATTCTGTATGCATGAAAAACTATTTTCCTTTATAATTTCAGTGAAGTTCAGTATTCAAGTCTCCAATAAAATCACGTATACCAACAATTTAAATAATATAACAAGAAAAAATCAGCTATCTTCCGATTGCCGAACTTGTATACCCTTGCAATGGTCTTCTAAAAAAGTTTCAATGTTCCACCGATCGTTAAATATCTTGAAAAACAACAAGTTTTTCAAACAATTGTTCCTAACAGCTAAATAATATAGTAAACCCATTTTGATCAAACTTCATACAATTGTCGTCGTCCTGATAAGGAATATAGTTCTTAATCGGCTGGCAGGTGCACAACACATTTTGTGACAAAATTATAATTCCCTTTTCAAGGGTAATGTATACAGGAACCTACATACCAAATGTCCTGCCTGCAGCTTTAATAGTCACTGAGATCTGACCAAAGAAGACGGATAGGAATATATCAGGACAGTTTTATTACTCTTCTTTAAAATATATAGGGCCTAAAAGTGTAACTGCTTTAATAAAGGAGAATGCATGATGAACTGTTTGAAATTCAAAATAAAATAACTGTTAAATCGATAATAAATTCTTTCTTTATCTTTTCAGTTCTAAAACCTTACAAAATCATTTGGAGTATTTGGAGCTTGACTATAGTTCCGAAATAGTTGAGAAATATGATGCAATGCAACACCTAGAAAACTATATCAAATTATGCAAAGTTACGATTACACTAGAATACTATCTCTCGATTTATTTACTATCTATATCAGCATTTCTTTGCCTTAAGAACGAAAAAACATGTGAATTTAAATTAGATAAATTTAAAAAACCCTGTCCGAAGGAGTGCTCTTGTTATCTGAAGGTGCCCGAAAATCGTTTTGAAATTGATTGTGATCAAGATAATTCAATTACACTTGTCCCAGAGATACCAATCCCCATTATTGGAAGCTCATCACTATACTTTAATAACAAAAACTTAACCAAACTACCGAATTCAACTTTAAATGGATATTATACACTACGGGAATTACATATATCCAACAACAAGCTATCACATTTAACTATTGATCAATTGCCATACAATATAAAATACTTGGATATTCGCAATAACAGTTTTCAATCCCTTGATAAGAAAGTGTTGGAACATTGTTCCAATAAGTCAATACGACTTAGACTGTCTGGTAATCCATGGATATGTAATTGTAATGTGCAAGGTTTTGTGTTTTTTATTGTAAAAGAATTTCATCAAATTGAGGATTATGCAGATATTAAATGCTACGATGAAAATTTTGGCCAGCTTTTATATATACATGATAGGTTTTTATGTGGAAAAACTATAAATTACACCATTGTTATTCTGGGCTGTCTACTTGGTGTCGTAATACTTTCCGCATACTTTTACTGGAAGAAACCTTTAATAATGTGGCTTTACGAACGTAATATTTGCATATGGTGCATAGATCGCCAAGATCGTGATCTGGAAGATATAGATAGAGTCGACGCATTTCTTGCATTTTCACACATGGACTTGGAAGTCGTTGGAGAGTATGTTGAAAAACTTGAGAACAATCCTCGAGAATTTAAACTATGTTATTATCAACGAGACTGGTTGATCGGCGAATCCATTCCGGAATGCATATTGAAAACAATTGAAGATGCAAAAAGAATTATTATTCTGATGACAAAGAACTTTATTCATTCGCCCTGGGGTCGCTTTGAGTTCCGAATGGCTATTCAAGCCACCTCACTTGATAAAGAAAAGAAGCTTATTATTATCGTGTATCCGGAAGTGGAAAACTTTGATAACTTAGATCACGAGCTAAGAATCTACATGAAATTGAACACATACTTGAAACGAGATGATCCACAATTTTGGAGAAAGTTGATCTATGCGATGCCCCATAAACATAAGAAAAACAGACAGGCTGCCATTAGAGACACTTAACAACTTAATTTATAGGAGGCTAAATTATATTTTTGAAGGTAGGTACATTATTATATTATACACATTATTAACATATTTATTAATTTATATTTATTTGTAATTGTTTCAGGGCGCTCTCCAAGGAATGATATAATGCCAAAATTTAATGACACAAAGTTATATATTTATAAATGTATTTTTAAATCTCTGGGAACTCCATAGGAAACAAAATACTTATCTGCTCTAAATGGCAATGTGATATGCCGAAACATTTAAAATAAAATTATTTACTTTTTTCAGTTTACAATTTTATTTTTAAGTTTCTTCCTTCACATGTGTAATATTGTAAATTTATTCGCAATTACACATCGACAACTATGGTATTGTAGTCCTGGATACAGGGTTAATTCTGATCTAACAGTCATAATAATAATAATAAATAGACAGATAGGCGACACTATACAACAAAATACATATATATTTTAATTCCTTATGGGATCGAAGACGCCTTAATTTCATGCAAATTTATAAAATGCTTTGTTACAATATAAATATATATATATGTATTAAACATTCCGAATACTAACCTTGGTCACTAAATATTTTGTTATAAATTCCAATTTCACCACTATAAAATCGTCTTGCGTTTGGCTCGGCTAATCAGTCACGTTCGCGATATTTATAATTGATAAGCTTTATCTATCGCAATATATAGCACTGTCTGGTGGCATTGCTAGCCAGTGTTAGATTTATATTCATAACGCCACCATGGTTTGTTCCAGTAATCGAGTTTTGTTATTCGCGATTGTTAGTGCTGTTCTTATCAGCGGCAGTCTGAGTGCTAACATTCTTGGAGTGTTCACTAGCCTGAGTCCCTCGCATTTAATTATACAAATGTCCACGGCCAAGGTTCTGGCTGAAAATGGACACAATGTGACAATTGTAACCGCGCTGAAGCCTCCGGTTACCCACAAGGACTTCAATGTTGTGCAAGTGCCTCTGTCCGAGGAGGATCAGCAGATAATGAGCACTACAATTGGCAGTATGGTTGGCAAAGATCATAGTAACATGCTTATTTCGATTTTTCGCACAATGGGACAAATGCAGTTCATGTTTGACAAAATGAAAAATGTAATGAAGGACAAGCGAGTGACGGATTTGTATGAGAACAAGGATAACAAGTTCGATCTGGTTTTAGTGGGTTATTTTATGAACGATTATCAGATTGCCATTGCCCAAAAACTCAAAGTGCCTGTGGTAATATCGGCCTCAATGCCACCGAACCAATTATTTGATGGCTTTTTAGGTAATCCCGATTCAATCTCCTATGTGCCAACAATGGGCGTAACTGTACAAAAGGGTCAGGCTATGAGCCTTTCGCAGCGAATTAAGAACTACTTGACACAGTATGGATTCAAAGTTTTTACATGGATTATTGACAACAATAATGAAAATATATACAAGTGAGTAAATACTCTGCCAAATCATTTAAAATTTACTCAACAATTTTACTTGCTTGCAGAGAACTCTATGGTGACGATCCAAACATGCCAGATTATCAAGATCTTAGGAAAAATGTGTCGCTGGTCTTCTTTAGTTCTTATTCCCTAAGCGAGGGTCCTATCAGAGCTAATGTACCAGCGGTGATTGAGGTGGGTGGCATACAGATTAAGGATAAGCCCGCTCCATTGCCCAAAACTATTGCCGATTTCCTCAAGGATGCACAAGATGGAGCTATTCTCTTGAGTCTTGGTTCTAATGTAAAGGGGGCTCATTTAAAGCCTGACACAGTCCAGAAGATGTTCAACGTATTATCGAAACTGAAGACAAAAGTCATTTGGAAGTGGGAAAACCTGGATAAAACTCCTGGTAAATCTGATAATATACTCTACTCCAAGTGGCTGCCACAGGACGACATTCTGGCTCATCCAAAAATAAAACTTTTCATAACTCATGCCGGAAAGGGAGGCATCACAGAGTCGCAATACCATGGAAAGCCTATGTTGGCACTTCCTGTATTTGGTGATCAACCTGCAAATGCTGAGAAGATGGTTAAGGATGGATTTGGTCTCAGTTTAAGTCTATTGACTCTTGAGGAGGAGCCTTTCCATGAGAGCATTCTAGAGGTCCTGGCTAATCCTAAATATGCAGACAAAGTGAAGACGTTCTCCTCTCTCTATCGCGATCGTCCATTGACAGCGCGCCAGAGTGTGCTATATTGGACTGAGTATGTCCTTCGTCATCATGGTGCCCCGCATTTGCAGAGTCCTTTGGTTCACATGAATTTTATATCATCTAATAATTTGGATATTTATTTCCTGTTATTAATTATTTGCTTTGCACTGCTTTTCATCAGTAAGATCGTGCTTACTTTGATATACAGAAAGCTGAAGGGCAAAGCTAAAAAAGTTGAGAAAACCAAAAAACATTAGACTAAATTGTAGTTCATAATTTATGTTATATTAAAATTTCATTTATTGATATATTTTTGCGTCAGACTGATATACAAAATCATTGTTATCAAGTGCTACTGATAATAATGCCAAAATGTATTAAAAAAATTTACTTACTCATAAAAATGGCATTAATCTAAAATATATTTTGTTATTTTCGTATAAACAATTCTAGATAATATCGTTTGTTATTTATATACATATGTATTTATATATATATATATATTACTTGATTACATACCATAATAAAATCGACTTGTATTTAGTAATCAGTAATTCCAACTGAGAGGTAGAAATATGTTATTGTGAGCAAAAATTTCTCAACTTTATGTGCTCTGTGGTGAATTTTTGCAAAAAGTTGATAACACTTGGCCCAGCGTTTATTTATTTTTAGAATTTATATTGCATGTATTTTTATACAAATTTTAATCATTTTATAGGTAAATAAATTAGGCATTACAAATTTTAAAGAAATAAATGTTTTTGGCATTAATTACATTCATTTAATTGCTTTTGATTGTTTTAATAACAAGCAGTAACTGTTTCTGTTCAATTTATGGACATGATATGCTTAAGTTTACATAATAACTTAAGAGACAATTTTTTATAAACTTCTGAATCCGGTGCATGCATACAAATCTTATTAAAAATTTTCAGTCGAATTTACTACAGTCTCATAGGAATTTCCATACCAGCATTATTTATATCCAATTTTTATTTATTGCTGTCGAAATAATACGACTTTACCAATCGCTGGATCAGTTTTTAATTGTACTTGCCAAAGAATAGACGTATTCATAAAATAAAAAGAACTGTGGATTAAAATATTTTAATTATGTTGCATATATTTTGCAATAAGAAAAGTAAATTGTATATTTAAAAAGGAAATTTCCATGTCAAATTGTGATGTTTATAGTTTGATTTTAAAATTAGATTGTCCGGGAGATTGAACTGCTAGGTATATTTTCAATTACATATGGAAGAGATAATTAAAAATTAATATCTTTCCGAATTGTTTAATATGCAAATAATATTGAATGAAGATGCTGTAAATATGTTTCACTGTCTTGCAGAAGATCTAGGTTATATTAACGAAAACATACAATGCAAGGAAAGTCGGGATCAATTTGAAATAAAGTTAGGTAGTTTTATAACTTGATAATTCATTTTATAAATCAAAAAATATATATATCTCAGTCGGGCACACTCGACAGCAACAACAGCTACATATAAATAGTAGTTAATTCAGTAATGAGGCTATTAAAATGTAGTTCATGTGTGTAATTTATAATTCTTCTACAATATGTATCTATTTGAGTCCCTAATATATACAAGAGTTTTATATTAGTTTGCCAACAGTTTATTGAATGGCTTTTCCAAACACCATTCTTTCGCAAAGTGCTTTAAAAACACAATTGTTGCCCAAAATGAAATCTCATAAAAACTGCACAAATTTGCGGCTCAAAAAGAATTGGCCAAATAAAATCAATAATCCTTAAAAATACAATACTTTACGCATAAATAGCTTCCGTTTTTTAATATGCTGGCCGTCGAAATTCAGCAGCAACAACAACAACAAGTATCAAAACACGTACAGCCGACAATAAAAAAAGAAAAGTTTTAACTAAATAAAAATAAGCGAGGGATTTGAGAGACGCGTTTTTTTCCGCATTCGCCCGCTTTGTCGGCTGGACGACACAACCAATTTGTAATCAAAGTAATTTTAATGCAAATTTTATATTTTGTTGCACGTAGTTGCAGCTGTAGCCAAAGTAGGCGTGGCCTGGGGGCAGCTGTCTGTACTGCAACTGTGCTACAAAAGCCGTAAATACATAAATACAAAAGTGACCAGTGCAAAAGGGACGCGAAAAAAACGGTGCTTAACCGGCTCTACTCCCCCAACTCTGTGTGGGATGTGGCACGGTTTGTTTATTTAAATGATTTTATGACTTTTCCAAAACCCAAATGGTGACAACTTGTGGCGCTAAAAGTTGAAAGTTTTGTGGCCAAACAAAATAAGCATAAAAACGTTAATAAAAAAAAGTGTACTAAAAAGTAAAAATTATTGAAATATTTTCTTTAAGCCAAAGTAAATATGCTCTAACTTTGGCTGCAATAAATTAATAGAATGTATAGAGAATTTGTTGCAATTATAAAATCGTGAAATTAATTTAGTTTTATATAATATGTAATTCCAATATTATGATATGCAAACAATTTAATTGGATTGTTGTTCATTTTTTGCGATTTTAAGCCATTAGAAATTAATTGTTTATAAATTTTCTTTTTTTATACTTTGCATTTATCATAGAACAATAATAAATATTAATTTACAAATTGAACTTTTTTTATAATTTTTCATTTATTATATTTCAATAATAAATATCAATATTTATAATTAAGACTTTCGTGCTATTTTTAATTTCAGTGTATGTTATCTTCTACAAATATTAAGTAATATATATATATATATATTATATTATATATTTTCATCTGACACAAACTTAATATTAAATTCATTGTACCCTCTGTTGGTTTAAGAGTAAAAATAAAAAAAATGTGAGCTTTTTAAAGCCGACTGAAAGCAGCCAACACCTGTGGTCCCATTCAATGTTGAAGCAATCAAATGAGCACAGTACAAGATTGAACAGTTACTTTTAAGGTGCCGAATATATATACTCTTCCAGAAACATTTTTCATATAATTGTTCCGATTGTTTCTATTGATTTAGTTGTTCCAATCGACCGTTTCGCATTTATCTAAGCAGAGAATTAATGCGCAAATAAATCAATTTCGTTTTGCTTAAATTATGGCAAATGAAAAATTGTTAATCAATGTTATTTTATCAATGTTAGCTTATCATACATATTTCCTATATTTGGAAGAAAAGTAATTTTAATCAGTATTTTTTCTATTTATCCGAAAAATTAATTTTTTACATATTTTCTTACCTCTTCAGTTTAAGCCGTAAATAAGGCTTCATGCCTTACACATTTCTTAACAAAATTATAATACCCTCATAAAGGGTATAAAAATCAACCTGACCCATAATTTGAGCCGACAAATTTTCGGTCGCATAAATTTTCCCATCGAGAAAACCCAACTCCGAAAAGGTCACATTAGGCATCATTAACTGCGAGAGAATTGCGGTTAAGGTGCGGCAACTGGCTCGGGAGTTGGGAATCGTGAATCGGGAATCCGGAGTCGGTAGTCGGTAGTCGGTATTCAATAGTCGAGTACCTGGGATAGAGGCCCACACACATGGCACGGTAAGGTTAGAGGGCGAATGGGAACGGAATGAGGTCCGAAGTCACATATATGCGGCTAAGACAAAGGACACGGACAAGGACAAGAACTGGCAGCATGTTCAGGTAGTCTCAGTTTAGTTTTCTTGGGAAATTGCTTTGAAGTAATTATGTAATTGACTTTCTGTTTAGGGCGAGCTGTTGCCTCGGGGCGCCATCATCAGCCAGAAGCAGCCGTGCATTGTCCTCCTGTCATTTTTCAAGACATTGTCCTTTCTTATATCTAACAACCTGACTTATTGTCTTCCTTGTGTTGCCGTCAATTGTCAGCTTCCGTTTTCATTTGTTATTTGTGGCAAAGCAATTTTCGCTGGTTTTTTTTTATATATTTATCTCTCTGTTTTCTTTATTTTTTCCCCTCTGGTGCGTGGCATATGTCGCAGATTATGACATTTTTGGCGGCATTTTGATGGACAGTCGCCAAGGAGCCTTCAAAATAGAAAAGTTTGTGGCTTTCTTGTCAAGTTGAAGTTATAAATTTAATATGGGCCATATAATTAATTACTTAATGGTTCATTGTCTTGATGATATTGCTGCTAAAACAATTGTTCTCAATTTATCAAATAAAAATAATTGTTGGTACCATTTATAAAAAAATATTGGCATAAAACCAAATACTAATATAACGCAAGTTTTCTAGAAATATAAATTGCTTAATATAAGTTAAAAATTAATCTATTAGTTTAGTTCTATTTTCGCTTACATAAGAACCCTTGAAATTATTAATTATTGATAATAATTCTATAAATATACATATATAGGGCACTATAAATATTTGTAGGGCTGAGAAACTAAAAAAATAAATATTAAAAAACAAAAAAAAAATTTAACTTTAATAACAAATAAGTCGCATATTGCTGTAACTATAACTATTTAATTCTTATTTATTTATTATTATTATGAGTTTTTTTTTATAAATAACACTAGTTAACAGCAAAAAAGGACCTAGGCTCTCATAGACTACTTCAGAAGTATTTTTGAGCGCTGATTTAAAAAATGCAAACCATTTTTTTTTTTCAAAGAATGGTATTCGAGAAAACCGCGAATAGCTAGTTTTTTGGCAGTCTTTCGACTTATTTGTTCATATCTACATCAGATCTTATTTGGTCTTAAATAAGGTTGCACAATCCAATAGATAATTGTATCCCCTTTTTTAATGGTATGACGTTTATGTGGATTGAATAAGAATAAAAGAATCTACATACTCTCAAAGTTAAAAAAAGTGAACTTTTTTTTGAATTTTTTAAAAATTGCTGAATTTCAATTGGTCTTTTAAAAATTTAAAAAATTCGTTTAAATACTTTTTAAGATTTATTATGTTAGATAATTCTTTTACAAATGTTTAAAGCATACAATTGTCCAAATCGGTCAGTAAATGTGATAGTTATTCAGCAACTAGTAAAAACACCCAAGAAAAAAATCACCTTGCTCATCACTATTCCAGCCATATTTGAAGATGAGAAGTTCCAACTGACTAGAAACTTTAGCCATTCCTTGATCAAAAAAAAATTTGTAAACTAGTGTAATATATAAAAATTCTCGTTGAAACATTCTGCAATTTTCGACACGCCAGGATAATGAATTCTGGGTTATCTTATTTAAAAGACAAGGACAAAAACATTTTTTCTGCATGGGAAGAATTATAATTTTAAGCACGTGGGTAGGCAAGGCTGTTGTAGAATATATAGAAACACATAAACTTACAACTAACAATCTTTTTTTGTAATTTTAGCAACATTTTTCTAAATTATTCTCTAATAAGTAGAATTAATATTTGGGGGCAATGGTCTTTTCTCTTCGCCCCTGCTGTCCTTGTTAATTTAAGTAAACAACTTCGCCGATTTATGATTATATGTTTACTGTGTTCTCAACTTGTTTGTAAGTTGATACTTTTTTTTTTGGCTGACAGATAAAACCGATTTAAAACACATTTCGGTTGCATTTGCCAGTTGCCTCAATGTGGCATTTAAATTTAAATCAAAAGCGACAAATGTCAAAATGACAACAAGAAAAGGTGTGTGTGTGTGGGAGTACTACAAGTGGTTGTTGTTCTTTTTAATGTTGTTGTTGTTAGTTGTTATTGCTGCTGCTTGGACTGTTATTTAATTATGCGCTAAGCTGTCAAGTGACATGGGTGCACTGCAGCTCCTTCTTCCGCCATTCCCAAATAACTTGGACTCATGTAACTACAACTCTTGTTACATTCAAATGAGCTGGGGTAAATACTGTTCACCTCTTTATAGTGACAATCCCCCGCCAGATTGTCGATTTACAAAAATCGGTTTGACATTGATGGCAACCAAATTGACATAGAAATTTGTGTGTTGCATTTCTGGGGTTAAGCACTTTGCTCGCTTTTTTTGACAGCTTCTAATTGCTTGCCAAGGAATTTCCGCTGCCTGTCAAAATACTCAATGCATAGTAGGAGTGGTCTTTTGGGTAGAGGGTTGTAGTGGTCTCAAGTGTGGGGCGGAGGTAGGGCCAAGACTACACTTGCCACTGAGCTAATTTGCAATTAGGCCAGCCAAAATAAAATCAATGCATTGTATGGCTTCAGGCGCTGTGGCTTAATTGAAAACGGCACAGGAGCAACTTTTAATGAAGCAACAGCCATAGAACAAGAATGAAATAAATAAGAATACGTTCAAAGAATAAATATCGAAGAGCTAATACTCTGCAAATGACAACAAAGACAGAAAATCATAACATTTGTAACAATTAAAAGACTTGAAAAATATGAATAAAAAGGTTCGTTCACACTGTCACTGTGAATGTAACTGTGACTTTGACTGTGACTATGGTACTATATACATAAAATATACCTATTTAAACAATTATTATACTAACGAGAAAATCAATAATTCTTTAATTCACGTCATATGTAAGATTTATAAAAAGAGTACAAATTAATAACATAAATATTTATTTATTTTTCTAAGTCCAAATTAAAAGTTTTCAAACAGACTTATTTAAGTTGTTTTCAAAAAAAAAAAGACTTTTGTGATATATTGAGATACGAATTTTCTGTATTTAGCAAACTTCAAGAAGGAACTTGATAGACTCGAAAATGCTAGAAAAATAAAAATAGCGGAAAAAGAAGACGCGAAAATGCAAAATTTACTTCATTTGTTTGGCAAGTTGTAGAAGTCGAAAGTTTCTAGTTTTGTACTTAAATATTTCTTTTTTTGTTCATTGTTCAAAAACTTGAAGTTCTTGCAAATTTGGGTTAAGTGAAAGTGCAATTTTGGCAAATCTGTGCAGAGTTTTGGTTTATTCATGGCTTTTGGGATCAGTTCAGAAGTTAGTCAAATGGCATTGGGGTAAACCATTAAAATGCCAAGTTGTTAACATGCCCACAACTACAATGCCTAATGAGCCAATAAATTTTGTTGAAAACCCAAAAGATCTCGGACATATGTACATGTATGTATAGGCAGAATGCACTGGGCCATAAAATTGTTCCAAGTGGTAGTAGCTACAACTCTTTGGCTATATTTCAAGAGATTCTCATTTTTATGGCCTGTGCCTTAAGAAATTCTGTTTTGATTTTTAATTAAGGCACAGCAGCAGCAGCAGCAACAAAAATAACAATAAAGTAAAGTTTTTGGGATCGCATTCAACACAGACATGGCATTCAAAAGTCAGTTCCATTGATCTTTTGTTTGTGCTGCGAGTTTTTTACGATGCCATCTGCTCGATTTGTGGCTGTTGTTGATATATGATAGGGTTTGGTCAACATTTTAAGTATATAAGGTAGTTGGCCCCGAGGCATTGGCTCTTACTGATTTTACTAGACGTTCAAGATCGTGTTTGGAGTTGAGCATCTAAAGAAAAGTGCATTAATATATTTTTACAGATTTTCAAGAGAGGTATTATTGGCTCTAACAAACACAAATCTTATCATTTATAATGTGAAAATTGAAATTATTCTGCGATTTTAAAAATAAATAGGAACTGCAAGAAATTGTCCTTTTAATTGATATATATAATGTTAATTCGATCAAGCTAAATTTTCAACAGAATTCCTGTTTAAAATTAAAATATTTAAGTCTATTAAATAATTAAATTTACTTTAAATAAATCATTCTTAAATAACAATTTAAATTTTTATATATTTATTTATTGCTTAAATACATTTATAAAATCTTTAGCTTTAGAGATAAAATAAAAATAAAATTAAAATAAGCTATATTTTTATTTATAATGCTGTTACTCATAATTTCCTTAAAACCTTCACCTTAAATTGATTGACAATAAAAGCTTCGACAGGCTTTTAGTCAACTGTCAGGCTAAGTTTCTTTCGTTTCATTGCCAAGTTTTGCATGTTGGCCAGACTTTGCCACAATGCGGAAACCAAAAGTCACAAAAAACAGTGTCAATATATTGAAAATGTATTTGGAAACTAGAACTGTGTCTCATAGAGTCTCAATTATACATGAAGAACACATGAACACTCCAATTGCAGCCACAGCATTTGGACATGTTGGTGCTTCTTTGATCCCCAATAGCAGTTGCTGCTATGTTGCAAGTCATGCACAACATGCAACCAAAGGCTGCAGTACTGTGGGCTTTTAGGACACGCTCGTTTGGGTGATTTGCAGTTAAAGTCAGCACCCCGCCTTCTACTGCCTTCAGTTTTGCTGTTGCTCCGGCTGCATCTTAGGTGGCATATGCAAAAATCACATGTCAGGCTTAACAAGTCACGTGATGGATGCATTCTGGCAAATGAATGCAACATGCAACAGCAGTGAGAAGCCTCCGGGAACTGCTACCTGCCCCCGAAAATTGGCAGCAAGCCTTAAGGAAAAGCTATCTGAAAACCATGGTCATATTGCTGTCTCACTCTTGAACACTATCTGTCTCTGTCTCGCTCTGTCTCTGTCACTGGCCGTAATTGATTTTGGCGATAATTGATTTGATTTTGAAACGAGAGAAAACGCTGATTTTTCAGTGTGCACTCATAAACGTGCAACATCAGCATTCAAAAGGGGGGACAATTCCTGGCTCTCATGCTTGCAACAAGAGCCCCATCGATGGTGGCATCGCTGTCGCTTTATGGTCGCCGGATTTAAGGACTCGATTCGACTCCGAGAGAGAGTTATTGCAGCGAGTGAAAATGAAAAGTCAGCCAGCAAATTGGGTCAGCGCCATGAAACTTGACACACAAAAGGGACAAGGATGCAGGGATGATGGCCCACGGGGAGGTAGCAACTTTTACAGCTTGCCAATTTTTGCCATGTTGCCAAGTTGCAACTTGCAAGTTGCAAGTCGCTTCAATGACAGCAAATACAGAAGCAACCAGTTTCCCCATCTCATATTCTCACTCGCCCTCTCTCTCTATCATTCAGCTTTCTACTCTGTAATTGTTTTAAATTAATTTCTCAAATGCGAAACTTTTAATTGTTATCGAAACGAGAATTCAATGCTCATTGCTCAAGATAGAACAAGAAAGCGCTGTGGCGGTGGAGGGACAGAAGAGCGGCCCGCCAGCTAATTGAAAACTTGAACTTTCCAAATGAATGAAACGATTGCAGTAAAAAAAAAACTCATAATTAGAAATCATTGCATAAAGTTCTCAATTGTAATTAGAAAGAATTGCAGCTCTTAGAAAATTATGTGTTCTTGTGTTATTGAAACTAGGTTACAATTTTGAGAATGCTATAGCAATCTGCTTCTTTAATTCTTCTTAAAATTTTAAGCAAGAAACTAGAAATATTTCTTAACATTTTATAAGTCGCTTTAATCTGTGTATCATAAGCAAAATTTTAATTTCCACTCGACTAATCCAGAATCTCAGAAAATTCGCATTTAAGTCTTGTAACACTGTTGCATTTGTCTGTCTGTCAGTCAATTTCAGTTCTTCAATTTTTGAGTTAATTCTCTGGCATGCAAACTTGAAAACTTCTGTCATGACCATAAGATTCGTTTCGATTACAAATCGCCAGACGTGACTGGCATACTGACTAGGAGAACTCAGTACTAAATGTCCGGATTGAGGAGAAGGCACTTCCTCCAGTGCCAGGGGCAGCAAAACATAAAAATAAAACTGCTCGCATTTGAGATTTGCATTACAATTTCAATTTCGCGGGCAGCGACATTTTTAAATCGCGTGACCCAAGGATTCAACAGATTTCCCGGCTGCTTTCACGTTTTGCAGTTGATTTTCAATTGACTGTGAAGCAATAGTTGTTGTTTTTTCGAAATCCCCCTCTCTTCGTGCTGAAATTAAATGAAATGAATTTGACTAATAAAAAAAAAATTAAAATAAGTAATAATTAAAGTTCATTTTTACTACAACAGTTTAATTTAAAGTGGATTTTCAATAAATATATGAAAATTTTAAATTTTTAAGAAACAAAATTGCATTTAAATAAATTTTATCTATTACATAGATTTTAGCTATTACACTTGCATGTTTTGTTTTGAATTGATCTTCTTTTTCCAATTGGTATTCACATTTATCGATCCCACATAAATCTACCAGCTTACTCGTGCCATAAATATGATATTTAAAAAAATTTAATATACAAATAAAAGGCAATGAATTGAGATAAAATCTTAGAAGACCGAATTTAATATTTTTTATCTTTTAAAATGACACTTTTATCGTAAATTTTAAATTGACATATTAATAAAAATAAAACATCGATATTTTTCGAATTCAATTGCAAACTAGTTGGCATTGCTATTGATTTTTGGTGTCAGCTGCTAGCAGCGTTTACTAGAGATTTTGTAAAATACAAAATGATGAATTAAAACAAATTAAATTTAAAAAAATTAAAATGTAGATGAATAGAAAAAATATTATTGTTTTAACTTTGAACACTACTTTTATTTTTAAAAAATCGTTAATATGGGTTAAAATAGTAGATCTCTACTTAAAACACTAGAGATTTTGAAATCATCGACACCAATGAATTAGTTTTCGGTTGGAATTCGGTGGGAAGAGGTTTCCGTGACACCACTGAATAAGTTTATATTCTCTTAAGCCTAAACAATTATTCAATTTCTCATTACTTTTTTACATTGCACACCTTTTAATTGCTGACAATTGTTTTAAACTGTCCACTTTTCGTCCACTTCTCGAATCCTGCAACTCTGTTCTTCTTTAGGTCCACTTTTCAGCTTATTAACTTCCACTGGGCTTTCCGTTTGCACTCAATTAAAAAATTGCCATAGAATTGAGTGCCTTACATTTGCTGTGATTCTTCTTTAAATCTAGGCAGCTAGTGCTGTTTCTATATCTTTCTCTATATATCTATCTCATTCCCATTCCCATTCCCATTTTTCTTTAATGCTTCTTGTACATATTTCTATTCCGTCTTTTCAACATCTCATCTGTTATACAATTTGTGCTCATTCATCGCTGGAGGCTTGAGCCTAAAAATGGTTTCCTTCTTTAGAGGCCCACCAAAAGAACTTTTAGCTAATTTCATGGAATTGTTTGGGCAGCATGGACTGGGATCGGTTGGTTGGTTGGCTGAGGAGGTAAGGGAATTGACAGTAGAAATATTACTGGAGACTGGGCACAATAACGGGACACGGCAAACGGGACAGGCAGCAGCTGCAACTGCAACTTTTAAACATTCTATGCAATTTGGCCTGGCTCACATTTCATCCTTCACCACCAGGACGAACACCCACCATTCACCCGCTACCCTGTCCCCTCCCCACTGACCGAGCAGCAGCCACTATCCGCTTTGCATTCATATTTAAAGCGCAGAGTGAGGAACGTTTCCCATTCAGCGACGCTTTTGAAAACGTAAAATTTCTAATTTTATTTGCCCAGGCACTGTACAAAAGCATCCTGGCGTGCGCTTATTATCCTGTGCGTGCGTTGCGCTCTTCCCCTCCAACTCACCCAACTCCTTCTCATTCTCCTCTGACTTCGACCCAGCTGGGCATTGTTCGGCCCTGGACATGGGCCCGCTGCTGGGCATTGCTTTTAATGCCTATTAAGCCTAGCAATTAGTGAAGTATTGGTTTTTCAATGGGTATATGGACATCAGGATGTACTATAGGGCGTGTAGTTTGATTTATAGTTAAGAATTATTGGGAAAAAGTCGAGGGATCGCCGCTTTAAATTGTAGCGCACATTGGAGCTAAAAGCTATATATTGCTTAATTGTAAACACAAAAAATTAAAATTCAGAGAAGAATTATTTTAAACGTTCGTTAGAAATTAGAATAAAATAATTTAAAGACTAAAACGATTTGTAAAAGTAGAAAACAAGACTGTGTGTTCAATGAGTGTCCATTAATATAAAATAAGATAATTTCCTTAAATTAATCAGAGATCAATCTGGAATATTGACAAAATGTTTTTGCTGTGACTTTGATATATAAAATATTAGGATGTGATAACATAAACATTATCAGACCTTAAAAAATTCAAGATTTTTTTATTTTTAATAAAATTTAGGTTTGTAAGTTAAAAAATCAATTGTAGAAAGATCATATCAAAAATTAATTTACAATTCAACTTGAAAATGTTTATAATAAACTTTTTTCCAAATATTTCCCTTAAAGAAAGTGAACAAAATTAAGAAAAAAAAAATAACTGCCGTATTGTTCCTTTATGTACCCAAAGAACTCTTTACCTGAAAAAGGACTTGCTATCGAGGTAAGTACAGTTGGAGTCAAAAGGGCAACCATGTAGCCGCTTTGTTGTTTCCATTGTTGTTGAATTTTTGGAATTTCGCATGCAACATGGCCACTAGAGGACCCCAAACCCCTAACCACTGGGTCGCACAGTGCTGCGGGTGCAGTCTGCGGAAAAAGGGCTCTCACCAGGGCATTTTTGGGCGGAGGTAGAGGCGTGGCAGTGCATCAAAGCGACCACAGTGAGGCAGAAACTGAGGTAGAGGTACTGGCACGGAGCCACGCACGCTGCTTATTAAGTTTGTTTATTTTTTGATTAAGCGAATTTACGGGGCACACCGAAGGCCGAAACCAACCGGAGAGTACCAGCCACGTGCTCCCCGGCTACAGAAATTGTAAAGTATTTTTGAAAAGAAGAACGAAAAAATAAATATATATATATTATACAGAGACCTGCACGCTTGAAAAATGATTTTTGGCAATTAGCAGGGCAGGCGGCCAAGCGGCTGGCAAAAGAAAAAATATTTTTTCTGCTTCCCATTTCGTAGGACACGCGCGTGCTTTATTATCCTGGGCTGCAACCTGAGGGATTCGTGTATACAAGTATATACATAAATATATTACGCCGTTGCATATTCCTTGCCGCCTCTCCCCCCTCTTTTTTGCCGCGTGCTGTTGCGTACCCGCCCAGCGCACCAGGAACGCCCACTTACCACCCGAGCTGCATAATAATGTTATTAAATTAAATATTTGCTTAAGGGTATAAAATTTCATAATTTAATTAAATTTTTACATCAGCTCAACGGCGGCGTCTTAAAAAAATATTGAATTTTACGCTTCTTGCATGATAAATGATTACCATGGTTGCGATTTGAGGGTTGGGCTGACTCTGTATACAATTTGAAAGGTGAGTCCCAGTTCTAGTTTAAGTAACTTCTAAAGAAGAAGGGTAGTGTGAAAATTAGAGCACAGCTGGGATTGACTTTCTATGTTGGAAGTGTGTCGCAGCAAATGCTAAAGATAAATTAAGATAACCCTTTAGTTATCTAGATTTGAATGAATAAATTTTCTCTTGTGGCAGAAATATAGCTCAGAAAAATCTACTGTAAAATAGCCTTTGAAGTTTCTGAAAATAATATTCAATTGAACACAGAATCAGTAATTTTAAATTAATGTTAATTTTAATTTAATCACTAACTAAAGGCCATAGAAACTGTTTTAATAATATTAAAAAATAAAAAACAACTGATCAAGCTTTTTTAAAAAAAAAAGAAGAACAAAAGTAAAAAATATTTAAACGTAATAAATACTTAAAAATGCCACTGAAATACCTCAGACAGTATAATATATAATTAAAATACTATAAAATTTATAAAAAAAAAAATATCAATTCGGTTTTTTTTGTTTTTCAACTGTTTTTTTGTTGATTTTGTGACAGTGAAACTTTGTTTTGTTATGGACTTAATCCACATTGCAATCTCATTGTTTAATTTATTATAATAAAAATGTTTGCAGAATTTCAAAAAAAATGTTTATTATGTTAACTCAATTTAAATACAAATCAAAAGTAATTTTTTGTAATTTCTACAAATACCCGTATTCCTTAAAAAATACGAGTAAAAATGTTAAATATACTTATGTAAATAAAAAAACATGACAATTGTATGGTATGCTCTCCAAATTGATCTGACTGTCATTTCTGCAGATTAAATGGCTTAGTTCTTGGATATCCTTATCAGAATGTTATGTATTGAATACCTCAATCTGTACTTGAAGTCTGCTTTTGTATTTCTAAGTGAATTTCAACTGCATAAAAGGCTGTCAATATCTGACATCATCTTGTCAACTTGTATTGTTTCCATTAGATACAGTTGTCTGGAGTCTGTTCAATCGGCTTTTGTTATCTTTTAAAGATTTCATCATACAACTACTCATAAGCTGATCCGCTCTGCACAGCTGTAGGTTTGTGTAATTCTCAACATTAATCCTAACTTTTAAAATCCCAACTTATACTGTAAATCTGTTTAGGCACACCTAGGTAGGTAGATCAGTCGAAAAACCGAGGCGAAGCGGATTTAACAGCTAAATGCAAATCATTTGCAATTAGCACCCATCGTACAGTCAAGCCAATTAGGAAATCAGCAGGCAGAACACAGGGTTGTGTAGGCATGGCAGGATACAATCCGAGGCACCTTTTGGCTGCTCCTGCCAATGGCAAATATGCCGGGCAAATGTAAACCATGTAAATCGTATAAAGAAACCAACGACGACTGCGACTGCAGCCAATTTCCGTTTGACGTTGCAAAATGTGTCAACTTTGGCAGGATTACAAAACGCACACACGCATATTCGCACACATGGCACTCACAGGACCTGCCCCTTTATTAGTTATCCTAGCTGGCTGCAAGCTGCTCTATTTGCCTGCCAGGCTACCCATTTGCCCCTGACTATGTTGTTTCCTCTTTCTCTTCACGCATATCCTGCGAGCCGGAAATTTTTCAACGCATATGCCAATTTTGCTGTCAAGTTTTGTGTGCAACTTTTCGATTCTTTGACTCGCAACTTTGATTGCCCCGCCCACAAAACGCCCACGAAGGCCCATATTGTGGAATTGTCAATCGATGCATTTGTTACTAAAGCTCTCAAAGGGTTAATTGCAATTTGATTGTGGGAACTGCATGCAGTTGGTGTTTTAATTATAAACATTTATGCAAAGACTACTATTTTCAATAGTACTGAACTATCAGTGTTGTATATACTCTCAAGTAAAAGTTTGCCATAGGGGCTGATTTAATTTTAATTGTCATTGAAGTTGGCAAGTAGTGCAGCCCATAAAAATTGCATTTAATGAAGTTATAAAAAAAAAGGTAATTGAGAGAAACGGCAATTTGCTAATCAAATTTCTCCTATGACAACAACAAAAAAAATACAGAAAGGATTACAAAAATAATCTTAATATTAGCAATATAATATAGTCATTAAATTATGCTCCAATTTAAAAACTTTATTTATTTGCAACTTCCCACTCCCGTTTCCAACAATATAAAACAGAAAAAAAAACAAACTAATTATATTCTACAATGTTACTATTATTGTAGCTTACCAATCAGTCAGTCAGTCAGTCAGTTTAAACAGGTTTATATACATAAATAAGCTGATATATCTGTGAAATCATAAATTGTAATTTAAAAATCTTATTTTTTACTTTATTTTCTTTATTTATATTTATATTATTAACTTTATTTTATTTTATTTATTTATATATTTTTTTGTGTTTTTTACTTACTTTAAGTTGTAAATTGTAGAGTCTACAATGTATACATTTTTTTTAACTTTTACTATGAACGCTCTTCTATTTAGTTGCAGGATCAAATATTGAAAATAATGATCAGATAAATTATTATGATATTTCTATAATTTCACTAAAATAAAAATAAATAAATATTATAAAGTATTGACAGCGTTTTTTGTCTTCCACAAATAATAAATAAATTTAAAAAAAATTCAGTTTGTATAAAAAATATGCCTGAATCGTCTTAGCTGTAGATGCAGCTCAAGATATTATATAGATTTTATGTGGTCGCAATTTTTACATTACCTGACCAAACGTGTATACTCTGTGAAAGTTTAAAAAATATATTTTCAAATTTGAAACATAACTTGCCAGATAAGTTTATCAATCGTTCCGAAAGCAATAATCATTAATCAACCTATCAGCAGATGTTTTAATGTTTGAGTTCTTTGATAAAATTCAAATGATAAGCAGCTGTACCAGATTGAACTGCCGTTTCTATTGATTCCATTATATTTCCCCATTGGCTGTTTTATCAACACTTCAATCAACAGATTCAATACACAAATTAAGACACTAAAAAGCGATTTAAAAACAACAACCACAATAAAGCCAACAAGTCTGTCCAATGTTTGTCTCATTCTCCAACTAGTTTCAATAATTTATTTGTGGTCGGTTTTCATTGTGAGAAGTGTTAAGTTCATAAATCAATTTAAATTTTCTGATTATGCTTGGGAAAAATATGGTAAGTATTGCAACTAAGCGTCGACTACATAAATAGGCAGCTATTTATTAACGCATCTGGTTAAATATTTATGTTGCATTAAGAAAATTTACAACGCGCTGAAGTCAAATCGAAAAGCTGTAAGCCCAAAACAAAGGCAAATAAATCAATGTAATTTCATGTTTTAATTGTGTGGCAGGTTGAAAAGGGCATCTGTCGGAGAGAGAGAGAGATCAGTGGGGGGGGTGGAGCTCAATTTATACAGATGAGGACACGAAAAGTGCATTAAGTAATTCCGCTCCATGTCCAATTTCAATGTAGATGTCATTGTATGGCAACTGGCATTTTACTCGTAATGCATATTTTAGTTTATGGCAGACAATTTTACAGAGTTTTATGTCAGTTTGCAGTTAACAAAGCAAACCAAATTCAGGTAAATGAAATGTGGAAGCAAAATACTCATAATACTGAATATATTGAGATTGTACAAAAAAGAAAAACATGAAAATACAAAAAATAATGAATATATGTATGTCAAATCAATGGCCATGGATGTCGTGTTTTTTACGATTATGTGACAATGTGTGCACTTCAGTTCAGGGTTTGCTCTACGCGGAATTTGTGGCATTTAAATCATGTAATGGAATTTGGATAAAATGCAAGATTGATTGTAAAATATATATATGAAAAATTAAGGAATTTTTAAGCAGCTATAAAATATAATAGTTTTTTCAAAAAAAAGTTTATATTATAGATTAATAATGTTTTTAGCTTATATACCCATAGCAAACTAATTGTAAAAATTTGAAAAAGAAAATACTCTTGAAAGACTATTAAAAAAAAAGATTTAATAAGTTTAGGCATAATTTAAACTACTAGAAAATTAAAACCATTAAAGTCTTTGGTTTTCTTAAAATAAATAACTTTTATGGGATTGTGGCTTTATAGAAATTTTCATAATATTTGAATTGTTTTTTGAACTGTTAAAAATATAAAAGTGTAGAACAAATAAGACATTATTTGAAATTTCTTATTTTTTTAAAATTTAATTATTTACAATCTTAGCTGAAAAAAAATATAACCCAACTAACAATTAGTCAAAATATTTATATTTATATAAATGAAAATAAATTAAAAAATCAGTAGACTACAAATTTCAAGTCATTAATTAAAGTTCATTAATAAATTTCTAGAAAATTAAATTTAAATAATAATTATAAAAATTTAATTAATTAAAAATAGTTGTTAAGTAAAATCTTACAGTACACTACATTGTTATGCATGCAATTGTTTTATTAGAATTAATATATTTGATTCAATATTCTTTTAAAAACAGTTCTATTCTGTCAATATTTGCAGATAGAGTATTCTAGTGTTTACCAGAGAAATTCAAAACTTTTTTTTTATTTACCAGTAGCAGTTATATTCAGTTATTTTGCCATCGCTTTTCCGGTGTTCTATACTCGAAATTTATGACACACGCCAGCAATTTGTGTGCTGCACAACGAAAAAAAATGAGAAAAAATTGTTGCTATCGCGTGGCAGCAATGCAACAATTCTCATATTTTTTTTCGCCCCTATTCCTATCGGACCCTATGATATCTGGGTATGGCGGGGTGACGACTAGACACTGAGCATTATTAAAAGGTAAATATTGCCCAAGCAAACTATAAAAAAAAGGAACAATATGAAACAAAATCCAAAAATGTTCGACAACAACTGAACAATTTTTATGCGCTTTTTTCATAGCTATATTTTCGCAGACGACGATTTTTGGATTTTTGTGAGATTTACGAGACAGTTGAGGGGCAACACATAAATTCCAGTGAACCATAGTACACACACACACACTCCTATCCAATTGCATATGCTGTTGTTGTTTTTGTTGTTGTGGCATTCTCAAGTGCATTTAATTAGAGCGTCGTCTTTCCTATGCCTTTTCTAGAGTGCAGAGCATTTTTGTTTTACCATGTTCTTTTTTTTGTTTGGCATATTTTCCATGTCTCCAATTAAAATGAATGCGTTCATTGATCCGCCTTCGGCCCGGGTCCGGGCACTGCAGACCCGGAATTCTCTCTGTCCAACTCCCAATGTATTGGGGCTGATGTTGCTGTTGCTTATCTGGCGCTATAAATCTTGATACGCTGTCATGTTCTGTCTAATTAGCAATATGTCAATAAACTTAATTTAATTTTTCTACTGTTTGCCGCTTCTGTGTGGCATGTGAGTGCCCGGAGGCGTGGCATTTGTGGCAGTGGCATTTGGGGGTTGAGGTGTACACAGGGGGAACACACATACTTTAAATTTTATTCGATGCTTTTGTTGCTGTTGCGGTATTGCATTTATTGAATACTTGCATTTGCTTTGGCATCCACGTGGAATTCAATCTGGTATTTTTCAGTGCACTTTGGTCATTTGGGTCGACACTTGATTGTTATGAAGTTTTGTTTTATTCAATTTCATTTAAATGTATTTAAAAAAAAAAGTTAAACCAGTTATTTTTATAGTTTTTTTTTGTATTGAATTTTGTGTTTAAAGTGTGGGTGTATTATGAAATAAATGTGTTTTTTTTTTGAGTATAAATTATAATAGTAATTTATATGTCTATTATTAAAAAAAAATTAAAAATATGTGATCTAATAATAAATTAAATTAATAAAATTAAAAGAGTGAAGTTCAAGTATATATTTGGTTCCAAGATACTTCAGAATCTTAGATTTCTAATTTAATTTATTTATAATTGCACATATGTATTATAATATATATAAATACATAACATAATATGTTGGTATAG
This sequence comes from Hirtodrosophila alboralis, assembly GCA_035043045.1. Lineage (NCBI taxonomy): Eukaryota > Metazoa > Arthropoda > Insecta > Diptera > Drosophilidae > Hirtodrosophila > Hirtodrosophila alboralis. Next base: position 775,453 of record JAWNNH010000064.1, read on the forward strand.
AAAATATTGATGTACTAAAAATATTTTAATCAGTGACATTGCATGAAATACCAGTAATGTGCCTTTTGAATGGCGCATTATTTATTTTTTCTATATATATCCCTACGTTAGATAAATTCAATATGACATTTAAATCCTACATGCTAAACATGTAACTAGTTTATATAATGGGCAAATGAAACTCTATGTTATTATCATCATGTTTATGCATTAAACTCTGGTAATATTCCCCAATGTTGATGCGTGTCTGAAATGAAAATCCGAGAAACCTCTGAGTGCCATCAAAATGCATCATCAAATTGCGGCAGTTTGCACCTTTTATATAATATCCTTTAATCAATTATGTGTAACGGCAGCTACAACAATAACAATAACAACAACAACAATTAAACAACAAACTACACCAAAATCGACAACTGCCTGCAATAATAATGGCAAATTCAACAAATTTACGACTCGAAATGCGCGTCGACTGTCAACATGTTGAAAATAAATTACAAAACATTATTAGCATAGCCAGGAGGGATGATCGATGGGCGGTGTCAGCTGGGAGGCGTGGCCACAGACATGTCCAAATCAAATAAATTACCAAAAACAAACTAAAATGGCAAAATTTATCAAATGATGGACCACGAGATGATCTGTATGAATGAAAAACTATCAATAGAATATTGTATTTTTTTTTTATATTTAAAATATTAATTATATATATACCTATGTTAATAAGGTTTGATAACACTAGTTCACAGGAGCTGGGCTCTCATAGACTACTCCTGATGTATTTTTGAGCGCTGATTTTAAGAATGCAAACCATTTTTTTTTTTCAAAGAATGGTTTTTGAGAAAACCGCAAATAGCTAGTTTTTTGGCAGTCTTTCGACCTATTTGTTCATATCTTCATCAGATCTTATTTGATCTTGAATTATGTTACACAATCCAATAGATAATTGTATCTTCTTTCTAACGGTATGCCGTTTATGCGAAACGAATAAGAATTAAAGCCATTACAAACTCTCAAAGTTGAAAAATGTGCATTTTTTTTTCCTTTTTTGGAAAATTGCTGAATTTCAATTGGTCTTTTAAAAATTTTAAAAATTCGTTTAAATACTTTTTAAGATTTATTATGTTAGATAATTCTTTTACAAATATTTTAAGTATAAATTTGTCCAAATCGGTCAGTAAATGTGATAGTTATTCAGCAATTAGTTAAAACACCCAAGATAAAATTCACCTTGTTCATCACTATTCCAGTCATATTTGACGTAAATTTATTTATTGGGAACATATAAAAAAAAATTTGCAATATACTCTGTGTAATGTTTTATAGGGCATAAAAATTGACCACACATATTGTAAAATAGGGACAGAGAGACCAAGAGAATGGAGCCAGAGAAATTCATATAATGAAATTTATTGTATAGTTAAGGGATTTTTGGCGATAGATGCGAGATGGATCAATGTTTGAACTGGAGATGGCTTCCGTTTGAATACATACAGTGGAAATTACTTATATTTAATTAAAGTGAATGTGTACGCATTAAAAGTGCCATGTTTAATCATTGTTTGATAATTTGTCAAGCCTCAGAGAATTGGTCGACCGTAAATGAAAATGAAAATTAATTGATAAACGCTGATAAATACGTTTAATTTGCAACCAAAAATCACATTAATTGCATTACACACAGCAAACACACATTGGCACGTAGATCAAAAGGCAAAAAACTCCACAGCTAATGGTCAATGGCAGACCAGAGCCGCATCAATCTATAGCGGGGGTGTGGCAGTACCAACAGGACCAACAGGACCAGCAGGACAGCAACCACCAGTCAACAGCAGGCAGCACGACGGGTGTCCATCTCCACACACACACACAACACACTTGCACACACACACAACACACACACAAATATATATCCTTGATATTGTGCACAATTAGTGACACTGCGAGACCCAAGTGGACAATTCCTGGCTACAGGATATACGTTGACTGCCAGGTAGAAGTTGCCTCAGGTTGCTGCTGTTGTGTGAGGGGTTAGTCCATTCAGTATCTCAGCTCTCACATCATTTTGTATGTTGTTGTCAACAATATGCGAAATTAAAGCCGGCAACTCCTGGCTCTCGACACCAGACTCATTGTCCTTGCCGCCTACAGGACATAGTTTGACGGGTTTGTCGATTGGCACACATCTGCGCAAATCGAATTAATGTTCACGCATGATTTGGATCTGTCTATCTTTCGGGTGGGTGGATGCTGGGCTGCTTAGTAACGCCAGCAGCAAAAGTGTAGAAACATTAATTAAGCAGCTTGTTATGAGTTATAGAACAAGCCCTAAGTAGGTAAAAGACAAATGAAACTGATGGATGAATTCTATTTTTGGAATATTAACCTACAGCATCTCTGAAAGTTGCTTAAATTTAAAGATGATTTTTGTTTTTATTTTTTCATTATTTTTGTTTATTTAAGGCAGCTTAAAAGCTGTCAATCTACCAATATTTTTCATTCTTTATTCCATTAACAAATATAAAACTTTCCCATAATATTTAAATTAAATTTTGATTAATTTCAATTGAATTTATATTGTGGCTTATGAAAGAGACAACTGTTTAAATATTGAAAAGCAACAAACAACGCAATTGTTCATAATGCCTTCCTTAAACTTCTAATAAAAATATTTCGCAAACAGCTGTGTAAATTTGCCAAATCTCCGGGAATTTGAATAGCAGACGTGCCACTATAAAAGCTGATTAACATTGTTCTAGTTAATCATTCGATAAAGATGAGAACCAAGACCATAATTCTGAGTTGTGCACTTTTGGCAATATTAATTGCAAATCTACCAATGGGCAGGGCTGTCACCTGTGCTGTGGAACCTAATAATGTAAATTGTGTCGATTGCACGAATCCCATTAACGCAGGCAATGCTGAGTGTGTAACAACAACTACAGTGAAACCTACCGAAGCAACGACGAGAAGTAGGGGATGTCATCCGACCAGAGGTACCAGAAGACCTCATACAAGGCCTAGCAGGTGGCCTGTTGGCAGACCCAGAACAATTTTTGGCAGCATTTTGCAAAAAAAAATCAACTTCCTAAATGCAATCAGGCAAGGCAAATAAAATGTTCTAAATTAAATGAATTTTGGTTTAATAAAAAAACTAAAAAATATAAAAAAATTAACTTAATTTGGTTTTTTCTTATACTTGTGTTATAATTGTGGAATTATAGAAACCGACCAACATTGAAATTTATCTATATTTAATAGAGAATATGAGATGAATTTGGAATTGATATTTAGTAGAGTCTAAGTATTTTTCAACATTGCAGCTCTGATTTCAATGATAAATTGATTAAACTATCTACAATTAGTTGAGCTCCGATCCATATTGTACCCTTTCTTTACACTCTTTGCAGCTGTCTTCACTGACAACCCTTTAGCCTACTGTATTTCTCCTTTCCAACACATTTTACACTGCACACATCTGCACTTAATGCACTTTTGTCTAGCCGCATTCGGCTGCTGGTTGGTCCTCTGATTCCTTAGTCAGAAATCTGTACACAATGCCTTAGAGCCTCATGGAAATATTTCCCCCGTATATTGAGTCAGTTATCAATGGCGCCAACTGCTGCTGCCTGCTCCTAACTGGCAAGCTTACTAATTTTAAGCACCAAACTCCCCTACTTATGGCTTCCTATTGTACTCTTATAGAGGGTAATATCATTTGAACACAAATTGTGTAACACATTGGCGTATTCTCTGACGGCCTGCAAATTAGGTTAAAAGTCATCTTAATTTGCCTCATTTGATTATTGTCGTTAAACATAAATACATATGATTTGGATACCACCATATATAGAAGAGCTGCAATAGTAAAATAATTTTTGGCAAATCATATTTTAATATTTATATTTCTCTAAACAAGTTTATCAACTTCGTCAAAAATCAGACTATTGCACATATTTATCATTCAACGAAAATTAAATATTTATTAAAAATAAAACACAACGGCTTTATTAAGCCAATTGAAAAATATAATCAATGGCAATATTAAAGGGGCCCACAAATGTATACATATACAGAAAATATAAATATATTATAAAAATATTTTTTTTCTTTTTTAGCATATATACAAAACAAACTAAACAAATTTCAGACTTATTTAATTTTAATATTAATAATTTCATGCAAATTAAAGCGCTTTTTCTTTTGTCTTCTTATATCTAAAATATGCACAATCGATCAAAAATCAGTTGATTAATTAATAATTTTGTTTTATTTATGTTTAGGAGTTTAATTTAGTCGGCTCGAGGTCAAATTATGTTTTTAAATAAAAAATTAGTTTTTCCTTCAATCTTTAATCCGATATTTTTGAACTCCTTCGAAATTCGGAATCAGGGATTTTTCAGAGCATCTTGTTTGTCAGTTGTGGAGCTTAATACGATATTATATTATTTTTACTTATATTGTTATTATTTTATTAGACTTAGATATTAGTCAAGCTCCGCAATTATTACTTTTTTTAACTTTATATTAATTGGTTGATTTTATTACAAATGGGATTGAATAGCTGCTGTAGAAACTATCTGTCGAAATTTACCTTTAAAATATAAAATTCTTTCGTTGTTTTTTTGTATATTTCTCATGTTAGCATCTTTGCAAGAGCATTAAATCTTCGTTAATCTAAAATTTACTTTTATTGCTTTTTTCAGTACATCCAATGCCAATGCCATTGCCAAACGATTTTCCATTTTCCATTGCGTGTCGCGTCTGCCAAAGTCAGCTGATGTTGTTGTTGTTGTTGTTGACGCCTTTTCTCTGGCCTGGCTTTTAAAGAGTCATTGCCAATATGTCGAGTTGGCGCTGCTGCTATGGCTGTGGCTGCCACTGCCTGTGCCTCTGCCTCTGCATTTGCCTTTGCTGCTGTTGCAGCCAGTAAACTGCTGATAATTAATATTTTATGCACACGTCTGCGTTGATTTCTATCTTTATTGTTGTTTGTCTGCCACCGTCTCGTCCTGGCATTTTTTTTTAGCCGCCATTGTTTGCCCACTGGCAACGCCTTTGAATGGCTTTTCATTTGGAAAATGTCTGCACGATGTGCGGCTGCGGTTCATTACACTTTCTGTTTAGCCACCAGAATTACCCCATGCTCTATGCGGGTTATTAAAAGTCTATTAAAAATTCACGTTCAATGGCAATTTATTTTTTTTGTGATTTTTTGTTAAACACACTCTATATAGACGGCCCCATATTTGCCATAAATTAAGTGGAAAATCGAGCCACACTTATTATGCCGCATTGTGTTTACGGTTTATGCTTTACGGATTTTGCATTATTTTTTATCACACTTGGCAATTTGTTTGCCTTTGGGCTTTGTCAGGGCCAAATGTTTGCCAGCTTTTCAAGTAGCCAACACATTGAGGACATGCCTTATCTGCACTTTCTGGGACTATTGAAGCCGGAAATACTTAAAAGTCAAAGTATCTCTGTGTGTGTAGTTTCGATTTTCAATACTTGATTTTAATTTTATGTCACTCCATTTAAGCAGTCGTTCAACCTCACCTTTACCTGACATTAGGCAGGTGTTTGGCCGATGGCTGCCTCTTTGGTATGACATTTATTCTCTGGCATTTCCTTGTCGTGTATTTACAAATACGAGAGTACGAGTATCTTGTATTGCAATGTACTTTTAATTTTCTTGACTTTTCCTTGCCACTGTACTGCTGGTAGGTACATGGTCGGGTGGACGGGAGGGATAAGTGTCATGTGTGGATTGAATATCTCGGTGAGTGCTGCTTGAAAAATTGATTGACAGCTGTGTGGATGTGCCTTGGGTAGGCAAAAGTAATCTGAATACCAAACGGAAATGGGCCACAGTTTTAGCAGACAAGATTATCGACTGACACAAAGTTCAATAATTCCTCATGACCAGCTTTTATTCCATTTTGTATGCATGTTTAATCTACCATAGATGTTGTTTATACCAAATAGTAAATTCTATTTTCAATTTGACAGAAGTGATATACCATATCTACCTATTCAGACTCCGGAAGCATAATCATAAATAGTATATTTTTGTTATTACTTTAGTCCCTAGATTGAGTTGACAACAACAATTTTATAAAGTTAAAAAAATTTTTTTCATTGTCATAACCGTCTCATTTATAAGCCAAAATATCAACCGAGTCTTCATTGACTTGCAATTACCATAATTTTATTAAAACAGAACCAATATTCACGAAAAAGTATCTTTTTACACCGTGTACCTATTAAAAATGGGTAAAAGAAATTATAAAACTGTGCCATTGCAAGTAACAAGCAAATGAAGGCATCTCCGATCATATATGTATATAAATTCTTACTCAGGATTAATAGCTAATTCTTATGCTGTTCTGAATATGCCTTGCCGATTGGTTAATAAACACCGAAGTTATTGAAGATGAAGTAAAATAATAAGTGCAAATATAATTATCCATAAATATTATTCGCACATTTTTCTAAGAATAAATATGGCCACAAAATTTTTAAAACATTTTTTTAATTACAGAACAATCTTGTATTAAGTGATCTTAATCCTTCATATATTCGATATTAAATATATTAAAACAAAGGCCAAATAATGGAAAAAAAACCTTCTTAATAATATAAAGGCTGTCTTAATAAATCAGTTAATGGAATATGACTAACGTTCTTGGTAAAATTAAAATAAAAGAATATAGTCAACCAATGATCATAATTTTTCTAATTGTTTTTTTTTTGTTACAGTATTTATTCTCAACTTAGATAGTAAGATTTCTGTATAACTACAGTCATATTTATAGATAGTTCTTCAACAAATTAAAAAAAAAATTCTATTCTTATCATAATCTCTTGTTTTGAGTGACCAAGTCAAAACATACTATCTTGAAACATTTTAGATCCTTGTTTAAATGTCAAACCTAGATAGTTTTTCTGTTCAGCTGCTCCATTAGCTCGTCATGCATCATTTTGTTGTTGTTGTTATGTGGCTATTCCCTTTGGGGAAATCAAACATTATTTCTTTGGCAACATTTTTCCTATGCAGACTCTGTTTCTTCTGCGTCCCCACCAATGTCATTTAATTGCGCTCGTCTGTAAACACGCATTGAGGGGGAAAAATGGAGATGGAAAAACCAACGACGACATTGCATGCGTGTAGACAATTTTCCTAGGAAAATGCCAGAAGGCAAATGTTTAAATATTTTACTTGAATACGCCTAGCTTATGGCTCTGTCTAGTTACTTATTGATAGCCTCAAGTTGCTTGGACTTGGAACGCAGCTCGAATTCAAATAGCAGCATTAAATTTTAATTATATTTCTTTCAGTTTTGGGAGCTGACAAAACAAAGCCAAAGTTTCATATTTCATGGACAATAGCTAGGTTCTTGGTCCCAATGGAACCCACAAAGAGTTTTTAATTGTTTTACTGCGTTTCACATTAGTTGACAAATTGAACAATGAGTCGTTTTGCTGGACTTAAAAGGGGTATACAGCGAAGGGCGGGCAGCGTGTGAAAATTAATGTTAATTGGTGTTTTATTGATTCGTCGATCAATTTGTGAGCGAGGCTCGGGTTTGGGAAATGTTCCACATGTCGCACAATTGTCGGTTCCAAGGAAAAACCACTTGAAAACAACGCTACTGTCTACTAATGTGAAATATGGCACCCAAACTAACAAAAACCCACTTGAGATCATGAATTTTTAATGGTACAGCAACCCAGGCAGTCAAACGGGCAGACTGGCGATGTCCTGGCAGGCATTTAGTCCTGCGCATGGCATACAGCCAAGGACCCCAACGATAATAATAATGACAATGATTAGTGTTAAATGCGCCGCGTGCGCAATTTTCTGAAAAAGAAAAATATGTTTTCTTAATAGTTTTCAATGCTCCACGGCGAGTCGTTCCCAACAGTATCCTGGCGCCTACAATATCCTCTTTTGTTTTTGTCAACGCTGCATAATTAGACGCCTATGTCGTTGCCTGCCCCTCCATGTCGACGGCATTTTGGGTTATTTATTTTATGCCACGCACAGCGGGGCAACATTGTTGTACTTTCTCCTGCGCATCGCTGATAGGCACAGCCACAGGACACTCTGAGAAATGGCGGGTATCTTGGTGGTAATGGTAATGGACTTTGGTTCGCTTATCAGCTGTGTTTGTTTAATGTAACATGTGCGGTTGTAGTTGAATATGACACTAATGTCTGTTGAGGCTCGAAAATAGTCATATATAGATCGATTGATAAGAAAATTACTCTTTTTGTGGTATAGAGTGTTGTTTGTTTCTAGACTTGACACAATCTGTTATTAAGTAGGTGCCTTAATCTATTCCCTTGACGAAAATTTGGTTTCTATGTTCATTTTCTAAATTTAGACTTATTCTTTGCCTCGATAGTATATTTGTGTTTTTATACCCTTTCAAAAATGTATCATAATTTTAACACAAAATATGTAATGCATAGAAGGAGACGTCTGCGATTCCATAAAGTAAATATATTCTTGATCACGTCAAAGAACTGATATATCCATGTCCGTCTGTCGGTCTGTCCGTCTGTTGCTATGCTTACTTTTTGGCTTTATCTGTGTGCTATCTTGATGAAATTGGCATGGATGCCCGATTAAACCTCTATATTATATAGCTGCCATAGGAACGATCGATCTTAAAAATGGATCAATGTATGAATCTGATCTGACCAACCAGATATGTTTCATCAAAACCGGAACACTATAACCAATAGCTCCCATTGGAACAATCGGTCGAAAGGTGCTTGTATATAAAACTTTATTAATTTTCAATTTATCGAAACCAAACTTACCATCTCGGCAATCTAAGCAATCTTGATCAAAATCTTGATCTATATCTTATAGCTTCCATATGAACAATCAGTTAAATATTGAAATTTTTTAGACCATTGCAAGGGTCTTCTTTATTGTTTTTGCCTTTCTTTTTAAATCTGAGATATTCATCATTTTTGCTACTCTAATTTCATTCCTAATTTTATCTCTACTTGACTTCATTTCACATTTTTAGCTCTGTACTTAACCACAACATTTTCTGCTTTTGACCTTATATCTGTGAACAATCGCCTTGCGCTGTTTGAATTCAAGCTTTGTTCTCTTTACCCTTCCTTCATTTCTGTTTATCAATTGGCAGGCAACTTTTCTGCCGTTTGTACAGCTCTTAGCTGATATGTTCACTTCATTAAGTTAGCCACAACATGGACCACTTCAAAGCCTCAACCCCAGCACAGTAAATAACCCGTTCATATCGCAGTTGAACTGCACACCGGCCACTTTACTGCTGACCAACTTTCAGTTTATTTTGAGAGAAAGAGAAACCCGCACCTTGACAACAAAAGGATGCTTTGAAGATGGACAAGATGGACAACAACAGCAAACCAATCAGCGAAACCCTTGACAAAAACAGCACAAAGGACCATAACGGTTTTTAGGGGTAAGCAGCTAAGGGTTTGGGTATACGAATGTATTCCATCAGAACGTTTTTCGGGCTGTTCATAACAATTGTGGAGCTGTTTTCCTTGGTCTTTTGGGTTCTTCTGTAACTCGTCAAGGAGCCAACCTCTCCGAATTTTCCTGTCCAAGCCCATTTTCTCCCTTGCTGATGACTCGCTCGATCGGCATCAACTGCAATTTTCAATCATGCAATTTTTTGCCCTGCATTTGCAGCAGCTGAGGCTCAGTTTTTCCTCATTGTACTCGTGCCATGTGTGAGTGTGCGTTGCCCTTGTCCTGTGTACTGCGCCTTCCATTCGCATTCTGCGCATCCTGGATGTCGTGTGTGCGTGTGTCAGACACTGTCATTCATTCATGTGGCCGTCTGAAGGCTTTTCATTAAAAATCGTTTAATCCACGCTATCATTTTCCCGCTGCCTTTCCCTTATTTTCTTTTTTTTATCGTCCTCATCCTGCTGCTCAATGTCGTCGTTATCCTGCCAGTTCGCTCTGCCTCCCCTTTTGCCAATTGCTCATTGATGCAAACGTCATTTGATTGTCGTCATCGTTGCATTGACAACGACGCCAGCGACGTCATCAGCAGCAACAGCAACAGCAGCGGCAGCAAAGAGAAGCTGCATCAGGGGCAGCTCAGGGGCCCAGCCAGTCAACCGGATGTTGGCTCTTCAATTTGTTTTTCATGTTTCATATCCTGTCACACCCTCCGGCCCATCCTCATAACGACATGTGTTTTGCGGTTGTGTGCACAACGCACTTGAAAGTTTTTTAACGCTCGGTAATTATTGGATTTACCACGGTCCGCCTAATTATGATGCAGCACGTGGGAGTCCCAAAGATATAGAGTAAGAGGGGAAAAATCAGGAGAAAGTAGCAAAGTTGTCCTTGCATTAGCGCATCGTTGAACCGTGAAAATAATAACCTCGACATGGCTTTGCACTGCAGTTCAACTGATACAAAACGGGCGACACGCGACCACTTGAGAGAGAGTTTTTGTTTTTGGGAATCAATAGCTTGAGAATAGTGGAGTATTGGTGCTTAATAATATTAAAACGGATAAATTAGGATATCGTCATATTTTTAAGCATTAATTTGGAAATTTTTTTTTTTTCTTGGGCATCAGCAATTGAAAACGGCTGGGCCCATTTGGATTAAATTTTATTTCAGTTGTTTGAAATTGCCAGGAGAAAATTGTATGAAATCTTTTCCAAAAAGCCGCTAGGGCCTCAACTAATGTACAATGTACACTGTACACTGTTAACGTAACAGTACTGTTAACGTGTACACCACTGTATAACAACTACAGTAGGCAGTATTTTTCAGATGAAATTCAAAAACCACAGTTGGCAGTATATTTTTTAGAGGAATACGCACTAGGTTTTTAGGACGTATCGCCAATAGAAATAATATATATGGCAGAACAACGTTGGCAAGATCAACTAGAATATTTGTTTTTTGTTTTCGGAGGAAGGGCGTAGCGGCGCTCGACGGGCACACAAATATAATATAAAAATTATGATAACTATTCACAAAATGGTTTCTGTTCTAAGCATTTCCTACTCTTCCTGTAAATAGTTTAACACATATGAAAGGGCCTTTATTTCCAGCTTGGTTTCATGGTATTAACTCCTTTGTCCCTTTTCAAAGTGTCTACGCACTGTTTGAAATAACTTTCTAGAACGGATAATCTTCATTCTACTCGTATCTTTCGCTAAAGCCATTAAAATTAACCCAACAAAAACATCTCATCATAAACCATATTAACTTTTCTCTTTCTCTCTCTCTCTCACTCTCTCTCTGTCTCTCGAATTTCACAAGCGTCCCAACAATTAAAGCCATTACCCGGCTATCATGTTGATAGTTGAGTTTCCAGCCGCCGACAAGCGAAATTCTAAGCTCCGGCAATGTCTCATGTGTCCGTTGTGTGTGTGTCCTGTATGTCCTATGTATCCTGTGTGTGTTGCCAGTGTCGCCTATATTCGTTGGCCCAACTCTAAGCTGCCACAAAAACTTTGGAAAACCCAGGCCGTGCCACCCATCGAAAATCCCGCCCTCAAACGTTTAGCATACAATTAGCCCAAAAGGCAACGCACTGGATGCCTGTTAAAAACTTCAGTGAAAATTATTAAAATTTCTCCTGTTGGGTCGTTGCTCGAAAGGGTTGACCATATGGAAATTAGCATATGATACCCATTTTGTGGGCTGAGCCAGAGATCCTGGTTGCCCCATCATTTTACCTAGGCGTAAAGTACTTTAAACTTAAATTCGCTGCAAATTCATGCCTAGTCATGCGGCACGAACTTTAGTGTGTACGAATATAGAAAAGTCGACGAGTTATGATTTTCCATTTTCCACACTGAGTGTCTCTTGTATATTTCTTTCTTTTTTGTTTTGTCTATTTTTCCGGCTGCTGTTCTTTCTTTTTTTCACAGCGTAAATTTTCCACCTTTTACACATTTTACTTCCATTTGATTAGATCGGCTTTTTAGGGCGACACGTGCGTCCCAGGCGAAGGCAGCGGCAACAACGCCACGCATCCTGTTTTGTTTTCCCGGCTCCGCCTCCAGAATATCGTTTGGAATACGCTTTCGATAGGACAACATTATGATATTGTTAAGTTTGCCATGTAGAAACAAATGTTTCGAGTACTTCATGAAATAATTCTAAAGAAAAACCATGTTTATACAGTTTTGTGCATTAAGAACCTTTAATTGAGAATACAAAAATAATTGTATTTAATCTATTTATTTTAAAAGAAAATTTTTAATATCAAACTTAACTCCTATAAATATATATTTAAAATCTGCTGCAATGCCATGAAGTAGAACTTACAAAGTAATACTCTAATAAATAAATCGGACTGATATATAAGAGAGTTCATCCTGAAAGACAATTTCCTGCCAAAAAAAAAATAACTACAAAATTTCATTCCCAGACTCCCTGATAAAGGTACAAAAATGTACCGAAGAGTAGGAGGATAATTTTTCAAGAAAATAATAAACATTTCTTAAAAATATTAACCCAATTGCAAAATATAAGAAAAATAAATAAATTTATTTATTTCAAACTAATTTAACAAACATTATAACGACAAATTAAACATTTTGAAATTCATTTCCTGTACCGCCAATTTAATGATGCCAAAATTTCGCAAGTATTTTAAATATACCCAGGCTAAGTGTGTTTGCAATTCGGCTTGTTGCATAAAGTTTTGTTTTTTTTAAAATTCAGTTTTTTATAAAAATTTGCACGCTCATCGTTTGAGAGTTTTGAGGCTTATCAGGCGGTACCAACTTTGTCATAATCAACATCAAACAGGCTCAATACACACACACATTGTGGACTCTCTGTTGGCATCATGAGCAGCAGCTATTATTATCCGGTGGTCGTTCCCTCAGCCCTCCAGTCCACAGCCCTTCAAGCCAGGGATTTCTAATCAATGTGCTTAAAATCGACGTGATGTTTGGATTGAATCCTGCCGGAGAGTGAAAAGGATGTCATCAGCAGGCGAATGCGCTACAGCTGTGGCATGTTGTGTGTTGATTAAAATTTGTTTGTCATTTCGATAAGGTACAACTTTTTAGTGTCGTATCCTGGCAGGCAGTTCAATAACCCAACTTGTCCGCTGTGCTCTATCAGTTTCGAGAGAGGCTGCATCTTTAACGAGGGGCTGTAAGTGCTCATCGTTTCAGTTTTTATGTCATGTTGGACTCGTTTTTTGTAATTCTTTTTTTTTTCTCTTCTTTTGCAAAATCACTTGTACTAAACCACACGGCTTTAATTTGGCATTTGCTTTTTATGCCTTTTCATTTTTTGACACCTTTCATGGGGTGAATAACAAAGAAGCACAAAAAAATAAACCAGAGGGCGAAACACATCATTAGACAACACTTTGTGGGTAACTTTGAAGGTTGGAAGGGGAGCTGAGTTGGGGAATATTTAATTTGTCGATTTTATGAAGGGATAGCATTATTTCAAATACCATCTATATATATTTTAATGGGAGCTTGCGCAGAAAGAATATAGATTAAGTGACATCAGTATACATAAAGTTAAAGGAATAATTGTTTTGAGAAAGATCTACTTGATATAAATAAATTTATAAAAATCTAAAATTCCAAAATATATCAAAGGTAAAGCTAACACAACGTTAAAAGCTAGTTTCCGTAATATGCACATACAATTTTAAGAAATGTATTAAATGTATTTTGTACGAAATATTTAAGATATGCAATATTTTATTTAAAATTTGTAATTATCAAAAAGAAAATAATAATAATGAATAATTTCAAATATTTCTGTTTAAATAAAAATAAATAAAATTAAATATTCAATATTTTTCATTGCATGAATATCTCAGAAATCTGTATTATATAAATACAATAATGTTTATATGATTAATCCAGTAAATTTAAAAATCTTCAAATCCCCAATTAAACTTATCAACTATGAATTATCCTGATCCTTTTTGTAGCTTTTGTATACGCTTGACTTTTAAATGGCATACTTGAGATTCTGTTAAATTGGAAAATATTTCCGCTTTTCATGTAAATGCGATCATCAAGTCCATTGAATAGAAATATTTTTGGTTTAAATTATATAACAATTTCTTATAGCTTTACTTGACTTTTGTTGTGCTTTATAACGTGTTGTGATTTTTTCTTTATTTTTCCAAAATATACATATATTTATATGTATATTCTTATGTTTTTGTAAGCTGCTCAGCTTTATAATATTTTTTGCATATTTTTGAGACTCGTCAAACGTTTAGCATATTCTCTTTGTGAACGTTTCAGATTTTTATTTTTTATTTATTTATTATATTTTTTTTTTTTTTGCTTTAGCTTCTGCTGCGCATTTAATGGCGCTCCGTGTCCTGTCGTCTTTTTGGTGGTTGTTGCTGCCATTGTTGTTGCTGTTGTTGTGCTCATTTTAACTACAAACAGCACAGACAATCACAGTCACAGGATAATACCAACAGCAAAAACAACAACAACATTGCTGCCAGCTTTGCTCCATTAACAAAAACAACAACAGCAGCAAAAGCTTCGCATAATTCCATGTAGACTTTGGGCTAAAATGTTCCAAGGTATGACATAAGGGAGAGGGGCAATTGTGGGTGGGCAGGGTAAGTGGGGTATCCAGTCTGGTTTATAATGCGCGCCGCTTCACTACGCTTATTATTTGTAGCATACTTATTGGGTGGGTGGCTTTTTAAATATGCATAAAGAAAAGCATAGCACACATCTCGGCGCTGTCTCGCCATAGAATAAAGAGGGGCTACGTATGAAAGAGGGGCCACGGGACGCACACACATATTTGTCTGGGGCTTTTGCATTATGCGATGCGATGTTCTCCCCATCTCCTCCTCCTCCTTCTCCTGGTTAGCTGCTCTCTTTTGCGTGTTGTTTTCCTTGGCGCTTTCACCTGGCGGCGTCTTTGCTCTTCCCGCTTTATTTAGCTTATTAAAATTTCACTTCATTTTTGTATACATTTTTTTTTGTTTTTTTATTTTCCAGCATCATGAAATTTATATACCATTCAGAAACGCTTGTTCACTCGTAATTATGTCGATATCTTTTGACTTTGAACTGTGATTGCATTTTTTGACTGCCTCTTGACTGATATTTGTTGGCTGATTGGGCCATTTAACAGGTTTCTTGACGGTTGTAAAATGAAAATTCTTAAAAGAATATGAAAAGAAAAAGCTGTCAATATTTTTGTATAATTTTAAAGAGCCTTATATTGGTTGAATATTCTTATACTAAATCTTCATTCTAAATATAAATGTCTTTCTGCAAGATAACTCATTGAGAACGTAACAAATATTTTATTTGAAATTTATATATATATATATATATTATCATATATATATTCATCACTTTTTATAACCGAGTAAATTCAATTATTAATGGTCTAGTTAAGTGTGTCCGACAACAAGACACAATAAACACAACTCATGAATCCCCATGCCCTTTTCACATAAAGCTAAGAAAAATACAGAAATATTTCAATTAGTCCAATTATTTATTTATATAGTGAAAGTTCCTTTTTCAATCAATGATTTGTTTAGAAACGATCGCGTCTGCCACCACGCCTGCCGAATTGTCTGCCGAAATTCCTGCCACCACGGAAGCCACCGCGGAAGCCACCGCGTCTGCCACGTCCTCCGCGTCTGCCACCGCGTCCCCAGCCGCCCCTCCAGCCGCCCCTCCAGCCACCACGACGACGACGACGTCCACCACAACCAGTTGTTGTTGTAACTGTTGTTGTAGCAGTTGTTGTAGAAGCAACTGTTGTTGTTGTTGTAGCCGCAGTTGTTGTAGTTACACATTCAACGTTATCAATATTGACTGGGAGGTTACAGTCAATGCAAGCGGGATCAGTTGGAGCAACGGCACAGGTGACAGCCTCTCCTGTAGGCAGGTAGACAGCTACGAAAGCCAGAAGAGCACAGCTCAGAAGAATAGTCTTGGTGTTCATCTTGATACCAGAATTGCCAACTAGCGAATGATAATCTACGTTCACTCTTCTGCATTTTTATAGCATCGCAAATTTTGGCAACTTTTGAAAAGTTCACACAGCTGTTAGACAATCTTATTTGTTAAACATTATTGTTATTATGCGATTTTATAAGACGTCATAGAATTCATATTTGAATAGCTGGAAGTGTGACTGAGAATCTGATTGTTTAATCAGTTGCCATGTGACAATAAATTAAAATTTAAATTTTTTGTATTTGAATTTCAGTTTACAATTGCTCTTTAGAGAAATATATTATACATTTATTTCTGCTTTCTCAATGTTCAGTTCAATTATCTCCTTACGATAATTTGTGGCTTAATAATATTAAATTTTATTCAAATGTTTTTAGAGCGGAACTATCTAATTGCATTTGAATGCAAGTTTAATGTTATTTGTTGGGGATAATACCGCACAGCTGATTGGCTTTTGTGTACATTTTAACAGCTGTGTTAATTGTGTGTTATGAAATTTTTTCTATATTTACAAATAAATACAAAATTTATATAATAGAACTTTATATAATCAAACAATGACATAAGAGTTAAATAAGACCTAACGGAAGCTGGAAATAAACAATTATTTATTATATTTATTATTATAATTATCGAGTGTATTAAGTATTGCGTTGATTCTTACAATGCAGAAAATTTACTGCAATGATTTTGGCTGATTGTTTTTTCAATAATATTAGCATCAAAACGTTAATATATTTATTTTTTATTTTGCAAATTTAAAGCAAAAGCAGCCGATTTTGCTCACAGCGTGTTTCCGTTATATTTTTAACACATAATATGGACACACTGTTTGGCAGTGTACACTTAACTGACATTTAGTTAAAAGTCACTTTGAGAAACGTCCCAGTGATTCTTAGGGTGTAATGTAAAAAATAAATATAAAAATATAATTAGAAAAATTCGTTGTATTAGTAAATAAAAAAAATAGTTTTTAATAAAACAGCTTACATTTCGAGAATACATTTAACGTAATTGCTGTTAGCTGTTGTGAGATAACATAACACTATCGCTTCCACAGACAGAGTAGTGCACTGTTAAACAACGTTTAAAAAAATTGATCAGCGCAGCCACAAAAAAATTTACAAATGTCGTATATGTATATTTATAATATAACATATGTATATATTATATATAATGCGCATTTAGCTAACAGTCACTTCTTTACATTTTACATGCACAAACAATAGAACACGTGCAACTACTAGTATATATACAAAGGCAGTTGTCGAAAAGACCAACCCTCTCTGCAGCAGCACGGTTAGGTCCGTACCTAGCTTGTCGGTTGAGCCCGTGATCTAGCTCGTCGGTAGGGGCCAAGAGTAGCTTGTACGAGCTGGACGCCCGCTTCGAATCATAGGGCTAATAACGAGCTGGAATATTTAGTTAACTGCCAAAAGGCTTTATTTATCGGTAGCTTAGCTTGCAACATATATATGAAACAAGTGTATCCAAGTGTATAAAAAAATAAATTAAAATAAATAACTCACTAATCATATTCTGGTTGTCCCGGTAAACGTTGTTCTGCCAAATAAATTATTCATAGTGGCACTACGTCCACTACGTTCAAATAATATAACCTACCTTAATTGTATTCATTAAAAAAATTCTTACAACTGTGATTTTCGAATTTCATTTGAAAAATTCTGCCAACTGCGATTGTTGTAACAGAGCTGTATAGCTTTTCGGGAAAGTTTTCCCAAAATTTACCTAACAATATTTTGAATACATTTTTAAATATATGGATTTTATGACACATACATATTCAACAAATATCTTATACCATGTGTTAAAATAGTATCTTTCATATCTCAATTGTATCTTAAAAGTTTTAAAGTAGATCGGGAGTGAACTGTGAAGCAAGCTATCTAGAAAAATATATCGACAATGTACAGTGTGTCAAAGAAAACATCTTAAAATTTGAATTTAGTTCAATTTATTAATGCATAAGAGAGTTTTTAATTTATTTGTTTAGAAACGTCCTCTGCCGCCACGTCTACCATTGCGTCTGCCACCACGTCTGCCTCCGCGTCCACGGCCCCAACCACCACGGCCCCAACCACCACGCCCTCCACGATGATGATGATGACGATGACGGCGTCCTCCAGATCCGCAGCCACATGGACTTGGGGATGATGGCAGTGTTGTTGTAGCAACAGTTGTTGTAGAAGCAACTGTTGTTGTTGTTGGTGCAATAGTTGTTGTTGTTACACATTCAACGTTATCAATATTGGCTGGGAGGTTACAGTCAATGCAAGCGGGATCAGTTGGAGCATCGGCACAGGTGACAGCCTCTCCTGTGGGCAGGAAGACAGCTACGAAAGCCAGAAGAGCACAGCTCAGAAGAATAGTCTTGGTATTCATCTTGATATCAGTATTTCCAGATAGCGAATGATAAGTTACGTTGAAATGGATCCATTTTTATAGCCCGTCGAAACTGGTACAGCATTTTGGTAAATCTATTAAAATTTTATTTGTAAAAATATTGTTTTTGCGATCTATATAAACGTCACAGATTTGATATTTATTTAGCTTGATACAAAGACGTCATATATTTCATATTTAAATAGCTGAAATATGAAACTATTTGTAGATTTTAATGTTTAATCAGTTGTCAATAGCTTAGAAAATTTCAATTTTTATTATAGCATATTATTTTTTGATGGGTATCTTAAATATGCTCAGATCTCAGACTCAAAAAGATCTAGAGACACCAAATTTGGTGTGTAGCTTCCTGTATATCATGCGCACATCAAGTTTATTTTTAATTTTCAATTAAGTTGTCTTAAACATATAAATTAAATATATTTAATATTCTGTTTTATTTATTTTGTGTTTTAAATGTATTTTCATTTTGAGCAGGAAAACAATTCGTCTCCTATGTAGTTCTCAAATATTTTATTATAATCGGCATCTTATTTATGAAAATATATAAATCTGTATTATATGAAATAATGTTTCATTCCAATATTAGAGTTCATTCCTTGATGCTGCTTCTGAAATGATTTAAAATTAATATATAACTATAATGTGTATAATATGTATTCACCTAAATATGATTATTCTCGGCTTGTTGGGTATCTGTAATTGCAGCTTGTCTGTTACTTTTAGGTTTATGGGGCATCGCATAGATTAACTGTCTCCAAAATTGTAGATCATCTCGTTTCAAATATGAGTTAAATTTCATGTAGATTCTTAGCTCGTGATCCAAGTCATCAAAGTTTTCAACTTCCGGATACACGATTATAATAAGTTTCTTCTCCTTATCAAGTGAGGTGGCTTGAATGGCCATTCGGAACTCAAAGCGACCCCAGGACGAATGAATAAAGTTCTTTGTCATTAGAATAATAATTCTCTTCGCATCTTCAATCGTTTTTAAAATGCGTGCTGGAATGGATTCGCCGATCAACCAGTCTCGTTGATAATAACATAGTTTAAATTCTCGAGGATTGTTCTCAAGTTTTTCAACATACTCTCCAACGAGTTTCAAGTCCAGGTGGGAAAATGCAAGAAATGCGTCGACTCTGTCAATATCATCCAGCTCGAGATCTGGGCGGGAAATGTAGCTAATGCAAATGTTACGTTCGTACATCCACATTACTAAAGATTTCTTCCAGTAAAAATATGCGGAAAGTGTTAAAACTACTAGAAGACAGCCCAGAATGATAATGGTGTAGTTTATATGTGGTCCACATAAATACCTATCATTAATATGCAGCAGCCCAAGATTTTCGTCGTAGCATTTAATATCTGCATAATCCTTGATTAGATGGAATTGTTTTACAACAAAAAACACAATTCCTTCCACACTACAATTGCAAGTCCATGGATTGCCTGACAGACTAAGTCGTATTGAGTTATTAGAAAAATGTTTCAAAATTGTCTCATCAAGGGATTGAAAATTGTTGTTGCTGATATCCAAGTATTTTAAATTTGGTGGCAATTGGTCAATAGTTAAATGTGATAGATTGTTGTTGGATACTTGTAATTCCTTAAGATTAGAATATCCTTTTAAAGTTGAATTCGGAAATTCGGTTAAGTTTTTGTTATTAAAAGCTAGTGATGGGTTTCCAATTATTGGAATCGGTAGGCTTGGAACTTGAATTATGGCATCAGATGGATCACAATTAATATTAAATTGTTCTTCTTGGCGCTTCAGGTTACATAAGCAGCCTTTGGGACAAGGTGCTTTATTAATATCCAATTTAAAATCACAAGTTTCTTCCAAGGTTATGCAAATAAACGCTGATATATTATACTTGGACATTGCGGTATAAAACTCGTTACGAAACTTAAGCTCGATCATTTTTAATTTTGTATACTTTTCTAGGTGCTGCATTGCACCATAGTCTTCAACTATATAGGGATTACAGCTTAATTCCAAATTTTCCAAGTGCTTTTGTAAGGTTGTAGAACTAGAATATAGAAAATATTTATTGTAGTTAATATAATAAATTCTTAAAAAGTTCAAAAATATTAAAGCAAATTAGCAGATATGCAATTTTTACAGTATTTAGCCATTTAAAAATCGTAAATACAACGGTGTAAGTAAATATATTTAATAGACCTTCTATCTGTCTGTCAGTTTGTATTTGTAAACGGATAGATTTTAGTGAAAACATTGTCTTTTTATGACTTATATTATTCTATTATCGATTTTTATAACGACGGGATTGTGAACGCAAAAGTTATTTAAGATGATTTTTTTTTTATGTAGTACTACATTGCTTGATTAAAGTATCTATTATACAAACTTATGTACATATATGAGTGCTTGTACAAGTTTGAGAATTTCAGTCAGAGTGTAAACATACCTTAACCAATCCCATTTTCGAACAGCCAAGTTAGTTATGCGTAACGTTTTTAAATTATATAAATCTTGAAAATGATCTTCGGTGAGATTAACAAGTTCACAGTTTTGTAATATGATTTCTGATAATTTGGTAAGTCCTCGAAACATATCTTTGTGAATCTCAAATCCTGTGCCCCTCAAACGCAATACTTCCAAGTTTTCCATGCCATTCAAGAACTTTTCGGGAAACACAAAATTTGTTATAGTATGAACCATTGCATCGTTATAAAGACTGTTTATATGTATCTCTAGCTCAATAAGTTGACTTAAGTTGGTGAAGTATAAGTGTTCACATTTGTTAAGTTCCACTGTGTCATCAATAAATATATATGATTTTTTGAGATTTTTAAAAGTGCGTATGATATCATTTACTTGCTGACAGCTCTTAATAATAATCAACTGTAGTTCTTCTAAATTTGGTAACATTAATGCCAGGTGTTCGAAGATTTTTATAGAAGTAAATTTATGTGTGACTACTTCAATTAAATTTACATGCGTGCCATTGCAGTTCTTGAAGGTTTGATTTTGATAATATTCCTGGCTCTCTTTGCATTCTATGTTTTTAATGATATGTTCTTGTTTTTGTGAAAGGCAATAATACATATCCACAGCATGTTTATCCAGGGTACATTTCCCGATAAGTCTATAGATAGCTCCGTTGCTCAGAGAATATTTTCTTGTCATTTGAAAATTGTTAACAGAACAATTGAATGACAAAGTGTTGTCCAATAACTCCAGCTTACATGGTTCTTTCTCAATAATTGGGCAAATTTTTGAATTAAAAACAAATTCATAAACATCACAATATTGCACAGAGTCTTTTATTGCACTTGAACTTTCAAAAGTCCTTATTGCAAAGTATATAATATATAATTGAAATATTTTTATCCACATTGCTTATTCAAGTACTTCTATTCACCGACAAATAAAAATTTAAACTGAACTTGGGATTGGCAAAGTAAAAATAATTTCTTCAAAAATAGCTAATTTTGGAAATTAATATTGCTGATATGAGGTGGCACGATCTCTTGGGGACTGAAATAAAGTTAAATGAATTATATGCTGTAGATGAGTATACCCAACTGCGGGACACCCTACACACAGTGATACACAAACACAAATTCCCCCATAAACATTCAATTCAAGCAGTGTAAAACAATATTTTAACATCAAGCAGTTTAATGACTACGCAAGCGGTTCTTATTTAAGCAAAACTGTTCTTAATACATAAAAATAACTCTGTATTTAAAATATATATATTGTGATATGCCCAAAATAGAAAACTACGAAGAAAAAAAAAACCAAACTTATCAAATATGAGAAAATATAGTCCAAATTATAATAATGAAACTAATGACTATATTTATTATATTTATTGTAAATTCAGAATATATATAAAAGAAAATATATTTAATTTGCTTTGCTTACAAATTGATTGGAATGTTTATTCGTTTTCGCAGAAATTTTAATTACCTTAATCTCGAAATCTCAAACGCGCAAAACAAATTAAATATAATTATGCAAAAATAAAAAGCAGAAACCATATTTACGTTATCGCATATCAGAGCAGAGAACATAAAAAATAAAATAAGAAATAACCAATTGGAAAAAAACATGATTTTATTTAAAATATGTTTGCATATTGCCTTAATAGGAAAGAGACTAATTTGTCTTCCATGTAATTTTCAAATGTCTAATTAAGGTACATAAATATAATGGACATATTATTTATGGAAATATATAATTCTGTATTATTTGCAATAATGTAACATTTCAATATTAGAGTTCATTCGTTGGTTATGCTTCTAAAATGATTAAAAATTTATATAAAACTTTAATATGAATAATATGTAGGTTTTTATGCTTATACACATACCTAAGCTCTGGAAGACTCCATTTACCTAAATATCCTCTTTCTCGACTTGTTGGTAGGCTTGGAAAATGTTTTTTTGTGTAAAATAAATCACAAATTATTGTTAATCGTTCTTCTGGAACCTCTAGCTGACAATAACAGTCTTACGGACATGGGCTCTTATATTTATCTATATTATCCAATTGAAATTTGCAGCAGATTTTAAATTTGCTAGAAAATTTATATTAATTATTATGCTTTTCGCAGTACATAAATTTACGCAACTAATTTTAATCTCCAAAGTGTAAATCCTAAAGGGCAATTTAATCAAAGTTCTAGAGACCTAGAAATACTATAGTCGATTACGGTATACCCTGTACCCAGTACAAAATCCAAAAACACATTTATTTATGTATGTCATGGAAGTTTATTATAAGGTAAAGTAATTTCTTCTTCTAAAAAAATTGTCGTTTTCTTATTTATTTTGAGTAATACTTGGCGAAACATGGTTGCCAGATAGGGTGCTAAACCTCTCCAATTGGATCACAGTTTTCTCTCTCTATTCTTTAGCAGACAGAAGGAGACATTTTGTACATGTTATACTTATAATCGTTGGTGATTTGTGGGAATGTGGTGAATATTAATAAACTTAAGAGTTATGCCGCCTACTAGGAATATATATAATAAAATTTAAGCATCTCTTATAGTCTCTAAGATCGACGCTCTAACATGATTTATATAGTCAATGTTGCCTTCTACTGCCTTTAACCAGCATTATAAATGTTTTTTCAAACCATTTTTAATAGGTAAAAGACTGACTGATATATGTTAATAAATAGATATATAAAAAAAAGTAACATTTAAATGAGTCCTAATCTTTATTCATACATTTAATTTAATTGCGCACAGATATGTTTTGCTTAGAAACGTCCTCTGCCTCCACGTCTACCACCGCGTCCACCGCGCCCACCACGTCCACCGCGTCCTCCACGTCCACCGCGTCCTCCACGACCACCGCCGCCACGTCCACCATGATGATGGTGATGATGTCTTCCGCCACAACGAGCTGTTGTTGTAGCAACAGTTGATGTGGAAGCAACTGTTGTTGTTGTTGTAGCCACAGTTGTAGTTACGCATTCAACGTTATCAATATTGGCTGGGAGGTTACAGTCAATGCAAGCGGGATCAGTTGGAGCATCGGCACAGGTGACAGCCTCTCCTGTAGGCAGGAAGACAGCTACTATAGCCAGAAGAGCACAGCTCAGAAGAATGGTCTTGGTATTCATCTTGATATCAGTATTTCCAGATAGCGAATGATACATTGAATTAAAAATGATCCATTTTTATAGCATCGCAAAATATGAAAGCTTTTGGTAAATTAACGTAGTCAAATTTTATTTATTAAATGATTATTGTTCTTTTAAACTACGTCATAGAAATTTTATTTAAAAAGCTGAAATGTGGAACTTTTTATGTTATACTGTTAGATCAGTTGTCATTATACATAGTTATATATAATTTGATATGAATTGAATTAATGAATTGAAAAGAATACAGATTAATTGCAAATTTATTACATAAACTTTAATTATTCTGAGTCAACATTTAAATGTTACAATTGAACTTATAATTTAAAAATTTTATGTTTTAGTTGAAGACAAGCAAAAGTTGCCTTACTTTTTATTTTTGTTACATTTATTCAATGGAAAAGAGAATTTATTAGTTATTAAATGACACAAGAGCAAAAACAAAATAATATTAAGGAAAACCAAAAAAAAAATAAATATATATATATAAATAAATTATAATATTTTTCCCAGCAAGTTGAACCTGGATCCAGCTATTCAAGAATATGATATAAAGTCCTTAAAAACCATTTGGTAGGCCTAGGTATAAATGCATCAAATGTGTCCGTATCTAATGAATTTCTAAGTGGGCGTAACTTAAGGACATATTGACACTATCTGTCGGAATTAAACAAACATATATTAAAATCTGTACTACATTTAATAATAATATAAGAACATTTATAGTGCGGGTAGACAAACGAAGAATATACTATTTTATTCCCTTATAAATAGAAACAGAGTATGCTTATGTAAATTATAATAAATATGTATATGTATATCTTATATTCAGTTACTTAAACAGTCGTCACGAATTTTTATTTATTCATTAAACAAATATTTATCAAATTATTATTTGCATTGTACACAAGTTAAAGTTTGTTTAAGTCTAAGAACATCTGGTCTATGATTTGCGTAAGAAAGAACTTTAAATATCTTTTTCAATATCCGTTTATTAATGTAAGAAAACTTTTTAAAATTAGTTTCGATATCAGTTCATAATAAGGCAATTAAGCGAATATTGTTAAGATTATGTGATTATTAATTTACAATTTTTTAGATTACAATTACAAATTATTTGGTCTTGACATAATAAAATAGCCGAAAATAATGTTGTTAACTAATAAACTGCAATCGATTTATATAGGTTTAATTTTCAAATAAAAAAAATCAATCTATCTAACAAATATTCCAAGAAATTTTGCATCTTAAATGAACTTTAAATAATTATTAAAAATAAAATATTGTTGTTCATTTTAACTTTTGTGTCCGACGAACACATTATCGCATAATTTCACATTTTCCTTTAACAGTTCTTAAACATAAAACTGTAAGTACACTTTGATCAACTCGGAGACATCATCAATAAGCAGCAATTTGGATGCCATCAAAGCCATAACATGAACCCAAACCTGAGAGACATTTGCTAATAACTTATTTATGAACCGAGTTTATTGTTATGACTATGTTCCCAACCAGGGCCCCAAAGCAGCAATAATAAATACACGCTAAACTTTTCAATATTGATAAACTTTTGCCTGCACAGTTTCGCACATTGGCAAAAATCCAAAAAAAAAACACAAATATTAAAAATAAATAAATAAATAAAAGACAAAAAAGTAGAAAAATTAAGTAAAAAGAGAAAAGGAAAAAAAAAACAAAGCGGCTGGCGTTTCCGCTGGCCGCCATAACACCGGAAATAGCTGCATGCAGACACATACACACACACACACACACACACTCATATAGCTAGAGACAAATGCCATTTACAATTTTTGTACATAAAGCCGCTTAAGCAGCACTCTGTGCACTCCGTCCCCACCATCGACATGTAATTTGTTTTTATGTCTGCCCATATACGTGAGATAACGCGACGAGTTCAGTTTTTTTTTTTTTATTTTTTTTTTTTGCTCCTTTACTTCCTTTCATGCACACAACTTCGATTAACATTGGCAACACTCAAAGGAAGACTGTGGAGTTCACAATGGCTGCAGGACGGAGAGGAAGTGAAGGGTGTGTTTTTGGGGCCAAATGGGGAGTCAAGCCCAACCAACAAGTGGCAGACGGCAACGCGAATGTCGAATGGCCCTGGCCGTGAATTCCATATATAATTTTCGACGTGGCCTCCTGTCGCTTCCTTTTGGCAGGGCGTAAAGTGAAAAATATCATTGCCGCGTTGTGTTGCATTTGAAATTGTTTGCTAAAAAGCATCGAACGTATTGAACTTTACACAGAGTGTGTGTGCGAGAGAAAGAGAGAGGGTATAGGGAATGGGTAAAAGTTTTGAAAAACTGCCATGCCACAGTTTCGAATGGGTTGCAAAAAACTTGAATTTGGGTTTGGGTTTGGGTTAGATTGTACTGGACTGAGCTGTAGGGCTTTTGGCTGCCTGACGAGTAAAGAGCATCGATGCTGGCGCATTTTGACATTAATGGAAGTTTTTCCTGCACCCGAGCTGGAAATACAATATATATTAATATTGGCAGACGTGTTTAGTTTTAAATGCCAGACATTCAGTACACTCTTGTATATATAAATATATATACTATATAATTTAACGTCTGGTTTGTTGGGTTTCTTATGTACGTCTAGAGAGCTCAACTGTGCTTATAAATTTTGTTTATTTAGCTCTAAGAATTGTCAAATTGTGTGCATATCATAGACAATGGATACAGTAGCTGATTAAATATATTAATAAAGTACTTTAAAAGTAAAGGAAAGTTGTTCAAAGAAATACTGCAATTTTAACATTTTTTGTTTTTAATAAAAATGATCATTATAATTTAAATTATTCATAAAATTCATTGTGATAATTTGATGCGAAAATCTAATTAATTAAATTAACAATATTTACAAATATTGTTTCATTATATTTATATTGCTGAATTCATTCTGTATTAAAATTAAAACAAATGCTATTGTGATTCTGCATTCCTCTCTCCTGTTTTAAATTTCAGTTAAACATTTATTTAAATTTTTGCTATTCTTTTGATGTTGAGGTTAATATTCATAACAATTAATATTTTTCAAATTAAAATCAATGTTAATACATTTGCTTTCTGCTTAATTTAACTTAACTATCACTTTACAATATGCTTAAATCTAAAAGCTTTGTCATAACCAAAATCATTTTTTAACTAAATATAATATTAGTAGATATTCAATATAAATTTGTCATATAAAATAAATACATTTTATTTTCACTTTATTTTTATAAAATTGCTTAAAAATTTTCTTATGCATTTTTAAAAATATGTAGAAATATATACTCGTTTAATTGAAAATATATACTTATAAATTAGTTTTTTTTATGTAATCTATTTCTGAAAGAATTAAAAATATTTTTCTACCATTACGAAAGCAATTAGTCCACAAATAAATCACTAAATATCTATTCCTACTAAAAGTGATATCTTAATTAATTTATTTTAATTAAAGTGATCTTTAAAATAAAAAACTGTTTTCAAACTCCACATAAAAGTATATTCAAACTTACAGCAAAAAGTTTACCTTTCGATGTTTACTTTGCAACTTTACAAAATATATTTTTGGTAAATATTCGGCTCTACAGTAATTTGCCATTTAAATTGTATTTAATTCTTAGCTTACTTGATTTTTTTTAGATTTTCTCAACAAAATCGACGTGCTTAAAAATATTTAAAAATATATTCTCGTTAAATTAAAAATATTTAATTTTTAATTAAAAATGCTGAATGAAAAATATTTCTGGAAAAATTAAATAAAATATTTTACTACATTTAAGTCAGCAATTAGTCCACAAATTAATTATTTAAGATCTACTACCAAAAGTTATATATTAACGTTAACTTTTTCATTATTTTAAGTGTTTTTTAATCTAAAAAACAGTTTGCAAGCCCAAAAAAAAAGTGTATTCAACTTTACACCAAAAACTTTACATTTCTGTGTTTACTTTGCAAGTTTATATAATATATATAAATATTCTGCTCTAAATTAATTTTTCATTTAAATTGTATTTATTTATATTCTAACTTGATTTTTAAAGATTTTCATAACTAATTTTACGCTTTCAAAAATTTTCAAAAATAAATTATCGTTTAATTAAAAAAATATGTAATATTAAATTAAAAATTTTTAGTCGAAATTATTTATTGCAAATTTAAAAACAATAGTTTTTCTACTATTAAGACAGCATTTAGTCCACAAATTAATCATTTAATATCTACTACCAATATTCCATTAATCTATTTAATGTTAGTTACTGGTTGAATTAATTAAAGTGATTTTTAATCTAAAAAACAGTTTGCAAACCCAAAAAACACAGTATATTCAGCATTAGAGCAAAAACTTTACCTTGCCGTAATTACTTTGCAACTTTACAAAATGTGACCCCAAACTTTATTTCAATAAATAGAAAAATTGGGTTACAGGTTTTATTCAAAAGCATTTGCATTATTGTTTATTCATTATGTAGGTCTATTTAAATTTTCAGTACACCAGAATCATTGAACTTCTTGAATGTTGAAATGTTCATTAATTAGAGGGGTTGCTGGCGATGCTAAATAAACTTTTCCTAAATACTCACACTCGCTACCCTAGAAGAAAACTTGAAACCATTTGAAGAGACTTCAGTTTGCTTCACTTTCACTCAACGGGAATTTGTTTTATTTGATTTGATGGTCACATTGCGTGACAGTAATTACAAAATAAATGCAAACATCTGCAGCGGATCTCATGGAAACAAGGAAAGGGATGTCTCAACCCCCCGGACATGGGACTTGGAGTTCAGGGTTGGGATTGAGATTGTTCTTGGAATAGAGATTGGTATTGGGTTGTGCGTGTTGCATATGTGTCCAAGTCTCTGTTTAGTTTGCTTTTATTGTTGTTTGTAATTCGAGTAGTTGTATGATGCATGCAGCTCTTGATGGATGGGCTTAGTGTTGCAGTTATCTTCAAAATTTGGGGGATGGAGTTGCAAGTTTGTTTCTTGTTGTTGTTGTTGTTGTTTTACTGTATTCTATTACATGTGTAAGTTGCGCTTAAGTTTTCCAAGTGCCTTGTGACAAATTTGACAACAGCTGAGACCAATTGCTCAAAGTTGTGCCCCTCTCCCTCTCCTACACCCAAAAACTGACTCACACCTTGCAGAGCAGCCATCTATCAATCAAACGATGGAAAGGCAATCATAAAACTGCCATTAAGCCTTGCATAGTTGAAACTCTATCATAAATCTTGGTCGTAATCTTTAAAAAACAGTTCTACCATCCCCATCCCGTATATGCTATTAACATATTGTTTACTTTACCCAAAAAATCCAAACACATTTTCCATTATCTGCATGTGCAGCAGCAGCAGCAGCAGCTGCAACAGTCGCTCCACCCCGCTTAAAAAGCAATCCCCCCTATTCATTGGTTTTGCAATTTATCAAACGTTTTTCGCTACCGGAAACGGAAGCTGCCGGAAGCTGCATAAAGCTACGTGTCATAATGGTGCTTGGGGGTGTTGGGCGGCTCTGAGGCTGGCTGGAGGCTCTAATGGCTCTAATAACGCACCATAAAATATTAATAATAATAATAATAATAGGCAATAGAAAACGAAGCTGACGGACTTCCGCTTGACCAACGTCCAGCAGGCCTTAAAATGAACTGTCTTTGACTTTTATACAAAGACCTCAACGATCTCCTGCCCCCATGTCCTTCAGAAGTCACCAGAAGGCAAAGTTTGCACTTCAAACGCATTCAGCTCAAGTGTGTGTGTGTGTGTGTGTGTAGAGAGTGTGTGTTGGACATTTTGATTAGCTTTATGCCTGGACGTATGCCGGAAATGGCAATAGAGCAATACAAAAAAAAAAAAGAAAAAAAATCGAAATTCCAAGTGCTTGACTTTAAGATATCCTTTAACAGTTGGTTCCTTACTATCAATTAGCCACATATTTCTGAATAAATCAGCAGGTTAGTTTAATTAAGAAAACATTTTCTTTAATTATTTATTTTTTATCCACTTTTATCCACTGAATTAATGTACAAAAAAAAAGATATAAATATAAAGGTTTATTACATTTTAAATTGTTAATTAAATATTTCCATGAAACGAATATTTGCGGAAGTGCTTAATAAACTATGTGAATAATATATCATAATTATTTTTACTTTTTGAAAAGTTCTTTTTATTTTAAAAGTAACAAGTTGAAACAGATTCCTTTAAATATTTATGCATAAATAGATTCCAATAAAAATAAAATATAATTGATATAAATATGAATTTCTTTAAAATTAAAAAACATTTATATAAATTAAATATTTTAGACAACGTATATTTACCTTAAATGCCATTGAGGTATATAAATACACACCTGGACAGAATAATAGGTTCGGGTCTTCCATTTTTATCAAAATGTAAATTGTGCACAGTTTTTAATATCTAAGTTTAATTTTTAAATAAAAACATTTAGAAAAATATATATAATTAAAAGAAAAATTTAATATTAAGGTACTTAGCTCAAAAATAAACATAAAAATTATTGAAATTGTGCCTAACATTGATCTTTCCCTGGTCATAATAATAGGTACGTTTTGCATAAAATATAGAAAAATACTCGTTAATCAATTTACCTGATACCCAAAAATGCAATTATAAAATATATAAATATATAAATTTATAAAGTGTTTGGTGCAGAATCCTTTTAGGTAGGGAAAAGCGTAAATTTTTCATTTCGTCATTTTTTTTTTTTTTTTAAATTAAATTTTAAATAAAGGAAAAGTTCTTAATGAAGAAAACAAAATATAGAATTTGAATGAAGAATTTGCGAAAATATATAAAGATCTAAATAAGTATATGCTTTCTGTTTTTTTTTTTTGTATAATTTTACCCGCTTTCACATCTAATTTTGTAGTATTATATATTTTTCTAAAGCTGTATTATTAAGTAGAAAAAGCAAAGTCGCCTGTATTCTTTATTGAATCTATATTATTACCCCATTTATAAATTATTTTTATTAACATTAAAATGATTTTAATTTAAATGAGTATATATAAAATTTAGAGTTGCCTTTTTTGTGAAGTTTTAGAATGCTTTAATCTATACCTGTTAAAGTTGTACTATTCAGATTAGGTATCTATTTACTTTTAAGAACATTTAATTTTCGAAATGAAAGCCACAAAGTGCACACTTATTAATATCATTGTATCATTAATTAAATTGCACAGTATATTCAAGGCTTATAAATGCAAATTGAATAGGTTCTCAAAGTTATTTCCAGGGTATTTGAGAAGTAATTCAGCCAAAAAGTCTCAGACAGTAGTTGCCTGGTTAGTTACTCAGCCTGATATACCAAAATCTAAAATCACATTGCTCGACTTATGAAAAACACTCGATATGCAGCAGGTGCAGGCACAAGTCCTGCAAACAGGCGACAGGACAGGCGACAGGTGCCAGGCACTCACCTCCTGGCGAGACAGCTGGCAGTGCGCCCACCTCAAGCGTCGCGTCACAATTTGCCAAAAAACAACAATAAATATCGCACACACACACACACACATGCACACCCAATACACACACAAACACACATGTTGCGAGGCAAATTGCTTAGCATACTTTACGGCTTCAATTGGCAATTGGCAGCCTTTGAATTTCGTTTCCCGGCACCTTTTTTGCTTGACATGCCATTGGCAAGGCCTAGGGGGTTGACTGGGGGGAGGGAGCTGAAGTGGTTACCTGAGCCTTTAGCTTTGAGCCTGGGCGCCTACCTGGCAGCTGACAGCTTGGCAAGCGTTTTTGTTGTTGTTGCTTGAATTTTCATCTATATTTTTGTATTTTTTTTTTCGTTTTTTTTTTTTTTTTTTTTTTGCGATTTGAGGTGCGAGTGGCATGTTGTGGCTGTTTTGGATTTAAAGTCTAACAGTGCTACGAGTCTGGGATCAGAAGTTATGGCAAAGAGAGAGACTTTAAAGAAAGAATTACGAGAAAGTAAATTATATGTATTATTATCAGAACAGAATTGAAACAAATAAATAAATATAAAAATAAAGTCAAAAATTTGTATTTTATTTTAAAAATATAATTAAAAAATATATATATCATAGATACATAAATTCTATATTCAAATATAACATATTGAAAAATGGACTGATAAGTGTTTAGATAAACATTTTAAATTCTGTTAAATTTAAAATTTAAATTTAAATTATAAATGTGAATAAATAATTAAAATAAAATAATATAATATTGGCACAATTATAATAAAATGTGAAGGAATTAAAGAAAAATTAAAAGGTTAATAAATATATAATACAAATTAATATTAAATTAAAATATTCTTTGTGACAATAAAAGTACACTTAGACAATATAGACTTTAAAATATATTTTAAGAACTTGAAAGTATAGAATGTTGTACTTTTTATGCATGCCAGGAATCTACAACTATAATACATAGATGGTAAGACTTTAAAAAGATACCAGTAGAAATATCTATATTTATTATCCATCTATTATATAAGTTTTAATTCATACCTCGTCATTTCCTTTACATATTTGATTGGAAAACTGTTGCCAAAAGATCGTTAATTTTAATCTGCTGACAACTCTTAAAACAGCTGTTAAATCTTTCAAATAAAATGCTTCGTCAACGTTTAAAATTGTTTATTATATATTTAAGTATTACACATTAAGTGCTTAGTCATGCGGCTGCTTTTGAATAATATACAAACACATTTTAAATATTTGAATAATTACACTTACTTTGACTGCTGAATTCTTCTATTTTCTAGAATTTTGAAAGGGTTCTGTAAATATATCTAAAAATCATACTAAACACTTGGTATAGATATTTGAAGGCTTCAGCTACTTTTAGATCAAACCTCGGCATAGTACGAGCTGTCTTCCGCCTACCTGGCAGCTGTCGTTTAACTTCCGGCTACAAGCCCCGCACACCCTACATACCCCCCACACACACACACACACACAATGAAAGAAGGACGTCTTGGTTGTGCGTCAGTTTTGATTGAAATATTGACGGAAATTTTTGCATAGTTTGGCGATAAGTTTAACAGTGTGCCACCCCAACAATAAAAAAAAAGCCAAATCACCCGCTAAACAAACTGTGCATTGAAATGTGGCTCATGTGCAGTGTGCTGAAAACTTTAAGAATGCAACCCACTCAATCGACTCTGAGCAGAGCTTATGACAGGTTGCCTTATTATAACTGTCAGTGCTGTCAGGTTATTAGAAACATTTTTCCTCTCCCTTCTTCGACTGATCTTGGAGTGAGTGTAGGTGTATCTAATATCTTCATTAGAAGGGGCCCACTTATAACATGTGCATTGTTCTACGACTTTAAGCGATTTTCTATTTTGTGTTTCTATTTATATGCCCTTTCAATAGGGTATTATAGTATTGTTACTGCGTGTGTAACGCAAAGAAGAAGACGTAACCGACCTCATAATGTATATACATTCTTGATCAGCACAACGAGCTCAGTTGATATAGCCATGTTCGTCTATACAAACTATGTTTCTTTCTGTTGAATTCGTTAAAATTTCAGATTCCGTCGAATTGAACTTCTATATTATATTGCTGCCGCAGGAACGATCGGTTCAAGAAATTTTTTTTTAACAAAGTATTAAAATCGATGTAGAATTATGTTTTAAAAAATCGCAGCAAGTTTTTTCAATATCTGATCACTATATTTTATACCTCCCATATGAACAATCGGTCGAAAAATATGCTTGTATGAAAAAACATTTTTGTTGTTCAGAATATCGAAAGTAAACTCAACAGTTCGATATAGAATTATATTTTGAACAATCTGATCAAAATTCATAAAAATCGCACAACTATATCATATAGCTGCCATAGGATTAAACAGTTGCAAAAAGATTTCTTTTAAGGAAAATTTTTTAATTTTTCAAGATATAAAAACTTAATCCACCAGTTCGTTATTTTAAATTGTTCAGTACAATCTTGTCAAGTATGATTAACATCGGTTCACTATATCGAACGATTTTTCCTAGAAAATTATTGCAAGGGTATATAGCTTCGGCATTTATTTCTTTTTTTTTTGCCTTCGTTTTTAGTTCTCTTGACAGGGCGACAGCTCAGGTGTAAAATAGTTTGCCACGTCACTTGGCAGCGGCATATTATTTTTTTTTTTTTTGTGTATTTTCCCATTTTCTATTTTGCTTTTCAGTTATTTTACTTTTGTTTTTTGTGCCGCACTTATTGATTTTCCAACACTTTTCGCCTGGCACATTTCTTTATAAATGCAACCAGAAAAGACTTTGATGTCTTGACTTTAAGACTGTCTACCCACACTCGGATAGAAGATAGATGGACAGATATGAGCTCTTAAGAATTTTATTCCCTTTTTTTTAATATTTCGTTTTTTTCTTTTATTTTTTTTTTCTGTTGTCCACATGTGGCACTTTGATGTGGTACGTCCAGAGTCTGCGGTAGAATTTTGTCAAGTCATGGCTTTTAGAACCAATTCCCGTTTAGCATTTTAGGTTTGTTGTAGGTGTTGCTGAAAGTATCTTGGGATTTGGTCAGTTTCATTTGATATTTTCTCAAATCATTTTGACTAATTGTTCTGGGACGACGAAAATCCAGACATTTGAAAATCCTTGAACCTGCAGGTTGCCAATGGATTTTAATGCCAAGGTCATTTGCTTTTCAAGTTTTGCGAATCATTTCTATTTTTTGTGCCTCAGCCCAAATCAATGGAAACTCATCAGACGTGGCCAACAATGAACAGTTTGTTTTCTAATAAAAGTTTTTTTTTTTATATTTTCAGCTAAAAACCAGTTTGTAAAGAATTAATTTAAAATTCAAATCTTGTACGAGAAAAACACAAAGCTTGAAAAGTTTGTTTTAAAAGAAAAAAAAACACAAAAATTGGGTTCTATACAAAGTTAAAAATAGATTTAGATTTACTAAACAGTTAGACCAAAGCTCAGTTGTAGTTAGAAATACTTTAGTAATTAAAAATCTATACTCAATTAATTTTAGTTGTGTTAATTGTTTGATTTAATTAATGATGGCAACCACAATAAGTTCTCTTGAATATTATTTAGTTATTAAAATTAAAATTCATGTTAGATAACCAGAAAATTGTATAAAATTCTATTATTTTATATACATTTTTATTAAAACACTAAAAGAATTTACAATTGAATATTATCTATTTTGTAAAAATAAATAAATTGTATAAAAAATTCTAGCATCTTCTCATCAATAAATTGTCGTTAAGAAGTTTACAGATTACAGAAATAAATAAATAAAATAATATCATTAATATAAACTTTGCAGACTACTTAATCCAAACACATTTGACATATTATGATAATCAACAAGATTTTTCGATTTCAAAAAGTTTTCAATGTGAAAACTTAAGTAGAACATTGATAAGTGTGGCAAGAACAGAAAGTTCAGGCTGTGGCAAGTCGTCTCTTTGCCCTCCCTGGCTGATGAGGCCCCTTACAATTCATTCCTTTCATATTAATATTATTATTATTTCAATATTTCGTTCTTTTTATTAAGTCAACAAATTGATATGCACTTTTTGTTTTTGTTGTCGTTTGCTTTATGTTTTGTTTGCATTGAAAACAATTTGAAATATTTTTATGTTTGTCTTTGAATTTCGAGTTGTTAAGCTTTTGGCGCTGCAACTTTTGACAGCATTTGATTGAATGTTTGGCAACGACATCAGGGTGGTGGTGGGGGAGGGGATTAAGAGCATGTCTGTGCTATGCACAGTTATCTTTCTGAGGAGGGGTAAAAATACACACACAGACATACCCCGTTGGCCCTAATTGCCAGCTCAGGTGGATTGCTATATCATATAAGAATTTAACAGGTAAAAGTGTTTCCTGGTAAAAATAAATTAAATTATTTTCATAGTGCGCATTTTGAAATTTCTTGGAAATTAATTAAGTGTACAATCTTTGGGATTTTTGGATAATTTTAAAAGAAATGTTTTGGGGTGTTCTAAAATTCGTAGAACGTTATACTTGCCACTTCATGCTTTTGAGTAAATAAATACTAGAATAATAACTATAATTAAATTAAAAAAATAATATCGATTTAAGTCTATTTATTGTAATTTTTTTAAAATTTAAATAAAAACGACATTTTCCCCAACTTTTAAGTCGAAAAAACATAAAAAATATCGCACTAAAAACATTATTTTCTTAATTCAAATTTAGATAATTGCAGAACTAGTGAATAAAGCTTAAAAAATATATGAATAAATAATAGATATATTGATTCGCTTTCAGAAAACATAAAACCTTTATAAATCGGTTATAAAATTGCCGCGTAATGATCCAAACTGCAGGTTCATCGCTGAAAAAAAAAACTTTAAAAAATACCAGATTTATAAATTTAAAAAAAAAAAATGTTCCATTATAGAAATATTTTTCAAGTGGTTTTTTTTTTATCATCTGAGGCTATATCTGTTAAAGAAAAATTAGGTTTTAAAACACTGTTATTGTTATATTAAAAAAAATTAAAATATAAAAATATCAACAATTAATTATATTTCAACAAAAGTTTTTTGAAAATATGTGAAAAATGTATTTGCTGCCAGCAGAAGTCGAGCGATAATAACTCTATATAATATGGCTGCCATATGAACAATTGATCGATAAATTTAAATAAAATCGAGATTTTTTTATTTTATTGCTTTCATGGCATAAATCGAACGAATTATCTATGTACCATGTACAGTATAAAAAACGATTTACTTTTTTCGGATAATGCAAAAATAAGCTTACCATAACAATTAAAATATAATAAATAAATAAGACATTTTAAATAATAATCAAAACAAACTCCGCCTGTACCGTCACACCTTCCCCTTTACAACAACAATAGCTTAACATTAACAGTTAAATGCTTATCAACAGGCAAATGCAAATGCTCAAAACGCGCTCTTTGCTTAAGCGCTCTTAAAACAGTTCCATTGCCGAACGTTCCTCCGTCTTATACGCAACGCAGCGGCATTGAAACGTAAAGAGCGCATTTTATACACAAAAAGAGCGAGAAATGTGCGCTCTTTGTGCTTCGCTATGCTCAAATTGAAGTTAATACAAAGTAACGTTAAGTTGTTTGTTTATGTGTGTGTGTGTGTTGTGGGTGGCTTAGGGGGAGGCGCTAAATGTAATCAATAATATTAAATATTTAATGTGGCAGGTGGAAAAATATACTTAAATATATTCGCAGCAGCTTCGTTTTATACTGTAAAATATTTAAATAATTTAATAACATTTATTTACATTTTATTTCTATTTTGCTGCCATATTTAAATTTGTTTTTGTTTTTATAAAATATAAACAAATGTTGAATTTACCTGTGCACTGTGCACCTGCACTGTTCGCTCACGCTCTCTCACTCCCACTCTCTCTCTCACTCTGTGACCGCTCTCAGCTGGCTTCCACAATGCGTTCCACATGCAACAACTTTGTCGCTCTTTCACTTTTTAGCATTTTCTCTCGAGCACCTTCGTTGAGTTGCGCCCTGCCGCTTAACGAGCCAACGGTAAAAGAGTCTGCATACAGGTGAACTACAATCCCCACAGTGTGTTGTTCCTCCTCCTGCTCCTCACTGTGCGACACCTATGCAAACATTACATGCTCTTCTTTAGTTTAACACTCTCTCTTTCGGTGGAGCAGTCACTCTCTCCCTCTCGCTGTCGTTCTCTCTGTGTGTATTTTTCTCTGGTTGGCAGCAGGAAACGTCGCAAGGAAATGGCAAAATGTTCGACGTCCACTTCGCTTCGCATGTGTGTGCGCCCAACTGTAACTGTGTGTGTGTGTGGATGACATTCCGACTCGTTGGGGCAGCGTCAGTTCTCGGCTAACGGTAGTCGTTGCGAAACTTTTGCTGGAGTAACGTGTCGCGCAATTGAAATTGGCGGCGTTTTCATCGTCCAGCGTCAGCGTCAACGTCAACGTCAGCGTCAGCATTGGCGTCGTCTTCAATACACGAAATCGCGAGTTTTTTATAAAAACCTATCGGTGTGTGCGTGTGTGTGTGAGAGTGTGTGTGTGTGAGTGGAGCTGCCAATTAGTGTGTTACATTCGTGCAACAGTCTCTCGTGTGCGCGTGTGTGTGTGTGTGCCCCATGCTGCATGCGTGTGCGTGGGGCGCCGCCAAAGCAACATAAATTTATTAAATATTTATCAAAAACAACATTTTTTGCATAAACTCAATATTCTCGAACCTTTCGACGAACACCAAGGTAAGCTTAAATCAACGAAAAAATCGCAAATACCGATTGCTGTATACTCTGTTTCCAGCTCATTAAACAGGGTTGCACTTTAGGAGGCTGTTAATAGTCTGCATCTCGAAGTTCAGACTTATTATAGTCGGGGTAATATATTTTTTCGAGAAATTTAATAATACTTCGCAAACAAACTTCGCAGATTCTATCTGTATTAAAAATATATACAAAATATATTTTTTTTGCTCAATTGACAAACTGATGCCCAATACACCCCTTTATCGCTTAGCAAATAGAGTATGTAAACAAACTTGTAACGAGCTTTTAATTCACTTTGTCTGCCCGTCGTCATCAGGGGAGCTACAAAGTCTATATTTTTTTTTATTTTTTATTATTATTTTTGCTCTCCTTTACCTAAGTAAGTATTTATCCCCCCCTGGGCAGCGGGGCGAGACTGAAAAACTTTATCTAAATTCAATTTTGACTGGGCCCCTGGAAATTGTCACCCAGAGATATAAAGTCGAGAAACCACAACGCACGTTTATGGTCATTAAACCGAATTATATTAGATAAGTTAAACGATGTCTAATGTCAATTTAATCATGTGAAAATAAATTTCGAGGGTGTAGTATAAATTCTCATTTCGCTTTTTAGGATTGCCAATTGAAAGTTTTTATTAACTGGGAACCAAGGGAAAGCTTGTGATAAACTATAAATAAATTGCTCTAATTTGTAAGAGATTGAGGATTGGTTCAGACCAATCCAGATAATACTTAAGTTAAAATAAAATTAGTCACGATTTTAGAGAAATTAAGTTAACTTTAAATTTTGATTTCTTCAGAAACTATCGAGACTATAATAGAAATGATAAAAGATATATAAAAAAAAATTCCATATAAAAAAAACCTAAGAACAGTTGGCTTAATCTCAAAAATGATTTTTCTCTAAGATGAAACACGCATTTGAGTATTTAAAAAATGTATGTTGATTTTAATAATCTCTATAATTTACTAATAAATAATACATATACATCTTAATTCAAAACATAATCAATTAATTAACAGTTTCACAGACATACGATGACAATACTATTTTCGAATAAATTTTTTTAGTTATTTGCTGTAGCTAATCCGAACATTTTGTCAAACTTAAATGAAGCTCTATTCAGTAGTTACCTCATCTAATCGTTATTTCCTTAGTTCAACCTTCAGATCATGCTAATTGACAGCTTAAAAGCTTTGACAAATATGACGAAAAAATCGAATGAACATAATGCACATTCCGAAACTGTTGATCCAAGCAAATGAGCGTGAAAATTTCGGCCGAAAAATAATAATTGTATGGTTATGAATATTTTAAAGTCAAGTTGTTGAAAATAACAGAGAATAGTATGGTGTATGGGTCGCGTGGGAAAGTGGAAAATGGAAAAGCTTGACAAGGTCAAAAGCAGACACGCCCCGAACTCACGTGAAGTGCAAATGCATTTGGTTTTAATTAAAAGCGCAAAAGTGACTTTTGAAATGGTCTACAGATAAAACTGCAATAACTATAAAGAGCAGTTTAAAACGGCATAACGATCGATGGGTGGGCCTCCGATTGTGGCACTGCGGGCCGGTTGCGGGCTAGGTTGCTGCCACACGCGTCAATTTGTTAAGCGGGTCACGTACTAACCAACCCCTCGGCCAATTCAAAGAGGCCTCTTCCGTTTTGTGTTCTGTGTATTTTGTGTGTTGTCATCAACACGAAAATAAAAATCGAGAATTAAACTCACTGAAAATGGCAACAACTTTTGCTGTTCTTAAATCGATTTCAATAAAGTTGAATTTTTTATGTCGACATCGTTTGTTTGCTTTATGGCAAATGACTTTAAAGGCCAGTTTTCACGTAAACCTTGGCAAATGACGCAACAAATTAAATGTCAATAATTTAAAATAATTACCAAAATTGTATATAGTATATAATAAAAGAAGCATTTAGCCACAAATCCCAATGCCAAATGTTTTTTTCAAAGGAATTTTTATAGCTTTTTAATCTAATTAAATCGACATAAAAAACGCTACACAGAAAAATAAAATAAAATAGAAAAAAACTGAACAAAACAAACTGCTTGGAAAATAAAATAAACATTTTAAAGTAAATCAATAAAAAAAATTAACTTACTTTAAAGTTGGTAAACTGTATGGAGAAACAATAAAATCAGTTATGAGCTAACGACTGCGGTACACTCTGTTCCGAGAAATATGACAAAAATATTTTATATTGAATTTTTAAAGAACTTTAAAAATAGTGTGGCAACAGATGGAGATGAATAAATAAACTTGTCATTTCTTCTTAAATATTTAAATAAATAAATTATATCCTGTATATCGAATTGACTCTTTAAAATACTCTTCACCCCATTCAAAAACAGAGTATTAAAAACAGTTGCAAGAATATAAATGCGAAATTGCATGAAAATTTTAATGAGACAGAAAGAGACAGCAAAATAAACAAACCGTGGTCTAGGGGGTGTTTTTAAAGGAGTAGGAGGTTCTGCGACTGCACTTTGTTATTGTCAAACGGTTAATGAGTGCGTGCCTCTGACATGAAAGGGTTGCCACAAAGGGGGTAAGTCTAAACGGGATCGTTGCACTAATGACCTGCATTTTGCATATACTTAAGTAGCAAAGCGTTTGAAGTGGGAGTACGTTTATGATAGCAAAGAGGTAGCAGAGGTGAAGCAGAGGGTGGGAGTGTGTCTGAGCAGCAAAAAGAGCATATATCATAAACAAACTCATATTCTCATACATCTGAGAGTGGTACACTGAAGGAATATTCATACTAAAATTACCAAAATCATTAAGTTTAATTGATAATATATTCTATGAACATTTTTCTTCTTCGATTAAAATCACTTATTTCAAGATTTTACTGTTTAATTACAAAAAAATCCGTTATACTTACTAAAAGGTTTTTTTTTTTGACTCACTTGATTTTAGAACAAAAAAACTATTCTCTTACAATGGGATTTACAAAAAATTTTACTGTATTGCAAACTTCATGACTTATATACTGAATGTTAATACCGTTTGAGAATTATAGTCGCACAGGTGTTAAACAACAAGCGCCTTCAAGTATGCAACATCTTCCATAACTTTTCAGTGAGGTATTATAAATTTATTATTATTCGTATAAATACCAACGAAGCTTTTTTAAAAAAGATTAATTAAGAACGAAATATAATAAAATCAGATGGATTATTCTTAATTTTGAAACATAATTTTTCTCTCTGTGTAGCAGCTTGAATATTTTCATATTATAAACAAGCTTGCAATACATCAGAATTTAAAGTCAACTTGAAAACATTTTTTTCCAAAATATTAAAATCATATATATTATACTTAGTATTGATTGATTGAACTAAATTCAAAAATTTATGATGTGAATTCAATAATACGTGAGTTAATTTCAATATTAAACTGTGCAGTCTGAATTCATAAAGCTTGAGATTATGTTAAATAAATTTCTCTGAATTTTTTACATATGTTATTTTAAAGATGATCTATCAATTGGAAATAAATATTTAGTTTTCATTTGTCTTACTTATTTTTATGCTTTAATTTGATAATAACTTGGTTACCTAGTACCGATAAATTGTTGTACTTAAAATTAACAATAAGTACATTATAAACGAATAATTTGACGCAATTCTTGTTTGACATTTCGTAATTTGACTTTTGTTATTCACTTTCAAATATTTCGTTGCGATTGCAGATTAGTTCAGAGCTCTGCATGCTTATCTTTACCGATTCGTAATCAAACGATCCATAAGATTATAATTTAATGAAATAAATACATATGTCAAATATGGCTGATGCAATTAAAACCAAACTGTTTAAAATTGTATTGCCATAGCCTTTAGATGAGTATGTGGTGCTGGGGGCTTGAATATCGGTTCATCCTTGGCATCCTTGTAGTCTGCATAGGCCATTGAGGCAACACACTCCATTCCCATAGCCTCCATCTGACGTGCCGAATAGAAGCTGGAACAGTATGCGATCATTACGGGATATCCTTTTTGTCGACACATTTCCATTTGAGCAGCGACTAGCCGTGTGCCCAGCCCCTTGCCACGCATTGAGGCATCTACAGCATACATGTGAAAGTTGAGCAATTTTGCGACTCCGTAACGCTCAAACATATTCGCTTCCAGTTCAACTTTGGACGAGAGCAGGGAAACTCTCTTAAAGGCGTGTTCCTCCATTTCTGCGGTCATTAATCGATTCTTCTCCAGAATGCTGGGATACTGAACACCGGCTAAGACCACTGCCACAATTCGTCCACCGTTGTTCTCATCGATCACCAATAAACTGAGTCCCTCCTCTATCATCGATATGTGATACTCATCGATTAACTCTGCATAATTTTTCTGTAAGTCCTCCCCGCAGTATCCAGAAATCGGGCCATCTTTGTAGAAATTTTCTCTTAAGAATATATTGGCCTCTTCGTAGTCCTCCACCAACATGGTGCGTATAAGAATTCCATCCTGTGGTTCCATATTTGTAACCTTGTTTATCT
Organism: Hirtodrosophila alboralis; assembly: GCA_035043045.1. Classification (NCBI taxonomy): domain Eukaryota; kingdom Metazoa; phylum Arthropoda; class Insecta; order Diptera; family Drosophilidae; genus Hirtodrosophila; species Hirtodrosophila alboralis. The sequence goes on from JAWNNH010000064.1 coordinate 818,279, forward strand.
CGACACGTTCACTATAGAAATGATATATGTTTAGCCTAGCAGGCATACTATATAATTGGTTATCTTTAAAAAATAATACTATTTTGCTTATCTTATCATACGCCAATTGTATTATTTTAATCTTTGCATTGAGTACACTAGTTGACAAATTTGATAACATTTAGCATTTTTAGCAGGCATATTTTTCAGAAATTGTTAAAAAAAAAAGACTTGGTAGATCTCTTGATGTATATATATTTTTTATTGTAAACAAGTCAAAAAACAATCATACGAAAATTACATTTTTGCGTGCGTGTAAAAATTGAATTAAATTATTTTGTAATTTGATTTAATTATTTTTTATATTTTAACTGTCAATTTCTAATCTCAAAGTATATGTTTATTGCTAAATCAGCTTATGTTTTCCAACAGCTGTTTTTTGATAATCAAACACTCTATATAAATTTTATTATTTAAAAAGAAATATAAAAATATAGATAACAAATATTGGGTAGCAACTTAAAAAAAAAACCAACTGCTTATAGTTTGATAGCCATAACTCGTAGATGAGTATGTGGTGCAGGTGGTTTGAATACCACCTGATCATTGCCATCCTTATGGTCTGTATAGGGTATAGCACAAACACTTTCCATGCCCATAGCCTCCATTTGCCGCGCCGAGTAGAAGCTGGAGCAATAGGCCACCATCAAGGGATATTTGTTTTTCCTACACATCTCCAATTGAGCTGCCACGAGGCGTTTGCCTAAGCCCTTGCCACGCATTGAGGCATCCACAGCATAGATGCTAAAGTTGAGGAGCTTTGTGACCCCGTAACGCTCAAACAGATTGGCTTCTAATTCCGCTTTGGACATAATCAAAGAAATGCGTTCAAAGGCATTGTCTTCAATTGCAGTGGCATCTTTGCAATGTTTTTCCGTATCCTTTTGGTATTCTACTCCTGCTAAGACCACTCCCACAATGCGTCCTCCGTTGTTCTCATCGAGGGCCAACAAACAGGTGCCCTGCTCTACCATAGCGATATGTTTCTTATCAATTTGCTTTGCATAAACTCTCTGCACATCTTCTCCACAGTGTCCAGAAAGCGGCGCTTCTTTGTAGAATGTTCCTCTCAGAAAGAGATTGGCTTCTTCGTATTCTTCCACTTTCATGGGGCGTATCATAATTCCATCCATGTTGAGTTTACGATGTTCAGTATACAAATGTTTTACATTTTGAATTTGCTTCCTATTAGTGATTGGATTTGTTATCTATTGCAATTACAACAAGTCTTATCTAATCTTATGCCAAATGTATTATCGTGCTTTTCACACTAAGTACACTGGCTTACAAATCTCAGAAACTTAAGAGATTTCAATTTTTTGACAAAGGTAATTTAATTGAATATTTTTTTATTAAAAAAATTTTTCTTTTTTTTTTTAATCCATTTAGTATAACATCAATCAATTTTTGAAATTACTAGAAAATAAACTGGTTCTTTATTAATTTGTCTTTGATATTGTGTACGATTAGCAATGCAATTATTTGTAATTATTAAGCTTTATCAAGGAAATAATTTAATATGTATTCAAAATTTTAAACCAAAACAAAAATAAATGAATAAAACAAAAATTCTGATTAATATTTATAGCTCTTTAATTAAGTAAAACACAACTACTTATTTGAGTTGAATAAAATATGGCTATAATATTTCAATTTATTGTTTAGTTTAAATTCTCTGATTCTAAGTTGTTTTTCACAGCTTTATAGCCATGAGACTCGCCTTTGAATGGGGTGTTGGTGGCTTAATCACACCATTACCATCTTCATCCTTATAGTTCGCATATTCCTCTGAATACACACACTCCATACCCAGATCAGCCATTACCTTGGCTGAGTAGAGGCTCGTACAGTTGGATATCAGTAGAGGAAGTCCCTTGGCCCGACCCACTTCTATTAGCGTAGATACCAAAAGTCGTGCCAATCCTTGACGACGCACTGTTGAATCCACGGCCAAAGTATTCAAATATAGATCATTCGATATGCCATAATGCTCAAAGAAGTTTGCGTTTCTCTCCATTGCGGATAGAAAGTAATGAATATGTTCAATTAACTGAGTCCTTGGCTGCTTGTTGACCTCCAGCCAATTCTGCTCTATATCGCTGGGATTGATGGCTCCAGCTAGTGCCAAACCCACAATGCGTTCTTCCCTGACAGCAACCAACGAGGTGCCCTGTCGTATGAGTGATAAACGATATTCTTCTTGATCAGTAATTGGTATTGTTTGGCCAGGTATCAGACTAAACGGCTCATGGCCATAGAAATGTTTACGTAAAAAGCGAATGCCCTCTTTCAAATCATCCGGTAACATTTCACGTACGATCGTCGTCATGTTACGAACTTTGTTGACTAACTGAGGGCTTTTGGGTAGCGTACTTCATATTTATGCCGCCTTATCATAAGTGCTTACACCCTGTACCCATTAAAAATCGCTGAAAGGAGGTCAGAAAACTGGGCAAAGGTGGCATAAGACAGGCATAAGGAGACATTTTCGACCATATAAAGTATATATATTCTTGATCAGGCTTAATAGCCGAGTCGATCTAGCACTATCCGTTTGTCTGTATGAACACACAGAACTATTTAGAAAACAATACATTTCGTATGTAGGTTCCCGTACCATTAGCCGATCAAGTTTATTTAAAATTTCCGATAGTCCCCTCTTCAACAACGTAAATCGATATAAACGAACTATAGAAAAAATTTTAACGTTATTACTTTAATTTTTGGCATACGTAATTGGAATATTAATATGAATAAAACAGCAAATTAATTAACTATCGGATGATAATTATTAAAGCAAGCAGTTCTTTATGCATACAGAAGTAGTCACAGCCACCTGCCAAGCAAGCAATGGCCTTTGAACTGCTTTGAACTGCTTGATTTAATTGTTTATGTATATGTGAATCTTGGACTGAGTACAGGGTGTCCCGTAGTCGGTTATAGTTAACTATAGCTCATACTTGCTTTTATTTTGAAGGTCTGCTTTATATATTTAAATTTAAAGAATTTATATTATTGAAATCTACTGAAAAATAAACCAGATTTGTTTATATTACTTTTGAGTTTTAATTGTGAAGAATTGGCTATGCAGTTAATCAATGCTATAAAAAAAACATCAAATCTAACCAATATGTAAAACACAAAATATTAAAAATTCATATTAATATTTATAACTATAAACTAAAATAAAATACAAAATAGTCATATAAAATATGGTTTTAATATTTCTATAAATGTTTCTTAAATGCCTACAGCCGTATAGCCATAAGACTCGCCTTTGTGTGTGGTGCTGGTGGGTTAAGCACCACATTACCATCTTCATCCTTATAGTTCGCATATTCCTCTGAGTACACACACTCCATACCCAGATCAGCCATTACCTTGGCTGAATACAGGCTCGTACAGTTGGCTATTAGCAGAGAAAGACCCTTGGCCCGACCCACCTCCATCAATGCGGATACCAAACGTCCTGCCAATCCTTGACGACGCACCGATGAATCCACAGCCACAATTTGCAAATATAGAGCATTTGATACGCCATAATGCTCAAAGAAGTGTGCGTTTCTCTCCATGCCGGACAGAAAGTAATGAATATGTTCAATTAGCTTAGTCCTTGGTCCCTTATTGACATCCAGCCAATTCTGCTCTATATCGCTGGGACTGATGGGTCCAGCAAATGCCACGCCCACAATGCGATCCCCCTGGACGGCAACCAGGGAGGTGCCCTGGCGTATGACTGATAAACGATACTCTACTTGGTCTGGCTCTTCAGTGATAGGTGTTGTTTGGCCAGGTGTCGAGGTTAACGGCTCATGGCCATAGAAATGGTTACGTAACAAAAGGTTGCTCTCTTCCAAATCGGCCAGTAACATTTCCCGTACAATCGTCGACATGTTGCGAGCTTCAGCGACAAACTGAGAGCTTTTGGGTAGCGTTATACATATTTATGCGGCCTTATCATAAATGTGTTTTTTATTTTATTTACTTTTTTGGGTGAACTGATTTAATTAACCTTCAAGATGCTGATTAGGGTTCTCAAGAGTGTACAGTAGACATTTTATACTCAGGAATTTACATCAAAAAAGAGACAAAATTAAATAATAATAAAAAATATTTTATTTCAATTATATTTCAAGCAAGCTTTTTTAAAGAAATGCGGAAAAAAGCGAACACAATATGAAAATTATTTAGCTCAAGTTTTGATGTGTTATCTGCAGTAAAATCGCAGATAAAAATAACACTATTTTTTATTAACGAAATTGTCGTGTAATCTGAGGTTTTACTGTTTTCTCTCAAAGCAAACCTTTCACTAAAGAATTTTAAAAGTTTTAACTCTCTGATATACGTCTTTAAAGTATATAAATATAACAATTTTTCTCTGTGCATATAAAGTTCCATTAAAATACAACCGCAAAACGATGTTGCTATCGGTAGTTGTTGTTTCTTTTTTGCACTAAAACTAATTGTTATTTTATTGTGCATGTAATTTAATACAATGTGTAAGGCAAAGCAAAGTATCTACGAGATACAAGTTAGCTGACATTGACATTGCTTTTGCCAGGCCAACGATTACGTAACAGCTGTTTCTTATATGTATACATAAAATGTGTAAAGAAACAATATTTAGTTTGCTTAAATTGAATAAAAATTAAATGTAAAGAAAAGAGAAGTTTTCTTTTCCTTAGTGTGTTTAATATAAGCAATTTGTGATTAAATTACATTATATAAAAATAGAAAATTTATTTTGATTTTTTTTTTATTTGTTATAAGGAAAATTAATAACAAACATTAATAATCTTTCTAATGTTGCTCTTGATTCCTAAAATATTTCACACGTTGTGCTTTGAGGTTTACAATTAACTCTGATATCTCTGTAAATATTTCCAACTTTCTGCTGTTTTTATTATTCATTCACAATTTTATTCAGCACTTGATAACAGCTTATCATTAAAAGCTTATCTTTAATTTAATTTTTCACTCAAACCAGCCACTCACTTTATAGTTTTGTTTTATTCAATAGAAAAATACATAAATAACTAGATAACAAATATTGTTAAGCATTTTTAAACAATTTATATTCTGCTTACAATTTTATAACCATAACACGTAGATGTGTATGTGGTGCGGGTGGTTTGAACACCACTTGACCATTGACCTTGTAATCCGCATAGGCTATAGAATGGACACATTCCATGCCCATTGCCTCCTTTTGCCGTCCCGAATAGAAGCTGGAACAGTAGGCCACCATCATGGGAAATCCCTTGGTTTTACCCACTTCCATAAGAGCGGCAGCGAGGCGTGTGCCCAATCCTTTGCCTCGCATAGAGGCATCCACATTGGTCATGTGGGAGTAGAGTAACTGGGAGACTCCGTAACGCTTAAATAGATTGGCCTCCAGTTCGATTTTTGATAAGAGCACGCAAATACGTCCCCAGGTATTTTGTTCCAATACCTCAGCCTCCTTGCGATGTTTCTCAATATCGCTGGGAACTTGAACACCGGCCAGGACGAAACCCACAATACGTCCATTGTTGCTCTCATCGAGGGCCAATAAACAGGTGCCTTGCTCTATCATGGAGATATGATACTCATCGTTTTCCTGCTCATAGCATTTTTGTACATCCTCTCCGGAAGACGCACAGAGCGGTTCTCCATTGTAGAAATTATTTCCCATAAAGATCTTGACTTGTTTGTAGTCTTCCACACTCATAATGCGTATGAGGATGCCATCCTTGGAGCCCAAATCCGAAGGCATCTTGAATTCTTGGTGGTCACTATAGAAATGCCAAGCATTTTGAGGTGTGGCTACCTTTTATTTGGATGGTTATCTATTATCTAATCTTATCTATTAAGTATCTTATCTATCATACACACGTGTAATTTCTGAATTTTCCACTTGGCAATCATCAATGCTTATATTGGCACTTGATATTTTAACTCAAGAGACCTACTCAACTAAATTTATTTATTAATTTCACTTGGAAACAAAATGCGCTAATTTCCTATATACTTTTGTTGAGTATTTATTTAAAAGAATTTTTATCGAAAATTAGTCAAAACAACCTTGAATGTCTTATCTTTGTTTTAATACATTCGCACTTCTTTACAATAGTATTAAAACTTTTAGGGGGTCTTGTTTATTTTTTGTTTCTTTTATTAGAACCTTCTAAAAATAACATTTTGTTATCAAAAAAACCGAATAGTAAGTACTCTGTATATAAGTAGCAAGAAAATTTAAATTTAAATTAAATAATTATATAATTCTTATATGAAAATGTAAATAAATAATCTAATATTCAGGATTGATAAGTTATACAAATTAACTTTATTTAATCGATATTGACTTTTAATATTGTTCAAAAATTCACAATTGATTATATTGATATTTAATTGAATAATTTCACATTAATTAATTGCTAACAATTATTTAACTAAATTTTCTTATTATAATTTTAAAACTGTTTTAAATTAAATTTTTAAAAAATTTAAAAAATTCAACAACTGTTGAGAATGAAGATCTTCGGCTAAATAATTTAATGGGCAGGTTTTTAAGTAAAAAAAAATTTAAGATCGTTGGTTTAGCTTTGAAGAATTAACAATTTAATTCATGAAACTTATTTTGAATAAAAATTAATTCTTTATCGAGCTGTTTCCATTGAAATAAATTACTTGAAGTAATTACTTTACCTGCATTTACAAATGTAGTGGGCCAAGATTGCACTCTTCCCTTGATTTATAATTAAAATGATATTGAAATATTTTTGATCAGCAAAAACACTTTTTAGCCAATTAAATGACACTTTGGCTTAAACATATAAACATTTAAAGGTCACTTTAATACACAACTAAAAATAAAATACCAAAAAAAAAAATCTATCTGAAATCATACGACTTTATGCCCCTTTCTCTCTCTCTCTCTGTATTCCAACTCCCTCTCGTACTGTATAAACAAAAATCAAAAATTAGAAACGCTTTAAGCAGGCACAAAAACAGAGAAACAGATAACTGAAAACTGAAAACTCAAAATTGAGAATGAGAACTGTGGAAGTGAGGAAGTGAGGGGGTTGTGGGGTTAGTCTGTTGGTCAGAATGCTTGCAAATTCCCAAACTGGCCAAAAACCAACATAATTTACATGTCTGCTGGATAAGTTCGACAGAAAGAGAGAGTGGGCGGAGAGGGACGCAGTTAGAGACTGGACCTGAACCAGTCTGGACAGTCTGCACAGTCTGTTGGCCATGTTATGCCAGACAAGTTACAGTTGTTGCTATTCATGTTGCTGCTGTTGTTGCTGTTGTTGTTGTTGATGTTGCAGTAACGCGTGTCAGGTTCAGGTGCTTTAAAGTAGAGTCTTCAATTTGCCGAACTCTGCTTTATGGCTCAAGCTTATCAAAGTTAATCAAAATTTGCCAGGGCACACAGTTTGTTTGTTTTTTGGTGGGTTTTTGCTTGATGCTGATTGAAATAAATTGGATTCGTGTTTTAAATTAATTTTTATGAGCTGCTGCAAGTCTTTGACATTGTTTTGCGTAAATGTAATAAAAAGAGTGAAAAGAAAACAAAAATAGATAAAAGCGGCTGCCAAAGTCTGAATACCCTAGCATAATGCTGACAAGACTATCTTATGACAACAAAAAAAAAAAAATAAATAAAAAAATGTTTAATGGTTAATATGGATGGTAAAATACATAATTTAAAGAAAAAAAACAAGAGAGGCATCATATAATAATTAAGTATTATTTGAGTAATATAATTTATTAAGTGTTGACTTCTTATCTACAGCAAGAGCAACTACACCAATTTTTATTAGGATTAATCTAAATTTAACCCATTAACCTGAAGAGCAAAGTTTGGCTAATTTCAAAAAAATACTTTTCTCAACTGAATTATAGTTATGGCAAAAGTAAATATGGAATATTATAGTTAGTTGTATTGACTTTCAGGAAAAAATAATAATATATGGCCTCTTTTATATATATTACTTCAGGTGATGCTTGAAAAAAACCTCATTTTTATATATTATATGCGAATAATTGTAATACATATTTTATCAATAACTGTTGGCAATATTTGAGATAAGTTAAATATGAGCCACAACTTTGAATTAAGATTAAGTATAATGCTCAAAATAAAAAAAATAGTTCAGAAATTACATATTGTTTAAAATATCATCTCTGAATGGTCATCAAAAATGCGCATCTGAAACTGAAATGCCATAAAAACTTTGCAATCATTTTTGTCATACACTCTGCAAGGTTATCAAAATTTCTATGTAGAAAAAAAAAACAGAATGCCACCGTCATGAACAGCTGTTAACGCCCACGCCCACCTGACCACGCCCCAACTACAACGTACTGTTGCATACTTTTAGGTGGCATGCATGACACAAAAATTTTTGCACAAATATTTGCAGAAGTGAATTTTTGATTTATGCCCGTAGAACGTGACCCAAATTTTTGCAGGTTACTAACTAATTAAAAGTGAAAAGTTGACAACATTCTGCAGTTTTCAACGTTGGTTTTTATAGTCCCATGATTTATAGAGCACATTTGCCGGCAAAGTTGCGACCGCAGCAGAAATTAATGAAAATTCAATCAAAGTTCGCGCTAGGCAACATAAAAGTACATTATAGGTTGTGCCAGAGGCAGATGCCACTGGAACTTGCAACATATGCCCAGCTGTGCCACAAACGACCTCCAAAAGCCCACCAACCACACTTGTGTTATTGTCTTGCTGACCCTAATGAAGATTAATTTAACACAAGTGCTACCCGTTGACTCTGCTCTCCCAGCACTCAGCTTCTATGCTCTATTAAAAAGAAAGAAAAATTTAAAAATAATAAAAAACAAAACTTTGTTCTTTAAGACTAACGAATTCAAAAGCAAGAGACGATCCCAGAACTAACTCACTGATGAAGATGACATTGGTGCCTTGCACACTCTGGGCACACAGATAGAATCAAAGAAACAATTTAATCAAATCATTTTCATTGATTTAGATTTCTAGTGTGATATGAGAACAAAAATGAGCCCTTAGGGAGATATATGTATGTATAAGGCCAACGCACTCTGAATACACTACCTCAAGTAAATCAGAGAAAAATAAATTTTGTTAAAATTGTCTTCTTAAAAACGTATAATTTTATAAGTTTAATTAAAAATATTTTGCTGCTAATAATCTTCATCAGAATAAGTATTTTCTCTTATTAAGACTTTTCTGAAAATATTTTACATACAAAATTATTGGAAGATACGTTGCGAAATGCTTAAAAAAATTACATTAAAATTTTCTTTGTTGGTTTAAATTTATTATCTCAATTGAGGATATTGTTTATTAAAGTATCGGACAGAAATTTGACTGAAACAGAAAGCCCTTTTGAACAAAACTAATTCAATGGATTTTTGACAAGATGATAAAAAAATATTTTGTATTGTGAAAAATTTATTTAGATATTTTTAATAATAAAATAAAAATGTCAGAATTAATGTCAAAATTTCACAATGCACCTGCAACTTCCTCTAAACCCAATAATAAGTGCCACAAAAAAGACAAACAAAAAACATTTCCAGCTAATGAAAACCTACAGTCAACTTTGAACTTTACATAAAAATATAATTTTTAGCTAGAAAATAGCCCCAAAAATTAAAACTGCCTTTAACTAATGCCACTTGATTTCGATATTATCGTAGGTAATTAATTTATTAAACAATTTTCATATGCGACGCAGGCATTCGCCGCGGGAGGTGCATTCTATACGATGCCAGTTTCGAAATCATGCACTGCCTCCATTGTTTGCCACAGAGTATAGACCTCTATCAGGGGGGGTCCAGCTAATTTGTGCTTTGTTAATTAGTAAAGAAAAACTGAATTAAATAAACCTATTGAAAAATATAAAGAAAGAAAGAAAAAAACATGCAACTAGGGCCTGGAGGGGTCTTCAATTCGATGCCGCTCTCAGCCCTCTACCTACACAATGTGTAACGCTTTATTATAATTTTAGCTGCCTACTGACTAACTAAATTCAATTCAATTCGTTTATCTGATTTTTCTTTGCTTTTTTAGCTCCATTCCAATTTTTTTCTTTTTTTTTATGAATATTTATATAGAAAAACAAATTTTGGGAAGCTGTGTGTGGGGCATTATTTATGTTTATTTAATTTATTTTTTTCGTTTTTCAATCAACATTTTTCTTGCTATGCGTTGAATGTGGCACAGTTTGTTATTTTTTGTTTTACATTTTTTTGAGATTATTTTAAAATGTATCAAAGTGGCAAATTAATATGATAAACAAGGCATTGCAAAATATAATAAATAACTAATATATGGGCGTTCACTATCTTAATTAACTAAAGTTCTTTACGTTTTATAAAAGGGAATTATAAAGCATGTCCCATGAAAATCAAATGAGTTTTTTAAGCCCGTTTTATGAACAAATTTTGGAGAAAATTACAAAGCTATCAAAAGAAAAAGTTCGGCTTAAATTTACGAATTACATTCATAGGAAATTTTATAAAATATTAATTGTTAAGATTTACTGTTGGGGCTAAGACTATAGTCTTAATATAAGCTGCTTGTTTAGATGCTGGAATTAATAATGATTTATTTTTATGTGTTTGACAAACAAACTGTCAGTAATTGTAACTTTTAACTATTTAATTATAATTGCAAACATATACAGCGCTAATTAAATTTTCTTCGACTTTACAGAATTCATATGTAAAAAGATATATTTATAGCTGCTGTGATGTTGTGTTCCCTTTAGTCTAAACATTTTTATGTGCTACATAATAACAATAACCTGCAGAGCCCCCAGCTCAACTTGCATATAAATTTGTAAATCGATTTTGAAAACTAACAAAACAAACTTGCCAAAATAAAAGCAAAAAAAAAAAACAAAAAGGAGACAGATGAGGGCAAAAACCAAACGATATTAATAAACAAAAATGATTTATGTGTCTGCACTGAACGACATGGAGGCTATATTGAAGACTAAAGACAGAGGTCTGAGAATTGAAGACTGAAAAACTGAGTCTGCAACAGAATCTGCTGTGGTCAGTCAGACAAAACTGTAGCAGTTGTTGTCCAAGTTGTTATCTTGGGACGTTAATCTAATCAATTGAACGGACTTAAAAAAAAACAACACAACAGCACCCTCATAATAGCTCTGCTCAGCGGCGCCTGCGCAACAGGTATACCATATAAAGGTATACTCTATATAAAGAAAGGACTGTAAGGTTGTCAGCACTTGCCTTAAACTAAACAAACTGTGTATGGATCTGGTTCTGTGGATTGGCAATCTTGAGACAATGTTCGGGCGTGTGCATGACAAATGTTTTTTGATTTATTGACAGTTTGAAGTGGACCCAGCCCAACATTATCCTCAACATTGTCAACATGGTTAGTTGGTCACGTTTCTGCTTGGGTACTTCCCAGACCCAGGACTAAATATAGGCAAAGGCATAGGCAAAAGGCACATGTACGCCACCTGCTGTGCGAATGCTGCAAACAATTTAAAAATAGCACACAAAATGCGATTATGGCACATCAAAGTATAAAATGCGCCTAACTTAGTTCAATATTGTAGGCTTTGCAATACCCTGTACGTAATAAAGTGAACAAAAAGGTTTTAGTAAAATAATTGTCATTTTGTGAGGTTTTAAATTTGTTTAAGTTTGTCTGATTAAATGACATAATCTTAAGCAATTGGAGCTCTCACATTTTTCAGTTTTTAAATCAAATTTGCCTAAATTATGGTGCATGTTTACTGATTTAATGTTTTATGTGATTTTAATATGCAATTTTATACATTTTTATATATAAAACTGTTAAAACTGACTGTCTGACCGAGTGACTGACTGATTGACGACTCACAAGCAGGCCAAACAGTAGAAGCTAGAAACCTGCAATTTGTACTGTAGATTCATATTATATCGTAGATGGGCACTCTGCAAAAATGTTCCCAAAAATATATTTTAAAGTGGGTGGAAAATGCATTTGAAAATTTTATGAAAATCTCAACTGGAGCATTCTGGTGGCGCAGTAGATTACAATAATATTGAAATTGTATAAAAGTTTATTTATTATTTATTGTAGTTTTTGAGGTGGAACGCACGCCGGGAGAGCTAGTGAAATATATAAGTATCGTACCAAGGAAATTTAGGTTTGGGAACACTTTTATTAAAATAATATTATAAGGATATGTTTGTAGGGTATCTGAAAGTCAAGCACACATTTTGACTTGTTTTTCCTTCTGTTTTTTGTTTGATTTTTTTTTTTTTTACATTTTGCCTGTAATCTGAGCGGCCTACAAAGCGCGGGAACCACCCAACAAATATCAGACCGCCCAAATACATTGCTTCCGCAGTTGAACGCTGGTTCTTTGAAATATTATTATTATTATTTTTTTTTGCTTTTTTTTTTTTTTGAGTATTTCCCACTGATTTCTGTTGCAGGTGTCGCCTGCATGCACACTTGACATAATGTTGTTGCCAGTTGGCGGCACATTTCATTTCATTTTGGAATTTATTGTGCGCCCCTTCGTTGAATTCTATATAATTTTATTGCCGTTTGTGTGGGCGTGCATTCAGTTATGGTTTCTTGTTCAGTTTTTCGTTTTTTTTCCCTTATTTATGATAGTCGTATTGCGAAATGAAGCAGTTCGAGTATGCATATAAGGTAAATACTATTAAAAGCACAAATGTCATTGATAAAGTCAAGATTTAAGTGCAACTACAAATATTTTAAGGAATTTTTTAATAAATAATGTAGAATTTTATAAATATCTGCTTAAACTCCATAAAACCTCAATCAAATCATGAACTGTATACACTTATATAGGTATAACCATTTCTTAGTATAATCACAGCTATTAAAAATGGCAAGGCAAAAACGCCTTGAAGAAATAAATTTCATATCTCAAACTGTAACATTCAGCACTCAATCAACAATCTATCGAGCACATCAATCAAACAAATAGTGGAACGAATAGAAAGCACTAAACAAAGTCAACATAACCTCAATTTGCTTATAGTGGCATCAGCTTGGCAAACTTCCCTAAATACAATATAATAAGGCGACAGGCAGGACGCGTAGAAGAGCAAAGAGAACGACAATAAAGCAATAGAAACAAAAACAAAGAAGAAACTAATCAAGCTGAACTATAATATAAACGCGGAACAACAACTTGGACATAATAAATAGAAAAATAGAAAATTATGATGGAAAATTATGACTTAAGTTGGCGACGTCGTCGACTCTAACGTGAACAAAAGTCATTTATAAAGCGAAATAGACGACAAAAACAACAACTTGGCGAAATGGAACTTGATGGAGAGGGAGGGGAAATAGTATAATGGTTATGGTCAGTTGTGGTCATTATGGCTGGAAACTTTGGGGTCGCATATTAATATTAAATATACTCGTATTTCCAACATTTCTTTTTCGGAGTCCGCTGAAAGTGCCCGCAAATAAAACTGGCACGCAAATTGTTAATTTTTCATCAGACAGACAGACGAATTATCGGACATGAATAGACTGGACTATTAAGTAAAAAGATAGTTGAAGCATTAAGATCAGCTTTCTTAAAGTTTGAATATGAATTCCGGTGAAATTATCAGTGAATTGAATTTAGTTTGAATTTATTAAAATGCAGAAAACAAGATAAGACTTTACATGGCCGATGGGATTTTTAGTGTAATTAATAAGGTATTTTTAAAATTGTAATTTTTAAGAAATTGCATAACAAAGTTTAACATAATTATAAAAAAAAAATAAAATAAATTAATATGTCTTGCCAAGACATCAAAGTGACTGAATGATATAATTTTAATTTTTAAATATATGTAGTTTATTAAATTAAAACAATTCAAAGCTATTTCTTCTATATTTTATTTGAATACATTATTTTATTTTATATTTGTACTGATTTTATTTTTTTTCGTTTATTTTTGAATTTAGCTTCAAGTGTTTTTATTACCAAACAGAAGTGTTAAACATATACTATATTAAAATCCATTAATTTAACTAATTTTAATAATCCAATTTCTATACAACTTAAGCCCTTACTATAACAAAAATCATAACTACACAACATACTTATATAAACTTTCAAAGCGATAATTTACAATGCACATAATATTTTCGAGTTTTTTAATTCCCATTCGCCATTTGCTTTGTCAACTTTCAACTTAAAAAAAAAAAAAAATAATACAAAAATAAAAGCAAAATATCTCTCTGTGTTATGCATATCGTGGACCGAACCAAAATCCGTACTCATTGCCAACTCACACACAAAATGGCAGAAATGGGATTTTCAAACATATCGCATATACAAAATGCAAACATGTCTGGCAAACACAAATCCCATAAATGTTTTTCGGAACCCCTCCCCAACTTTGGATTGGATTGGGGGGTCTTTGGAGTAGTGATAAAAACTTGCAAAAAATATTTTCATATGTGAAAATGTGTAAAGTGTAAAAGTTTCTACCGTTTGCTGCGGGTTTTATTTTCCATATATATACATATATTTTTTTCTTTTATTATTTTGTTTGTAATCTTTTTTTTTTTTTGCTTATTTCCTATTTTCACATTGTTTGTGTTTTGTGTATTTCTGTTTGCACTGTGTCTGTCCCGACTGTCTGTCTATCTAAGCTGTCGCTGTGTGAGCATCAGGTGCCGTGGCAAAAGAAATTACAACAAATCCATTTGTGAAATTGCAAACAGAGACAAAACCACGACGATGACGACGCCTCCACCGCCAACGCGCTTATCCGGTTGCCTTTGATAGTCTCCTCTATTTCAATTTTTCCCATTTTTTTCTTTTTTTTTTTTGGTTTGTATGTGCTTTTTGGACTGCTCTTTTGCCTGGCACTGACATCAGCACTTGGAGCAGCACTTTAAGAACCATAGACGTTCTAGCTGGTCGGTGCTAACCAATTACATGGCTGGCCAGTATGGCGTTGCGCTCCTGTCATTATGCACTCAAAAATCAAGATGGAAGGCACTCGCTGCCTGTCATTTGCCTGGGCAAACATTCATCTTACTAAAGTTGGCCAGTCAGCAGGCCAACAATGCACTCAAATGCCCGGCCGTACACTTTTGTAGCACCTCCGACTCCTCCGACTCCTGCAGCTCCTCCGTTGCCAGCCAAGCACAGCGTTGAGACATTCATCAATTTGTTAAGCGAAACCAAACAAAAAAGCGAAATTGAAACGAACATTTTTCGTGTTGCTGCTGCTGCTGTTGCTGCAGCTTGCATATAAATTTGCAAAAATAAGTGCAGCTCCTGGTATCCAGCTCAGAGCTCTGCCAGTTCTCCCAGCTCTTGCAGCTCCCGACAGGACAGCAAACTACACACGTCAAATTTCAAACAAGTTCGGCCGCCGCAGGACATGCAACAAACGGCAGCAAGCAGCACCCAACTACCGTGTCCGTGTCCGTCTCAGTCTCCGTGTCTGTGTCCCTGTCCGTATCCGTATTCGTATCCGTGTGCTCACAGGCTGCATAAAAAGACTGCCAAAAGGAGTTTTGGACTTCTAGACAAGCTGGTTTGAGGTACTAGCTTCAGGTGGGTGGCCATTTTTTTCACCATTTTGTTTTTGTAAGCGCTTTCTGCCTGCCATCATGGCATAAGACAACCCTAAAAAAGGAGCAGAACGGTGCAACAATGAAATGAGCCAAAGGAATGTGAGCCGAACATAGTTTGGGATCTACAACATCCACTATTAGTACAACTTGTGCTGGTCTGGCCAAAAGTTTATACCGTCTGTGAAATATGCCTCAACTTTAATGCTCCTTAAAGTCTACAAAGTTTTGTGAATATCTGGCAAGCAAATGAGAAAGTAATTGAATATGTTATGCAACTAAATATGGTAGTAAAATCCTCAGCGAAACAAAAAATATATAGCGCATGCGAATAATAATAAAGAACTGTTTTAAAAAATTCTTTAAATAAATATAATAAAATAAAATATGAAAACATACAGTTGCATATAGCATTTTATTTAAACTATAAACTTCAATATAAATATAAGCAGCAAGTATTAAATATTCATAACAAATGTTGTTTTTTTTTAAATAAGATATGCGCAGTTTTTAACAAATATTGTAGAATAAACTGTTCGCCATATAAATTTGTGTTTACACTGTGCATAATAAAAGTTTAAATTTTACACAAATATATACACCATGCATGTGATTTGTTTCGGTCGACAAAAGGAAACAGCAAAATGACGCTTGACGCACTTGTACGGTCGACAAAAAGAGAATGTAAACTATTCACCAGGGCCGTCTTAAGGGTATGGTACACTGGGCCCGAGTGGTATGGCCCTGCGTATTCAAAAATCTTAGTTCTTAGAGTAGTTCTTAGGCCCCGCTATCGAGGGGCCTCACGGAAACCTTTAGACGGCCCTGGACAAACGGCGTCTTATTTAAAAAACTACTTACTTATAGTTTAAATAGGTCCTGTTTATTATAGATATTGATAAGACCATCTATATTTTAAAATGATTTTAATATAATACTAACTCACTTTATTAGTTTATAGTTCAAAATGCTAATTTTTGTTGACTTAACTTATTGGGCCATATTATAGGGCCCTTTTTGTTGAATTCAATTGACACTGCAGATTTTCAAATACTTAATTTTTGATGAATTTATGTCAGCGTATATAATATACACATACATTTTACATATATAAAAATATCTGTTGAAAAACAATTTCATGTATATTATGTGGCTCTAAAAGTTTTTTGTCTGAAACAATAAAGGCAGCAACAGCTCGCAACGTACAACTTTCTGAATCTCCAAGCCCCTATCCAAACTAAGCTTTAGCTAGTGACTGCCCCATTCCTTGGCCACCAACACCAACTGCCGTGTAACATAGTTTGTAGGAGAGAATGTTGACTATAAAGGTAGAGTTGAAGGGAGCTAGCTAGCTAAAGAAGAAGCACACGTTAGTTTGGGGAATTGCAAATAAATATTTCAACTGCAGTTGCAGATTATTTTAGTGCAGCGACTGCTCCAAAAGTCGTAACAATGAGCAGAATGCGAATGTTCCAAATGTTGGCCCAGCAAAAATACAGAAAAAGTACAGGGAAATAAAACTAAAATAAAATAGAATACCAGAAACAGAGCAAACATGACCAAACTGCTGAGACAAGGACAATGCTCTGGCAAACTAGAAACAACTCAGCTTAGATTTCTCCGGGGAACTATGATAAAGTGTGCACCATGGCAAACGGCATAATGAAGACAAATAGAGAAGAGAGTTTAGTTTTTGCTTGTTGGCTTGCCTTGGCTTTTGCCTTTGATAATTTCAATTTATTTGCCTTCGATTCACAACTCTGAACTACAAACTTGCTCACTTTCGATTCACATTGTAGTTCCTCAAGTAGATACCAGCAACGGCCTCCTGAATGCGCCTGCGTCGCTTATCCTGCAACAGGAATGAGAGTAAATTCTTGGGATTCAAGCCGCGTGCGGCCTGGCGTTCGAGTAGTGCCAGCTCATCCTCGACAATATCCTCATCACGATCCTCGTTGTTATATATAATCAATGGTGGTGATGGGGCAGCAGTTGCTCCAACTGAAATCTCCGACTCAGCGTTATCAACTGCACTGATCGGCTCCGAGTCATCATCCAGAATATTACCCTGGGTCAGAAGATCAACAATGGGTATGCCACTGCGACGATTCTCATTATTACGTCCGGCACCACCTCCGGCAGCAGGAGCGGCAGCTGGAGCAGCCGGTGCAGCGGGAAAAGTGAGATTCTGCGCATTGTTGGGGTTAACGATGATAATGGAGGGTGAGCCATTCTTAAAGTATTCCGATAGACCAGGAATGTTGAAGGGTGGAGTGTTTGGCTGTGGCAATGGATATGGATATGGATAGTAGTTGGGATAATGCTGGTGGGGATGATGATGATGATGTCTGTCGGAGCCAATATCCGAATTTGGATGCACAATAATTATAGGTTGCTGTGGTTTGCCTTCATCTCGTTTATGCCAAAACATACGTGGTTGAAGCAGAGGAAAAGCTGTAAAAAATTGAGATTATAATAATATTTGAAAGAAATTCACCACCAAAGAGATTTACCTCTTGAGGCGTCTCCTGATCCGCTTTGATTGGCAGCTCCAAAGGCCACACAGATGGTGAAGAGCAGCAAACTCAGGATAAACTTGTTGAACATCTTTGAAGCTTCAGTGGATGATGACTGTGCTCTAAGACTCGATTAGAACTGGCTTATATAGCACCTGTAAACTGTCTACTTTCCAAGATCCATTTCACTGTAATTTCGCCAAAGCGTTAAGTGCTAAATTTAGGCTTGTTAATATTATCACCTCGTAAATCAATTTCGAAGCATTGTCTGTTTATTGCAATCGTAAAATGTTTCTAATCTGAACTGTTCATATACTTGTATTCTTATTGGCTCGACTCTTTGACCGAGTTTATGTTTATGTTCAGCATTTGTTTTTATTTTTTTTTGGCTTTCATGATCGATTTAGCATAGAGCTGATAGTCGCAACAAATTCCATTTAGATTTATCTACACTGGGCACTAATTTGATTAGTTTACGAGTAGAGTAGATATTTATGGTTTGCTTTTGGCCTGCAATTGTAGGCCAAATGGATAATTTGCAGGGCTGACAGAGTCCATTGGCCTCTAGGCCACATCTTGTACATTGAACTTGAGAGATTCTGTGTCTCATCATTCGATTTTAGAAAGGTGCGTTTCTTTGACACAGATGTGATCCAATTCAGACACGCGAATGTTTATCAGAGATCAATGAGGCTATTGAAGACACATGCCAAAAGTTTAATGAGAAAGCTGTTTATAGTACTATAAAAATACAAAAAACAAATAAAAGGAAGGGTCTAGTATTTGTTTATGGTAGCAGGTGCAATAAAATATCTAAAAGAAAAGTTGTGTTTATTGAATATTAGAAAGTAGTGAAAGAATATTTAAAATTTCATAATTCTTATTATTATTACTTATTATTTAAAGTTACTTTTTATTTATTATAATTCTCTATAATTTATTATTATTTGTTAAAATTATTTATTTTTTACAATTTATTATTATTTATTTATTGTTTCATTTTAAAAGTTCTCAGTACTTGCAATTAATTTCCAATATTTTGTTTACCCAAATTTAAAAATAATTTTCTTTTTTAATTTCATAAAAATTGAACAATAGTTTTCTATTTAAATTTTTATAGCTAATATTCAAAATTTGGAATATACCATGATTTTTAAATAACAATTTAAATTAAATAATTATTTCATAATTTTAAAATTTATTTAAAAATTAAAAGTTACAATATATTATTTCAATAAAAATAAAATTTAAAATTTCCTCGGTTTGGAGTATACTGCAGCCTGAATTGGTATATCTAAAATTTTCACATTCATGTAAATATTTTTTTTAGCTTTAATCTTTAAAAACTCATAACTTTCTTTTGCAACCCCTTTTTTTAGGGTATACACATATTATAAACAAATCCAAGGTACTCAAAAAAATTCAAAATATGATTGAATATTTTCAATTTATCTAGCCGTTCGTTAGTTAGAGCTATCATCAAATGTTCCTTATTTTTATCCCTCCCAATATCAATTTCCTTTTACGTTATCCCTATAATAAATCCATTTCCTTTCTTACGGCTGAGTAAATACTTGCTTATGCCATGGCAATGTAAAAACTCACCAAACTAAAAAGTAAATGGCAAACAGCAAATAATATCAAACAATATCCGTTGGCATATACGAGTAATAAAAGTGAAAGTCGCTGTCGTTGCTTCCTCATCCTGTGCAATCAGAAACCGAAAGCAACAATAAATCCTAGATACACAAAAAGTACAGCCACATGAGGTAAATATTATTTAAAAAACCAAAACACGTAGGCAACACAAAGTACAAATCGCACTCAATCAAAATCACCTCAAGACCACACACACACACCAGCGAAAGCTTAAAAGATGAAATCCAAAGGCAGTTCAAGAACTGTATGGGTGGTTCAAGGATGTTTGCAGGAGCACCTCCTTAGCCAGACTGCCAGCAGCCGTAAGCAAAAATAAATAACAAAATGAAGAGAAAAAATAAGAAAGATAGCAACAATTGAAGCACAGACAGGATATTCAACATAGAAAACTGTCATGTACGAGGATTTAACAGATTTAAATTCTATTTGGCAAACGGCACGAGGATATTGTGAATGCACACATCCTTTGGATGACCCGCACCAGATACGCCTCAGAAATTGTCATTTAATATTGACCAAAGGCTTTCAACTAGGCAACCACTCGTGTTTTTGGGGTCTAATACGATTGCCACACGCCATGTAGCAAGAACAGATGCAACTGCCTTATATATAGTATATACATATATCCAGGCACTTAGCCCACATTTAGTGGTGCCTTGTCCATGTGCAAATATTTATCGATTGCCATGACAATCCAATTCGTTATGCTTAAAACTACGGGCGCCATATGTCCAGCTGCTCTCAAGGTGCCAATTCATACACAGAGTGGGTTGAATCTGTCGAGTTACCTTTTTGCGATATTAAATGAAAAATCAGCACCTGTTTCGTGTACCTGTGCCTGCAACTTCACCTGGTCTGGCCTATTTTACATGTGTGTGCCAGCATTTTTAACGTAAATTGCCAGAAAAGACAGATTGGGTAACTAGTAGAAAACTGGATGCTCTGGAACACCTCAGTTCAATTGGTTTTTCGAAAAGAGGGTAGCAACTTGTATAACAAGTGTTCTTTTGTGGCAGGTTCAGGAGCTGACTGTGCATTCATTAAGAGCCTTAATTAAACGTCTTTTGGGGTCGTGCACACTTCTCGAATCAAATGTGTTAATTTGCTGAAATGTGGAGGCAAAGAACGACAAACTGACAAGTCAGTATATTGACAATATATCGAGAAAAATATAAACTGAATCAACTACGGGTTAGCAATAATTGAAATTTAATTATAGTTATCGTTTGCTAACAATAAATATAAAACGAAATTCACACTGCATTTTGCACATTTTCAGGAGTATTTTTAATTAATTTCGTATAATAAAATAACTCAGGAGAATATTCAGGAAAATATTATTTTTATTGCAGGTAAACTTTAAGAATATTAATATTTAAATTATCAAAAATATCAATTATTTGAAAGCATTCTAAACGTTGACAATATAAAATCCAAAAAAAAATTTCTACATTAAATAATTATATAAAAATAAGCAACAAAGACTTTTATTTATTGTTTTTTATAAAAGCTCATGCTAAATAGTTACCAAATAAATTAAATTGCTTTTTGTTCAGTCACTTTTCAAGCAATTATTTAAATTGTGCAGAGTTCAGACAATAGCATAAACCTTGAGATAAAATTTAAAAAAATTGCTTTGTGCTATTATATTTACAATACATTTCAAGACATCTGCAATTAATTAAGTTAAAATTAGATATTATAACATATGTAACAAAAGAAAACAGAAGCCTAACATTAATTTGCGACATTTTTGAGAAATTAAGTTTTAAAAAAAAATTTCATTTGGTTTCTTTACAAAAAATTGTGATTGTGAAAAGCAAAAATTGTTTATTTATTTTTTTTATTATATTTTATTTGTCTCTATATATATATTATGCTAGCCCTTCAGCCCTTCAAATTACAATGTCTGCTTATGGCTAGTTATTATAATTCCAGTATTTTCGAGCGTTTTAGCAACTGCTTCTTAACTGTAAAATTTTCTTATTTGGTTAAATAAATAAATAAATTTGTTAAACCAAACATTTATAAATATCCTATATAAAAAAAATTCAATTTATATACAATAGATTACAAAGGAAAATGTAAATAATTATTTACTATTTAATATTTAATATACTCGTGATCATTTTCTTTTGTATACATTTGTTTTTCAACGCAAAAGTAAATTCCCTCAGTTGACTTATCCGCTTAGGCTACCAAATATATATTTTAAAATTCCATTTGTAGGCAGCAAGAAGACATTTTGTGGCAGAGTCTCTCCAGCTGCTGCTGCTTCTGCTGCTCGAGTGACATTTGCTATTTCTACATGCGTTAGAAAAAGGCATTTCCAGCCCATTTCCGGCGTGTTACGTGTGTGCGTCTGTGTTTTGTGTCGCGTTGCCATTAAGCATCCGCCGCTGGACAGCAGCTCCCACTCTCTCCCTCTGCTTGTGTTGCAGATCCTTGACGTGCCCGGAGAGCAGCAACAACAGCACTCTCAGCTGCCACTCAGCACAAATTTTCGGCAGCAGGCTTTTCCGGTTTGCCCAACAGCGGAGTCTTGCGATTCTTGCTCGTATATACTATGTGCTGCCTTCTGGCTATCAGCTCCGCTTTGCCCCCTTAAGGCTCACTCTAGTTCAATAAGGATTTCCGTTTCAATTCGTGCGCTGCGCCATTGTTGCTGTCGCTGTCGAAGTCGCTGCCGCAGTCTCTGCTGACGTCGCTGCCTTGGTGGCGTTGTCCATTTTCATTTGTCGAATTTTTCACTTTGACGACCTTTTGGGGCAGGAGGGGGCACAACTTTTTACACTTTTAGCAACAATTTTCGTTGGCATTCGCCTTTTGCCTTTTATTATTTATTTATTTATTTTTGTGCTGATTTCATGCGTTTGCCTTGCGACTTTTCGGCTGCTTTTTGTGCTTGATTTGCTTTCCAATTTTCAATGTGTCACTTTATGAGCGGGACCATTAATCAAAAAACAAAAAAAAAATATATATATATATATAAAAATACACAAAGAAAGACCTGAAAAGAGCGTCAAGAAATTATTGCTTAAATAAGCGTGTTTTTGTTCCTTACTTTAGGTTAAGAGAAAGAGAGACCTTGTGTGAAATGAAGCGACCACAAAAATCCTCTGAGTTGGCAATTCTGAAAAAGTTTTTCCTCTTGTTATATTGATTTTGTTTTTCATGCGTCATTTGGCGGGCAGAGCGTTTTGCATGCAACATCATACAAAATGACACGCCTCAATGGAATCTTGAGTGCATAATTTATAGTGTTTTAGAGCAATGAGCGCCACATTTAAAAAACAACAAATCAATTACAAGAGAGGCTGGCAAAATGACGCTGTCAGAGCTTCGAGTCAACATCTGAGTTTCAATGTGTGGGAGAAAATCTGTGACAAAGACAATGCCTATAGAAATGTTAAAAAAAAAAATTTAGCTTTAAAGAAAATGCTCTTTCTTTTGGAATTTGTTAGAAATACTTTATTCTAAAAACATATTTATTTGCTACATCAACCAAAATGTTTATTATGATTCAACTTTTCCAGACAATTCTTAGCTTAATTTCAGTTTTTATGACTTAGCTTCTAAGCAGTGTATAATTATTATTTTGAGCAAATCTAAGCAGAATATACAGATATTTTTTATTTCCTTCTTTTATAAATATACCAATAGTTTTTTTACCTTCAATAATATTCAATTAATATTATTAATTTTTTTCAAAATTCTCTGTTAGCTTTTCAACGTTTTTTTAACTCATTAAAATATTACCTTGTTTTATTTAAATATCTCTATTTATAAACTAATGCAAAGTCGTTTTAATTCATTTATATTAAATGCTCAGCTGCATTACTTAAAATAAATTTCCATATAATACTCTTCATTCATTCTTTTCAGCAACCATTCACCATTTATGCATTATACAATTTCGCTATCAAATTCTGTGTCACATTTGTTATTTTTACACTTTTATAGTACTATTAACAATGCCATCCATAAAGTCATACTACCCATTCATTTTAGAGAACAACAAACTCCATCCAGCTGCTACTTTGTTAGTCGCAATCTTCAAAGACAACACACACACACATACACAAATTCAAATTCACAAACGCATCTGGCAAGTGGCAAAAACAGAAAAAAAAAAATAAAAGAGAAAAAAATTAAATTTAAAATAGCTCTGGTACGAGTACAACATGTCGTATGCGGAATGGGGCAGGCCAAGACCAAGACCAAGACCTAACGATAAAGATAAAGACAAAGACATCGTCGTTGTTGTTACCGCCATTGTCGCATTTCTTTTTCAAGTGTCAAGTGTCAACGCCAAAATGATTAGGTAGGCGTTACCAACAACAACAACAGCAACTAGTTCTCTTGACTCCCTTGTAGGCGTGTTTCTTGTATTTCTTGTATGCTACTCTGCCCCGAAAAGCTATTAAACAGAAACAGGACAGACAGACAGACAGACGGACAGACAGACAGACTGGATAGTCGAGCCAATCCTCCTCCTGCTTACAAATCTTTGGGCACTGTCAACGCCAGCTGCGATTTAAGTTTAAGTTCCCAGGTCTCCAAGGTATGGGTCCAGCTGCAGTTTGCTCCAACTTCAGTTTCCATTTAGCATTTTAGTTTATTGTTGCAGTTTTGATTTCAAAATATTATGACGACTCTTAAATTTATAACTTCACAGCAAAACTTATTCAACTTGAAATTGAAATAATTTTTAGCACTTTTGTGTGTTCTGTTCTCTGGTCTGTGGCTTTTTAGTTTGTCTGCCAGTTGAGCAATGCTTTTTATACATTTTATGTCTTCATCATTCATATTTATGCATTTTTATTTTAATTTCGACTAGCACTTGGCTCTTCTAACTAGTCGCGACTCCACCCACTCCATAAGGTGCCACAAATAACCAGGCGGCATCTTTCGTGCCCCATATGCGTGGGGGCGTGTACTTTAGCCCCTGGCCCCTGAAACAGCCCCAGACCCCATCCAATTCACAGTTCCAACCCCAGTCTTAGCCTTTGCCTCAGGCAATTTTGACAGCTCTTCGGCGAGTGTCTGTCTGTCTGTCTTTCAGTCAGTCTGTCTGTCTGTCAGTCGTCCGGCGAATCGTTCACATTTATGACTGTTAGGGCCAAAGGTTTTTGCGTTTTATGTGCTAAAATTGTTGTGCAAAAAGCAAACGACATGGCCAGAGAATTGTAATGCCAGTCCAGGTTGTTAAATGTAAGCACAGTGACTTTACAGATGGGTACAGAGTAGGTACATTCACATATATGTTACGATATATATATATATATACACATATATAGAAAACTGTAATGATAACTTGGGCAGCTGACTAAAGTTAGTAAGAAAATTCATACATTTGCTACAATTTTAGTAATTGTTCAAACTACTTACGAAAAATTTAAACAATATTTATCCAAGTAAGTCAGTCTGAAAATATGAATAATTAACTGTGATATAAAAAATAAATAACACTACTTAACAAATTTTATTTAAATCGAGGGGGCTGGGCTCTCAGAGAGTTTTTTTGATGTATTTTGGAGCGCAGATTTCAAAGATGTAAAGTTTTTCTTTTTCCATAAAATAATTTTAAAAAAGCCTCAAAAAACTTGTTTTTTTTGGCAGTATTTCGACTTATTTGTTTTATCTACATCAGATCTTATTTTGATAAAAAAAAAAGCTTAACACATTTCAACTAGATAATTTTCCAAAGTGATGAACAATGTTAATTTTTCTTTGAGTCTTTTTACAAATTGCTGAAAACCTACCACACTTACTGTTTGAATTTGGTCATATTTATTTTTTTAATATTTGTCAAAGATTTATCCAATATATAAAATCTTAAAAAAACCTTTTTAGTTTTGAAAGAGCAATTGAAATTCAACAATTTTTAAAAAAAGCAAAAAAAGTTTACTTTTTCCAACTTTGAGTGCATGTAGTATCTTTAATTCTTATTTGATCCGCATAAACGGCATACTATAAGAAAGAAGTTACCAGTATCTACTTAAATGTGTTGATCTTTTTTAGATCAAATACGATCTGATGTAGATAAAACAAATAATTCAAAATACTGCCAAAAAAAAAATTTTGCGGTTTTCTTGAAAATCATTCTTAGAACCAAGAAATGGCTTACATTTTTGATATCAACGCCTTAAAATTCCTAAAAAAAAATCGATGACAGCCCAGCTCTGTGAATAAAAATAAAATAGACCCAGCAACCTTTTTTTCTGTAAGCTAGTGTAATATAAGCAAAATATTGCATTTTAGTCAAGAACATTTAATTCATTTAGATTAATTATTGTGTTTAAAAAAAAAGTTATGCTGATATTTCGTTCAATTTTATTAAATTACTTCATTTTCTTTATAAGTTTGAAAACAATACCCAATTATTTATATTTAGGGTTTTGTTTTTTATCTATCTTTAAAATCAAATTTGTAAAATCCTTAATAGTCCCACGGGCGTTCATATTTAATTACTTGAGATAGATATTTACATAACTATTTTCTGCAAAGACAAAATCATTTAACACTAAAATAAAAAAATAAAATCGGCTCTTAAACATAGATAAACTAAATAACGGCCAAGTAGAAGTCTTATAAATTTGCAAATTACTCTAAATAAATTAGTACTACATTTAACTAAAAAAATTGCTCTTTCAACTATCACTATCAGTGACAAAGTTCTGCATAATATTAATAATTTATAAATATTAATAAAAAAAAATAAATATAGTTGCATTACATACATGTTCACATATTACCATATTTAGATTTATCAACTTATCATCTCCCTTGATCAATAACTCAAAAAATAAAAAAATAACACTTTTCACATGAACTTCCCTCCTTATTTGGACACTATGTAAGAGGTATGGTCGTCGTTTATTTTACGTCTAATCATCAACTGCAATTTGCACGACCTCACAACCTACGCAAAAAGCAAACATTTCACACTTTCAGGCACAGGGCGATTATTATGCCCAAGCCCAACAACGACGACAGGAGTTCAGCTTTTCCATTTACATGGCCATAAAATATAAGCCAGCCAGGGCAGGCAAATGCAAAACTTTCGCTGGCAAAGCAAAAATTCCCAGAGCCATAATTTTTCACAAAACGTCTCCGACGCCGCATAATTGCAGCGTAATTTTTGCGCATTTAATTTCAACGTCTGGCCATGGAGCTCTCTAAACCTTAACCTTACCCAAGAAGTTAAAAAACTAACTGCAGACGTTATTTGGGGGATACTGAAGAGGTCCACAGATTGTCAGACTAGCAGACATAGCCAAAGAATACAAAAGTCGTTGAATATTATTATATTATATATATACTATGCACGCATGTGACGATTTTTGCATTTCTTGTTATACTTTAATCCGAAGGCGAAAAGTGCATGCTGAGTTTTTGAAATGTATCTGACATCAATTTTAATATAAGCACTTTTGGTAATCTTCTTGATATTTAGCACACTTTTATGATGTTACTGAAAAATTTAGAAAAAATATTTTTACTTTGTGATTGAATCAAAACACTATTCGTATAAGAAAATAGGTATAAAAATAAGGCTTTTTTCAAGCCATACCTGGAGCCTAAAATAAAATAGGGACTATAATTTATTATTTTTTACCTGAAAGCCAATAGAAAAAACTTAAATACAGCATCTTTTCTTTTAGCTTAACTGTAATTTAGTTGAACAAAGTATTTTTTTGAAATTAGACTTTATTTTTCGAGTAGTCAAACAGTGGCCTAAAATGGGCTACCCTTAACATGATATAAATTGCTATGTAATATTTAAGCAATTACAAATTTATTAATTTACATTATTATTATTGCTATTTTACTCAATTCCCCACAAAAGTGCAATATTCTTAATTGGAAAAACAGAGTGTATCACAGTCGGGTGCATTCTAAATGGCAACATTCTTGTTTTCTTATTTATTTTCTTTATTCCTTTGCTTAGTTTCCAAAAACGACCTCTGTGACCCGAGCGACTTGTGCGACTTTTGTATGCAATTAACAAAAAACACAATACAAAAATTTGTTAGTACAACATTTTGCACTTTTCGTTGTTGTTTGTTGTATTTGTTATTGTCTTGCTTCTCGTCTGCTGCCTTTGACCATGAGATGCTCTTTTCACAACTTTGTAGTGGGGTATAATCCCAAAATAGACTCATTAAAAAAAAACTGAAAAACGATTTTCAACATTTTCTCTAAAAAATGTTAATTGGTTAATTAAAAATATGGTCTCTAAAAAATATTTATTGGGGAGTTTTAAGTAACATTATTAATATTATAACATATCTAAGTATTTAATAATTTATATTTCACATATATTTTCAGTATTCCTGATAAAACTTAGCGGATTTAATATTTGAGGGAAAAAACATTGATTCAGCATTTTGTAATTAAAATAAGTATATAATAGAAATTTAATATATTTAAAATTGTCGAAAAAAAATTTTAAAAAATTATGTGTGACTTTTTATATATTGTGGTTTTTTGTAATTTCTTTCATTTATTTTCTAAAGTCTGTAAAATATAGAAAAAAACAAATATAAAATTATAAAGATTGAGAACTTAACATATCCATATCTTGAAATATTAACATAAGTTACAATATATATATTATCTTCACCTCTTCAACTTATAGGGTATACAATTTTCGATCCAATTTGAACACTTTCATTTGTAGTTCCTCCCTCTTAATTTTCATGTGGCAAAAACTGCGTCCATTATACAAAAATATTTCCGCAAGTTTTTTTCTCGTCGTCACTTTGCAGCATTTCAATGATAAAGTGTTTTTTGTGTAGCTGCCGCCATCGCATGGCACGAAAAATATATTAAAGAAAATGTTAAAAATTGCTAAAATGGTTTTTCTATTGTTCTGTGGTCGCTGCCTGCATTTTTTTTCTCTTTTTTTTTTATTTTTTTGTGTTGCCAGACCTGCAGTAAAAAATGCCTGGCAAAAAATTGTTTATTACATTTTTAGCTGCTATACAGAGGCGCACGGTAGAAAATTTATGCCCGACATTGAATGGTATGCAAGGCAAGGCCCCAGGGGAGTTTTGGCCAACTGCAGGGGCCCGGACTCTTCTGGTAGCCGGCCAAGGGCAGCTTTTGGCCCTGACGCTGCGCCTGTGCTAAATTATGGCATATATATATATATATATAGTATAAATGAATATATATATATATATATTATTTTTTTGGTGGCAGTAGATGGCATTGAACTTTAGTTGAATGTCTTTTACGCTGACTAGGATATGAAAAGGATGCGAATTTTGAACTCATTGCGACTGTGACTTGGGCAAGGTATTTACTATTAAGGAATGAACAAATTCAAGGAAGCTTGTTAAAGTCTTAAATTTTTGTCTGAAAAAATTTCAATGACTTTGAAGGTTAAAATACGATAAAAAAAAAATATAAACTAATAAATTATTTATTTATTTACTTATTAGAAATGTTAAGCCATCATAGAAATAGTAACATAAATAAGCACAACATAAAATAATTTCTTAAATTTCAACTAATTGTCTTTCTTCTATTAAAAAAATAATTAATTTTAAAATAAAGTTATATACATTCAAAAGTCTTTTGTTATTGTTATGTTATTTAAATAATAATAAATATTAAATTAAATTTAATGTTCAAAACTTACTTAAAACTTTTAAAGAGATGCTTAACAATTTTTTTTTAATTTATGAGGTCGGAAATGTATAATTCAACGTTTATACATTTCCTGTCTACATTTCTAAATAAACCTGGCATTAGAATCTCAGAATTTCTAAGTCCTAGTTCATTAATTAATATACTTGAAATACTCTTTAATATTATTATTATTATTTTTTTAAATTTGCAATAAGCGCAATGCTATAGAAAATGCATTTTGTTTAATTTATTTTTCTTATAAATCAGAAATAAAACATATAATTCTAGTAACTACAAATTTCTTAAAAATTACTTTCTATTAATATATATATATATTATTGTTATCGATTTTAAATTTTTTCCAATTGCCCAACTTATTTACATTTAGTGACTGTGTTTTTGCAAATTTCCTTCCCTCTTCTAGTCGCTACACTCGCTTCAGTTCCCACATAAAATATCCATAACATTAACCACAATTACTATGAAATTGTACACCCAAAGAAAATTGCAAAAAGATTAAAAAAAAAATGCAATTGCTTTTGTTGTTGCTGTTATTGTAGACGCCCACAAAGCCCAAATTAAAAAATGGTTAAAAAATATTTTTCTATTAATTTTGCCAAGTTGTCCTTTTTTTTTGTGGCGCTGGTGCTGGCGTTGGCGTCGTCAACATGTGTTGCATGTGGCAATTAAATGCCAGGCTACACACAACAACAGCAACAACAGCAAAAAGAAAGCAAAATGTTGCAACAACAACAACAACTAAGATTGCATGTTGGGGCTGCTGTTGCCTGTTGGGCGCGTAATAATTTTTGGCTCGGAGTTTCGCGTCTTGGAGTGCAAATAAAATGCCGCTTTTTAGTGACTCCGTTGGCGGCAGACGTCGGGCAGTTTTGAAGGGGGAGTGTGAAAATAATATGAGCAGGCCCCAGGCAACGGTACTTCTAGAGGACCTATACCGAAGGAGTGCTGAGTAGAGAGTGGGAGATTTGAGATGGGAGATTCTATGCCCAGGCATAGAAAACTAAATGAATGACATGCCAGGGCGTCTGCAATTTCTGTCTGCAACTGCCTGCAAGGAAGTGGGGGGCAGGAGGATTGCTACACTGCGGCAAAGTGTGACAAGAGGGGGAACTCTTGCAACTGGTAACTTGTAACTGGGAACCGTGCAACTTGCGGTCCAACGCCTGCCAGGGACCGTCTGCGGCGCTGGCTTCAATTAATTTTCGACTTGGTTATTGTTTGCGGGTGTTAATGGTGCGCCTTATCAATGCAACAAGATGAGAATGGAAAGGGGCAAACAGGGGGGCTAGGGAAAGTTGAAGGCTAAGTCTGAGACTGGAATGGTGTTGCAGTTGCCTTAGGTTGTGGGTTATGTAGCAGCAACTCGGCTACTGTTGACACTGCACATTACCAACCAGCTACATAGAATTTATCCTGAAGCTACATTTTGTTAAGTGTTTTTGGTGGCATTTGTTGTCTGCAAAAAGAAAATAGTATTCCAGTTATTTCCAAGTAATATCATAATTCTGAGCTCTTTATAAGCTATACATATTTTTATATTAGCAGAGAAAATATACAGAATGCAACTAAATTTCATATATTTGATATTAATAGATAGTAAATATTTCACAGATTTTCTTTATTTTATATTTAACTCATACACTCTTACAATAATAATGTAAAAAAACACACTTAATATTTAATGACACTAATCACAATTTGTAATCCTAACCCTGTGAATGAAAAAAAAACAATTGGATCCTAAATTTGATATTTCGTTGTATAAATGTTAATATAATAATTCATGAAATAATTAAGATTATCGAGGTGTCCAAAAATAAAGCTCTATTTAAAGACATTATTTAAATAAAGTTGTTTTTAATTTAAATAGAGTCTTTTTCATAAATGCAGAAAATTTTAAAGTATGCTCAATATTAATTAAAAATTTTTAAATGGAAAAAGTACAGCCATAAATAGATCAAATCAAATAAATTGTGTCTTTTAATATAAGTATATATTTTATTTGAAATAAGCTTCAAACTAATTTTTAAAAGTTAATTTGAGAAACATTAATAAATCGATTCAAATAAATAGTGTCTGTTTCATTTAAGCAATAATTGTGTAAAATATATATTATATAATGCATAAATGAAATCAGAAATTTTTTAAAATAATTCCCATAAAATATGCGAGCTTTTTTCCAGTCTTTACTATCTTAAAAGTATTTAAATGTTAATCAAATTAATAAATAAAATAAATAAAGATATTTATTTTTTTAACACTTTAAATCGATCAAATATGATCTGATTTTTTCACTTTCAATCTTTTTTATGATGAGTGCAATCTTTTAGCACAATTCCATTCATACATCTGACTACTATGCTACGCGTCTCGACCTCTCTGATCCCCCCCTTAGCGTGTCTGATCCAATGTGTGTCTTCAACAGTATTTTTGTGGCACCTCCCTTGAAAAGCGGCCATAGTTCGCGTCAGTCGAATAACGATGCCGCTTTTCACGCATCTGTTTTTTGCTTTCGTCACATAAAAAAATTTGCATTTGACTGGAGCTACCGCTGAATTGGTGCCAGTGCCACCACCACTGCAGTGGCAGCCTACGGCAATCCAAAGAGTCCAACAACAGACCAATACTCTTACTACAGTTTTCCCCCCTCTCAGGTCTATAAACCTAACCAAACCGAACTGAACCGACCAGCTGCTGTTTCATTGCAATTGCAATTGCAACTACTACGAACATGGAGCGCATTAAAAGGCCGAACCATGGCCATAAAAACTATGCGACTCTCTGTGTTCAAGTGGCGGCTGGCAAAATTTTATGCCTTTTATTTGGGACTGTGCCGCCGACAACAGCAACTACAACAACAACAACAATAACCAGAACAACAACATCGTGGCACATTTGCAACTTTGCTGCCACTTCCACTGTCAAGTTGGCGTAAAATTTTTCATTTCGCATATGAAAGGAAGTGTGGGCGCCAGTTGAGGCCCCACTATGCCCCAACCCATAACCCCTCGAAGCCCCAGATCCCTTATGGATCCCAAGTTACAGCCACAAAACGGCCTCAACGTTTGTCGTTTAGTTTTTCTTTATTTTCTGCAATTTTTTTCTTTATTTTTTTTGTTACTCTGCTTTTCTTTTGCATTTTATTAATTGCTTGAGTGAATTCGCCGCCTGCATGCGAAAAAATGTTTCTTTGTGTTTTTTCGCTTTTGATCTTTTTCGAGACACTTTAGCATATTTAAACTTTGAAAATGGCTCATATAACTATCATGATAATAATTGAAACTATAGCTAAGCTATATATATACATAAATGTGATGAAGATATAAGAAGATATAGATATATGATATGCATATCAAATATGTAAAACTATTTCAGTAAACGATAAAAGAATATATCTTCTAGATGAGTGCAACTTATTAATAGAATATTTAAAATAATTAGTATTTTTAAACAAAAAATTTAAAGCTTTTCTGAATGAAGTTTACCATTACAACATTCCAACCAAAGCATATTTTCTGTACAGGTTAATGAACTTAAAAGTGAGTTAAATATGTGTTTGATTACTCGATAAACTAAAAAACTAGTTTATTTTTTTTTTAAGACACATACTTCAACAAAACAGGTTGCTTTAATCTATACAATAAATTTTACTAGAGAAAATTTAATTGTAATTGGTTTTGTTATTAAAAAAAATAGATTACTTTAAAAATGTTTGAAATGTTTTATAATAAACATATAATTTGCTTGTCAATGAATTATTTTAATATTTCACTTACCGTACTTTTTATTGAAAGAGCTGTGTATTAAGTAAACATTTAATAAATTTTATTTTTAAAAAATTTGTTTAAAAAACTTTATGTAATGCATTCAGAGTCTTTATACTGAGGTCTATAAGAGATACAGTATTTACGGTAATAAAAAGCATCTCTAGAGGTTCAAATAAATATAAAAGTAAAATCGATTTTATACAATATTTATTTATTTAACTTTTTCAATATACTTATTGGGAATACAGGTATTAAAAAATGCTTCAAAAATATGCGATAAAAGAGTAAACAGCTTGTTAAATTGATTCTATAAAAAATGGGCTGTTTTTCAATAGTAAACCTACCATAAGAAAATTCACTTTTAATTAAAGACAATTATAAATTATTTAAAAAACTTGCACTGTCTTTTACACTCAATTATCTTAGCCATAATTTTGGTTATTGTTTATTATATTTTGTCAACTTTAATATCTACTATTTAAAACCAGTTTGGGCAATTTTCGTTGATGTTGTTTACAGGGAAAGTTTTTTCACTTAACTTATTCGATATACTAATAAAAAGTGATTAAAAAATAAGCATTAAATGAGTAAAGAGTTTGTTAAATTGATTCTATAAGAAATGGGCTGCATTTCAACAGTAAACCTACCATATACACTTTCAATTAAAGTCAATAAAAAAAAAATATTAAAACAACTTTAACTGTCTTTTAAAGTCATTATTTTGGTTATCGTTTATTAAATTTTGTCAACTCTAATTTCCAC
Source organism: Hirtodrosophila alboralis (assembly GCA_035043045.1). NCBI lineage: Eukaryota > Metazoa > Arthropoda > Insecta > Diptera > Drosophilidae > Hirtodrosophila > Hirtodrosophila alboralis. Next base: position 852,265 of record JAWNNH010000064.1, read on the forward strand.
TATTTAAAACAAGGCAAAGTCCTTAGTTTCAGCAATTTTCGCTGTTGTTGTTCTTTTCGCATTTCCGGCTGCCTAAAGGGCAACAAACATCAGACTTCGCGTCTCTGAGGAACATTTTCGAACAGTTTTTCGCGCTGTTTATATTTTTGTATTTTGACACGTTTTGGCATGTCGCTGAGCTGAGCTGGCGGGAGTTAGGACGTGGCCGGAGAGGGTGGTAGGGAGCTGTGTATTTGACATTTTACATAAATTTTGCTTGCTCAGGGCTCAGAAAATCGTGCCGAGGAACTGCGCAACGTTGCTTGCAACAACGGCAACAATGACAACAACAACAAAAATTGGCAGCAACTGCCACATGACTTTGCTGTCATGTGACAAAAACGCGACAGTTTGCAAGGTCACGTCACATTAATTTGCTGACAATGATGTATTTAGAGGGCACAGGGGAGGAGGAAACACTGTGACAGTCACCCCGACAGGCTGACTGCCTATGTGCCTGTCTGACATTCTTAAAGGCACGCCAATTAAGTTGCAAAAATTTAAAAAATGTCTCAGCAATTATGCTTAATATATCAACTATTCTTTTATATTTGCAGCTTAAAATGCAAGCAGTCTGTATTAAATCCCAGAACGTGTGAATCAAAACCAAAGCAAAAATGCCAGACCTCAAATTACTGCAATCGCCAATCAGGCCAAGGCAACATTTATATATTGATGACCCAGGTAAAATTGGTAGAACCAAACCCCAAGGACCTCAACTCACCGACTACGGCTGCTGGCATTTGGCAACAAATTATTTAAAAAGTTATTGCCGCATTCAGCGACATCGTGTTAATAACAATAAAACTTTATGCTGCCTGGCATTGACTTTGATTCTATGGAGCGGATCCTTTGGCCATCGCATTCATGCAGAGGCAACAGCTGTTGGCAGTCCTGGCAGCTCCACAACTGGAGGCGTGACTGCATTGGAAATTGGTAAGTATTAATAGGAAAATATAATATGTATAAAAGATGGAACAAGATGGTGTAAGCCAATTATCAGCTTGTCAGCTTAACTAGATTTGATTGCAAGTTATGAAAGTTTTTGTAAGTTTTCTTTTCATCAACACTGCATTCAAAAAAATTTCAAGTCTGCAGTAAAACTATACTCGAATAGAACTACAACGAACATACATTCATTTCCCAAAAAAAGATAAATTAATACACAGTGTAAAAATTGTGGTTTTTAAAATTATTAAATAATTTCAAACATAAAATAAAAACATAAAGGAATTAAATTAAAAACTGTGCTTACCTCGTAAGCTATGCATTAAGTTAATTGATATTTATTTCATTGTTAAAATATTATAGAATTGTCAATTTAATTCAAATTGATTCATGAATGTATATTGATTTACAAATACTATAAAAAATATATTTTTTAGTCTTGCCTCATTTCATGTTTAATATATGAAATCTAAAACGATTTATTTTGCATTTAATTTTTTAATATTCATCAGTTATGTGCATTTTTTATATTTCCACATTGATACACAATTTATCCATTCTGGCCAATTTCTAACTACCTTTTACCATGACCATTGAACAAAAATACCGTCTGTTCAGTTCCCATGACACAAAAAAAAATGTATGCATTTTTATTTCGAGAGCCATATATCAGAAAAAAAATATAATATAATAAAAAGGTATACAGGAAAAAAAAGGTACAAAGAAATAAGTAAGTATTATGAAATATGTTCTGTGCATATGTAACAAAGCCAATTCGAATCAAATTTGTTGCTCTACTTAGTTGGTTGGTTTAATATTTCAACAAAAATGCATTGAAATGTACAAAACTCGTTATATAGTATATGCTAGTATGTATATTTTGATATGCTTCAATGCATTCGCTTGAGTTCGAGACCCTGAAAATCGAACTGCAAATAATACCCTATTTGACAGTGCACCCTCTGGTTCGGCTTCAATGCATACGAGATGCAACAGCTGAGGATAGTCTGGGGTGGGTCCTATAATTTTCCAATATACTACTAAATAGTTGAGCTTGGACGACAACTTGAGGCAGAGTCTACAAATTTGCATTTGCATGCAGCAATCAACATGAAAATCAATCAACCGCAAAGCAACGGCAGCTAGGCTACACATCCTCGCGCTCAAGTGTTTCCCAATAATGCAAACCGTAACTAATAACTGTTAAGCAGGACCCTGACCATAGATTCCGCTTCCTGCCCCGCCACGCATTCAACCACAACCAATTACAGAAATTTACGCAGAGCGCCAGGATGCGCCAACAACGACGAGGACTTCATTAATAAACATGAGGCCTAGGCTAAATGCGGTGCAAAAATGATGGGTAGCTGGATTGCTTCTTAGATTCCAAGTCTATATATACATATATATGTATATATATATATGTAGGTAGGTGCTGAGATGTCCAAACCAAATCGATGCGAACCACAGCGGTGCGTTTGATAGATGATTCGACTCTGGTTGCGTCTTGGTCTTAAACTTGGACGCTGCTCATTACCATTGCTGATTGGCTCCGTCGTGGCGGTGGCTTCCAGTGCCTCACGTGTGCGTGTGGTCCCGTCCATCACAGCTGGCGAGGAGAGGCTCAGCTCAGCTCAGCTCAACTCATCGTTTTCCCTCCCCTGTCTACCCTCTTGTTATTGTTGTTGTGCCATTCATCTGCCGAGCATAACAAATTATCTTGTTGTGGGCCTCTGGCTCGTTAGCGAGCAACTTGTTTGCAAAAGCCAGAGATATAAACAATTAAGGATCATCGAAGTTAATATACACTTGAAAGCATAGTTATAATTTCAGATTTTCTAAAATAAAAAAATAAATACATTTACAGTTTGTAATATGCCATTTAATGAATAAGAGATTACAAATAGGAATATTTTATATTTATTTATTTATTTTGATAAAAAGCAATGCTGTCCCATAAATTAATGTTTTTAAATTAAGTGAAAGTATAGAAAAGGCCCAAAGACATTACATAAGTTTCAATTAATAACATATACATATAAATTTATAGTATATTTCATCATATTTCAATAATACCTTTTAGTTTGCCTCGACAAAGCTTAGATATTTTTCATTTTAATAAATTCAGCAAATCCAAACACATAAATACTGAAAATGTAATTTTTTCATTTAAACGTGTATTTTTACTAGAGTATTTGAATTATTTCAATTGTCTCTTTTATATTTTAATTTATACACTTTTTCATTTTTATTTTTTTTATTGTATAATTTCTTTGGCAAGCCTTCACCAAAACTAAACAAAATGTTCATTATATTCAGTATTATATTATATTATATTTTATTAAATTAATGACTTTTTTCGTGTCATATTTTAAAACCTGATAACAATTTCTTAAAATTCATTAAAATTAATTCTCTGTTTTTAATTCGAAAATTTAAGTTATTTGGGATTATAAATTGCCAAATTTATCCTTACTGAATTATACTGAAAGAACTTTCCAATTTAATCACATAAATTCTGCAACATATTCTAATTCTTCAATTTTATATAAATGTTTTAATTTTTGCTTTATATATTTGCTTATTTAAATTTACATTCATTTATGTGACATATATGGTAACTAAAAATAGTTAAAGAAATCAAGACTAATAAGCTTAGGCTATACCTTCAGTTGCCTCTAAAGATTAAAGACACAATCTGCACACATGCTGTAACAAATCGAACCATCTGATTAAGCTTAAGTAACCAAGTTAAAAGAGTATAAACCAGGCCAGGTCAGTAGCAGGAAATGAATGAAAATCATGCTGTCGGTTGGTTATATATGTATATATATATATATATTTTTTTTTTTTTTGCTTGGATTGGTCTGTTTTGCTCGATTACGAATCGAGCTGTATAGTATGAGTATTTCTGCAGCCAGTATTTATTTAAATGCGTAAATATCTGCATGTCTGACATATTTCATTTGACCGTAGGCGCGTTGAAATGTTGTTCGAATAAAAAATTACTCCACCATACAAACAGCAAATACATTTATTTAAATTGATAATGTTAAAGCGTTGCCGTTTGCCTTTTTAAATGCTTGAATAAATTGGCATTGAAAACTGCTGCAGATGTTGGCTAAAATGTTGAGTTGTATACATTAAACTTCGAGTAGCCCCATGATTTATGTGCAACAGTTAACAATGTATAGTTAATAGGTGTATTAACCTATTTAAAAGAACTACCAAAGAAAATTTAAATAATCAAATTATATTACATTTTTTCCATTTTTCTAAATATTGGTTAAAAATAAAAAAAAATTATAAACCTTAACACAGTTTTATTTTTAATGTGGAAAGTTACTTTCTGGGATAATTGGTCAAAAATTCGACGTTAGAAAAATTAAATTAATTAGCAAACAGTTCAAATAAAAGGTGTTTTACAAGCCCCACCTATAGCCCAAAATGAAAAAATTAGCCTGATGTATTTATTTTTGTCTAAAAGCCAACATAACGAACTAAAATGTTGCATCTTTATTTTTATCATAACTATAATTCAGTTAAGCAAAGTATTTTTTCAAATTATGCAAACTTTGCTGTTCATTACTCGAACAGCGGCCTGAAGCGGCCACAAAATATACATATAAGTAAATCTTAATCTATAAAATATATAAATATTTAAAAATATACAATTTCGACTGTTGACAAAGAAAAGTCTCTTCAGCAAACTTAGTATATTTTAAATGAAACTCTCTGTATTAAAGTATTTGTATATAAATTAGCTAGATTAGATAGAATAATTAATATACCAAATATAACCGAATATCTATTAAATATCTAGTTTTTTTTCTTTGAACCTTTCAACCTCAGTTAAAGCCCACGACACTTTTAGGTCACATATCTAAGTTATATGCCTATCAATTTGTTATGCTGAAAACGCACTCAACTAACTAAAAATTCAGCTTTTGCTTTAGAGTCTGTAAAGCAATTTCTGAATTAATTGCTTGGCCAGCCCCAAAGCCCATTTACACAATATACTTACAATACACCCAGGCACTTTTACTTTCTAGCCTCTCAGATGGGCGACTTAGTATAAGTAATAGCCACACTAAGCAAATCCCACACACAGTCTCTTAAAAACCACTTTCAACACACACGCGTCTCACAGCAGCTAAAAAAAACCTGATATGGATTGGTTTTACATAGATGTTGTCGCTTGTCGGATTGTCGGGTTGTCTCTTGGCATCTGCGGTAGCGATACGATGCGATGTGGCCTAAAACAGTGGCCAAAACGCGATAAACTAAACGCCAAGCGGCAAATGCTGCTGAAAATGCATGTAATTTGCCCCACTGGCCGATTGCTTGCAGCTCACTTCAGAGATGGCAGTATACAAAATATAAGTGTAGACATGTGACTAGGGGGACAGTAGCAATCAAAAGTAAATGTACACAAAACAGAAACGTAGAGAAGTGCATATGTGTCTACTATAAGCTTAAGGCTGAATGACGGCAACAACTTGTGGGGGCTTTTAGCGGAAGTTAAAGAGAAAATGCACATTCATTAAGCGAATATCACTGCGAAATGTTTACAAAGAATTTATTTAATAACTAAATTTAAAAGCCTCAAAAAAAATTGTTCAATTAGAAATAAACATTTCTTTTTAAGATTATAGGAAATATTGTGTAAGGTTTTGATTTCTATCAATTTTAATTAATGCTTTTAATAGGCGTAAATAAACTAAAATGTAAATAATATACTTAATTTATTTTTGTGTTTTCGATTAAATAAGAGCAAGTTTTTATATTCCATTTATGTAAAATTGAATAGATTTCAATTTATAATATAAAATTTCAATATTTTTTTAAAAATTAGAACAGAAAACAAGTTCAATTTCAAATATTTTAATTGGAGTCGGTTATGAGAATAGGTCTGTTAATAAATATATTCATTCTGTATTTATTCAAGTAAATGCGAATATTTCAAATATAGTATGAGTCTACCCTCAAGCTATTACGCTGTTTTAAAATAATAAAATATATCCCACCTTAAGCTAATTTTGAGTTTTTCACTATAAAAAAATCAAGTACTGTATTTGCTATACACTAGCTAATATGCCACTTCTTACTGTAATAATTAAGAGTATTGAATACCTTTTACCCACTTCACACCAAAGTAAAGTGCAGATCTCTGGGTTAGTTAATTGCTTGGCTACTGTTTGCTGCAAAAACATTTGGCATTTTAGAGCTAAGCTAAAACAAAAACATGACAGCCTTTCGAGATACATTTTTTTTTTTTTTAGATATATATAGATACAGCGATATACTACAATATATATACATATATCTTTTGACAGCTCTTCCAGTTCGTAGGCTTTAAAAGAGCAGCTTCCAGGTTGCAGACCTGCAGCTGCACATTTTCATAGTTGATGCCTGATCTGAGATAAGAGTCGACTCAACAACTGACAGGGCATATCTGAGAGCGAAAAAAAATTAAATAACAATTAATAGCCTGGCACCCAGTACTGAATCTTTTGGGGCTCTGATCTGGCACCCAGGCACCCACAACGAACCTCAACTGAGATGGAGCCGCAGCATTTTGCATGGCCAGTCGATAAATTAAAGTCTGTGCAAGCAAGCTGATAACTTGGCGACGATTAGGAGACAAGGACCGCAACATGGAACATGTTTTTTTCTTATAGAGTATATGTATATACAAACTTATATAGTTACACCCTGTACCCATTGAAAATCGGTGAAAGGGGCTCATAAAACTGGGTAAATTAATGTAACAGGCATGAGGAGGCATCTTAGACCATAAAAAGTATATATATACTTAAAAGGATCAATAGTACATTCTATCTACAGCTGTCCGTCTGTCTGTATGAGCTCACAGATCTCGCAGGCTATAAGAGCTAGAGACACAAAATTTTGTATTTATTCTGTATACCATTAACAGATCAAGTTTCCCAATACTCCCCAACCTCACCCGCACAATTCTAACACTGTTCTGAATATTCCGAGCGAATTTTACAACGATCGGATAACAAAAACCCCGAAGTTATTTAAGAAAACAATTGTTAATTCATAAAAAAACAGTCAAATGTTTTTTGCACTGCTTTGCACTGCTTGATAACATGTAGAATTGTGCTTCTCGTACTGGGTAAAGGGTGTACTGTAGTCGGGTATACTCGATTATAGCACTGTTACTTGTTTTGTATTTATTATTTTTTCCTTTGGTTTTGCTGCGATTTATGTTTGCTGCGATAGAGCGTAAAAGTGAATGTTCGAAATGTGGTGACATGCATTTAAGATACTTTGCTTATAAATTATGTTAATTTATAGCCATATCTTTCTGGCCTTTGCACTACATACAAAATGTTGTAGATGTATCTAATGCTGCATTGTTTAATGTTGCGTGTTAGATGTTTGTCACGTTCATTTCCATTTCTACAATTCCTTTTTTTTGTTTTTGTTTTTAGTTATTTACAATTAATCAGCACATTGCCGCCAAAGCCCTTGTTTATGACTGCAACTTCCGTTGCATTCGTCAGATACTTTTGCTTATTGAAACCCAATTAAAATGCGTGCGTAAATTGCTTTACACGAATCTCTCGCTCACTTTCAGCCCTAACGAAGCATGGCCAAAAGTTCTACATAGCTACGGGTTGGAGCTGGGGTTGGACTTGGGGTAGGGGTTGCAATTGTGTTTGGGGTTGGGGTTCGTTGCTCATAAAGCACGCCTTGTTGCTTTTGTTGTTTATGAGCGCCGGCAGCAGATACGCGCCATTGAACGCGTTTCTCGCGCGGTTTGCGCGCTGTTTGCTCGCTGTTTCCACGCTGTTTCCGCGCTGTTTCCACGCTGTTTTCCCACTGTTTTCCCACTGCTGTCTCTCGAAACTTTTTGGTTCATAATTTAAACAAAGATACTATATAAAGGATAGAGTGCTTTTAATATCGACAATTATAATCTCTGTCAAATGTCAGTATATGAAAATATCTTACTTATGTAAATACGAAATAGAATATTAATAGCAAATATACTAAAAACTACCTTCCTAAAAAATAAATTTAAATACAATGTTTGCTTCAATATATTTTTATAAAATGCACTTAAAAAATAAAATGATCTTGAATTTGTAAGCTTAATAATGACAACACAATTAATTAATTATTTCTTGAATTTAATTTTTATATATAATATTTTTAATTAAAGCCAACTGAAAATATTGACAACATTTTAATACATCATTCAAAATTATGATCACTCTTAATTTACAATCTTAATATAATCGCAAAAAATAAAAACGTTAATTTTTTAAATTCTGTTAAAATGTTTTTATTAATATAGCTAAAATCCTAGCTAGCAGTTTTTCTGGTGTAAGACTCTTAAAAAATTAATAAAAATTCTAATTAAAAGCTTTATAGGATTTGTAGACAGTGATAGTTTATATTGCATTAAATTGATTAATGCCATTAACAACAAATATCTTATATATTTTAAAAGAAGTTAAAGCTATTTAATGAATTATTTTCTTTATTATTTTGAAGCATTTATTTAATTTAATTGGACTGAGGCAATAACAATGTAAAATAAAAAAAAATACATTATGCTTCTAAAAATTTCTATAATTATATAATATTTACTTTAAGAATATTTAAAGAAAAACTAATGTTTTATAAAAAAATTGTTTCTTACATTTTCTTTCTTTTATTCAACATTTTGATAGTAAGCACATAGATTTTAATAGATTATTCAACAAATCATTGGCTGTCTATCTATATAAACAAGGAAATAACATATTAAGCTGATAATGTTTGTAGTTAAGATCATCTAAACAAAACATTTCCCACTGATCTATGCTAATAAAGTCTTCTAGAATAGCTCTCTACTCGTCTTCTGGCAGCCAACAAGCACATTACAAATTTATTTATTTCATTGCCCTCTGTATCTCTCTCTCTCTCTCTCTAACAACTGTACTCTCAAGTGTATCTGAAATGTTTGCTTACAATTTGCCATGGATTACGACCCCACCAATCTTATAAGCCCCTGCCCCTAGACCCCCCATATAACCACTTGCTACTTGCTTTCGCTTGCATTGAACTGTAAAATTTGTGCAATTTTCAATTTAATAAAGTTGCGCGGTGTTTGTTTGTGTTGTTTTACGCCAGAGCCCAAAGAACTTTTGAATTATGATTATCGCAAAAATACACAGAAATACAATACATACATATAGTATGTATATATATATATAGAGAGAGAGAGAGAGAGTGGGGGGATTCACAGCATGGAAGCACTGCAGCGGACATACCCGACCACGCACTCAAGTGCAGTTAATTAAATTTTGCGCAATTTATTTTGCGCAAAACTTTAGCAGCAACAACAATAATAAAAACAACAACAAAAACAAAAACATTTGTTGTTTGTACCGTGCGTTGTTTACTTTTCACTTTGTAGTTTTGCATATTGCCGTCAGAGTTTTCGCAAACGCAAAATAGTTTTCCACATGCCGCGTCCTCATCGCGGGGTAGAATTCTATGGGGTAAAACTTATTGTTTATGCAGTAAATAAAACGTTTCTCAATTTTCCAGCCAATTGCCATTGATTTGGCATAGTTTCCACATTATTGTCTTTCATTCTATAGCAATAATCAGCTTTTGTAGTAGAGTGTAAATAGAGTTTCTTCATCATAATTAATTACCCACACATTATATTGAAAAGCTTGAAAAGTGCATGGCCATCGATCAGACAGACCAGCAAGCAATAGTTTTCTTTGAATTCGTTTTTCAACTCTTCCTCTATTTTTACAATAATTAAAAATAATTTATGAGCTCTAATATGTCAGAGAGTAATGTAAATATTACCAACTGTAAGTTGTAGTCTCTACGGTAGGCGGTTCTTAGGGGGTCTCTTGAATGATTGCACTGGCAAAGTTTTGCTGTCTGTGGATAATTAAGCAATTGCGTTTTGGCTAAATGAGTTTTCAGTGCAATGCATTGGGAATGGCCAAGAAGGCTGTATACGTGTTAAAGAACCAGCGGGTATATATGTAATTAAAGTGGCTATAAGCAGATGGGCAGTATGAAGACTTTAGAATATGATCAAGAAGAAGCTAATAGGGTTTGAAATGTGATTGGAAACCTTAAAGATAATTCACTAATATATAATATACAATAAATCAATTTTCACTACAATAAACCAGATTTTTTAAATAAAATAATATAATAAGTAAATTGTATTCAATTGTAAAGTCACAAAGGGCTGATAAAAAACCAACCTCTTATTAAAATGATTTTTTTTTCATATTTGAATTAAATATAATATAAATAAATATATAATAATACCATTAAAATTGCATTACTAATTCATAATTATTTTTTATTTAGTTAAAAAGAAATATTAAATTTAAATATCTAATAAATATTACAAATACGGTTGCAAGCTACTGCATCCTGAATTAAATTTTTTATTCTGTATTTTTCATTCATCTACAAAATTTTTTTTAGCTTTGACTTTTATAAACTTATACCAACTTTTTTGTTTTAAGAAAAATATTAACCAAAAATACCAATTCTAAGATTACTAGCCCAAAAAAAAGCGAGTAAAATTTGATCGAAATCAGACGAGTACATCATATAGATGCTATAGAAATGAGCAGTTCAATATAGAATTAAAATAAAATACGTTTCTTCTTTTATTTTAATATTTGTATTTTTATTTTTTTGTATATTTATATTTAATATTTATTATTGTTTAATAGTGTAAACATAATTTGACACCTTGTTTACAAGACAATAAAATACTTTAATTAAACATTTTTTTTTTTTACTAAAAGCACAATCAACTCTTCTGACAACCCTCTTTACAAAAGCACTTAAAAATTGCCAGCACAAGTGAAAGACCTAGAACAAAATGAAACCAAGACACGACCAAAACTTGAGAGCTCTGCTTAGAGTGTTTTAAGTAAAATGAAACAACGAAAAGATGTAAAAGTATCTTTAACTGCAGATGCTGCGATAGTACTGTCAAGAGGTTATGGGGAAGGGCTTAGAAGTTGGGGAGAATTGGAGGGAAGCTCACTGAATGCTCATTGAATGAGCAGAGAATAGTATCTCAGGCTGACCTTTGTCTAGTTTCCTGCTTTTGGCTCAGCTGTCTTTGACTTATGGTGCTTAAGCGTTGACTGATTGCATCTAATTATTCACTGAATGATAATATTGTTGATATTTGTGTCTGCTTGAAACAGAGGAGAAGGACTGAAGAGATGATGCTGATGATGATGCTGATGACGGCGTCTCAACGACCTATTCATGACCCTTTCGCGGCCCCCTCCTTTGGCTGGGGCCTCTGGCCGCTTGAGTGGAATTTCATTTGAAGCGTCAGCTGGTTTACTCCATTCGACAAGTGGAGAGCCCAAGAATGATAATTGCGCTTTTCATGCATTCTCACAGATTGATGGCAACTGGAAATTGAGTCTGTTGATTGTATCTTGTATCTATTTTGGTTGCTTGTGCTTTCTAGCAATTTGATTTGCTTTGTTTTCGGGCTTAATTAATTTATGCGTTTTCCTTTTGACAGGTGAGAGATTCTGTTGCATAGCATTTTTCGTTTGTTTTAATTTGATTTCTGAATTAAGTAAGCTTTTTTCTACATATATACATGTATGCTTATTTTGTATAATATTTCCACATATTTCATTTTAATTGCTTGCCATTTTTCAAGTGTCAGTTCACTAAATTTTGTGGGCGTGTTAGCGTGGAAATTTTAGATACACAAGTTATGCAATGCGCTGCAGGCGCAAATGCATCACCAAATTAATTAACATAAATAATTAGACAGCGGAAAAGCGCGATAAAAAGAGAGAGAGAGAGAGATATTACATTAATTTTATGGACATATCATTGATAACCAAAAATTAACTTCATTTTCAGGCACCTGCAAACAGGCATTGGGCATGGAATCTGGCGCCATTGCGGACGTTCAAATTACTGCCAGTTCGGCTCATGATATGGGAAATGTTGGACCACAACATGCCAGGTGAGTTGACTTGATAAAGTAGCAATAATTAATAATTATAATTATATATATTCAAAATTGTGCGGTGTTCTATTGAAAATATATGAAAATTAAGCACCCCTGTGAGATTATCAAACTGATTTCTTTAAAAAAAATTTTTTGGTTGAAAATGTAAAAAGAACAAGTTCTAAAGTGAATGAACATAATTAATATTCGATTAGCCTGCTTTTATTTACAATAAATTATGTATTAATAATGAATATTTGCTGAATTGTTAAGTCATATGTAAGCACATAATAAATGCTAATAATTTTATAGTTTATACTAATATTTTTATATTATATTTTTAAAATACATTTTTTCCCTTTTAACATTAATAATATAATAGCGGTCTTATTATTTATATATGAATTTAAACTAAATTTAGGCCTCGATAAAAAACATTTAGATTTAGGGTTATTTTCATAGCCCCACCTGGAACCTAAATTCAAAAAGGCACAAAAAGCTGGCATTTTAATCTAAAAGCCAACATTACGAACTAAAATATTGCATTTTTACTTTAATAATAACTATAATTTAAATGACCAATATATTTATTTGAAATAAGACAAAATTTGTCGTTCGACTAATCGAAGAATTGTTCAAAATTATGAACATATAAATATTTTGTGTCGACTTTAAGCTAAGAGTATAAACATATTTATTTAAATTAATGAATATTATTAAAAAAAAAAAATTTCTATTGATTTATTATAATAATAATAACAATATTTTAGGCTGTAAGCAAATGTAATATAGATTTCAATTATGTCAAACAACTTCATGACTTTGCATTATTCTTATCCTTACACTTGGCTTATATATGATATAAGCTAACAAAAGCCATAATAATAACAGCAACAACAACAACAACACACATGTTATTTATGTAAACTCGAAATGATAAACAGCAAACATGCATTAAAATCTGCCACATAAGAACGGTTAAATTGATAGACGGAAGGGTGAGGGCGAAGGGTGATGGGTGTGCGGTGCCAAAATGACAAGTGAGCAAGATATTTCTGTATCCTGTACATGAAAATTATTATGAATTATTTTATGGCGTGTTTAAATGCCTTTATGTCATTTATACCAACCGAAAATAAAAAAAAAACAAGGCAAACACACAAATGACATAAATTAAAATACGCACACAAGAACAAAACACACACACACACACACCCGCACACACATGTAAGTTATGGAAAATATTGTTACAACTTATGACCGCTTTATATTTTGCTGACATTTATTTGCCTCTTGTGAAGTTGACCAAAAAGCATTTTCTGATTTATCTTCTCTGCTAACATGACAAATTCGCGGTAGGCAATATAAAAATTAAGTATATATTCTGTTGTAATTATTTAGAATATCCTAAAGTTGACCCGCAGCTCTCTGATCATGAATATATAATGCATAACGTTGTTATTCTTGTTGCCAGTAATAAACCCCTCACATAAGAATAAACATTTTAACGACACACTAAAATCATTTCCACAATGTGCCACAAAAACAAAAAAATAACAAACTTTGGATGGACAGCACAATATTCTTAAAAAGCCAAACAAGCCCACTAATGTCAAAACGTCAAGCAAAATAACTTGCCAAAGTTTCTCTATGCCGGAAAGAAAACAAGCTATAAAATAGAACTTTGTAAATATATCTATGAAAACTATGCGCTAAAAACCCCATGTCTTGGGTTTGAGTTTAACATAAATGACATTCGAAAGGAAGTGCTAATGGTAATTGTAATGATATATTCTCAAATTAAATAAATCAAAATATGTATTTGACCTGTTTTTCGTAAATGTTATGAACAATAATCTTAAAAATTGTTGTATTAAAAGATACATTTCCTTCAGGCATAAGGAGGTTCTTAAGAAAATAGCGAACATTAAATATAATTAAATAAATCAAAATATTTATATGGCTTTTTTTATAAATGTTTTGAACAATAATTTTAGAAAATTGTGAATCAAAAGATAAAATTCTTTCATGCCTAATAAAACTGTTTAGATAATACTGACAACAAAATTATTAAGTTCATTTAAAGATTTGGGATTGGATTCAGAAATCGTATAATAAAAAAATGTGTAACTCAGGGAAAAAATAGAACTGCGTAATTAGTATCTACAATTTTTTTAATAATATAATTGTGACATTTGTTATATTTATTTCGTTTACAGAAATCAAAGTTAAAAATATGCAGAACCTACTAATTAAATACTATAATGCTATTTCATGTTTCATAACTGTTTCATAACTACAATTAGCATCCAAAGACATTGTTATTTCTTGAATTTTAACTACATAACTTACCAAATCTAATATAGACTTTAATTTTTAATTAACGCTAAGAAAAAGTTAAATATTTTAATGTTTATTTGATTTACCCATGAAAAGCTACTTAACTGTTGGTACATTAAAAATATTTAATATAATTCGCCAACAGGATAAAAATAAGTTATATGCATATAAGTACGCAGTGTGAATTTATTTTTTTTTTCAATAAATAAGAATAATATAATAACTTAGATATTATGAGAATAAAGTGCAGAAGTTTATTAAATAGACAATAAATATTTATTAAATTTTTTAATTTATAGAATTCATAGAAATTTTTATTATTATTTATAAATGTTTTTAATAAAATAATGCATTTATTAAGTCGTCGACATTATAAAATGATTTTATTTGACTAATTTACATATTAGTATAAGCTGTTTATCGTGCAAATTAATTATCTAAAGTTACTTTACTAAACGTATGATCATTTTAAATAGTTTGTCATCATATCTCTCTCCACTTAAATCTTATCATATTCAGTTAAAATCCGCCAAGCACAGATGCAAACTCCACATGTAATGATTCCCTCTTACCAACAAATTGCCAGAATTAATAAATGACCTCAAAGGTCAGTGGGTAAGGGAAAATCCACTGACCTAATGACATGCAGAGACAACAAACAAAAATGTGTAAGCAAACGCTACATTTGCCACATATCCAATACAAAAGCTACACACAAACAAAATGTATGACTGAAGTAACAAAAATATTGATTATAATGTCAATGTCGACTTGGTTGGTTGGGGGGATATTTGGGAGAGGTGGGAAGGGGCGGGCACTATAGAACTGGAACACCAGGCAGAGCGCATAAAAATAAAAGAAAAGCAATAAAATTATGCAAAGTCAACAGAAAAACGACAAGCGACAGGCGACGATGCCAAAAACATTGAGGATGAGGTTGAGTTTCACTTTGAGGATGAGAATGAGGATGACGCTAACGGTGCCCTGGTACGTGTGGACTGCGAGGTTCCAGATGTACCCCAGTCAAAAAGCGGGAAGGGATAGAGGGGTCCACACGGTGCGCTAACAAATGTTTGGTACTAAAAATGTCACACATGGCGTTTTGCATGTGGCGCCCAACCCGGGAAAAAAGGGGGAGACGTACTGTGCGGACTCGGGAATGTGCGTGCCCAGGCCTAATGATGGCCGGGGTATTCGGTGGGGCAGGCTATGCGGGTAGGTGAACGGGCAGTTTTACGTTAAACATGCGCCAAAGTCATATGAATTTTATTACAAATGAAAAGGTTGCCAGGCAGCCAGGCATTCAGACTGGAGAAGCGCATAGAGAGGTGCAAAGGGGGAAAAAACACTCAAATCGTACTCGTATGATAAATGAAGGCGCGCTGCTTATTGAAGGGTTAAAGCAACAATTTCTTGTGCCTTTTTAAAGCCAAGTTCCAAGATTTACGGCCTGCATTTAGGCCACTTGCCAAGGATACAAGGCAACTTATTAGCGTAGCCTACATTCATGCCAAGGAAACAACAAATAAAACAAAAGGGCGGCCGCACTGCAAATGATGCCATTGAAGCATTCTTTATGAGCCTTACGTGACCAAAAACTCTTTGCCCATTTTAGTTGTACATTTACTTGAAGGATTTTCTTTTTTAGGTGCTTGGCGCTAATAAACTTCAGCTGCATAGTTTTTCACTTTACGCCTGGCAAAACACTGAAGAAATTGACTTGATTTGCGTGGCAGCACCGAAAAAATAATATTCTATGGTGTGAGATTTTTCAGGACTGGGAAATGACAATGTGAGCAACATGAAAAGTCCATATTCATGCGTAAATTTTGATGGATGTCATCTAATGAAAATATGCGACGCTTTTTCTCCTATATCACAATTTCTCTCTGCCTCTCTTTCCTTCTTTCGCCAAATATCTCTCTGTTTCACGCTCTAGAGAGCTTCAGGTCTCGTATGTGTTTGGCATAAATTTTTGACAGTTGAGTTATTTTCGACAGCGAACCATGGGACTCACAGCGCCCTTTCTCTCTCTTTCTTTTTCAAGCTAGCTATCTCTTTCTGTATACGGTTGCCTCACGTTTGGGTCGCCTAAATGTAGGCTACACATAAATTTCGTTGCTTTTGATGTTTTGGCCGTTGTGGCAGTTGCCTTGATAATTGAAGCAATTTAAGAAATGGTCTAGGGGAGCTTCAATACACTCATATAGTATAGTAGGTTGGCATGTTATGAAACTGTGTCAGAAACTGCGAATCGCAGTGTGAGGTGCAAATTATAATGTATGGCTTGAAAAGTACATTAAACTCAACAAAAATAGTCTTATAAAACATGGAATTTGTGAATAAATCTGTAAAGAATATTTAAATTGTGCAAAATATCAAAAAATATGTTGAATCTTAAGACCAAACTGATTTTAATCACAGCTTAAAAGCTTAACAATATTAATGAAAGCTTCGATTGATTTTAAGCTCTTTATTGCAGCATTATAGTTCCTTGAACTCTAAACTAGCTATACAAAACGCCACTCTGCTCGTTTTTCCCTGGGCAGCATTCAAGCGGCACTGATTAATAAAGTTAAATGACGTATAAGTCCATTAAGCAAACTTCTTCATTCTTGCGTAAAGTAAAAATACCAAAGAAATTAGAGAACCAAGGCAAAAAAAAAAATAAACCCGAAAAAACTTTTCACGTCTGCAGCTGATGGAAATACACATAACATAACAAAACGGGAACTAGTAGCTTGAGATCGGGAAACAATTGCAAACATTTTCCAATACACAGCCAAAAGAATGAGCAAAAATACAAAAAAAAAATAATATGTATATATAAATGTATATACATTGAAGTGAACTACGTAAAATCTGATGGCAGCTTAGCATGCAATAAGCAGAAATCAATTGACCCATTTGGTTTATGTACTGGAAACAAAGGCAGGCGACCCAACTGCGAATACCATCACATGGATGAGGGTGAAGGCAAAGTCGAAGGGTCTTTGTAGCTAGTATAGCTGGATTTCTATTGTTTTCACATTATATTGACAGCATCGAATCAAAATCAACGCATATTCAATTGAAACTGTCCTCATTGATGGCAGTGAGAAACTGAAAGCTGCATTTCATATGCGCCAACGCACAAAACCACAATGAACAACTTTTCTGCACAAAACTTACAACGTTTTGCAATCAATGGAACTTCGATTGCGGTTAAAGAGCAGGGGTTGGAGTACCACTAGGTCGAAGCTCTAACATTATGGGGTAATGTCAAAGTCAATGTGAATGCGACCAAATGTCAATGTCGGCTCAAGATAATGTCTGCGACAGTCTCGCATTCAAAATGGAGCTGTCAGTGGGAGGCACACGCTGCGTATGAGCGACACTGACTGGCAACTTTTCTGCTTTTTTTTTTTTGGTCTAAATGTCTAGTTGATAAAGTGCCAAATTGTTGTTGGAATTTGGCTTTTAGTGAATTCTAAGCAGCTGTGAAATGTATGTGAGAAATGGCAACGATAAACTTTAAGGTCATCTCAATGATTGCCACGAATGATGGACGTAGTTTGTCAGACTACAAAAATTTAAAGTTGCCTTTAAAAGGTTAGGAATATACAAGAATTATAAAAAGGAAATATATAAATGTTAAATAAAAATAAAAATACGTGGCCATAATTTGTTCCACTGAGAATAATTTAGAGTCGCGATTAAAGACGTGAGTTCCCAAAAAGGAATCATGCAAATGTACCCTGTAATAAAACCTCTTCTTACATAATACTTTATTTAAGCCACACCAAAAAAATGGAAGTTACTTTCCTAGGTAAATTGGCACCCAAAGAATCCAAATCCGTTGTCAACAAAAAACTCAAGCTGTCAATCCCCACATAGAGCCTAAAATAAAAAAGGAGACCCTAATTTACTATTTTTCCCAAAAGCCTATAAAGCAAACTGAAATGTTGCATCTTTACTTTTATCATAACTATAATTTAGTTGAACAATGTTTTTTTTTTTTAAATTGATCAAAATGTTGTGCGAGTAGTCAAACAGTGGCCAAAAATTGCTTAAATAAATATTTTTATTAAATACATAAAATGTACTTATATATTTTATGAAATTTCTGTGAACTAAATCATTTTTACAATATTTTAGAATTTAGTTTATGTACGTACTCTATTAGCAAACCATGTAACTGAAAGTTATCTGATTAAAAGTTTATAAATAAAACATATATTCGAAGCATTTTAAAAAGTGCAAACAATAGAATGCTTTGCAAATTAGGATGATATGGCTATTATAGGAAAAGAATTCTATGCACAATTAAATTAATTTACAGCAGTTTGGTAAATCATTATAATATAAACTTTTCTAGCATTGTTGCAGTTCAGTTGAATATTTCAAATAATATGCTGTTGGAAATGTACCGTACATGAATATAGTTTTTAAGCGATGCATGTTTCTCTGACTGTTGTAATTTTCGAATAACTCTGTCTCTGTATTTAACATGCAACATATAATTGTTAAACCAAACAATTTTCTCATTCCTTGTCAGTTATGTGCATGTTCGTTTGCTTGTAATTTGTGAGCAATGCTGGCCACAAATTGGAATCAGCTTAGAGCTCTCACGTTGCCCAAGCCCTTCGGATTGGGGTATGCCCCACTTCATCCCTTAATTGCCGCATTAGACGCTGCATTTGCCAGTGCCAAACTCAGACTCTTTGCCATGCTACATTATGCCGCATCGGGCAACCTGTGTGCCACACCTCCACAACCATTTGGAGAATCCAATGCCCCATTGTTGCTCACTCTTTTTGGGTTTGTCTGCGGCTGTCGCTCACTTAATCGTTGTCTGTCTGTCTCTGTGGCATTGATTTTCGCTTTTAGCATAGTCTACTTTTGGGCGCGGGCACGTGAGCTGGCCAGAATGAAACTCTGATTGAGGCAGCTGGCAGCTTTTGGCCACTGAGGCAATTGTTGTTAACGCGTTTTCCATTTTATTGCATTAATGTTTGATTTGGTTTTGCTTGAGCCCGAAACACCCTCCCCCAAAACAACGCACCACGCGCCGCCTAATGTCGGTCCGATTGAATTGATTGCTGTGTTTGTGTGTGTTTATCTGTATCTCATGCTGCGTATCTGTAACTTTGTGTATTGCTCTTCTTGCTAGTTCTTTGGTTCGATTCGCTTCAAACTTGGGACCTCTTTTGTGCCAAATACAACGTCCCGGCCCGCCCGCACACATCACACACTTAATGTGTTAATGTGCTTTTTATGTTACAAATGAGTCAATTTTTATGATTTAATGTTACTGTGCGCCTCGTCCAATTCCAATTTTTGATAACGGTTTGGCATTTTTCTTACATTGATTACCCCAATATGGCCCCGCAGTATGAACCGGCGAAAACATAAATTTGCTTGCTTATTGAATTATTTATAACATTTTATTGAATTTTCTCATTGCCACACATTATTTCTTGATACTTTTGGCATTGATTTGGGTTCCCAGCCTTCAAGTATTTATAGTCAAGCCTCGTTCTGCAATTTAAATCCATTTATGTTCTGCTTCAATTAATTGAACCAAACTTGCCGCAAAAATTTTACTCGCTTCGAGCAACTACAAAATAAAATCATAAAGCCATGGCAACTTTGAAGGCCTTGGATTTCTTGGAAAATCCTCTGGCAATGCTTGGAAAACATGTATTATTAATTTCATTCATTAAAAACGCACTCTGTAGATTATTTTCATTAGATTTTTGTCAAGCTGCGTGCTTCACAGAATGCCGATGTGTACATACACGTAGGCTAACAAATACTGGCAGCTTGAATGTGTGTGTGTGTACCGGAAAATTCCAAGAAAATTACAACTTTGAGTGTGTATTGAATAAGGTGAGAGCTGTGTGTAAAATGCTGTCAAATACTTGAATAGGTGGCAACCAAACAGCTTAAGTAAAGCTTTAAGTGTAGCAGAAATATTGCATTTTAAGCTCATAAAGGATTTAAAATAAAAAACCATTAAATTTAAAAAAAAATGAAAATTGGATAGAAATATGAAATAAATAATTAAATAGACTTAAAACTAGCATGAGATGTTTTAAAATTTTTACAATTATTTATTTTGTTGAATTTTTTTAATTTAAAAAGAAAATATTAATACATTAGTAAAAAAATCTAAATGAAATATTCAATCAAACTATAATTTAGTTTGAGTTGTATTAGAATTTGTATTATTATTTATTTAGTTTTATTAAAGCTGTTTCTAAGAATATAATGATATATTATGTAAAATTTAATGAAAAATTAACACAAATATGATTTATGAACAACCTTATTTTCTTCAGCTCTTTAAAAGATAAATACATTTGGAATTACTAAAGAAATATAGAGAAATAGGAAAGTTCGGTTGAAAAATTAGAAATTATTTAAATAACTTGGTTGAAATATTATAGTATGGTTTTTTTTAGGTCTTGTTAGTTTTATATAGAATACAAGACTCAGAAGTACAGTAAAAAAGTCTCTTGGGCGGACAGCGACTGTCGGATACTTTTTCCGCCCAAGAGGAGTGTTAGCCAATAAAGAGGAATGTATTACATTTTTTTAACAATGTTTAGATAAAAAATATCCGTCCAAGAGGAGTGTCCGCAATTAGAGGTGTCCGTTAGAAGAATTTTGATTTAAATTGCTTTTAAATAAAAAAAAATATAAAATTCAATAAATACTCTTTCGTCTAATCGTGGTCTATCAGCTCTTACACAATGCTCTTGAAAGGCTTGCACAATAAATAGCAATGGAAAACAAACTAAATATATTAGTTGGCTCTGGACCTAGGTCATACACTATAAAAGTCAACAGTCAACACAATTGAGACGCTTTCAGGCAGCAAATTGTATTGCGCGCATGCGTAACGAGAAGCAGCAGCAACAGCAGCAACAGCAACAACAACAACAGCAGCAGCAGCAGCAATAGCAGCAGCAACAACAACAACAACAACAGCAATAGCAACAACAGCAACAGCTATGCCATTTAAATTTAAATACCCAGAGCAAATACCATGAAAATGTTTGCTTCGGTAATTGAAAGACAAACACGTGGCAATGCCGACAACAAGTTGACAAGTGGCCAGAAGACTGGGAAGACTGGAAGACCAGAAGACTGCGCATGTGTAGCCGACAACAATGCGACCGAAGCGACCCAGGAACAACTCAATCGAGTGCTGGGACTACGGTCTATTCGGGGGGAGTCTGGCCCCTAGGCTATTTGCCTATATATAGCTATAGAGTTGACTATTTGCTTAAAACGTTTTCACTCCGACAACTCCAACTCCAACTCCAACTCCAACTGCAACTGCTACTTTAAGGCTGGGCATAAGAAAAATAAAAAACAGTTACAGCTTCTTGTCTATTATTGTTTGATCAAGAGTGACATTAGGGGTTTGGGTCGAGAGACTTCACTAGCATTATGCATATTTGGCCAGCTGTAGATTAAATACTGTTATTGTAGAATGTAAGATTAGGAAAAGGCATGCGAATAGGCAACAGTTGGTAAAAAGTTGGTTAAAACACTTTAAATAATTGTTGGGAACGGCAAATGTGTGTTTGGGTGCAGTAAGAGTATGAGAAAGGCAAGTAGACGGGGTTATCAAGGTCAAGTTAAGCTAAAAAACAATGTAAGCTGGATGGTTTAAAGTGATTCAACATTTTTTAAAAGTGAAAACTGACATCTAATGAAAACAACCGTCTTAAGTAGTAAAGCAAAAATAAATATTTTATATTTTTGAAATTGTGTTAATAATACAGTTGTGATTAATTTTAAATAAATGGTTATTATTTATTTAATCGGACTTGATTTTGTTTATTTTTTAAGAGGTATTTTATGTTAAGTTTAATTTAAGTTGTGTATTAAAAAAAAAATTAAAAATAATATTATTATTAAATAAAAATTGTCGTCCTACGCTTCGATCCATTTTGTTCTCTTATCAGAAAGTCTGTGAAAAATTAAATACAAATTAATATTGTTATGGTTCGATAGTACTATTTCGACAGCTGCCAAGAAAAAAGTTAATTTCAAAATTTGAATTTTTATTTGTGAGCATATTGTGCTATATTAAAAGAAAAATACATTTTAAGACTTCACTCAAAATATCAAAAATTGCACTTTTTCTTTTAGGACTTTTTTTAAATTCTTAATTAATATACTTATAGAAACAGCAAAAAACTTAAACTAGCTGCTGCCATGCTACATCATTAATTACTAAACTGCACTAACTACAAACTCAAAACTTTAATTAAGTTAGTTTCTATAGAAAAAAGTTGAATCAAAGTTTGTGGCTTAATTTCCTGTATAAAGTTGCACAACAAGTGGAACGAACATCTTTCATTTTTCATCAGACCTTGCTTGGGCTCTTTGAATTCAAATTGTTATTGTCCTTATGCGCCAGTTAGCATTCAGTTACCTAAAATGCTTTTATCACAAGCCCTGTCAACATTTTCCAAATATGACAAACCATTAAAACAAAAGTCAGGCGCGACCCACTGAAGACTGAAGTGGGGTGCCAGGGGGGGCTTTGAACGGAACTGCGCTGGGCGTGTACCACAAAAGATGACTTTGTCACAGTTATTGCGCCCTGACAATAATGACTTAAGAAAGCTGCAACAACAAACATGACAGAACGCCAGTAAAAAGAAAGACTGCAGAGAAAAGAAAGAAATCTAAAGCCGACTTGCAACTAGCGACAGGAGAGAAAGAAAAACAGCTGCCAAAAGAAAAGTAAATGGAAAATGTAAAATGACATGCAGAGGACAAGTTATGCTTGGGCTGCAAAAATACATACTATATATCTATAAAAGCATACAATCCAAATGCCGGCAACAACACTTAACAGAAGCCAAGCAAACAACAAGACAACGATGTGGTTGCAAAAATGGTAAGGGTATAGGGGTGCACAGAGAAAAGTTGGAAAAAAACTGCAAAAGAGTTTTGCATTTTGTGTGCCATTGTGTCAAGTGGAAATTGCACAGAGACAACGATGGCGAAAACCTAGAAAAATGGCAAACACGCCGCAGCGTTGACAACGGAAAAGATGACAATAAAAATGGCGGCTAAGGCTTAGGCGAAAGCCAATGCAACAAACACAACAAAAACGTCAACGGCTTAAAGTTCAATGGAAACACTAAAAAAAATTGCAGTCCCGATGACTATATACTCTATTTGGCTAAAAACCCGTTGCTAGATTCAAGCTTTCAAAGAGCCTATATTACACTTTTGCAAGTAAGCGGTGAGAGCAGACAAGAAATTCTTAATTTCTATCTATGAAATTAGTCTGCAAGAGTCCATTACTCTTTTTGGATTTAATTATAATTTGTTGTAACAGTGCTGCATACCTTCACAGTGCTGTATATGTTAACAGTGCTGTATATGTTACCAGTGAGAACATCTGTTGAGGAGCTAGGGACTATCCGGAAAGTTTTTCTAAAATTTTCTTTAATACAAAACTTCTCCTAGCATTTACATACAACTGGAACGTCCCAGTCTTTCTCAATTTATAAAATACTATACATATTTGCCATTTCAATATGCACATATAGATATTTATACCCAATTTATAATTATCAACTATGATGGCTTGCTATTGCCAAATAAATACTGTTTGTGTTAAACTTAAAAAATAAATAAATAAATTACCATATATGTACCAAAATATGCGTCACATTTAATTAAAAATAATTAATAGCTTCAATCGTATATTGCACAAACCCAATATACTTTTTTTTGACTTTAAGAAACAGCGTAGAAATATGAAAAGTAAAATGGCGACAGCAGCATCCCAGACGTCAGGAAAACTGAGAGACGTTGGCGACGTGAGCGGTGGGAGCCATTAGCGATTTATGGCACAGCCCAAGAAATCGATAAAAATACAAAGAAAATCATATGTGTTTGTTGTTATCCTTGTTGCTATTGTTGTTGTTGTTATTATTGTTGTTGTTGTTGCAGCTGCTGCTGCTCCCGTTGTCCGCTATCCTTGTGTGTGTGTGTGTGTGCAATTTGCGCCGTGCAAGGGTTAACGCCAGCCTCAGTTTGCCCTTTTGTTTTTACTGTAATCATAAAAGCATAACACAAAAGCCATTATGCCATGTGCCCAGGCCAGCCAAAGGCCAGAAGATATGTACATAGTATGTCTAAGGCAGCCTCTAATGTGGGTTAAACAAGGTATACGCTTAAGGAGAAGGAGAGACGGCAAAACCGAAGGACTTACTTAGTGTTACATATGGCATATGCAATTTTAAAGTCTTACCGAGCGAGCCTTGAAAGGGAATAATATAAAAATAAAATAAAAAATATAAAAAATAGATCATCAATTTTTCTCAATTATAATATGCGTATCCAATTCATTATTTATACACTTTAATGCCTTACCATTTACTAATTAACTTATAACTGCCGAATTGAATAAAATTAAGAGATCTATTAAAGCTAAAGCAAAGTATTTGCTGTAATGTTTCACACGTTTCTTTAATGTTTCTTTTAACTTCAATCTTTAAGCAAATTCCAGCTCAATTCGATGCCAATCTATTTAGGTGCCATTATATAATATGTAGCTGCTATGCTTAGGTACGTGGCAACAAACAATTAAAGACAGCTGACGCTCATTTTGAGGCTAAAAATTAATTTGTTAAAGGATTCTGGCCTGGGAGTCGTGCCTTCAAAGTTTCCACCACAACCGGCGTCAAACTCTTCAAGCTTAGCAAAATATTTTGGTAAAGAACAAAAACAAAAAAAAAAGAAAACAGAAAAAAAAGTAAAAGAATTTAATTAAAAACTCGGAGAACCGACGATGTTGCTGTTGCCGCTGTCAGCCGCTAGGAGGCGCTGCTGAGCTCTGAGCTCTGAGCTGAGCCGAGTTGAACGATAGAAACAAAAGCAGGACTCATTGTTTGGCTAAAGGATATAGACGGGAGTCGGAGATAGGGGTAAAGGGGTGGCCCTTACAAACGTCGACGGCGACGTCTTTATGACAATCGTAAAAAATAATTTTTAGTAGCTTACAAGCCGCTGGCAGGTTGGAGATGGCGAAGTAGAGTAGAGTCGTTGCCTTGGCATTTTAATTGTATCAAGTGCCATTAAAAACGCTGAAAGAAAAATTGGAAATTAAATGAAAAATAAATATGTGCTGGAAAGGGAAAAGTAAGAGCGAAAGAGTAAAAGAGTAAAAGCGGTAGAGCCCTTAAGCATCACACACACACACACACATACACATACTCGCACACACGCATATGAAATTGAAAACGCAAATATTTTTGCCATCACCTGTGTTTTTCTTACCCTTGCACAGGTGCAATGAGCTTGTCAGTGGTGCCAAGGGGTTGAGAGCAACCCTTCTGCTGTGCTAGTTACTTATTAGATAGCCTTTAGCATGTTAGGGACACTCAGACATATGTGAGTGTATTTCTCAAAATGTAAGCTGCTTAAGTTTTGGTTCGGGCCCCACAAGGCAAAAGTTAAGTTGCCCCAACCAAAACGAACTTCATTCAGTACCAAATCAGCTTAACTTTTTGCGCCATAAACTGTAGCATATTTCGAAGCCTTTCTCCTGTGCGGGCATCCTTAAAGCTCTATTTGTGGCTAAAAATCTAGACAACCTCATTAAAAATAAGAAAACAGCTGGCAAACAACTTGCAAACGAAACTCGATAAGATACACATAGAAAAAAATAGGATACACAAATTCAAAAGCAATGCAAAAAGATATGAGAACTGAAAAAAATTATACATATGTACTATAAACACATATCAGCCTTGGGGCAAGTTCTTGTCTGAGTTTGGCAAATAGGAAAAAAAAATAAAAATAAATAAAAGGGTCGCCTTAGTCTGAAGGAAGTTTTCATTGTGCTTAGCACAACAAACCAATTGGGCACCTATAATCTAGAAGGGTTTCCTCTATGTCTGAAACATATGCAAATTAGATTTTGCATAAAGTAAAACTCACAATAAATATGGCAAAAGGCTGGAAATGTATTGTATAAGAGCATTTAAATAAATAATAGACACAAATGTTTAGTGCATTCAAATGAAGTTAGTGTACCAATGAACAGGGTCTAAGAAACTTGGAAAAATATTGAAGAGAAAACTCACAATGAATGTCAGTAGTAAGGGATAAAAAGAATAGGTAAAAGTATAGAAAAAAATTAAAAATTCTCTATATATTAGAACTTTAATATATTGATTTTAAGTTAAAAAATATTATAACTCCATAAAATATATAAGTTTTTAGTTCTAAACCTAAATATTTTGTGCTAAGTTTCTTCATTTATTGAATCAATTAATTTAATCTTACCAAAGGAAAACATTATATCCTTCCATATAAAATACATATGTTTTTACTTATAGACCTAATTTAAAATATTTATCTCAGCAATCAATAATCATTGAATTACATTTAACCAAAGAAATACTTAAAGTCCTTTCATACACTTAGTTCAAGAAAAAACACTTATAACAATCCATATTCATTACCCAAATTAAATATATATAGCGCAATAATTAAAGCATTCGTTCTAGTTAATTTATTTCGCAATATATACCAATATAATACAACCCATTATATATTCCACTTTTACTTTTATCTTTCACGTATGCTTACTTAGTTCACATGTTATTTTTCCTTATTATTTATACTGTTTAAAAAGTTGTATAATATATTCCAATTATAACTTATGTGAATTGAAAAGTTAAGTTGACTTTCGCAATATTATTAAACATGTGGTAACAATTTAAGACCAGCTGGTTTTTGTGCATTACCCAGTGATCTCACCCACCTGCCCCCAAACCACCAATGCTGCTACGTGCCACATGACACAGCAGCCATTGGGCCACATATTCATGCATATATTTTCATAATTATCTAAATAAATGTGTGTAAGGCCACAACACACAAAACACAAGTGAAAGCGACATGAATTTATATTAAAAACGAGCAGAACTTTGCCACAGTACACAGGACCCAGTACCCCATAAATGTAGCTGTGTGTGTGTATGTGTGTGTGGTGTATCTGTTGGTTGACTCTAATTTCAGCCACGTTTACAGCCATTCCAGGCATAAAGTAACACAAGACCTAGTTAGAGTTGCCTGCCAACTAAATGTGTCTTATATACATATATTTATACATATATGTATATGTGTGTATAACTGTGTTAGTGTGTATCTGTGTTGCAAATGCAACATTACGGCCACTTAGTTGTGTTGGTTTCGTGGTCGGACACCTTGTAGTGCTTGCTGTGTTGCAGTTATGCGATAGCTGCAGCCTTTTATGGCATATTTTAGTAGCTTTGCCTAAATAAAAGTGGCTCTAGGTGCCACTTCCTGCTGCTGACCATAACGCGCCAAACTATGCAACGGAAACTATGTACAGGACAGCCCACACATACTATAACATTCACAGGCAAAAACGCCGCAAAGAATGCAACAATTTGCTATAAAACGAAACCTCAGCTCCAAGAAGCAGGAAGAGTGCAAATATTTGTGTGCCGAACATGAACATTTTCGCACGGCATATTTGGGACTCGTTTCCATAGCATACTTTTAAGCGCCCCGAAATGGCCAAAATAAAAAAGTTTCAAGTTGTTGTATAACCAGCAATATAAGTATCCAAGTATCTGGCTCGTTAGCCGTAAATGAGATGGCGTAGGCGTTGGCGTTGGCGTTGGATTTGGGATTGGCGTGGCAACGCTTAAAATGAAGCTAATAAAAGGCTTCAGGCTCTATGAAATGCAAAATGATGCTCCCGAAATGTATATAGCATACTTATCGGGGGCTGCATAACAAGCACAGCATACTTCAGGGCCTGCATTATGTAAGTGGAGCAGGCTTTTAGGCATTCGGCATGGCCAAAACACTTAGAACAGGTTCTTATGCCAACGCCCATTATTTGCCCAATTTGAATGCGCATTGAGAAAACATTTTGCAGCCTTGTCATGCAAATGATGCTAAAGTGCCATCCCAGGTGACCCATATGTTAACGTTAATAAACAGCTACAGCCGTAAGAAGTAGATTATAAGGTTATGCTAGACGAATTTTAAATACTCCCCAAGTTTGCAAGAAATACTCTTCTAACGTACTCTTGCATTAAAATGTCTAAAAATCGATTATTTAAATATTTTAAAATTTGTTTAATAATATGAAAATTTACACTTGCCTTAAATCAATCAAAAATATATATTTTCTAAGTGTTAATACATAATCTATTCATGAAAAAGCCTGAACATCTATTTTAATTTAAGTGCAATTTAACTAAAAATTAGATTTAAAATATACCTTCAATATTAATGGCTTTACAGGCAGTTGCAAAAAATTTCTTAATTTCTAGAATTTTTTTAAATTCACTTATTAATTTATTGCTGACAAACGATCTGCTTACTTATATTGACAGCTTAAGCTTGCCATTTTATTAAATAATATTTACATTTACATAATTCAATAAATTGAAATAATCTTGCGGATAATTCCTTCGACAAACTGTATGACAATTTCCAGATATCCTTTTATACAGATATTTGTCTGGTAGCATACAATAAGTAAAAGTCAACGGCAAATGTCAAGCCCCCAAAGCCGCAGAGCGGTGCCACATCTCATTGGATTTATGACAACAAAATTGATATTAATGTAGAAAACTCAGTGCAAATAGGCAAACCAAGGGCAGAATGGTAAGAAGGGTAAGTGTAGGGGAGGCAGACAATATGAAAGCTTGGCAGGCAGTCAACTTGGTGGCTTCCTCTGCCTATTTTGCATATGAGATGCAAAACCCGTGGCCCACAGCCTGCTGTGCCGGCGTGTTGTAAACCGCGATTAACGTAAATAGCGGAAAAAATGGCGCACAGTAGCTGCAAAAAAATATGGCACAGATAGACTGGCATACACCAATATGGCATACACAGGCATACAAAAAACTGGCAGCGAATGTGACCAAAACGAAAAAAAAAAAGAAATAAAAGCTGAATACGCTACAGAGCCAGAGCCAGAGCCAGAACATAATGTAGGTCATGGCAGGATATGTGCGAGTTTACTCCAATGTAGATACCCGCTCTTCAAATCCCTCCAGCAGCCTTTAAGCGCCATTCCCGCCCCACATCGTCCTGTTTCCACTATGCGTCAGGATAAAGCGTTCATATGTTTGTATGGTGCCTGCCATGCGGAAAATTTGTAGCAATTTTCAGAGAATGAGGCAACTGCTGATGCGACCATTGTTGATGTTGATGTTGCTGCCACTGCAGCAGCAGTTAATTAGCAGTTGAAGTTTTTTATTAGATTGGCGATTAGGTGAACTACTGGATGGTTTTTTCTTATTACAGAGAAACTGCTAATGAACGTATAGAGAATGAGACAGTTGAAACAATAGCTACTAGATATGAGTTTTATAAATAACTTCTTATATCTACTCAAATGCAGAAACTCAATTGACTGTGCAGACTTTACAGCTCAAACATTTAAAGCAACAAAGTCGAGAGCATTATTGTATATTTATTAAAGAAATTAAAGCAATGAAGTTGCAAATGGGTCAGCAAAAGATTTACGAGTATATCGATGTCAATATTAAATTTTAACTAATTGACAAGTATTGATATCTTCATTAATAAAGAACAAATAATTTAGAATTTCTATTATATTAATAATTGAATAGAAAACTACGAACTACGCTTAATAAAGCATCACATGATATTTTATTGAAATATGATAAGCACTGTAATAATGAAAGAAAAATGAAATCGACTATTTTCATATTAAAATTACTGCAACTGAACAAATTTATTATTTATCCAGAAAAAATATATATTATCTACTTATTTATGTAAATTCTTATTTTGTGGTCTAAATACAAAATTGCTGAGATAGCTAACACAGAATTATATTTTGAATTTAATATCAACTCAATTTAATTAATTTTTGATCACAAAGTAGACTTACAAGCTTATTTAATTAGAATGTGAATACATATGCACCTCCTAAACAACTTTTCATTCACTTTGTAACAAAACTTAAACTAGGACAACAATAACATATAATATGTACATGCAACATGTTGCACAAACAAAGCGCTTCCCATGGAAATTCCCCCAACTGAATATCTCTCTATTTATGACTATATTCTATAGTCTATAGCAAAGTGTGCAAATTGTTTAAATGACTTTGCATGAGTCAATAACTTGCATGATTTACAACATTTGTACACCCTTCTCCTTCCAAAAAGCCATTCTAATACAAGGCAACTACAAACTAGATAAAATATGAATATGAACATATAACGTATGCTACAAATACACACATATCCTGTGTGTGTGTATTTGTGTGTGTATAAAGAAATTGTCGCAATGCAGTTGCAGTTTTTGAGTTTTGCGAAAAAGTTGGCGTTTGAGTTTCGAGTCGAGTTGAGTTGAGTTGAGTTTTCCATTTTCCCATGCCTGAAAGTTTGGACAGCAGCGCAGCGTGTGGTTAACTTTATTGTTTATTTTTATTATTATTATTTTTTCCTTTTTTTTTTTTTTGTATTTTTGTTATTTTTCCAGCTGTTTGAAAATTGAAAGTGAAAACTGCCAAACTGACGCAGCTGTTGGGGAAATAATTCACAAATTGAGCGCGAATGTTGCGGCAAAATAAAAAGTTGAAAAGTCATTTTTGAACCAATGATGATTAAGTATGCAAATTGGCGCCTTGACACATTTAATATATTATTGAATAAATATTGGCACGTATTTTGATTTGATTACACAGCAAAAATGGATATTACCAAAGTATAATTGAATTGAAAACAATTTGATAGCTAAAAAGCATATTAAAGCACTAATTAATTGTGACAATTCATGACATATTTTATTAGAGAAAATGCTTTGCAAATTAATAAACAATACTCAACATAAAGAAATTAGTTTATTATGTCAGGGGGAATATCAATTTAACAATTTAATAAAGTTCTCTTTTTAGCAATTGAATTTTACAATTAAATCATATTAATATAATATAATTCTTTATTAGTTTCAAAAACATAATATTTTTATTGTGGATATTTTTATTGCATTTTTTATGCTAATAATTATTCCATAAATATAGAATGGTAATTTAAAATTATTTTATTTTCATTTAAAATAATAGATTAAGCTCATTGCTCTGATTATGGATATAGCTGTTTGCAGACTTTACACATTTCGTGACAAATGAATAATAATATCAGTTAATGCATTTAAGAAAAATATATTTAAGTCATAGGAAACTTCATGGAATCTCAGAATATATATATATTTTTCTTTTATTGCAAATATATACATATTATAACATCCCACTTCCAGGTGTGCGTGTGTTGTACAAAAGCTTTGCACACAATTGCCAATCAGAGTGTGTTTTTTTTATTTTTTTCACAGAAGAATGATACTTATTGGTGTCCATGCACAGTTAACGACATTTAATTACAAATAGCAGATGCACTCGACATGCAGCTCAATTACATTCGCAATCCAAAAAAATAAAAACAAAAAATGCCAATGTAAAATTTAATTAAATAATTAACGCCAATGCAAATGACAAGCAAAAAGCTGGAACTGTGATGCATATGCGGATATTAAAAAAAATCAAACAATAAACATACAATGGGCGTGGCATTGTATTTGGTCAATCAATGCAAATTCAAATTAATTATTGATCAATATTATTTAAAAAAAAACAATATCATAAAAAAATCGAGAACTTTTGTATAAATTACAATTAATATTTAGTTATTAAAAGTTGCAAGTGCAGTGTGAAAAAATTTAATAAAAGTAGACTATGACATATATAAAAAAAGTGTTATGTAGATTGTTAGATGGGAACCTATTATTATTGTAAATTGACTATTTGACCTGATTTTAATTTCAATTTGTTAATGTTATAGAAAACGATTGAAAAAAAATTTAAATAAATCTAAAACTCCTTTGTCCTCTGTTAAATATTTATTTAATTTTATTTCATATAATCATCAAGTTGAAGTCAAGGAAAATTATGGAAATTGGGATAATTTGTAGGATTTAATTAGACTTCCTTAAAAGAAATGATAATGTATAAAGTATGCATATATTTTTTTTACAATAAATAAAATCTATTACCACATTTTATTGTAGTAATAGGAAGGTTGCAGGATTATGCAGCTGCAATAATAAAACTTAACATTCGAAAATATTAAAATAATATTACAAGAAGTTCAATTAAGTGTTTGAGCGCATATTTAAAAAATTTTCCATTACTTTAGTGCGTTCCATATATCAAGATTTAACTATTTATTCAATTTTTTATTTCATTTTCTTACAGACTCAAGGTGGACAACAATGGTGGTGCCTGGTGTCCGAAGCATATGGTCTCACGGGGTCTCAAGGAGTATCTGCAAATTGATCTGCTGCAGGTGCATTTGGTGAGCGCCATACGCACACAGGGTCGCTTTGGCAAAGGTCAGGGCCAGGAGTATACCGAGGCCTATGTGCTGGAATATTGGAGGCCGGGCTTTGAGAAATGGCTGCGCTGGAAGACCATACAGGGCAAAGAGGTAAGTGTTTGGATTGTCGAAGTGCCAAACCTCTCTCTCCCTATCTCTTAGCATTCACACATTAATCACGGACCGGGTCGGGTAGCGATAAGCATCGCAATAACCGCAAGCAAACGAACAGATACAAAATGTATCTACATCTTTAGGCTGCACAATTTACGTGCGAATTATCGCAAGGAATGAGAATTGCGTAGGTGTCGCTCGATTGTGAAGGCTCAACCCGTTCCCGAGCTTGTTCCATCGATTTATTGTGTGCAAGCTAAGAAAATCAATTTGAACGCTTTTGTTTTTGTATTTTTTGTTTTTTTGTTTTTTTGTTTTTCGGCCAAAGCGCTCAGATTTCCCCCACCTACACACTGCATACAGCTGGGGCATTAATAAAGTTTTATTTTCATTTTTTATATTTTTTTTCTGTTGCATCTTGCAGATACTTCCCGGCAATATAAACACCTACAGCGAGGTGGAGAACGTGCTCCAACCCAGCATCTTTGCGTCCAAGGTGCGCATCTATCCCTACAGTCAATACGATCGCACAGTTTGCCTTCGCGCCGAGATCGTTGGTTGTGCCTGGGAAGGTAAGTGGTCCAGCCATAGGCCATGAATTATAGCAAACATTTTACCTCTGCCCCTGCCTCCACCCTACTCCTCTCCCACCATACACCCATACCTATCGTCATGGTCGCACTTGTTCCTGGCCTGCGGCTAGCAAACAGCTAAAGTATCTTTTAGCTGCAACAAACGAAAATCGAGGCTTTAATACTCTACTTGAATTTTAACTGAAATTTAGATAAAATAGACTTTTAGTTCAATTAGGTTTTAGATTGCGAAAAGTCCAGCTAATTATTGTCAACATTTTCTTTACAACGCCAATTATATAAATGTATTGTTTTAAAATTCCTATTACTGCATATGTTGTGAACTAAAAAGGTTTTTTGAAATTTAATTAAATTATTTTATTTACTTTATTGTAAATAAACATAATAAATAACAAGTATGTGATATGACATATAATATATTTTTTGATTATTATTAGATACATAAAGTCGATCAATATTATAATTATAATTTTAATACTAGTATTTCCTATTTTTAATAATATTTAAAATTAAAAGTTTTATTGAAGAATAATTCATGGCAAATATTTAATTGGCTATTGTTATGTTGAATAATTGCTTGAATTATAAACAAATTGGTATGTTATAATAAATTCAATAAAATATTTATTAAATTTTAATCCTTTTTTTATTTTTAATTGAAGAATAATTTTTAACAAATATTTAATAGACTTTTGTTTTGTTAAATAAACTTTAATAAACCAATATATTATAAAATCATTAAATGTTAATTCATTTTTTATTTTTATTATATTAACAACTATTGGCAAATTGAGAAAACAATTTATAAACAAATGAAATTAAAATGCCTTCTTTATTTTTTAATTTGTATTAAATTACTTAGTTTTATCAAGGTTAAGTTCAGTCAACAATTTTTTTTAATATTTTATCTTGTCTTTGTTAAACATGAATTTTTTAAAATATTTATAAGAGAGTATTTGCAGTATTATTATTATATTATTATATTGTCGGAAAGTACTTTTATATCCCTACGATATATAACTTATAATAATAATTGCTCTGCAAATAAGTACTTCTGAAATCATAAATCAATAAATCGAAACAATTTTTTATGGATCAGCTTTATAATATTTAGTTCATTTAGCAAAGTCAACAAAATTCTACTTGATTATATTTAAGACAAATATTTTAATGATTTACATATTTTGCTCAACAAAATATATAAAATTGTTAAATGACTTTCATTTTTGAGTGTATTTAAAGTATCTGCAAGCATGCAATCAGGCTTGCGACCGGTTTTGATGACTTTGTTTTGGATTTGCGACCCCAAGCAAAAAGTTAGTTAGTTTCTTTTATTGTTTTTATTAAAGGCCTCGTTGTGCTTGAGCTTTGGGCCAGTTGCATGCTGCAATTTTTAATTTACATTTTTGTATGCGAATTTATCGCTTTTTTAGACCAACAATTTAAACATGAGCCATGTGCCAGTCATAAAATTGGCTTATAATTACGAGTAGCTGTGTAGAGCTCTTAACTTAAAATATGACGCCACAAATCGCCTTAAATTGTTATTTTGATACACATTCGAGTATATAATATAATTTTGCCTTTCACTAACTCGAATATCTGAATTTTTTGACTCTTGCAGAGGGCATTGTTGCCTACAGCATTCCGAAGGGTGTTCAGCGTGGCATGGAAATCGATCTATCCGATAAAACCTATGATGGTCATGAGGAAGGTGATCGCTTTGTGAATGGACTTGGCCAACTTGTAGACGGACAGCGCGGCAAGGATAACTTTCGCATGGATATCAATGGCTTTGGTAAAGGTAATAATATTATACTCTATTTAAGCAAAAGAAATCAAAGATTGTTATAATAGTAGTTGTATATATTTGTCAGATAAAGTCTAGACCATTTTACTCTGCTTAACAATTTGTAGCTGAACCATAAATGTCTCGTAAAATTTTGCTAAACTAGAGCTAGAGTCATTGAATAGCATTTTAAATTGAGCTTATAGATGTGGAAAGGAATTTTAAAGGAGTGTTGCAGTAAATACAAGTAAAATAGAATCAAAATAGTAAAAGACATAAATTACGATTTAAAAAAATAACTAGCAACATCTGTAATTACAATTCGTTTTATTTTAATTTATAAATTGAATTTTTCAAAATAAAATAAAATTATCTTTTTTGGATTATTGTAAATATACATATATCAAAACAAATATGAAAACCAAAGCCTGCTTAAATATTATTTTAAATATTTTTTTTTAAAAATATAAGATACATATAGTCAAAAAACAGAAACTTTAAGTTTTATTATAACTTTAATCTCTTTCAAATTTTGAATTAATTTTAAAACTTATAAATTTAATTGAATAATGCTTTATGGCAAATATTTAATTGGCTTTTGTTTTGCTGAGTAATTATAAAGGAGTTAGTACATAAAAATAGAATAAATATTTTTTTGTTTTTAATTCATGTTTTATTAGCAGATGAGTTTAGTCGGCTTGAGGTCAAATTTTTATTAAATAAACCATTACTAAAAATTTTGTTTTGAAGAGTGTTGCAGTAAATATTATTAAAAAAAAATTAAATATTAAAAGGCATTAATTACGATTTAAAAATATAATTAACAACATTTCTTATTACAACCCATTTTATTGAATATTTTATTTTAAAAATACAATAAAAAAAAAAATTAAATTTCAAATTTCTATATTTTTCTAAACGCTCTTTAATTTAAAGCAATTTATCTCACAATTAATAGTTAAGCCTTATCACTAAAAATAAGAAATTAAAAATAACCTTACAATCTTAATAAAATTAATTCATGTTAAAGATTATGAAGCAAGAGTTAAAAGCAAAACTTCTGTTTTTCAAATAAAAATTTTAAAAATTATTGTATTTGTCTCATGTTTATGTGATATAATTAAACGTACATTCTTTAACTTCAGGTTTTGAATGGATTGGCTGGCGTAATGATACTTTATCTGGACGACCTGTGGAAATAACATTTGAATTTGAAACTGTGCGCAATTTCAGTGCTGTCATTATACACACAAACAACATGTTTTCTAAGGATGTGCAGGTAAAATTAAATTAAAAATTAAATGAAAACTAACCCATAAATGTCAACTGCAACTGCATTTCATCACAATTTTTATTGGCTTTATACCAATTGCATATACACTCGTAAAAAGACAACACGATACTGTCATTTGCAGACAGATAAATTGGCTCTTTAAAAATACAGAAAATAAAATTGAACATACGAACGAACAACAAATTATATAAACAAAATGCGTTGCGCCTTTTGTTTGGAAATCGTAAAAAATCAACAGCCGCCGCGAGGTTCTGGGTCTCAGCTCCAGATTTCCCCCCAGTTTCAGTTCCAGTTCCAGTTCCCGGCCAGACAACTTGGCGGCGGCAAACTGAGCAAATAAATGCTAAACAGTTCCGACAACAACCACAACGCAGTAATAAAATAAAAAATCGACTGTAAGAGTGGAAAAAAAATAAAAATAAAATACAAGCGATTTTTATAAACAAACCAAATACGAAATCGAACCTAAACAAACCACAATTGATACGAACCCGCGAGCCCCGTGCAACGTGCCCCTTACACGCCCAAAAACCGATCTGACTCAGGTGGCACTTGAAATCGGGTGCATGTATGT
This sequence comes from Hirtodrosophila alboralis, assembly GCA_035043045.1. Lineage (NCBI taxonomy): Eukaryota > Metazoa > Arthropoda > Insecta > Diptera > Drosophilidae > Hirtodrosophila > Hirtodrosophila alboralis. The sequence continues at coordinate 889,383 of JAWNNH010000064.1, forward strand.
ATATATATATGTCGAACCATTATAGAGTCAATTTCTTTGCCAGTTGTGGTCTTTATCGAAAGTAAACAATGCGAGTGCCCATATAATGATTGGGCGCTGTTTTGTTTACCCCCATATTGTTTGAGAGTAGGGCGTGGACCTGATATCAATTGCTGGCCATAAAACAGAACAGAACATAATTTTTTATTCAAGTCCATTGACCCAAATTATTGTAGCAATGTGTTAAATTGTAGATTCAGATAGTCATGATCCTGTTGACTGATAAGAACATAAGAAACAAATTGTTTAAGTTCAGCTCTAGCTTTAAGAGCACTATCTTTAATTAAAACTTTACCTTATATGATTGAATTTCCTATCATAAATTTCTTGTAAATTTCTTTTTTCTGACAGTTTCGAGTATCGTTCGACAGTTTAATAATGTTTTATATGCGCCCTGTTTGATGTTATCATCGTTTTGATTATATCACATTTACTATAGTATTATAAACCCTTCTTGTTGTTCCATATGCTTGTCAAATTTGTGTCAAATTAATCTCGATGTTTTTTTTTTTTATTGAACTGAGCAGATAGATAGCTGAAGTTACTGTAGTTTAGTAATATGTTGGTATTTTATGTACCTTTAATTAGTGATAAGTTTTACATGTATTTTTTTTCTTATATTGAACACATGACAATTCATAAAACCCACATTGTGTTTGATGTCAGGGTTTATGATTTTTATAACTATTTCAACTGGTTGTAGTTATGTATAAAATTTAGGTCACAATAAGCTATATAAATTGGAATTCTATGCATCACTTTTAGGCCAATAAATATTAGGTTTTATATATATATATATTATTTATTTTTATTATTTAAGTAAGTCATAAATATTCTCAACACAGCAAAAAAAGGATATCTTAGCAAAATGTAATATAATATGAAGCGATCACAAATCAGGGTTATGAGTTCAACAAAATCAAGCCAATTCCTGGGTCAAGAATAAACTTAAATTAAAATATTTCTAATATTAATTAAGAATTTAATTTTGGCTTGTACTTTTTAATCAAACAAATAAAATTGTGAAGTAATAAAAATTTGTATTTAAAAGTTGAAATAAATTTTTTTTCAATTTTAATTTTTAATGTAAAATAACAAAAGTCTTTTCTTTCAATTTTTATTTTAAATGTAAAATTTTAAAAATTGATTTTGGATATCTTCTGAGCACTGAAAAATAACTTCAACTTTTGGTTTGCAAATAATTTTAAATTATCAATTTTTATTTTCGGGTCAAAAAAAGGCAGATCGCAAAATCGATTGAAAAAATCCATAAATAATTCTTAACTCATTATTTTGAAATGTATAAATTATAATTATATCATAAAAAAAACACTTTACTAAGGTATAAGGATCATTAGAATATTTTAATTTTTCTGCAAATTTCAAAATAAACACTAAATGCTTTACAAATTTGATTAATCTTTTCTATTCTAGTAAAGACAAAAAATTTTATGACAACATTTTAAAATACACAAGTAATAGGCTTTAAGTTTTTTATTATAAACTCCAGATATATTAGGGTTATAAACTGTTCTCTGAACGTTGTTAAAGAAGCAATCTAATTCTGAAATCGTCTTTAAAAGCATCTTAAGTCTTTTTTAACTGCAACTCAGCTTCCACTAATTGTGGGTTGTCTAATGTTTGTATCCTTATATATATTTTGCAGCTATCGTTGATTTCTTATATCTATAAAACCCATAAGTGGCATTAATGATTCTTAAATTACCTGCTTACCCATAAATTTATGGTGCTTTTAGTTAATCTTCAGTTTTAGGGGCCTTCGCTCAATCAGTCGTTACTGATGCCACTCTAGATAGCGTATCTTACAGTTCGGCTTAAAACATTTCCAGGCTTCTTCACAATTGCTGCTGACGTAATTAACCACAAAGTATGTAACCAATTGGCAGCAGCTTCAAACGGCACATAAAATTTCAATTACCACAAATTTTGTTTGGGCTTTGATTTGTTGCCGACATTCGTACGTGAACTGAAACTGAGTTGAATCGCAGCTTCAGCTACATCCAGAGAGTCTGGGGTGGCACTATCTACCTGGTCGACAATCTCTGGCACTTGGCCATTGACCATTCACTTTATGGTTGCCATAATTTACACAGAATCAACGACGTTGTCGTCTCATGCTCACTCGCTATAATTCTCATTTTTATGATTTTTCATTACCATTTGCTTGGCCAGAGTCATTTCGAGTGCCCCATAAGTCATAAAATTACTTAGAGCAACATTTTTCAGGGGGACAGTCTCTGGGAAGCGGCCCAGACTCGTATCCCAGTGGACACTTTGTGGTCGTGCAATAAATACTCAAAATGCCATTTGTGATGCATTGATAAGCCTAAAATTATGCTAATTGCGTTTTAATTATGACACGCGTGTGGCTGTTGCACCTGCACCCCTGTCTGGGTTCAAGTTGAAGTCATTACATGTCAGAGATGTTCGATAAGCCTCTTGAGCTCTTGTGTTGTCGGTTAGCGTCTGCTTGTTTGACTTTGTCTTTAGCATTTCTAATGAGCAGCCCCAAAAGACCACAATCCCCCCATCCCCCATCACTCCACCTATTCCTCTTGATAGCCAAACAGTTTGTGTACTCTTTAAAATGCGTGCCCAGATTTATAACCCCGATTAAGACATTGTCGTGGGGGTCGGCGAGGTATACGTGTGGTCCTATTAATTAGTGTGGGGGCTTAGTGTCTTTAGATTGTTTGTCTCTATAAGTGGCTAACTTCCGTTAGATGCAACTGTGGGTATTTTGGGCTGGGAAAGTTTTGTTGGAAAACATTTTGACAGGTGGGATTAGTCGAAGAACTTTGCGGATAACTGGTAAGCATTTCTCTTGAAATTTACCATTATATATGATTGCTACTGTTTATTCAGCAGTTGATTGCAAATTATGTTTAAACATAATGAAATATACACAAATTCCATTAAACTTCTATTTAAATCTTTATGCAAACAGCTTTTAGTATGATTGACCAATTGTATGTGTATAAATTTAACACATAATGAAGAGAACAATTAACTCAATTTATTGTACTTAAATTAAAATGAAATAGATCTTGTATACGAACAAGTTTTGTAAGATAAATAATCTAGATATAAATGAAATTTAAAGAAAATAATAAACTAATAATTAAATTATTAATATTCAGAAACTTTATAAAAATTAAGATTTCTACGACTTCAAGCAAGAAATTTTAAAAAGCAGTTATTTAATAAATAATTCCTAAAATTAATAGAATTTATCAACATTTTATTTAAATTCAACAACAAATTTGTTTGGTCACAAAACGTTATTAATAAAACAAATATTTATTATTTAATTTTAATTTTCAAGTTGGGCATAATTTCTAAAATGCAGTTCATTAAATCTAACTACAAAATTTAAATTTCTTGAAATGAATTATTTATTGCTTAATAAAAAAAATATGAAAAATGTTTTACAATTAAAATAATATTAAAAAGCTTTAGAATATTTGCCCAATTTATTTTCTCATTTTTCCCATTCAACAAAATGTTGAAATTTATTTATTGTGATAAATTTGATTTTAAGACTATTTTGTCAGAAAATTTATGCTTCCCTTTAATTGCATTTCAAAGCAGCCATAAAACAAAGTATTTATTTAATTCATATGTAAATATCAATTGAATATGTTTATTTGTTATTGTTTTGCCAAGCCCAAGTTTTTGTATTTGATATTCAATGCATTTAGCATTAAGTTTGTATACAAAGTCCAAACAACACCTTCCAAATCAAATGGCCAAAGACGTCAACCTCAACGGCTTCTCATTAGCCATGCTCAGCTCAATTGGCAATGGGAAAGACAACACTTACACATCCGGCTGTTCCCAAAAAGTAGCCAACTGACTGGCCAAAAGTAAATGTTTATATTTTTCTTATTTTTTTTACATTTTATTACAAGACACTTCCGTGGCGCGTCCATAACTGTAGCTTTGGCCAAAACTGTCAGCAGAGGTAACAAATATGAGAATACAATTCGCGCGAAACAAACGCCTCACTGAACATCGTAAAAAACAAAATAAATGTGATTACTTTAATTATTATGCCACTCACAAACAGAGACACAACAAAGTAGTCACCTGGCGTGAGCACTCTTCCATAGAGTTGTATCGGATCGTTCAGAATAAATTCCATAAAACTATTCAGTAAAAGATCAAAATTGTATTGCCTGAATGTTTTTTATAGGTTCCTTTAATTTCAGATAGATAAAATGTAATTTTGTTCATTTGAAAGTAACTCAAAAATCAAAGAATTTGGTGGCATAATAAACTTATTTAATGAGCAAATAAATAAGCAAAAATTCAACAAAAGTAAAGATTGAACGAAAAATTTAAATTAAGCATATAAACGAACTAATAAAACGATCGAAATATTAGAACGAACCAACTCAATCTACAAGCAAATGAACGAAGATATCAAGCAAATGATCTAAGCAATGTATTAACTAAAAAACCAAAATAAATATAGAAATAAACAAACAAATTGTTTGGAGAATCACAGCAAGCAAAGGAAATAAACTAGCAAATTATCTAAAAAACGAATTTACTAAGTAAATTAATAAACTGAAAAGCGAATAAATTAATTAAACAGACTAAAAGAAAATCTAACTTTGGAAAGTATTAAACGAACGAATAAATTTAAAAAATTCACAATTTGAACTATTCAATAAGCCATATTGCTCACTATTTTAAAGGAATATTATTAAAAAAACACACAAATTATATTTTGAGTTAATGACGCACAAATATTCCATATATGATTATTTATATTATCCTATCTTAAATACTCTTTGCATGAGAGAGTAGTACGAGAGACTCTTCCTTTCTAAATAAAAACTCTCTAAGAATCATTACATTGCCGTAATATTTGGCGTAAGTTATTAATGCAGAAATATTGCTTATATGATTGTTTATAATAAATAAAAAATTCTTGCTTCTTTCTTAAATACTCTACGCGTGAGAAAAGATAAGTCTCTCCCTCCTTTGTGTAAGGTAAACTTCCATCCAATAATTTTAAACGTGTTTTTCCCCAAAATACCGATTCTTGAGTTATATTTCAATTAGTTCTTTTTGAAAAAATGAACTAGTTCATACTATAGAACTATTTTGTACAGCTCTGTCTGTCCAACTTTTATTCATTCTCTGCTGTTTTCTCTCTTTCTATCCCTCTGTTGCAGGTGTTTGTGCACGCCAAAGTTTTCTTCAGCATTGGCGGACGCCAGTTCGCCGGGGAGCCGGTTCAGTTCTCGTATATGCCCGACCAAGTGCTGGATCATGCACGCGACGTGACAATCAAATTACATCATCGCCTGGGGCGTTATCTGCAGTTGCATTTGTATTTCGCCGCCCGCTGGATGATGCTCAGCGAGATTACATTTATATCAGGTGAGAGAATGCGAATTCAACGCAACGCAACGCAGCGCCCGCTGGGCCAAAAAACTGTTGCAACAAAAATGATTTTATTAAAAAATGTAACACTAGCACGCAAGAGGTAACAGTTGAAGTTAGCCCAGGAAAAAAAAGGGTTAACTCGGTTGCCAGTTTCCTTGTTGGCCACATGGTGTGCCACTTGCCATAAATGTGAATGCATTCGTTGTCAACGGCCAGGGTTTGAAATGAAAAGGGAAGAAGTCTTTCTCGTAGTTGATGTGCCCCTGTTATTTGTAGTTTAAATTAATTTTTTATTCTCGCTATTCTCTTGTTGACTTGTTAGTGGATTTAAAGCGTTTATATAGCGACAGGTTGGTTGCACAGTTTAACTAGTTAGTTTTTATGGACCATAAAAAGAACAAAATATATGCACACCTATGAATAAGACAATTATTAATATTTAAAACCAAAGGAAATGAGTTTTATATGACTAACAGTTAAATCTAAAAGATATTATAGTGTATGTTGAGAAAAAGTCAAGTTATGTACTTGCAGATTTTTGATACATAACTTATAATAAACAAAAAAATAAAAAGAAAATTATACAGCAGAAAAAGCATAATAAAAAAAGTAAAAAAACACATTTTACAAATAAAAATTTAAAAGTATATATTTTGCTGATGAATTTAATATAAAATGCAAATCAAGTAAAAAAAAACTATACTCTAAATAATAATCCATTTTGTTTTAACTTTTTGAAACACAAGTGAACTATAAAAATGAAGACATTAAAAGTCAAGATTATTATAATTTAAAATCATATATATTTTTAAATTAAATAAGCTAGTAAAGAGCTTAACAACTCTTGCTTTTGGTGAATATATCAAAAATTCACCGAAAATATTATATCAAGACAATAGCAGTTCTAAGTTATTTTTTTTATATCTAAGTCATATAAAAAAATATAAATATATTTTTTTAAAGTCTCTTTTGCTTAAATATTATTCAGTAACTTGTACAAACGAGAGAAAAACTTAAACTTAGTTATAACAACAATTTTTTTCAACAAAAACTAAATTTAGCCCAATGACTTACTTTATTTTTATACATTCGTAAAAATAATATATAGGTATATAAAGACTTCTAATAAAATAGTAAAGCCATTATAAGCCTGAATTCTTAGCCCAATTAAACATAGGAAAAACTTTTTCTGTTTTTGTGCCAATTACATTACACAATTTTATTCTCAAAAATTCTATATATTTATTTTTAATAGATGTAGGGTAATTGATAATAAATCCAGCACATAAGACTTTCATATTTTTTATATTTATTTTTCATTTAACAATTGTAGTTGCCTGCAATTTTATGGCTCAAACAGAAAGCCCAGAAAGTAGTTGGTCCTATATTTACCTGGCCAAATGTTTAATTTTCATTTGTTACACCTGTATGTGTACTGTGGGAGTTTGGAAAAACTCTCTTAAATACTCACACGGCTTGTTTTTGGAACAAGTGTGCTAGAACATACATACAACGAATAAACCAAACAGTAAACATAATTTACCCAAGCAAACTACAAAACTCAGGGCGCCCAATGGCAGCGGCTCTTCAAAAAATAAACTGCAATCTGCAACTGCAATTGAAAATTCCACTGACACTAAAAATTCGTTGCGCATTTCATTAAAAACTCCATGGCAAACGACTCGAACTGCAACTGGAACTCAGTTGAGTTGGGTCTGTGTATGTCGATGGTGCAAAATATATTACCAGCTGAGAGGCAAGCTATGAACCAATTTTTACTTAACTCACAACGCCAGGCAAGGCAGCTGGGAGCTTTGTTTTTGTATGTGCCGTGTGTACTGTGTGCAATTGTGCATAGAGTGATACAAAGCAGGCGGACTGAAAAGTGGACTAGCGGGGTAATCTCCCCAACCTGGGTACCGAGTCATCCATTGTAACAAGCATAGGAAACGGAAGCACACATATAGTACTGAGAAAGCAAGTAGCACTGAAGCAAAGGGGGAACGAGAGATCTGCTTTAGCTTAGGCAGGGATCAAGGCTGGGAGAAGGAAGGCAAAGCATTCGAAACAGCAGCACAGCTAGCATATGCTTCTCACTGTACAACCAACCAGAAGCAAAGCACAAGGATATTGTGAAAATTAAATGAGTTGCATTACTTTTGTGCATTTGAAATTTGCAACTCAATGAGCACACAGAGCAGCAGCAGCAGCAGCAGCAGCCAGTTGAGCTAAGGGAACCAAAGGGGCATCAGGGGATACAAGAGCAGCTAGATGGCAACATCGTGCTTTCCTGTCTCCGGTTTCCTCTTTTTACACGTTGCATAATAAAGCGTTGCACTGCTTTAAATGCTCTATATTTTTAAAAAAGCAATGAAAACTATTCTATTTACTTGGTGAAACAAGCAAATTGTATTAAAAATTGCATAAAAATATAGGGATTAGATAACTATTTCAAAAGCCCTTCAAGCCATTTCAAATAGTTGTAATAGGACTAAAACATTCCATTGAAATAATGACAAGCCTTCTAACTATTAAAAAGTTGATCAAGCAATGATCTTTTAATTGCATTTTAGACAAAATCCCTAAAATAATAAGGTAAGCATTTGTCTAACTATTAAACATTTAATTAGCTAAATGAAGCCCAAAAAAATTGAAACCGCTTTTGGTCAAAACATTTTTATCAGAAAATTTTTAACAGCGTTTCTGTTATCAAAATAAATACATGAACAGGTGTCTTGCTTGAACCAATTGAGAATTATATGCAGGTGTATTTGTTTTCCATTTGCCTAAATAAGGCACAAAAAAATAAAATAGCTTTTGTCAAAAAACTTTTATCAGGATATTTTAAATAATGATTCTGCCATGCAACAAATTATATAATCAGGTGTCGTGCTTGAACCAGTTAAAAATTATATACAGGGTGTATTTGATATAAATTTACATAGATCAGCTGCTTTATTATTGCCATCATACGTAATTTTCATGCAAAATATTGTCTTCAATTAAAAAAAAATTCTAGAAATTTGTTTAGTATTGGTTTTTACTATTATTAGCAACCTTCAAAATAAAAGACGAGTTTTACTGCAATTTAAATATAACTTCATATGTATTATTGTCATACTTAATGAATTATTGTCTCGCAACATTGAAGATAGGGTATTTAATCAAATGCTTGCTGCTTTTGAAATTCTCTTTTGTTACTTTGCCATTGGCACTGGCTGTGTCTTAGTTCTTTTTGCTTACAGATTTGTTTTCTGTTGCCCTTTTTTTTTTTTAGATTTCGCTCAACATTTTATGTATTTTTTCTCCTTTTTTTGTACACGAGCGTATTTAAGCTTGGCAAGTACTTTGCTTTATAAATCAATAACATTGCAATATGTTTTTGCATACCCCACAATTTTCCCTGCACCCCAAAACGGTTTATGTTGTTTGTGCGCTTGGATTTTGATGCATTCTATTCAGTCAGTCAGTCAGTCAGTCATTCAATCAGACAGACAGTTAGTGAGTGAGTTAGCCAAGCATTCGTTGCATACAAATTCATTTCAATAACTTCGCCGCTGTTCAGCGCTTTAAATCCTTCTGCAATTTCGCTAGCTTAATCCTTTCTAATTGAAAATCGTTTTGTATTCGAGAGTTTTGAGAGTGTTTTTTATATATAGAAGTACATACAAGTATGTATGTATATTGTGTGTCTTATAAAGCCCTAATGCGAATATATGTGCTACATGAATTGCATCATCATATTCACAGCATAGTATGATGCAGTTGATTTGCTTTTGATATTGCAGCCTCCTTCTGGCCTTGAGCATTCGAGCAAATTGCAACAATGTGAATCATTTTGCATTTGGAATTCGGCTCGTAATTTGCTTAATGGTTGAGTTGAAGTACCAGGCAAAGTGCATTGATATTGAATGCATTAAAGTGCCGAGTGCATAATGCAATCAATGAATACTGCAAAAGGATTCAGTCTGAGACAGACAAACAATGCGATGTAAATGGAGGTCACGTGCAATGCGAATGATTAAGATATATGTGCGAATATGTTTGGGAATTTGCACAGAACTTACGATAACGGAAATTAAGCATAAATTTACTTAAGAATTGGGATTAACGAAAGCTCAAATAAATATTTCAGATTATATGCAAACCACTCACAAGATTTCATAAATACATATTTATACAGTGAATGCGGCCAAAAAAAAATATATATTTAAATTCAATGCAATAGATAAGATTATTTAAGAAAGTTCATTTTGAGCAATGGCTGCTGTGAACTTCAGATTATCGGTTTAACAATATTTCTAAAACTATTAAAATCATTGACTGCAACTCTTATAAACAAATAAAAAAAATTATAAATTAAAAATTATTTGTTGATTGAAACAATATTTGCAATTTTTTATAATAATAATCAATATTAAAACTTGGATATATGTATTTACTTTAATTATATACAAAAGAATAAAATGTGTTTATATATTGGAGCATACTTGGCAATGAAAGACTTAGACTAAAGATCTTTTTACATTCTGTAAAATATCTTAATATATATTTAAAATCAAGTTTCGGGAGAAAAATTTAATTTAAAATTTAATTAAAGAAATATTAAAACAAATTAGCACATTAATTTTTGAACTTCTAAACAGAATTGAAAAACTTACATACAATGTCTAATGTCTATAAAATGTCTATAAAATAATAAAATCTATGTTAAATGAACAACAATTTATTAATTAAATAAAATCTTTTTTCCGATCATTTTATATCTCTTGTTATCGTTTGTATAACAATTCAATAATACAGGAAAATTTATATAATTAATACATGCTAAGTTATGTAGTCGCTTCCCTTTAAAAGTTGATACTAATCAAATCTTTAAATACAGATAATCCAAATTTAGTCAAAACTAATTATAAATATTATTTTAATGTTAACCAAAAATTGTAGATTATTATAAAATAATATCAGTCAATTGAACAATGCGTTTAATCACATTACTAAACGTTTTAATTATTTAATTTCAATTTATCTTTAAATTTAATAATTATTTACCAAAGATTTTTAGAAAAATCAAGAATTTATTAAATATATTATAAGCCCTCTTAGGCTACATTTAAACCTTTATCGATCCAATATATCCTGCCCTATGCACCACTCCATACATCAAGTGGTCCCTATTAACATTTTGTCTCTGGCTAAGCAACAAATTAACATATTTTAGGTTTTCGCTTAGGTTCACAAACCGTATGACGCGGCTTTTGGGAGTCGTCCGACTCTCAATTCCCAGTGCTACTTTTGCTATGTGGCAGACCAAGTTTGATGCCACAAGCGTCAACCAAACACAGAACAGAAGGACACAAATGTTGTTGCCATTGCTATTTGCATGGCAAATTCAAACACACGAAAGTAAACAAAAAACTTTTGTGCCAACAAAAAAGTTGTCGCCAAAGAAAATAGACGACGCGCGTTGGTAACAACAATAACAATAACAACAATAACAACAACAACAACAAGTAACAAACAAGTTCAAAATCAATGCCAAGAGCTGTAAAAATTTGCATTTCCCTCAACGAGTTTTTCATGCAATGTTTTTCAAAAATTTCTGCAAAATGCTCGCTTTTTGTTTTTAAATATCGCGCAAAGTTCAACAAACGCTCGAGGCGGATATGCATTTGGAAATTGTGCTGTCAACCAGGATAACCATACTACGGCTAACAAAACAATGTCCTGCCAATGTCCTCCATTGGGTAAACAGTTTGACATCCAGTCGAAAGTATGGTTGTATCCTCTTCACTTGTTATTGACGACTGTCTGGCCCGACTTTGCCTGATGGCAGTTTTGACGCTTTTGTTTATTGTCTGGCCTGCGAAAGGTCAACAGCAAACAATGCATATGCTTCAACGCCTTCCTTTAGTGTTGATGGGCGTGGCAACACCTAAAAGTATGCAACACTAATTGGCACTCAACAGGGCGTTCTCCTCCATCAGCGTTGAAATTAACTGTAGAACAGCAAGCTCATTTATCATAATAATCACATTTCTTTTTCTCATTCTCCCTCTCTAGCTCTATCTGGTAATTTCTCACCGAGACCCATTAACTGGGTTGGTTTATCAAGTTGGGGCAGCTGTCGGCTAACAGTTGCCGTTCCAAGTCTAGAATACCCTCTCCAGACCACTTTAGTGCACTTTTCTTGTAGCCTATTTAGTTTGCAAATGAGCGCAATTCTAACCCACTTTTTAAACATTTTTTTAACTCTTCTTTTCTTCTCTTTGCCCTCTCTTTTTCTATCACTCTTTACAGTACCCGTGGTGGGCAATTTCACAGATGAGGAGCTGCTCAATGTGCCGCCCTCAAATGGCGGCGCCGTGCCAAACACTTCGGAATATCCACTTCAGAGGGATGAGGTGGGTCGAGCTGTCAGCAGCGGTGGCGAGAGAAGTCAACATACCACCCAAGGTAATAAAACGATATTCATATGTATATATTTCGGTGAAATTTTCAGAAACTATAATTATTTTAAATGAGTTAATATGTAAATAGGCTTAAAAATCAAGTATTGCGTCAAAATGCTAAATTCTATTTTAGAAATTACAATAATTTGGTGGACTTAAAAAAAAATACTCAAAAACAAGCATTTTATTTAAAATAAATTAAATTAAATTAATGTAAAATATATACAATATTTGTATAATCAGTAATAAAGTTTTAATTAAATTAATTTATAATTTTGATTGCACTATCAATTTCAATATTGACAAAGAGATTTATATTAAGTAAGAGAGAAAAAATTAAATAATTTTTTGATAAAAGTTCCTGTCTTACTTTTGCGTTCCCTGTAGAGAGAGCGTCATTTTTAAATGCTAATATTTCTATAATTATAATTTGCCGGAAAATTTTCTTGGTTCCATAGACAAAAAATAGTTAAGAATCAAGTTGATTTTTATCTCTGTTCGCGAAAAAACCAGTCGGTTTCCGGCCAAAAGAAATTTCACTGTACAGTTGACGCTCACAAACTAAAACATTCAATATTAAAAATTTCCTGAAAATAGACTAAGGGCTTGTAATACTTTGTTGCATCTATTTTTGATTTAAAGTATACATATATTTTAAATTTAAAAAAAAAACCTATAATATATATTGCATTGAATTGTTACCTTCTGTATTTTTGTTTTTATTAATAAAATAAACGAAAAAAAATAGTTTTTCTGTAGTTTTGTGGACTAAATTTCCAGAAATTAGAATATTTTAATAACATTTTAAGAATACATTTTATTATTAGATTATATTTTATTGTTAACATTAGCTTAAAAACAAAGTGGTTTTAATTTGTGAGCGTTGACTGTATTTTGAAAAAATATATTAAAATAACAAGCAAACAAATAAATTTAACATTAACTATTCTGTTAATTCAGCAATTATATTGTTATAAAATCAGAGTTGCATTATTTTGTCAATCTATTTAAACAGTATTTAAAAAATGCTACCAAACATGAAATAAATTTATAATTTTATAGCAAAAGCTTACTACTTTGGATCTTTAATTACTTCTCTCTATCATTAACAATGAAGTAACAAACAAAAGCGTGCTGGCAATTGAAAGCCAAACAATAAGTTACAACACCATGCCTCAAATATTTTTATATAGCTGCTCGTTATAAGTATTCGTGTTTTTTTCATATATATTTTGCCAGACTGCAGAAAAATACACAAAAACCGCAAGAGTTTTTCATTAAATACTTATTATGCCAAGCGTTGCATATTTTTTTGTTTTCTTTCACTATTTTCATTATATCACTGCCAGAGTTAAACTGCCAGCCTGTTGTTTCATACCACATCATATATAAGTATATACATTTTACTCTGGTTATTTTGCAGTTATCTCTCCAAAGCCCATTGACCATCAGGAGCCGGAAACAGGTTTCGTTGGCGTCATAATCACAGTGCTGGCTACAATTATACTTCTCCTTGTCGCTATTATCCTTTTGATAATAGCTCGCAATAAACGCGGACGCGGACGTGGCAACGTTTTGGATGCATTTCAGCATAATTTCAATCCGGATACGCTCGGCGGCGTTGATAAGCGACTCAATGGCAATGGCGTCTTGAAGGTACGTCTCTGAACTATATATGCAATAACAGACATTTGATTTTGCTCACTAACCGGTTTACATGAGAAGTGCATAAAATGCTGTACCACACTGTGGGCAGTTCACCACCCAAAATGCATGTCAAACATCAGGATATAAACAGAAAAAATAGAAACGAAAAATGAGAGGAGAATTTGAAAATTTCAGGTGCTAACGCAGAGGGGTTTTACGCAGAGTCCAAACTCCATATGCAAAAATCATGATTAAAAACTGTAGTGGCTGCTCCAGGACAGCCTGCAACAACAAAAACGAGCAAGGCGTCAATTTTTATACCCTTGCAAGAGGGTATTATAATTTTCTCACGAAATTTGTAATGCAGAGTCCGTCTGTCTACTTTATCTTTTGGCTAACATGATAAAAACTTTACACAAAACATTTTGTTATTATATGTAGTTTGTGTGTAAAAATTAGCTCGATCGGTCTACTATAACATAAAGATGCCATAGGAACAATCGGAAACACCTCATTTTCATGAAAAGTGCTTGCAAGAAAAACTTTTTAATGTTTTAAGATATTAAGACCAGTCTCATTAATCCGATGTAGTATTAGAATCAAATACAATCTGACCAAATTTAATTTAAATCCGACTACTATATCTTATAGTTCCCATAGGAATAATCGGTTCAATATTTTAACAATATGGAGGCAATTGCAAGAGTATATAGCTTCGGCGTGTCAAAGCTAACCGTTTCAGTCTTGTTTTTTTTTAACACTACACTGCAGCCATATTTTTTTGTATCAATTTCTTTTTTTTTTGTTGTTTGCCATTTTTGTTATCTCATCTCACCTTTTGCCCTCAGGTGGTCACAACAATGGATGACAATGAGTCGTCCATTGACAAGAATAGTCTGTACCATGAGCCCTTCAATGTGAACATGTACACGAGCGCGGCCAGTGCCTGCTCCATGAATGACCTGCAGCGTCAGCATGTAACTCCGGACTACACAGGTGAGTTCACGCAGAATCTGGGTTGGGCAAGGTGGCAAACGGGGGGATAGTTGGTCTGTTACAACATGATGTGTTATTGTTGTTGCTGCAGCTGCAGCTCCAGCTGCTGTTAGTGCTGCCATGGGCCATAAACAGCGCTCACAGGTTCAAGCTTTATCTGCTACTTCAACTCCTGCTCCTGTGTTTGCTCCTGCTGCTGGTGTCGCCACTGATGAGTTTGATGTTTTGCGTCCTGCCTGTGACAGGACATGCAAATGTTTCTGCAATGTTGGCAAAAAGAAAAAAATACAAAAATGAGTAACGAGACTTCGAAGCAGTGCTTAATTTAGCGCACAACATGAAAGTCCAGTGTGATGGACTTTGCCAGCGGTGTTGAAGGAGCGACAGCAACAAAAATCCCCGCAAAAATAAAAAGTTTAAACCAAAAACAAAAAAAAAATAAAAGAATTTTTGCGCGCGTTGTTCGCGCCGCAGGACATAATTTTGAATTGCTAAGTCAGCAGACCGGCAAACTGACAGAAAGGGTATGCTAAGAGGATTGTGAGCTTTGTAACACACATCAAATAATCGCTTCAACTGAACCTCAGGCGTTTTATTAGATTTATTTGCTATCATTAATTATTGCGTATAATTTGTATAACTTTAAAATTAAAACTCCATTTAATTATGACTTTATCTTTTTTTATTTTTTAAAACAAAAAAAATTATTTTTCCAAAAAATAAAATTATTAAAGTCAAATCTGTAACTGTTACAAAAAGGAACATTGTAGTGATTTTCAGTTAATGAAAAATGAAATAAATATTAACATTAATTGTAATTTTGAATTATGCGAATCTCCTTCGGAAAATGGATAAACATTTAATCAAAAATATAAAAATTTCGACTTGCTTATAAAACATATTATAATGATTTTAAATTTTTATCACGAAATATGCAAAATGAATTGGAAGCAATACAATTTAAATACAATAATGCACAATAACTAAAACAATTAAATACTATTTTTATATCTAAATAATCCTCTAAAAATCTTGTTTCCCAATCATCTATCCACTAACCATGCAAAGAGTAACTAACCCAAATTTCAAAACAAAAAGACTTTTTTAATGACAGAAGAGTAACTAAATATCAATCTAGCCAACATATATTTTTATGTATTTTTCGTGTAACATGTGCAGTGTTTAATTGCCACATGAACATGGGGCACCTCTATCGGTTAGGGGTTACGAGCTCTGCTACGTAATTTGTAATGAACTCTAATGTCTTTTGTCCGCCGCCTAAAGGCATGCTACACATTTTTTGCGGCCCTTGCTTGCGTTTTATCTTTGAGAGATGAAGCCAAGCGAAGCGAAGCGCATAAAATCGACAACATGCAGGACAGGCACATTGTTTGCACACATTCTTGGGCCATCATCATCATCATCAACATCATCGTCATCATTGTCATTGTCATCATCAACATTTATGGCACGCCTTTCATGCGCTCGAGTCATTTGCCAAAAAGTTTTGTGATGTTGCCTTTGGGTGCATTTTATAACTGGGCAGCAAATATTTGTCATTGCTTTCCCTTAACTCTCTGGCCCATTCCGTCAGTGTCTTTGTCTGTCCGTTGCCATAATAATTTAATTTAGCTCAAATAAATTATAACTTTAGCCATGGAACTCTACCATTCCACCCAACTTCAATTCCATGCACCCAACACTCGTCACAGTCTCGCGCGTACCGCACGCTGCAAATTGAGTGCTTCAAACTTCGTTGCATGGCAAACTTCTGACTGGCACACACACTCAAATTAAAGTCCATTTTTGAAGTTAACTGCCAAACTAGCAATTTGCACTGGCAAGTGCTCCCCCTCGCTGCACAAAAAAAAATCACTGCGAAAAACTCTACATAATAAGATTGCATGCAAATAAACATGGCAATAAGCGTGAAACTTGTTTTAAAGCAGGTCGCAATTTGATAAGCTACACATCAGACAATCGAATACTTAATGCAGAGTAGAAAATACGCAGAGAATGAATTTATGGAGTAGAATATAAGAAAAGAAGGGAATATAGCTGAGATAAGTAAATTAATGTAAAAACTATTTTACAGATTTATATAAATACAATGAAGCGCTTTGAAAATATTATAAAAATCGCTAGAAATTGTATTTCCCAAATTCCAATTTCTACATTTTTTTTTTATGTTTGTTTTCGGTCAAAACAGTATTAATTTTTTGCTGATATGAAATGTTCAGAATTTAAAATTTTGAATTTTAAATTTAAGAGGAATTTACAAATGGAATCTCCTGACTTTGTTATTGAGGTATATTCAAATTTAAGACATGCCTCTTAAATTCTTAAAAAGCTTTTGAGATCCTATGTAACCTTATTAAATTAAATTAAAAATTTGGACTTCGACTTGTTTAATCGAAACCCAAATCCAAAAAAAATGCTGATTTAAATTTCTTTATTTTTTGTTGTTGTTGGTGGTTATTATTTAATCTCACTGTTATTTTTTAACAACTTAAATTAAACTTAACAAACAAAAACAACATTAATAATAGAAAAAAAATTAAGTCTTAAAACTGCATATTATAATCACATTAATCCAACCATAAGTCTAATGATTTTATAATAACTTTAGGATAAGGGAAATAGAAAAATTATGTTGAAATATTTAAGAGTTAAAAAAGCTTCATAAACAAATTAAATTTTTATTCTGACTAATATTTTGATATTGTACAAAAGCATTGAAATGATTTTTTGGTAATATATTGATATAATATGGTAAAAAAAGAACCTTCTTCTATATACAAATTATACATTTTTAATAACTTTCATGAAGTTGCATATCCATTGATAATTTGCATATGCTTCAACTGATGTAGCGCATTAGACATTTCAGCAATTTCAAGTTGAAAACGTAAGGCCACAAAACTTCAGTGCAACTTCAAAACTGAGGCACTGATTGCTCAAATACATAGATATAAGTATACATATATAAACATAAGGACACGCTCCCAAATACACACACACACACATATACACACTCATGCACTTACAGAGAACTTGCATACGAATTTCGCACAGTCGTCGAAAAGTTTTGTCATTAACGTTCGTTGGTTGTCTGATGGCTCTCTACTATATAGTGGTATATAGCCGTCTCTGCCGCACAGACTGTCTGTTGTTTTATGTTTTTCTATACTTTTTGTTGCGAACGAATGCAAAAATGACAGTCAGAGCTAACGGAGAGGCCGAATAACAGACAGACAATGAGCCAAACACACACAAACTAAATAATGTTATTACAACAACAATAAAATTAAAACTTGTCTGCCTTGAGGGAACTGTGAATGCCAATGCAAGAGAGCGAGTGAGACAACAGAACGCCAAGTTGCAATTAATTTCATTTAGTTTTTTGCCACACGCCATTTTGTCTTGTCCCGGGATTCCATCTAGTATATGCAATGAGAGTTGACTAAATGGGAAAAGTTTGAAGTTGAAGGCACAAAAGTCCTGGACAAGACAAATGAAAACGTGAGACAATGGTGCCTAGCTGTTAGAGCGAGATGGCATTACTTGAAGCTGAGAATTTGTCAGAAGGGCAAACAGAGTTGCATTTTGTGTGAACTGTACTTTCAATTTATGAGTGGTTCAGGGTTCATATGCTTAGACAATGGAAACAGGTGTTAAATAAATGTCCATGACAATATACAACTGACTAATATATTTATATATAAGAAATTTATCTTGAGGGTTGAAAAATGTTTAAAATTCAATTATTTTTAAAAGAACACATATGAAGCAATTAATTTATACAATTAATATATAAATTAGCTGGTTTCCTTAAGTCAATTGTAATTAACATTTAAAATTAGCCACGTTTTTAAGAGAATAGTGAAAAATTAATATATTTAAATAAGTTTAATTGAATTTTCCACCATATATTTCTATACTGGCACTACGTCCAGTTTGTTCAACTAAAACCATACTCTAATTCGTATTCATTTAAAAAATAGCCTCTACTGTGATTTAACAGTTCAGTTTACTTTAGCAGTACTGTATACTTTAACAGAGAGTACATCTGTTGAGGCGCTAGCAACTTTTCCGGAAAGCTTTCCTGAAATTTTGTATTCTAAAAATCTTCTACTGGCAATTACGAACACCTGAAATTTGAGCCAAATCAGCCCAGCCGCTCTTATTTGAGTATGATCTATACATATTTTTTGCTAGATTTTTATATAAATAATTTTTATATATATAAGTTTTTCAGCATTGACATTAAATTTATTTGACGGTAAAACTTAAACTTTTCTTAAATAAAATTCAATTTAGCAAAACTTTTTACATGACTAGATCTATTACTTTCTAATGTTTAACATTCTAAGGAACATTTTTGTTTTTTTTTTCGTTGTTTTTTTTTTTAACTACATTTTTAGAACTAGCGCGTAAAGTACACTCATTTACGACTTGTGTAGCCGAGTGTAAAATTCACTTGAACTTTCGTATAATTTTGTGGCATCTTTTGTATAATTCGTATGCCGACACAAAAACTTTTGCCTAGCACGTAAAATAGCGCTTAAAACTTTATTGTTTTTGGTGCGGGATTTTACAGCAGCAACAGCAGCAATGCAGTTCTGTTTTATGAACAAAAATTAACACTCTCGAACTCAAATCCATCCTACTCTCTACACAGATGTGCCGGACATTGTGTGCCAGGACTATGCCGTGCCCCATATGCAGCAGCTGCTGCCTAATGCCGCCGGCACTGGCACCGCTCGCAGCTCCCTAAATGCATCCATCGTTGGAGCACCAGTTGTGGCAACGGTGCCAGTACCACCCGTGCCACCGCCACCAGAGAAATATTATGCAGCAACACCAATTTGCAGCAAAACAGTGACGGTGGGGCCGCCGGGCTCGCAGAGCAGCGGTTCGTTGAGTTTGAGCTCCTCGAACACGGCGGCGACCACGCCCACGCCAACGGGAGGAAAACCGCATCATTACAATTTGGATATGAGCGCTAATTTTGCCGACATCAACGAGGAGCAGGCCAATTGCCAAGTGCAGGAATTTCCACGCCAATCCCTGGTCATCGTTGAGAAGTTGGGCTCCGGCGTATTTGGTGAACTGCATTTGTGCGAAACAAATGTGTTGAAGTAAGTAGAAATACCTTCTATTCCCTCTCTATATACGTTCGCAAACTAGTTGCAATGTCTGTTGCAAGTGCCCCAGAAAACGTTTCGAAAATGCAACCAAAATTCGTGGCAAACCAAAATGAGCTAGCTGCATTAGGCTTACGGTTTATTTTCCGGCCACTGTAAACAGTTTCAAGAACTCAATATTTTGCAATTTACCTAACTACTCGAATGAGGTTTTACAGCTGTACTTAGGTTCAGCATCAATGAGAAAGTAGCCAAGTTATAGGCAAATTTAAATGAGAGTGAAACATCTAATTAAAGATGATTAAACATAATAAATATGTTTTAAGGTTGAAACTAAATTGTAGCAAAATAAAATTCGATTTTATGAAAGTAGTTTAATATTAAATAATGCTTTTAAATGTATTAATAAGTCTCAAAAAACTAACAAATGTATCGTACTTATAGCATTTTAGCTTCATTTTAGCTTGTCTCCAACAAAAACCAGTAAACACGAATCAAAATGATACACACAACCAGTCAAAAAGATTTTCTAACTAACCTGACAAAACGTTTTCATCATTGAAACATCCATTTTGACATATAACTCAAAAATTCTATCATTTTTACCACAAAAAGAAAATATAAGGCTATTATAAAACTCATAAATGGATATAGATACAGTAAAAAATGTCGCTTACAGACGGAAAGGAAAAATCAAAAATTCGTATAACAATTGTTGACAATGAGAAAAACCGCAATACTTTAGTACACATACGTGGATAGGGAGCATCAAATTGTTAGTTGAAAGGGCATAAAGCAAAGCGAAACCGATATGAGGCTGTGAGATGGCTTGTCTCGGCTTGTTACAGGTAGCTGCAGGTTATAGGTTGCAGGTTGCATGTTGCAGGTTGCAGGTTTCAGGTTGCAGATTGCAGGTTTGCGGGATATAATGCCAGGTCTGCGGTAAGAGCAACAACAACAGCGTCACATGCTGGCCACAAAAAAGCTTATCAGAAATTCCATTATGAAAACTTTAACCAAAAAGGACAGAAACAGCAAAAGCAGCAACGTCAACAGCCAAAACCAGACGCATAGCCAGTACCAGAATCAGTTCCAAAAAACCAGACACAGACGAGACAATCTCTGAGCTGAAAAACGGCAAAACCATTGTATATGCAGTTGGAGTTGGGCAACAGGATCTGTTACCTTTGATTTCATTTTTGCCGTTTAATTGAAGCTTTTTATTACACATTAAGTTCAAATGTATAGGTGAAGGGGAAGTTGTGGGTGTGACCAACAATTGGCAACATTTTATATACATTCGCATTGCTACTATTGCATACATGTTTTCATTTTCACAGACTGCACGGCGTATGCGTATGCGTAATACGTGTGCATGTATGAGCTTGATTTTCAACTTGCATGTCTATTATAATTTTCATCTGTGGTCTAGGACAATAAAGTCCATCTGTTGTCTGATAACTGTCTATCCAGCTGTCTATTAATATTTTATCAGTCTGCCACGCCCCACACGAAAGGCAGACAACCTCGTTCTGCGTTGGCCACTTGAAGTTTTACATACACAGAGGCAGCCCTTAGAGCATTTCAATGTCCAGAGTGTGTGTGTGTGTGTGTTAATTATTTTGCATACAGCTGCCTAGATCCTGTATCCAGGGGTCATCCTTGCTGATGCCGTTACTGCTTTTTCTGCCACTGAAGTGCAATATTACGTATACGTAATACGTTTTGTGGCTTTCAAACCGCAAAACTATTAAAGCAAGCAGGCAAATCGAATTGTTACGAAACGTATCAAAATTGCCAGAGAGAAACCATATTGACAGCAGTCGCAGCGAAAGGACACTGAACAGGACATCGTTGAGCTGCTTTAATTGATTTTTGCTCTAGAGACCAATTGTCATGGGCATACACATTTCAAGTGATATAGATTGAAAATGCTGGTGGTATATAAATAGAAAATTGCAAGCTATGTGGCTTAAAATTTAGACATAGTCTCTGTGGTGCATTCTTATATTATATATGCAATCCAAATACAAATCAATATTCTATGAAATAGTACATATCATATTCGCTTCGTAAATAAATCAATCATGGTTTTTGATAATTTCTACATATATTTATGCACAAAACTATAAAAGAATTGTTTTATTTACGTTTATTTTAATTCCATAACCTTTTCTGTATATTTGTTGACAATAGTATATTAGGACTTTTTTCTTCATACCAAAACTGTTGGTCACATTTCATTAACTGTTTTATTAACACCTCCGCTCTGTTGTTAACAATGTTTTGGACATTATTTATTGAATGTTCTAAATGTTCTATATATCATATTTTATTCAGAATTATGAAATATTTGGATTTATTTCAAGAATACTTATAACTTTATCTAAAAACAATTAAATAACTTATTTATTAGCATTTTATATTGAAATCGTTATTTGAAGTTACTTGTTATTAACAAAAAAATTAATAAAATTATTCTTGTACAAAAAAAAAATAATTGAATAAAAAACTACTTTGTGAATTACAGGCAAATTAAAAATTACAGAGCCTAAAGTAATTTTTTTGTTAATTTTCATGTTTATTTATTTCTTACAAGCGTTCTGCAACCTTTAGATCAGAGTACAAATCGAGAACCAACCGCCTTAAGTAATATTAACAACGACTAATTGAGAACTGAATAAAAAAACAAAACATCGATTGTTCTTTATTATGAAGAATCTAGTTCTTGGAAATAATAATAATACTATTCAAATTTATTGACTAAACAAAACATGAAACTTCCAAGTTACATTAAAAACATCTTACTATATAGATTCAAATTATGCAATTTAGGTATAAATCTTAAACTTGTTTAATTTTTTAAATGTTAGTTTTTAAATCAGTATTACAGAATTCATTTAAATAGTTCTCTATAAAGATGCAACCGTGATCGAAACCAGAACAATATTATTAAAAATTATTTGTCATAATAGCGAAATTTTAAGTTAATAATAAAAGAATGATTTGTTCTAAAGTCCAACATGTAAATGTTATTTATTTATTAATAAACTAAAGACGTACTTATTTCTTGACTATTTCATAAGCTCTTTTGAGTTTCCATAATTTAACATTCTTTATTTATATAATTTATATAACACGATTAATTTCAATTCTTAAACCATCAACTTAGCCTACCTGTCTTACTTATTTTAACTCAATATTAAGTTAATATATTCACCTCTTTATATCTCTAAACTTATTTTTTACAGTGCCACCCTGGTTGCAGTTGCCACACTTCGTCCCGGTGCTGGAGATCATCTGAGAAAGGAATTTCGCAGTAAGGCCAAGCAGTTGGCTCGACTCAATGATCCGAATGTGGCTCGTTTGGTGGGTGCCTGTTTGCGGGACGAGCCTATATGTATTGTGCAGGACTATTCGAATTGTTTGGGTGACTTGAATCAATTTCTGCAGGAGCATGTTGCTGAAACAAGCGGACTTATGGCCAACAAGAGTTTAAGGTATGTGAATGACAGAATTGCTTAAAAATGAACAGCGCTCTCTAATGTGTTGTCTCACTTTTCTCGTTTTTGACTGCGTTTTTGCGTGCGTTTTTATCATGTTTCCTGTACCGACGCCATTTGCCGACGCTACACTTCCGGTCTCGTGTTCAATGATTACGCCGATCCACCGTACGAATAACCACCGAACAACCACCAACAACATGCGCAAACGGATGTAAAAACTTCGTTAACTTTGCTGTTGCCATTGCCGCTGCCGCTGCCGTTGCCGTTGCTGCTATCGTCCTTGTTGTTGTCCTTGCCACGCGCGAAAACTTTTGAAATTCTCATTTGACGTTGGCATCCTCTGCCGGCATCCGTTTTGTGCCTCCCCTGCTTGTAGCTATGGCTGCTTAGTCTACATTGCCACACAAATTGCATCGGGCATGAAGCATTTGGAGCAAATGAATTTTGTACATCGGGATCTGGCAACAAGGTAAGTGCTTGAGATAAGGACATAAGGACACCCCCAAATACTGTCCCTCGGTTTGAATTTTTGTCGCATCATTGCAGCAAATTGAACTTTAAGTTAACATGTTGGAAAGTTTGTTGTTTTTTTCTTTTTGTTGGTGCGTGTTCAAAAACTTTTTAACTTTGGCGTTGAGAGGCAATCGAAAGTAAGAAAAGGTGTTTTCAAAATGACAAACACTTTAATTTCACCATACAATTAAGTAAAGAAAATATAATATTATATGTGAAAATGAGAAAAGTTAAAATACTTGTTCTGCTTTTTATTTTAATTCAACTATGAACTATACCTGTCTGGATTTAGTCTTGAGTAATTCTGAAAATTATTTAAGCTTTATATGTATTTATAATATATTATATTTGATCGATATTTGACTCCCACACCTAATTTAAAAAAACCTTAGCATTCATTTATAAACGAAATTTGATTCAGTTGAACACACCTGTGGAAAATGTGAACAAATTGGTTTTTTCTTTCCTTGGGAACATTTTGCATTTGCCAATTTCTGCTATGTTCTCAAGTTACTTTAATGAAATTTTGTGCCCCAAACGAAATCAACTAATAATATCACATTATTGCCAACCAAGTTGTCGCCAACAAGATGAAAATGAATGAAAAAGCAAGCCAAGTTATAAATAAATTGGTAATTCAATATATTGAGACCTCGAACTTCGGCTGCTGTCTGCACATTTGCCCATAAAATGTAATCAATTAAAATTAATTTGCTAATGAAAATGTCAACAAGGAGCAGCGAAAGCAAAAACAGCAACAATAACAGGACCTACAACAATGGCCATGGCAACACTTGACGATTTTTTTGCTTTTAGCTTATAGAAATGAATGATAGACATTGTTGTTATAGTAGCAGAACCCTCCGTCTTCTACACACTCCACCCTCTGCTGCTTGTTGCCAGCGTCGTCTAAACAAATCAATAGACTTGTAGAGCATGTAACATGCCATGGCAAGGCAATATTTCTATGAATGTCTTTGAAATCCAATAAGAAAATTTTCCTATTTTTGGGCACGCAATTGTCAAATACAATCGTCTGACTTCCATTGCATAACAATGCAATCCAATAATAATAAAAAAAATGGACCAAAAAAATAAAATGAAAATAAAGAACACACGGTGGTTAGGTAAGCAACATATCATTTGACAGCAATTGGCTCGGGAGCCCCCCAATGTGGAGTATGAAGTATCTATTTTTCTCTTTTTTTTTTTGTGTCCCCAAAAATTTGTTTCTGAGCAGCGCCATATGAATTGCTGGCTATAAATTTTTGGACATGACAATGCGACGTATGCGCAATATGACCACAAATATTTCGTATGCATGTCGTGGTTGCAATTCTCTGAAATATTTATGCTATTCCCGGTTTTAACTATTACCAATATTGAAATGCATTGAATTGAGCTTACTTTTTTCATATTGCCGTATTTACAAGCATTTTCTCAAACAATGTAACTCAATTGTTGGCTAACAGTTTCAGTTATTTATAGCATCAATTAGTATGTCAAATCCAGAGAGTTTAAATCTGTCAGTAAAGGCAACAGCTAAAGCATTTACAAGCTGCTCACAATGCTCTACCATTTTGGTTAGCTCAACATATTTGCAATAAAAATTAACCAAGATTTCAGCTTGAATTCACTTAAATAAGATTTCTGCTACATTTGCCCAGGCAAACAAAGAGCCAAAGCACAAGTACACATAATACACACACAGATACACCCGGATATATATATATACACCACACACATGCATGCACATACACAGAGGTATGTATTCCCTGGCATTGTTTGATTTGCCATTTTACCTAGAGAGAGAGAGCGAGAATAGACAATGTTTCAGCCATGGAAACTCAGGAAACAGCCGCAAATATTAGCTGCAAAAACCGCACTGAATGACAAGTGATAGAAGAAAAAACTGCTGAGTGATATTTACATAGCGAAACAAGATATTGCATAGAAACAAGAGTATTTCAGCTTAACATGAGGGTTAGATGGCAAGCTGGGCATTGTATAAAGAAAAAACTATAATAAACTGCAAGGTGGAAAACTTATACTGCATTATTATATATTTTATTCCATTTGGTTATCCCATTATATATGTCTTTTAGATAAAACTAGAAACAACAATTCTACATAATATGTAAGGTGGAAAATTCCTTATATTAGCTATTATTATTATTTTGCTTGTATGCCAACTAAATTCTGAATTATATTAAAAGATATATTTAACTAGTGTACCCGGAGTAAATTACTACACCGTGTCTCAAAAAAAAATTTCAAAAAACAACTTAATCATATTCTAGTTTACAAAGTTTTTTTGTCATTTAAATTTCGTATTCGTATCCATTTAAAAAATACTGCTTACTGTGAATTTCGTATTTTATTTAAAAAATATAGTCTACTGTGATTGTTGTAACAGTGCTGTAAACGTTAACAGTGAGTATATCTGTTGAGGCGCAATTTTTATGTACATACATAAATAATCAAATACTGATGTATTCTGCGGCTTACTAAAATAATACAAAAGTTGTCAAGCTTTTATCAATTTTAAAGAAAATCATTTTGTTTCAAATAACAGATTAACTAAAAAAAAAAAGATCTCATTCTCTTCAACAAAACTCACTCCACTGTGTCTGATATTAGTTAAAATTTCACAACAATTTCAGCCGCCTGCCCGCACAACTGTAAAGTAGTTTTGGCCACAAGCCAAATTTGCACAAATTTGCCAGCCTCCCACAGCTCATGCCCCTGGTCCCAGGCCCCTGTTTACTATAGTCCTTGGTTTTAGCAAGTTGTCACAGTATTTGGGGGAGTTACATACAAATTGTTGGCTCGGGGTGCTCGGACTTGTGCCACGGCCACTATTAAAATTTTATACTTAACTAATGTGCTGTTGGTTGGGATTTTACTTCTGGTTGAATTCCAACAGCAAACAGCTGACGTATGCACAGCATAGAGTTGAGAAAATTCTCAGCAGTACCACAAAAGAGGAAATTCAGTAAATAAGTGTATACACAAATATACAAATGCAGACTGCACACACCCACACACACACACATGTGTGTAGTCAACAGGAAGTTAAATTGTCTTTGGATTTGTGTATTTGCAGTTGAAATACTCTTTTAGAGAGTATCTAGAATTTCTTAAAAAATATGCATCACTTTGTAATAGAAGTTTTCGACCAATAATGTGTATAAACTCTTAAGGACGAAGGAAACTATCGGAATTGACTAGATGACTAAATTAGTCAATTAATTAGTTAAAGTTTAAGCATATCGACAGCACTCTCCACTTAATATTTTCATTACAATCTATATAAACTAATCTGATTTTTTTAAAAATTCAAAGTGCTGATAATGCTGGATGAATCTGGCGTTTCTACGTTTTGTTAATAATTAAATAAAATCTCAAAAATATATCATACTTTGGAGGAGTTTTACCGCAATCGGAATTCTTTAACTTATCAAAAACTTAAAAATTTAAGCAAATTAGCTAAAATGTAAGCTATATATTTCTATAAAATACTCTTTATTATTTTATATAATTTAAATTGAGAGCAATTATATCTGAAAGCGTTTTACTATTTCGACAATCCCAATAAATTTATACAATTATTCAATATTCCTCTTTTTTTAAATTATTTTTAAAAAATCTCAGTAATTAGAAATTTTATTGTAACATAGCTTGGGGGAACTTTACTTAAATCTAAATAGCTTAACATATAAATAACATAAATATAAATTTTAAGCAAATTAGCAAAGACGCGAAATATATTCTTTTATAAAATACTTGTTATTATTTTCTATTACTTCGCAATTTTATCTAGAAGGGTATTAAAATTTCGACAATTCAAATATAAATTTCAGTTTCTTCTTTTTTCTATTCTCTAAGCAAATCATTTCACCATACCCACCTAGGAAATGAGTTTATTGCTGTTGTAAATATTGTAAAATGTTTTGTGTGCAGCATCAAAACAAAATACAAAAAAAAAAAATAATAAAAGTTATATTATTTAACCCACACTCGGCAATGCCTTAACTTTTAGTTGATGTTGGCAAAATGCAAAAATCCTCTCAGCTTTTGCGGCTGGTTTGGTCTGGCAACTGGCCGGAGTAGACATGTATTATTGATTTGAGAGTTTTTATACAAAATGTTATTTAGATTAGGATTCCTACTTGTGCACTATTTTACAAATTTAAGTGCTTGTTGTCGACCACAACTTCACTTTGGTGTCTTTCGGTAGTTGGACTTATCAATCAATGTGCAGCTTGTTGCAACTTGAGAAATTCAAAGTTTTTTAAATTATAAAGAAAAATGTGTAAAAAATATATTTGTGATTTCTTAAATATTTTTTGACAACTGGTTTTTGATGGATGTTCTATTTAAACAAGTAAGCTTTTCACATAATAAAATTCAAAAAAAATAAAAATTAATTAAAGTCGCAATAATAAAAATAAATATATTCCAAAGCTTACTTTATTATCGTAGCCATATTTTTTAATACACATTTTAACAACCCAACAAAAGGCGAACACTTAATTCAAAAAATTTATATTTTTTCAAGAGCTGTGAATTTGTAGATAAATATATTTTTCACTACACAAAATATTAAATACTATACTACATGCATTTCATATCATATAATTCCCAAATTGAATTTCTTTCAAATAGTTTATTATTTAAAATTAAACTTTAAAATTTTCGTTTTATTCCCTTTTATTTTTCATTTCAATTTTTATGTCAAAATATTAAATTGAATTTACGTTTACATATATGTAATTTAATTTTAAGCAATATTTTTAAATAAAATTGAAACCTTTTTGTTTATTCTTTATTGAACTTTGTACAAAACTAACTTGCATTGTCTTAAGCCCTATCTCTTTAAAATTCTGTTAATAGTTATTGCTTTATCTACACTTATATTGCTACTAGAATATCATTTCCAATCAATTACACAATTAGTCTGAGAGTATCTTTAAGTTTTCTTATTTTATGTAATAAATGATTTAAATGGTAAAACATTGCCGTTGTCGTTATGGCAACACTTTTATCAACATATCCGGCCAACAAGGCGAGAACGCATGTAAAGGAAGTTGAAAACCACAGGATATGAAAATAAAGCAAGCAACTGCTGCTGTAGCTGCTGCTGCAGATGCAGCTCCTGCAACTGAATCCTTGGCCAAAAATTGCAATGCATTTCAGTTTCGGCCTTTAAATAGTTTTGCCTACTTTTGAGCAAGAGCAGCGGCAAAAACAATGTGCCCACTTGCCACACGTTGCCGCTTACCCCACTCTGTTCAAAGTTTACACTGTGCAAATATGCAGAAATTCATACAAGCATACAAATACACACCCACACACACACTCAAAGTGGCACCCATCCATTTCCTTTCACCCCACTCAACTCGACTCGCATATTGTATAACGACGCATTTTTTCCGCTTTTGGTGCTGCAACTACAAAACTCTTATCAGAGCCATTTCCCTTTTGGCCAAGAGTGGGCGGCCATGTGGCATGGGCGTGGCATTGCGTGCACCCAGAAATTGTTTAAAAATAGTTCGCAAGTGGTAAAGAAGATGATGAAAAAAGAGAAAACATTCTCACACACACAGAATCGAATGAAAGCCCCAAAGATATGAAATTTTGTGCCAAGTGTTGAGTGGGGGGCGACACTCAAGAAGGGGGCGTGGTTGGCAATGTTGTCATTTATTGCCATTGCTGTGCGTAGTTTTCATGTAATTTTCAAGTATTTTTTCAACACCCAAAAACGGTGCAGTTTGCAGCTTTGAAATCTTCTTTGAATACCCTGTACGAATAGTGTGTGGATTACATATATTGATTGTTTATAAACGAGATTTGGAAGCTACTTATATAGATTGAGATCATATAAAAATATTGATAATTTCTACTTTGCTAACATCGATTTTTTGCCCATTTATATAAATATATATATACAATTATATTTTTTTTAATATAAAATCTATACTGATCTACACATCAAGTTTATTAATCCTATCCGTAAAATATTGTTAGATATATATAAAACAATAAATATACAAACGAACAAACATCACAATTCGTATCCAAAAAACGAAATATAGACTTGGTTAAAATTTAACCAAAATTGGCAAAATGATCTCAACAATTAGGGATTATTTATTAATTAATAAACAACTTTATAGATTGAAAAATTCATTGATTTTGAATACCTTAAAAAGTATCATGCAATGCAAGATTTTACAATATTAATATATCAGGTTTTTAAATCAATTATACTAATTATATAATCAAAATCGGATATCAGCTGATGCAGATTTGAACTAATATATCAAAATATTGCAAAAAAAAATGTATATTTTGGTGGATTTTTTGAAAGCTTTTCCTAAAAATAAATGGATTGTGTCAAATCAAAAAATACATAAAAAATACTAACAGTTATTTAAATCTGTAGATTGTTCATTATTTTAAAAGAAACGTATTATAAAAGCGTATTATTGATAGCTGATTTAACAGTAAAACAGGCAACACACTAAATATACAGTATGGAGTATCTCATAGTTGAATATTCTATACTGCAGCATTCTTACTTATTTTTGATTCTCCTTGTTGGCAGCCGCAATGCAGCAAACTTTTATCATGCTCCCACACAATGAACAAGTGTGAGTCTGTGTGTGTGATGTGTGTGTGTGTATATATATATATATATATATATAACCCATCGCTGTCGTTGTGTCTGGCCCCATAGCGCACATCAGCTAAGTAAATAACATTTTTCGCACTCTTAGTCACGTTCCTAATCATTTTTATTTGGTAACTGTTTGGAAAATGTTTGCACACCAGCAGCAGCAGCGGCAGCAGAAGCAACAGTAGCAATAGTCCATTGCCAGGACTCACACACACACACACACACACACAGAGAGAGCGATGGGACAGACACATACACATACTGACAATATTTGTTGAAATGAGCTTTGGCACTAATATCGTTTATTAGCTTGGCACTTGAGTGTTTAAATGCTGAAAAATTGTTCGTGATAGTCCTCGGCAGGACAGCGGCAGGACGTGCAGGGCCAGCATACAGTACGTCCTCACCATCGTTGAGTTTAATTTGAAATTAGTTGAACAGTTGTCGGTTTAACGTTTACTGCTAACCAAGCATTTTGTGTGTTCAAACACTTTTTTTTTTTTTTGTCAGATTGCAGTGAATGTTGTAATAGGTCGCGGGTTCAATTTAGAAGGCGGTTTGGGGAAAAACCTCTGCAATGGGCTTGAGTGAGAAAGCCAAGTGGCAGCCAAGTGTTGGCAAGGATGTGAGCAAGGTCAGTTGAAATGGGTCTCACAAGCAGTTTGCTGAAGAAACGTGCAAAACATTTAAATTGAATGGGGCGGTAAAATAAAAATAATATAAAAAAAAAAAATACAGAAAACTTGATATGCAACTGGTAATAATAATAGCTTTGATTATGCACTTTGCAACATTTTTAAACGTTTTAATAAATAGCAGGTTACAATTTAAAGAAAACGTGAGTTAAAGTGTTAAATACTACAATGTCTTGATGTTTAAGTGCTTTCTGTGGCAGTAATTTTATTTAAAATATTTTTAGAATTTGTATTATGCACTAACAAAAACGATTTTTAAATATACCTGCAGTATGGAAAAATATTTAAGACAGTAAAATTTGCTGTAAAAAAAACTGAATTTTCGATTCATTAGACACTTGGCAGATGTAATATAGTGAATTAATTTTTATTTAAATCAAAAAGAGTATTTAAAATAAAAATTGAGTTTCTTTAATTAAAATTGTTTAATTTATAAGAAACTAGTGTACACGCCGTTCGTAACTACGCCCTCCCCCCGAAGAATCAATTAAAACAATCTAATTATATTCTAATTGACCCGGCAAACGTTGTTCTATCATATAAATTATATCTAGTGGAGCTACGTCCGCTACCTTCAAATAATATAACCTATTTCGTATTTTTATTATTATTATTATTATTCTGATGTTCGTATATCATTAAAAATATGTTACCTACTGTGATTGTTGTAACTGTACAGTATACATTAACATTGCTGCATTCATTAACAGTGATGTATACGTTAACATCGAGTACATCTGTTGAGGCGAATTTTTCAGAAAGTTTTCCCAAAAGTGTATTTTCTAGTAACATTCTCCTGATAATTATGAATAACTTAAAAAAGAATTTAATCTGAGTCGGCACAGCCATTTTTAATTGATTTTTAACAATAAATATTTTGCATCATTTTTGTATTTATAGATACAAAATATAGCCTGATGAAATGCTTATACCAACTGCAAACGTAGAAAAAACTTTTTACCATAAAACCGCCATTTCCATTACAATTTGTTGAAATCAAATGCTCAGAAAGTTTTATCGATTGTTGAACTTGACAACTTTGCATTAAAATGTACAACTGGCAGCTTTCCAAAAACTAATCCCACAAAAAGCTGCACCTGCATGCGGTCAGGTTACTACTAGTATATATATCCACTTATATTATACATATATGTGTGTATATAAGTATGTATATATACAAAGTCTGTGTGGGAGTACTGTACTGTACTGTACTGCTGCTGCTGTTTGCATATTGTTATTAATTTTCATTTTGAATGGCATGTTGACAGTCACTTTGACACTGACAGCTTTGCTAAAAACTAGCAGCCAAGTGGTGGTAGATAGATAGAACGGTATAACAGGAATACGTTGATCCTGCGTCCTGGCTGGGCAACTAAGAGAACGGAGAGCTGAGTGGTGCGACTATTCGGCGTCAAAAGGTTTATAATTTCAAAACAGCTAACTGATGTGGCACGTCAACAATATGCAGCAGGTGTAAATCTCACACGCACAGAGACACACTTGTGTGCATGTGTATATGTAAGTTTGCTAAGCCAAGTTTAACTTTTGGCCAAAATAGTACAAAATAAATGCCGCTTGCTGCTGCTATATAACTGATAAGCGAAGGGAAGAACGAGTTGTGGAACCTTCCAACCGCATTTTAAGTCTGCATCTTTAAATGTCTGTAAGCTAATGATATTTTTTTTATTTTATTTTTCATTTTGAACTTAAAACTCTGCTGGGGGGCTTCTCTGTTTTCAGCTTTCTATTTTCTGTTTGGCTTAGCTCAAGTGACGTTTCCTTGGCTCGTTGCAGCCCCTCAAGCTTTCGCTTTTTGCTTTCTTAATTACACCACTCGAAAAATGGCTCGAAAGCGCAGCAGTGCCCAACAAATTGCAGACATGCAAATAGCCGCAACCCCCCAGGTTCTTGGAAATACTGAAATAACAAATAGCAGCATGGAGGTAGAGGTTGTGGAAAATACGTAGCAGCTAAACCTTACCGAGAAAGGGTGCTCAAAAATAATGGAAATCTGTAGTGCAATGTAAAAGTTTTCATTATAAAATATATAAATTTTTTTTTTATAAATTTACTTAGTAAAATAAGCTATCGAATTTTTCTTTAGCCTTGTGCCATTCTACTATAAATCTTACATAGTTAATGCCATAGTCAACATATCCAACTTGTCAGTTTTATTAACAACAGCGTATCGTTAGCCTTGGTATTTTCCACACAGCTCTTCTGGGCTTGCATTGCAAGACTGAAAACCTTGGACAACGCAGCGTATGCGTAATATTTGATTTTAGCTCTAACCATATTTATTTACTACTTGCCATGCGTTGCTTGACCAAATAAAATACACTTGTTGTATAGTATTTAGTTTTAACATATTTGTATTTTAAAATGGCAAAATAAATTTTTGAATTTAAATTGTTTTTGTATGGCTCAAGGTTAACTAAAATAAATTTTAAATATATATGAGAATTCAAAAGAAAAATACACTGTCAAAAACTAAGGAAAGCCAAAAATGAAAGCGTTTCAACATATTTGGGTCGTTAGTTCTTCGCGCTATCTCGATGGTTTCATATACAATTTTTTTTCTAAGGTTTCGGTTATATCAGCATTTTTAAACAGTTTGCATACATTTTTCGTTGATCTATAAATCTGTTGGTGTTGGTTTTTTCAAAAATCATTCTTTGGCAAAGTTGTTCTAAATACTATTAAATTAAACCCTTATAAACCTACCAAACCTTTAAATTGAAGTCTTGTAGGCGTTTTTCACTAAAATAATGAAACAATTGTAATCTGACAGCTTTTTCTATAGACTCTTGGGAAAAAATAAGCTTTTCTATAAAAAAAACTTTTTTGTTTTTAAGATATCAAAACCTAACATTGCAGTCAGCAGTTTTATTAAGGCTTAAGCAATCTGACCAATGATCTTTAGAGCTATGCTGAATTTACTTTAAATTATTTTAATAAAGTAGCTCACAAATATTTACTTTAAATTAAATTTACATTTTTTTATAACAATTAAAATATGGGAAATAAAATAAACAAACTATAAATATTTATTTATATTTTCTTTGTAAATTCCGATTAACTATGTAAAGCTCTGAATATTTGCTGATCCCTGGATATTTATTATAAGCAACCAGCATGTTCCTCAATTGATGCAAAAACATATTTTAAATTTTGTTAAAAAAAATAAATATGTTTGTCTGTGTGTGTGTGTGTGTGTGGTAAAAACATTTCATTGGCTGCGTTGTTTTTGTTGTTGTTGTCGTTTTGGGGCAAGCAGAAACTACGGTATATGCTATACGGGTTTCAGGTCCCACGTCCATTGTTACTGGCCCGCATTTCGACACCTTTTTCGCACATAAATTTTAATAACACATTCCAGAAACGCAGTATGTGCACAACATACAAAACAATTCCCAAATGTAGCGACACGTAGCGTTGAAAAAAAGCTGCTGTTGCTGCCGCTG
The DNA here is from genome assembly GCA_035043045.1 of Hirtodrosophila alboralis. Lineage (NCBI taxonomy): Eukaryota > Metazoa > Arthropoda > Insecta > Diptera > Drosophilidae > Hirtodrosophila > Hirtodrosophila alboralis. The sequence goes on from JAWNNH010000064.1 coordinate 923,945, forward strand.
CTGCTGCAATTGGCAAACAAGTCAAGGTGGTAAATGGCAAATGAAATACAGAGAGTACAGTAGTGAAGGGGAGGGGAGGGAAGCGGTGAGGTGCCCTGTACCCAACTGGGACAACCTACATGGCCCTCATTTTGTGTCAACTGTGCCACGTAAATTGCCAAAAGGGCAGCGAACAACAACAAAACTCCGCCCCGTTGACAAGTTAAAAAGTTGTGAGCGGGAGGAGGGTTCCGATGTAAAAGTGGAAAAAAGTAAAAGAATAAATACAAACACACAACAGTCAATAAACTATAAAATATGCAATGTTTGAATATTTTTTCAACGAAAATATTTTATGCATGCAGGTGAATTGATTCAACGAGCTGCCAACCAAGCAGGCATCCAGTCAACCAAACCAAGCCGAGCCCAACCCAACGGCAGCCAATGTTGCACCCAAAGGAAATTAGCTTGACAGGAAATTCCACAACATTGCGACGAGGTCGCGAAACCACCAAAAAAAAAAAAAGGAAACCACCCAAACAGCACCACCCAACCAACTGGTTTGCCACGAATGCACATTGACATTTTCACTCATGCCGATTTTCATATTACATTTGGTTGAGCTTAAATGACAAATGTGGTTGGTAAGCCGATGTCTGGGACTATCATGCACCCTCACTCTCTCTCTCGCTCTGAGGGTTGCCTCTGTAGGTTCATGCACTGAGGTCCTTTGGTCCTTTGGTTCTGGTCTGGTCTGGTCTGGTTTGGGCTGCTTTTCGACTGGAGAGATCGCTGCCGGCTTGCACTGAAGTTGTGGCATTTACGGTTTGCGGTATTATTGCTGAATGACAGTCTGACTGACTGAAGGACTGAATGACACTATGTTTGGGGTGGCGGGTGTGTGGATGTGTGTGATTGAGTGCATGTGCCTGTGTCTGGTCGCATTGGCTTTGTGATTGTGATGGATTGTGTTGGTAGTGACAACTCTTACAATATTGTAGACACACTGTCATTTTTGAATATGTGAAATGACATTGTTAAAGATGCCAAAGAAAGAGAAAAGAAACAGAAATAGAGATCAATTCCAGTTTAAAAAATATGCAAAAACAATATGCATATATAAAATGTTCCGGAATACAAAAGTGGAATGGTTATGCCAAGTTCAAGCATTTTTTGAAATATAATTCAAAATATAAATTTTGGAAAACAAGAAATTTACACAGTTAAGAATTAAAGCTTTATAAAGCTAACAAAAATGTTGATGCCAAAAGTAAGTGTAACTTACGGCTGAAATAAATTCTAAAAGTAAATTGTAATTTTAACTGTACAATAATTTTGTAAAAATTTTAAAGTGCCGCAAAAACCTATTGTTTTCCTTCTCAATTCAGTTATATGTTATTTATTAAAATGTTTAGCAATTATCACAAAGTAACCGTTTAAATATAAATATCAATATCAAATTCAATATGTACAATTTTTAGATCTATTAAAACTCCATCCAATAATTATTTTGGTTTTTGACTAGTCATAAAAACCTACTAGACTCAAAGATTATTCTGATTGTTTGTCCTCAATTTCAATAAAAAATCCCCTAGTAATATTACTTAGATATACATATATAGTAGTACAAGCTGCAATGTAATAGGTACAAGACAATAAGTAAACAATTCCTTTAGAAATATATGCATGTATATAGAATCCATGGCTATTAAACTACAATTCGTTCATGTAACAGTGCCTTAATGGGTGTTCCACACAAAGGACTTGTCAGACCTCAAATAACCCCAGTGCATTTGCACGGAACAATAACAACAATTACAACAACAAAGAACCACAATGAGATGCCTATCGAAACCTATAAATAAATTTGCCATAGCAAAGTCAAAAGCAATATACACAAAAGGCAGCAAACGGCGAAAATATTTGAAAATTAATGCATACATATAAATATATAAAGGGAAAAACACGCATACGCGGTGTATGACGGCGACAGTTGAGATAAGAGACTGAGGGCAAAAAGCAATAAAAACCGTCAAGTTGGCTACATTGACGACATCGAGAAGTCAGCGTACAACGCTTTACGACCATAGACGATGTCAACAAATAGCGCAAATATTGCCACGACCCGTAGCAAAACGGGGGAAAGGAGCAGGACCAGGCCTAGCTTGGGCTGCACCTGCGGCCTGAAAGTATGCAATAAAAAGGTTGCCGCTTTCGTTGTCGCCAATGCGTTGTCGCCGCTTTGCATTAGTCCTGCAAAAAGGACTTTGCTGCGTTTCTTTTGATGCTCTATAGAAAGTTGATTTTGAAGGGTGTGCTGCTCTCAAAAAAAGGAAAGGTACCTGCACATAAATGAAGTGATTTATTAATTGACACATAATAAATAAAAGAAAGTATTTAAATTTTTAGATTCCGTCTAATAAAATGACACTTTAGTAAGCAAACTTCATTATGGTTGTAAATAATTTTACAACTTGTGCAAGTAATATTTATAGGAAATATTGGAAACTTCAATAATTATTATCACATTTTGTATATAAAAAAAAATGTTACTAGTATTTTGACAAAAACTAAAAAAATAAGTGCAATGTTATTTTTTGTTTTAAGTGCCAGCTGATGGCAACTAGAAATGTCAAGCGTTATTATAGGGTATACTCAGAGTATAACACAATTGTCAATAACTGTTTCCAATGCGCTTTTAATTTGACCGCGTCTGGCGACAAGGACGACGAGGATGACGGCAACTTTGGCGTCCTTTCCTTTGCCTATGCAGCGGCGCAGAAACTTAATTTGCCCCACTGTTGTTGTTGTTGGTTGTTGTTGCTCCTGTTGACTTGCGTTTTTGCATTGCAGTGCAAAGTTTGCGATTCGCTAAAACTTTAGCCATTTGTTGTTCTTGCAACAATTTCCAGAACGAGGCTATTTGTTGCTTCGCTGGGCCAGACGACGACGACGACAACGACGACGCCATCAAGGAAAATGTTGCCCAAAACCAATCATTTCCTTTATTCAGAAAACCCATACACCCGCAGACTCTTTTACTATCTCTTGGCGGTTGGTAAAATTTTAATATACTTGTAGATGCCATTGGCTCACTGCCATTTACAGTGTCTCACGCAATTTTCTTACTAAAATAAATTTTATTTCGCTTGGCTTTTGGTTTCTCGGCATCGTTTTTCATTTCATCGAGGGTCCCTGTTTATGAACTGCTCATCCTTAAATTGTCTTTATGCCATGGGCCAACTGTATGCCACTTATTCGGTTGTCCTTTAACCCAGCCTGCTCGCTGTTTAACTTTGCTTCATTTTATTTTCCTTATTCATTTTGGTTTTTTTTTTTTTGTGTTTTTTTTTTGTGGCAAATATTTTGCGTTTTGGCAAAATGACATCCTTTGGGCGAACCGAACAGTGCGACGAAATTTGTACTTAAATTTAGTTTTGTTTTTAGGGCTTCTTTTTTGTCGTCTGACTGCATATTTAGCCGTTGTTTCCTGAGGGAAATTAAAATGTGCTTAGAGTATAATTTGAGTACATTTGGCAACTGCGTTTTGATGACCTGTAACCGAGTTTTAAGAGGGTGTGTAAGACACAGTAGTAAATACAAAACAGAATTGGTATAATTATAAGAATAATTTTTTATATTACAGAAAGTATTGAACAATATTTAAGATATTTAAAAAGATTTTGATAATATTTATTATTTTTTTACTATTAATTTGAATAAGATATTTAGCAAATTCTTAACTCAACTCTCATATATTTTCTTAAACAGGCAAATCACATTAATTGAAGAGGTCTTCAATATTATCGACAGGTTGCACATTTTCATAGATTTCACATCCAATACAATTTTGTATATTTTTTTACTGACATCTGCTTCATCGTTTTGTCTATTTGTGCATGTCAAATATTATTCCATTTGCTTTTGCAATTTTACAAGAGTTATATTCAAGTGCACACATTAAATAAATGGAAAAATATAAAATCAAACGTTTGCCGTCGGATTTATCAGATGTATCAATGCTAATAAAGTAAGGGAAAAATGTTAAGCATACTGCATAAGTTTATTGACTTTGAAAAAACGTTCAATTGAAGGACATGTTGATAAGAATTATCGATTCTTCGTAAACTTCGAATTTAGATTAAACTATAACGAATATCAAAAATCTTCAATTTAATCATTCTTCATCTTATCATGCGCCGATTCGTCTGTATATTCCGACTTGATATTTACATCATTCTTTGACACTTCCTTAGTGTCTTGATTGAAATTATCAGCATTTTCTGGCTTGATATTTGATCCTTCCTTTGACTCGTTGCGATGTTCGTATTTATACCAAAGAACAGATATGCCACCCATTATAAGGCCCAGGATAACACCAATACCACAGATGGCAGCTAGAAATACCAGATAATGGACATCATTTATTAAATAGGCCAAATAATCAACAATGGGTTGAGCCACAAAGTAACAAAAGATTTCAATTGGATTTAGCATCATTTTCTATAGAACTTAATAATATAATAATAAAGCAAGACAAATAATATTTTGATTCTAAAATAATTTGATAATTTTCTCATTTCAATTTAAGGTAAAATATATACAAATATTGTCTTAAATTTCTCTGTATTGTTAAGAAATGTTCAATGTGTAAAATGCAATTGAAATGAATATATATAATATGGTCCGACTTTGATCAAACTTGATCAGATTGCACATATTATAAGTCTACTACTATTATATTTTGGAAAACAAAACAGTTTTTTATATATGCAGTTTTCATGCAAATGAGGCGTCTCCGATTTTTCTTATGGGAGCTATATGTTTTAGTAGCTCGATCTAACTGATTTTTACATACAAACTACATACAATAACAAAACACATTTGTGCCAAGTTTTAACAAGATAGCAAAAAGATAAAACAGACAAACGGACTTAACATCATGACTCAGCTCGGCGTCCAGATCAAGAATATATATACTTTATGGGATCGGAGATGTCTCCTTCTCTGCATTACACATTTCGTGAGAAAATTATAAAACTATTTTGCAAGAGTATAAAAATTGAAGCCTAGTTCGTTTCTGTCGTTGTAGGTTTTCCTCATAAGGCATAAAACACAGTGGTTCAATCGACCTAAATAAGACACAAAAAGAACAGACGGACTTGACACAGCTCGTCGTCCTGATCCCGAATATATATTTTATGGGGCCTCAAACGTCTCCTTCTATGCATATAGCCCGATATTTTGGTAGTGGTCAAATATATATATTTTTAAACAAATTTATTTAATATTATATATATATTTATTATTATTAAACTAGAAAGAATTTAAAAATTCTTCAACAGGCCTCAGACGTCTTCATTCTTCTTTATGACATTTTAATTAACAAGTAAACTCATCCATACTCCTCATAAGTCTTCATTCTTCTTTAATAAGTAGTTTCATATATAATTTATATAAAATATACAGCACTGCAATGACTATAAAAACGAGTGCAAAAAATATTCCAACTAGACATATGACGCCTTTAATAGCCAGATATTGTGCTTCCTCAATAAATTGGTGCACCAATTCTGTTAGAGGTTGTCCCACAACAAACCAGAGAATATTTACCAAAAACATCATTTTATTATTTTTATACGACTTCAGAAAGAATTCAAATTAGTTATAATGACTTAAAAAGTCAAAGTTCGTTCGATTTGTACACGATTTGACATGCTTTTCTTAAAAGTTGTATACAAAAATTTTAATAACAAGCAATAAATAGTTTTAAAAAAATCCGTTCAAAATTTCTCTGTAGTATCATGGACCTTCAGGAATATTTTCACAAGCAATTGGCTATATTCAATTATCACTTACACTCCGACTATGGTCTGCTTATCAAGACGGCTACATGCATTGCATTTGGAGCAGTATTTGGATGGATAATGGGCCTCTTCACTTGGATACTCTACAGAATAGCTTTATATTTAAACGCAGTGTCTGTGAATTTCCACAACTTTCCGGATGATGATATTGATTTGGAATTGGATTCAGATATTCGGTATAATATGCAGCCACATATAGATGACATTGATAGCCCCTTAGGCATATTAATTGCAAGGCATCGGCATCGGGAGGATTATGTTTCTTAAACATAAAAATTGCTTGCTTGCCATTGATCTATTGAGTGCATGATGAAGTGTAAGGCTGAGCTCTTAGACTGTCTGAAGTAGCAGCCGATTTGAAGTCGATATACAGTATCAAAAATGTTTGCAACTGACAGCTGCAAAGTCATTATCAGATATATATGTTGCAAGCGTTTTAAATTCAATTACTTATACGCCACGTACCACCACCCAAGCCACATGAAAGATACCATACTATGACTCTTGGCATGTGGCATGTTTGCTTTGAACATTGCCACAGGCTCAAAATATTTAATAAACCATATCGTTTCTTTTTTCCGCTTCTCCATTTTGTGCTAAATTTTATAAAATTCTTGGTTTTTGTTGGTTTTGTGTGCTGCCTGGCTGTTGATTTTCGGCAAATAGCTGGCAGCTATTTTTCCACAAATTTTATATAAAATATTGGCTGTCTTTTGACGTGGCTGCTGTGTCCTGTGTGTGTGTGTGTCTGTGGGTAATGAAGGTCATGACTTGATTTAAAATTAGCCTTGAAGCTTACTTTAGTTTCGTTTTTCCAGTGATTGCATGCTTGCCAATGGGGCCCATAAATGATAGCAACTTTATGAATTGTAGATTTTAATGCTAGTTTCTTTGCAGACCACAAAACAAGCGAAAAGGCCAAGCGAAGGGTTCAACTATATCTATTGGTGTAGCACAAAAGCAAGAATTTGAATTAACTACTGTATATGCTCCTGCAAATAAATAAGTCAGCTTTGTAAATAGTAAAATTTTCATTTAATCATACAATATTCTATAACTTGAACAGATCAAAGACTTTAAACAATATTCGGAACTGTGTCTTGTCTCTCAAAATTAAAAAAAAAAAAAAAGGTACAGTCTACAGCCAGAACACTTGGCTTTCCACTCAATGCTCTACCCGCAGTTATTAGCCTACTTTCAACAATTTGGCAACGTCGCATATTCCATTGTTATTTAAAGACCATTGTCTATTCAAACACTTGAGAAATGCTTACAACATTTCAGAAACAGACTCTACGGCAACAGTAGCACAGTGAAGCCTGTCAGAGTGACTACGACAACCCCAATTTTGGAAAGCGAGTTATAATTGCAAAAATGTTACAATGAGTTGGAAAGTGGAGAAGGGGCAGCCATATTGCGGTAAGAATAAAAGAGAATCTGAAACTGAATAAATCGCATGACAAAAAGGTGGGCGGTAAATGGGAGTATTTAATCACCCAAGCCCAAACCCAAACCCAACCCCCATTTAACAGACCCGCGTAATTCATTTAGTGGGTGGCGTTGAATGCAAGGCTTATGTCTCTTCCAATGGGGGTTGTTCGCCATCCAAATGCGCTTAGGGTCTCATAACTGCAATCTCGTCCTCGCATCCTCGTCCAAGGGATACAAAACAGCTGCCAGCGTGGCAAATTTTCGAAATGCAGCCAGAACCCAAAAAACTTGCCCTGCACTTTTGACAGACCTGGAACAGACGTGGCAGGGTAAATGGAAATGCGACTTAATTGATACATAAATAACAAGAAAGATTCTAGTTATATAGAGTGCTAGACTTTTTAAGCACCCTGTAAAGCATATTATAATTTACCGTTCTTAAAAAAGTTAATTGCTACGGGCCAATATTTTAATAAAAGTATATAATTTTTTTTAATAGATAAATTTATATACGCTAGTATTTTAGGCAAAAATCAATTCAATTTTTAAATTTGATACAAAATAGATAAAGTTTTAGTGCACCCGGCGTGATTGCTACGCCTTCTATTCAAAAAAATTGAAACAAAAATCAAATTAACCATATTCTAGTTATAAATTATTTCTAGTTGCGCTACAACCTCTACGTTCAAATAATATACCCTAATTCGTACACATTTTAAAAATACTGACTACCGTGATTTTAGTACTTTTTTATTAAAAAAATACTGCTTACTGTAATTATTAAAACAGTGCTGTATACGTTAACAGTGAGTACATCTATTGAGGCGCTAACGACATTTTCGAAAAGTTTTGAGAAAATTTTACTTTCTAGAAGCCTTCTCCTGACAATTAAAAAGAACTAAAAAATATTGATGAACTGAAAAAAACATCTAAATTTTTTTCACCCTTTATCTAGATATGAGATTTTAAACCTAGATCTAAACTTTAGATTCTAAAGGACTGTTTCAAATTCCATTTTAATGACTAATCCATTTACAGAATCATTAAAAACTTAGACCTCCTTGGTTTTGGTTCCTAATAAAATTCCAATTATTCGTTGTTTTCTTAGACTCTTTGGCAGCCATTGAACAGAAGTATGTACTCTGTAAAGTTACAGGGTATTTAAGTGCCAAGCCACAACCAGACAGCCAAACCCTCTAAACCTTTTGTGGCATGAAGTGTGCGGGCTGTGGATTCATTAAGGTTTTTCATTTCATTGAAACATGAGCATTTTTCACATATGAATACGACTGCGACGCCATAGAAATAAATATAAGTATATATAAGTACACATATATAATTCATATATATATATTTACAATTTTTACAGTACTGTGCGTAATGAGGCAGGAGGCTTAGATGGGTTAGGAATTTACGAGTTCGGGTGGGTTTTATGTGTGTGAGTGTGTTTTTGTTGCTACTGTTGTTGTTGTTGTTGTCTAGGAAACGGCTCAGCGCTCTTTTTCATATGCAGCAACAACGGGCAACGTCAGAGTTGCATTTTCCGGCACTCGCATTTCCATTGGGGAAATGGCACTGCCAAGTATTTTACACGGCTGGGATGCTCGACTGTCTGTCTGTTTGTCCCTCTGTCAGTCAGTCAGTCAGTCTGTTTGTTTGTTTGTGTTCTGCCTCTCGTTTTGGTGCATTGAACTTTCTCTCTCTTAGGTTTGGTTTTGAATGCGGTTCACTTGCTTGATGACTTCTCTTATTTTTTTGGGTTGGTATTTCGCGGCAAACTGTGTGTGTAATTTGAAGCATTTTCGCTTTGTAGAAATAAAATATATTTTTTTGGTTAAAATGGTAAGGGGATAGGATTTTTGAGCGTAGAAAATGCATTAAAAGTTTGTACAATTTTACTGCAAAATTAATAATTTAAAGCGTGCACCCTAAAATATGAAAATTACCAGATACAAGTCATAAAAAAATTAAATAATTTAGCGGGTTTACTTAACACATCATTTCAAAAATGGTGAATTAATTATTTTTGTAGGATATATTTTTGTAAGAAATCAATAATATTTAAACTGTCTGTATGCATAGTACAGTTAAATAATTATTACTTACTTGCAATTAAAATATTTACATAATTTTTACTTATTCAATTTTTAAACTTTATAAAATCTTAACTTATATTTCAGTAACATTTGAAAAGACTTTATAATAAGCCATGTCTATCTATATTTGCCTCAGTGCTTCTCATAAATCTTTACTTACAATCTCTGCCCAACGCGATTATAAATTCGATACCTTTCCCCATTTTAACAAGCTGCATATCTCGTTCTACACGATTGTACTTTTTATATTCTTCAAGATATATCAAACAAGCCTAAAAATTCAAAGTTGTAAAATGCTTTGTACAAGTTGACAAAATTTTTAAAATTATTTAATTATCAAATGATATAGCTCTTAAACTGTTGCTTGAGTTGTGTGAAAATGCTCATTTTACCTAGGCAATATTGGATTATTTCACAGTTAAATTAGCAGCTCTAAAAAAACCGACCCAATAATTGCTGTAACCAAAGAAAAGAGTGACGTTTTTTTTAAATGAATTAAAAATCTTACAGCGTAAATTTAAAGAGTAAAACTATTTTATTTTAACTTTTTTGAAACCTTAGTTTGGAACACCGTATTTTGTATATAGTTCCCGTCTCGTTTATAGCAAACCCTCGTGTAAAGTGTGTGCTAGGTGTATGTCCAACTTTATTCTGGAATAGATGAAAATAGAGTATTGATTGAATAGTTTTCTGCCTTGCCTAACATTTGTGCTCCCAAACATAACTTTATTACAATAGCTTCTAACTTTCCACTTATTTCCCACCATCTATTTCTGTCCTCTATAATGTGAAAGATTGTGTGCCAATTGCCTAGGTCATTTCGATTAATTCGCTTGTTAATGGCCAGTACATAAATAACAGAAACTCGATTAAAGTCAACCAGAAACACACAACACTGAGCAGCCTTCATTCATTCGTTGGCCATCATGTGGAATACAGAGGATATCAGATTACTGCATAGTGAACCAGATCAGGCATTATATCGACGACTTTTGAAATACATGGCCTGGCTGCTCTATGGCATTGCAAGATGCTGTCATTTTCTCAAGTTACGCTACAGTTCGAAAAATAATCGCTTGGAACAGATGCAATATCATCCAATCGCCGCAAAGTTAATTATGGCTGTTAAGTGTTTGTTCCTTGTGCGTCAATTAGTGGAATATATGGTGCTTGTACTAGTTATTTGGATACTTTTCTTTCGAGTGGACGACAGTGTTGGCCAAAACTTTTTAATAAGCTTTGTCGTGGAAGGCATTAACATCTATGTGTTGCGTCGCATTATGATATTTTTGCATTCACAGGAAGATCGCAAATTTTTGCAGAAATTGATAAATGAAATATTCTATATAACACGCACCATTCAGTGCAAATTTGGCATGATCTATCACTGTGAGCTATGTCTTCTGGGCCTGTATTTATGCAAACTATATATGGTCTATATAATACTGTCTGCCATGTGGTATAAGCCCTACTTTCTATGGATTAATTTCTTCTATTGGCTACTCCTAGAATACTGTAATCTGGGTTACTTTATCTATCAATTAATATTACTCAATTGGTATAGAAATTTTGCCTTCTTTCTACAACGTTTTATTGAGTATCATGAGAACAAAGAGTTTATATCTCGCCGCTATCATCATCGTCTATTGTGGCTCTTTAAGTTACATTTACGCATAAATAATCTACATCAAAGTATTCAAATAAAAGTCGCCTGGCTGCCTGCAGCCATTTACTTGACAATATTTAGTTGCATTTTCAATATGGAGCTGTTGCTCGAGTGTGTTGTCTATGCCCTGGATGATATAGAGAATAAATTGTATATTATATCAGATGGTTGTCTAGGCCCGGCTATTGTGCCATTGATTAATGTATTAATACTTGGCTTATTCACGGATCGCTTACGTAGCGAGGAACTGACTTTACAACAGCAAATTGTAATCATAAATGTTTTATATGTACGTAAAGCCTATCCATATGATCATACACTCAAAGTACTCTACAATGAGGTGAGTTGGAGATTCAAATTGATATTTTATGTTAATTAAAAAATTTTGTTTGTTTATAGCACACTTCCTTAATTGTGCATCAGAAATTGGAGCCATTGCATTATGTGATCATCTTTGATACAACATGTGATCGCGCATTTGCATTTGATTACTTTATAACTGTGATGATAACTGCATTATCTTTTATACAGTATACAGTTTCATCAGGTCGCATTTTGGATGAATGTGTGACGCACAAGTAATAATTGAACAATAAAGTAATTCATGGATTTAAAAAAAAATTTGGTTTTCTTATAAATATATTTGTATTTAATGCATAAAACTAATTATTTTTTTTAAATAGCTTAAAAAATTATTAATTGATATTATTGATTAACATATAATAATAAAATCCATATTAAAAAATCTTATTGATTTATATAAAATATTCAATTAAAAATAGTTTAACACATCTCTGTATTTATATAGAATATTGATAAGCTCACAAATTTCTACCAAGTGGAAATTTCAAGACTGATTACAAATAATTCTTAACTTTCCAAGTTTAAACAAAACATCAGAATTAAAATTTATAAAATAATATATTCAAAATACTTAACAACAAATTTACAGTTTCTTTAACTTTCCCCAAATCTTCGACACTTTCTATGAAGAGACAAATATGTCACAAACATTGAATTTCTATAAATGATAATTTAGCTTTCTCGACGAGCTCCAAATACATAAATTTTAAAACTTTATCTTTAATTTAAACCTAAAATAATTATTTTATAAATTTTAATATCTGAATATATAAATCATAAAACTTATTTTTATAAACTTAAATATTTTTTCGAAGTGTAGATTTTCACACAATCTATCATGAACTTACCGAGCAGTCACAACTTTTTCATGTATTTGCACTCAATAGAAGCAACAGCCCAAACATTCAACAGTCACGTACCAATTTGACGATTTACGTTTTACAGAGTATATATATATGTGTGCCATATATAAAAAAAAAAAGAAGGACTATGCAAAATATTCAATTTTTGATACATTTTACTGGTACATTTAAATTTATTTTTACAACCCTCCATTGAACGTGTCTAGCACACACAACCTTACCTACCGCCCAGACGATAAAATAATAATCGATTTGACTTTGGTTAGAGTTTTTTCTTCGTTTTTTTTTTTCCCCAAAAACCCACAACTCATCTGAGCAGCCCCAAAAAAAATAAGAATGGAGCAGCTCTGACACTTCCTGCCTGAAATCGATTTTTCTACATTTCCCCAACCTGGTAGACTTTTAAAATTTATGCGAATTTGAATTTGATATGGTTAAACTGTTTGCCTAGGCAACGTCAGCCATGCAAATGGTTTGATAAGAGAGCAGCATGCGGTGGATAGGGTATAGGATTGTGCGGCTTGGGGGGAAGGCATGTCATTGTGCCCAGCTTTGTCGCTTTTTAGTGTAAAATTAATTTGCTATAATTCATCAATGGGTCCTGGCAAAGGATTATTTTGCATAAAAAATTGTGGCACTTGTCGATTTTGCATAGTCTGCTTTTGGGCGCAGCAGCAGAGTAGCAGCTGTTATATGGGGCAGATATGAAGTTGTGTGGGGGTAGGAAGGGGATGTTCAGATTCCTATGCCTCTCTCGGTGTGTGTAACTGACGCACTTTGTGTAATTTATGGCTGCACATTTATTTTATTGAGTTTAATGTGGGCGCAGTTGTTGCCACTGCCTTTCTGAAAGGTGAAAGGTTGGTGCGGGGTTGGGGTGATGAGCTAAAAGCGTTTGCGGCAGGTTGAAGGATGGAATCTGGTGGCCCATTGGTGCTTTGTTATGCCCCACTAAGCGCATTGGCAAATGTATTACATTTGAGCAGAGCTGAATGGCATTCAAAGATGCCACGAACACGACTCATAAAATGAATAAGAGCTTTCAAATCACCGCAATATTAAATATCGATAAATTCTTGCAAAAATAAATTGTGCTAGTAATCAAAATAAATTGATAAGCTGAAAAAACAAAAGTTTTGTAATTAAAAATTCGTTTATTCGATAAAAAAAAATAAAATTAAAAATGTAAGCTATTTTAAAATGCATAGAAAATCTAAAAATATGCGCATTTTTAAGGTTTCGAATATAATAAAAATTCATTCACAATATTAAAACTCGGAATCTTAAATAAACTCATTCTAATTTTAATCTTACAAAATAACATAATATAATGTTAGTAAGCCGATCCATCATTTTTTAGACTAAATGCTATTAATATACATATTTAAAAAAAAATTTGTAAATTAAATCTCTTAGTATTATTTATATTAACCCGAGAAAACTTACAATTTCGATTAGGTCTTATTGAGATAAACAAATTAACAAATATTACCTAAAACAAAGCATTGAATTAAATTAAATTTTATATAAAATATATTCTCTAAGCTGTGCTCTATACGAAAACGGCAAACAAATTATATCGTTATATCGTTATATATTGTGCTACACAAAACCTTTAACATGAACAAAACTTTCATATGCTTTGTGTACGTTTAATGTCTAAGAACTAAGAACTAATTAAGCATTCAAAAACGTTTTTGGCATAAAGTTTAAATTGTCTATGGACATGGAATTGGCTTCAAGACAGGCTAAGAAATTGCTTCGAAAATCCAATAATAAAGCCAAATTCGACAAAGACGACGACAGCGACAGAACGCTTGACGCTCATAAATTATAACAAATTATTAAGCAAGAGTCAAAAAAGTTTTTACACCGCACGCTCCAAGAGCTGAGCAGTGTACATTGCGTATACATAATGCTGGACGTCGTCCTACGCTGCGAAATGATTTATTTTTATTATTATTGGCGGTGAATTTTAAATCAAAAAGCGCACAAATGTTGCCCCAAAAAGTGAGTTACAATTTTGTTAGCTGCCTTTCGGTGGCAGCTGCTTTTGTCATTATTAATACCTGTTAATTATTCACCATTATAACTATGCTTGAGAGCACGTTCCCTTGTTAGCCTTGTCGTCTGGTCTTCCAATACCCCACACACCTCACCACCGCGCCCTTACAAATTTCTCTATGTACTTTGCCGCTCAAGTAAATTCTCTTTTCATATTGTTTGGCATCATATTTTATATGCTCCTTAGTTAACGCCTGTCCGTCTCACTCGCATTGTGTCCTTTCTCGCTCTTTTGCTTAGTTGGCCATATTTACATATTATTAAAAAGTTTTTCAAGCTCAGACGACGACAACGACAACGACAAGCACAAAACTTTTCTATTTTGCCTCTGACTAAAGTTATTGAAAATTCATGAATAATTGACATTTATTGCAGTTGGCACAAGTGATGGTCGATAATGGACGACCGACGACCATACGCCCACTTTATAGAAGGCAGACGCATACCATCCGAGATTTTCTGTGTAGTATCTCTCTCTCTCTGTGCATTTACAGACATAAATATTAAAGTAGCTTACGTACTTAATTGTAAATTATGTATTCAATTAGTTATGCCAGGCTGGCAACCAGATACTTACTCAGAGTTGAATATGCAGAGCTAGAGTTAGTAAATTACAGAAAATTCAATCAAATTTTGATTATATTTAGAGTTGATATAGCTAACAGCAGTGTCAGCTGCAAAATTTTCAGTTTTCATATGAGTGTGTGTCTTAGGGCAGGTAATATTTTGTTATTGTTAGAAACATTGTTATTATTTCTACTTAATAACATCAATTTGATTTATTTCAAACAAATTATGGCAGTCTTTAACCTCATATTAGATTATCGCAATTTTCGAGCGATAATTACAAATTTAAATTAAGTTTAATTTACTAGACTTGGATCTCTTCTGCGTCAAGGCAAACTTGACCAGAAATCGTATATTTTCTATTGCATGGGTCATAGAAGCTCAAATGCATTTATTTATGTTGTTTAAATTTGTTAAGCATTTATGGACTCAAAATATAAACATATTACGCATGTCTTGCTTTTTATGAATGGCAGAACTATTAAACCAAAACATAATTTGAGTGTTAATATCTCAAAAATATCTCATCAAAAAGATCAGGTTTTTGACTGAAATTGTCTAAGCAAGAAACGCTTATACAAGAACAATAACTGCTAATATCAAGTATACGACTGTCAATATACTTTCAATATTTGAACACAGTGTGACATATCATGTCATTCGTTACAGCTCTGTCATAATCATGTTGCTTATATTTAATGACAACTTCTAATCAAACAGTTGTTAGGACACATCAAAATACTGTCATTGATTGATCAAAACACAATAATATATATTTTAAAATATTTTGAGAATATTACAGTTTATACAAGCTGCATTAAGTAAAAAGAAAGCCATTTTGTAAAAATATAAAATCAATATTTATAGAAATTAATTTGAGGGAATGGGAAGAGGAATTATTAAACTAAACTTGAATGAACTTTAAAAAACATCAACGAAACTAAATGATAAATTGCCTTATAAAATTTAGTTACGAAAAGACAACATATTGGTTTAAAAAACACATGGATATTTAACTTTAAAGCTTGGCTTGGGGCTTAAGCTACGCACTGCAATTTATGGAATGTAAATTTTGATTAAATGTGGCCCGCAGCGATTTAACTGAATGCAGACTTATATATGTATGTGTGTATGTGTAGATTGGCCCACTCTAAATAGACCTATGTATTATGAAAATATGCCACGTTTCTAGTTGCTTTGCCAGCACTCCTCCGTCCCCCCTTTAGTTGCCCCTATATATTTTACCATAAAATAACACCAGAGGGCGCTGTCAGCAGCATAAGCTCAGCATTTCCGTTTTTGTTTTAGTTACAACTAACTGCAAATTTATATATGTACATATATACGGGTGTATATATGTAGATAGGTACTTATATATGTACATATGTTAGTGCATATGGTAGCATATATATCAAAACATTTATGTAGGAGTCTGTAAACCACATATGCTGATGATTTTGAGAGCCGGCGCTATGCATTCCCAGGCATTTACATTCAAATGCATTTAATTAAATCAACTAGAACCAACAGGAAAATGCAGCAACATCAGCAAACCATCTAGGCTCATCTCAACCCAAAAAATGACCTTCCCACACACAGATATAAAATATACACACACTTAAACCCAATATGAGCCTTATAACATTTAAAATGAAATTTATTTTGTGTAAATTTTGCCAGGTTCGTTAGTTTTAATTGTGTTTAGTTTTAATTTTCAGTGTGAATTTGCACAGTGGCACAACTAGAGTTATTTAACTGTCAAAAAATAAAAATATTCAAAGTAAACTAAGCTGAAGAAGAATATTAATCCTTAGCAAATGTTCTTCATTTTAAATACAAAAATCACAATAAAGTTTGGCATTCAACTTTATGTTTAATTTTTTTAAATAAATAAATAATTTTATTCTTAGGCATATTTTGTTTTGTTAAGTTGTAAATATTTTTTCAAAATATATTAGATTTTACGTTTTATATTTACACAAATTACCTCATACAAATCGTTTCTATCGCTTCGATTAAGCTTAATTTCTTAAAGAGATACATAAATATCTAGTTGGAACTTTCTTTGATAAATATTTAACTAATATTTCACTTTTGTTCCAATGTATGTCTGCTTTTGTTTAGCTTGTCAACAATTTTTGCCATGCTTACAATTAACTTTGCTCTACAAATGTTTTTTTATATATTTATTTATTTACTTTTATTTTTTTATTATACCTACTCTTGATGCTTTTTCTGCCAATTTGACAGTTTTGGGATTGTGGTTTTAAAAACAAGCGAAGCCATTAAGTAAAACATAAACCAAGCGAAAGAGAAAGAATTCAAGAGAGTCGACAGTCGACCTGTCGCACTGTCTTTCTGGCTGACTTTGTTGGCCTTCCTGGCCTGGCTTATTGTCCTGAGGCCAATCCCACTGTCAATTAGCAATTGGCTGAAACAGCGTACCCGCATCAAGCTGTCAAAAGTTAAATGTGAAAAACTCATTCGTATCATTTATTTTATTATCGCTAATTGAAGACAAGTCTGAAGGTAATGGCCAATGGCTTCAGATAAAAAGCCCGACTCATGGCATTATATTTCACAGTCCTCGAACCACAATTGAAATCAAATCATGGTTGAAATAAAGCACTGATAACTCATCCAACTGGGTAGCCTAGCATAAAAAAAAGGGTACAAATCATAACATTATATTCCCCGTTTTATTAACACTCCAACGCATTTCCTTTGTGGCAAAATATTTTTCTTTCATTCAGTTTCTGTTGCTTGAAAAACTTGACATTGGGTTTTAAGCGAATTGGATAAAGTTCTGAATTCATTTTTGTTTTTCTTTTATATTTTTGTATTATTCAAACGAAAATTTCTGCACGGATACACTGATTTAGTTAGGAATAGACTTAATAAATGATGAAATAATTAAGGTAGGTTGTCTTCAAAGGTTTTTATAAATATTTATTTAAAATGAAACCACACTAAGAAAATGTATATACAAATATTTTATTTAAGAACTACTAATGTACTTTGTATTAATATTATTAGTCGTAACTTTATTTGTTTGACAACACATTAAAAATAAAATTTAAAAAAAAAATAAGTAAATTTCTACACTTCCAATAAATTTTGAAAATCGCATAGAAAGGCACATTTTACGAGATGACCTCAAGTTAATTTTTAAAAAATACTAAAAGTGATTTTAAATTAAATGCTTATTTTGTAATGATTTACCTAAACTTTCCAAAACTTTTCATCATATATGCATCAAAAATTCTATAAGTCTATTTAATTAATTGAAATGACATCTCGACGGACTAAGTGTCTTTTACAGGGGACATACTCTGCTTAATTTTCCCCTCCACTTATAACATCCATTAGTGGGGCAGCGAGGCATAATTGTGCCAACATTTAGCATCATTATTTTTGCGCCTTATCTTTGATCTTAATAGTTTGCTTTGAGAGTTTGCCATGGCCCAATGTTTTTACTTTATTTGGGGGAGAGGAGGTAGGCCAGGCCGCAGAACATTTAATGTGATTAATTAATTTATAGTCCCCTGGGACAACAAGGAGATATTATTTGGCAACATAATGTTATTTAAAAGTTACAGCAAAACATTTTTTGCCCAGTTACTCTAATTGCCTTCAATCAAACAAAAACCTTTCATAAGACGCGTTGACAGTGACACTTGAAAAATGTGTTGATGGTAAAGAGAATAAAAAATAAAAAAAAACAAAAAACTAACGAGAATTTCGTGTTGCCTTTGAAAAATGAATGAGAAATGAAGATACTGAGTGCTGTCCCAGCTCAAGTGATCCAATGTTTATTGTCTTTAGGGGCCGAGAACCCTTTGAAAACTGACACCAGGTGAGCAGCGGTCGCCATTTTTGATGGACAGGCCGCACAGGTACAGTTCGGACAAAAGTTGAGCGGCCATTTATCAACACGCCGGGCGCCATTTTAACTTAATAAACAATAATCAGGCTGTAATTATATGATGGTAATGGTATAATGAGAGCCCAGACAATACGTCAACGTCCTTGTTTGGCTTGATAATTGAAAATGTTTGTAATTTTCGCCTGGGCTTTCCTTTTTTTGTTGTGCTACTTTCTCACAAACTTTGCACTTTTATCTGTTGCAAAAGTTTTGTTGGCCTTTTTTGCCTTTTCTTCTTTTTTGTGTGTAATTTTTTTTTCTTTCTCTTTTTTTTTTTTTTTGGTTGCTGCTGCTACAAAGTTTTGCGACAGTTTAGGGATTAGCAGTCCCGAAGTAGGCAACGGCAACTGCAAAAAAAAAAAAAAAGTTTCAGGTCATGTCCAAATTTAAGTGCTGAAAAATTTGCTGGATTATGCGGCAGTTGATGAAGTTGTTGTGCGGGGAATTAAATGCCAATGTTTGGATTTAGTCTTCACTGTTGCTTCTTATAATTTTTAGGAGCAATGTACTAATAGAATTGTCTAGCACAATATTGAAATAAAATTAAGTATACATAAGTATTTGTATTGGTAGTCTAAAACATCATGAGTGTGGCAAACAAACAAAACTTTTGATTATTTCTGAAGACCCACGCATATAAAACTTAAGACAAATACAGCTGACTGTTGAGGCTAAGTTGGATTGGGGAATTGGATATATTAGACGAATTTTACGCAAATTTATTATTTTTAGCTTAGACAAAGTTTAACTTTCAAGTGCGAGTCGTTGCTTAAACTAACGAAAACTTTGAACAAAATATGTGTAATGAAGATGGTAATATGGCATAATTATTCTAAGTAAACTGACACTTTTACACTCTTGAAAGTTTGTAACTGGAAACAGCTAAAATTAGTAAATTTAATTTTCAAAAAAATAAATTGTTTAAGTATTATTCAATAAATGAATTAAACTAGTATACCCAGCCGGAAAATATTTTGTCTGTCATTTAAAAAATACTGCCTACCGTAATTGTTGTAACGCTAACAGTGCTGTAAACTTTAACATAGAGTACATCTGTTGAGATGGAATATTTGATATTTTACATTCATAAAAAAATATCTTAAGATAGATTGTAAATAAACAAATTGTAGAAAAATAAAACGGATTTCACAGTCAAGTTTCTAATAGATTGTTATTATATATTTTTAATTATATTATAGTAGACAGTATTTATGTCAGTTTATTCTATTGACAATTTTTTAACAAAGCTCTGCATAATACCTAAAGTATCAAACTCTTTGCAAGAATATGGTAAATCAAATGGTATGGAAAATTGAAGACCCAGCACAGCTGATGTGCAAATAATTTTTGGTACATGCCAGACATAAGCCCGAAGCTGTTGCGTTGCCAACGATTTCGAAGTTTAGATAGAGTATGGAGGCCATTGGGATATATAGTATGGAAAGGAGGAAGTTTTCACTAAGTTGCTTGTACTTCTATGCGCTTTAGCTGCCCGCTTGCGCAATTTAACTAAAAGCTCAATCAATCATCTTGTGTAGAAGGCACCGCCATGGTAATGCTTAATTTCTGCTCCTCCTCGAAGCAGCGGTAGCCAGGATGCCTTTGTCAATGTTGTCATAGAGTTTCGCTTTGGCCAGGCCATGTTCCAAAGACTATTTCGACTGAAGAAGTTTTAAGCCGCTTTTCAAGGCGCTTTTTGAAGTTTATCTGCTTGGTTGGCAAGTTGTTCTGGCCAAAAACCCAAATCCCACCTGTTTACCTGGCCAAAATGTGTAGCATGCATTAAGGCGTCCCGCTAGCAAACATATTTACTTAGCAGCCAAAAGGGTTGATTATTAGGAGCTGGCTACCACCCTTCGCCCATGTCAAAATTCTTACAGCTAATGCTCCCAAAGACGGCTTAGCGATTACGTCTACAACGTGATGAGGCCTTAAAGTAATTGCTTGGAAATGAGCCGAGCTTTTGATGTACTCGTGGTACATGTTGTACAATTAAAATGCCATGCCTTAAAGCAGACTAAGGTAAATTTATAAAAGGTGTGAGCGACCTTAAGATTCCCTAGAAAAGGTAGAAAATTTCAAAAGGAAATGTAAAATACCATTTTGAATACAATTTTAAGCAGTCTTATAGGATGATTGAGTTAACAAAGAGCCGTACAATTTTAATAGACACTTTAGAATGTTAAGCAATAAGTCTAATTGTAAAGTAAAATTAAACAATTACTTTAAGCAATTGCAAATTGCCTAAGAGATTTGTTTTAGTATATTAACTTTCATAATTGTTATATTTCCAATTTACGATTAAACGGTATTATTAAAAAATTTTTTACCATTTTCTTCCAAATAATTTAACTTATTTTTGCTTATTTTAAAACTGTCAAAAACAAAACAATATTAACAGCAGATAGAAAAAGAATTTAATATATAAAAGTTATAAGAACACATTTTTATTGTTACAATGTTCTGGCCATAGGAAACATGGCCAGACCTACTTTGATATGGATAGAGTAAATGGCATAATAACTATGCTTTATAAACTTACAGCTTCGGGCTGATGCTCAGTTTCACCCATCCTCAGTTGACAACAATGATGATGATGAGCGAAATAAAAATAAAAATAAAAATATAAATATAAACAAGAGAATGCAGGCAACAAAATGCAGCAACAACAACAACAACAATGTGAATAAGAATATAATTATGTCTGCTTTCTGCAATTATTTCAATTATAAACACAAGCTGTTGCATTTACCAGTGCGCCACAGCAACAACAAACAATGAAATGTTGCCGGCGGGCCACGCGGGCAACGGGCGCATAAAAATCTCATAGCATACTTTACGGCGCGCACCGAGGGAGACGCTTGCATAAAATGAGCACATTAGCCTAAAAGCAGGCAGCATAAGCCGTGCAAACTCCGCCGGAGTAAAAAGGGACACAACATAAGTAAGGAGAAAGAGACGCAACTGAGTGAAAGAGGTGTCAGACTGAGTAAAGAATTAAAAAAGAAAGAAAAACTATCTTTTGCCGAAGATTTAATACTCTCGCTGAGGTGATATTTACAACTGGGACTGTTATAAGGACAACGTAAAAATTAAATTCTTTAATTTTTAAATTATCTATCTTAGATAACAATTATTCAAGACTTATATAAAAAAATTGCAAATAATTGTGATTGGTTTTTATTATATCCATTAACACAGAAAATTAATTTTGATTTTTATTAAATCAGTCTTTACATAACAATCAAAACAGGGCTTTAATGTTGTCAGTCTTTTATAGCATTAATTGAATACATTTTTAAATAAAAACATAATAGAAATCACAAGTCACAATACCATCTGTAAGGGTATTAAAAACAAAGACGCCCCAGTGTATGCAGCAGTTTTTCATGTAACTGCCACAGCTGCAGCTGTTGTCGCTGTTATTGTTGTTGTTGTTGTTGTTGATGTTGTTATTGTTGCTGCTGTTGCAGCTTGTTGCATATGCATGCCTAGGCGTAATGCGTGAAGTCTGGACAGCAACAACAGCAACAACAACAACAATAGCATAATTACTATATAAACGAAGCGAGCTTGTCTGACTTTTGACTGTGTCTATCTGTCTCTATCTCTGTTCTCCATTATAGCTCCATTCACAGTCTCTTTCTATTCTGTTTGTATTATTTTTGGCATGTGCCTGGAATTGTTTTTGGCTCACGTTTGCAACAGCAACAACAATGCTCATAATAAAACTTTTACTATGACAGTAAAATTTTAATGAAATCACTGCAAAACTACAAAACACTTGTGCTACAAAATGTACCACGACGTCCAGAACAAACCCGACCAGAGACCCAGAGAAAAACCAAAGGAATGTTTACTGGGTGAATTCGACTTGGAACTGAGACTTATAGCTAGTTTATTATTGTTGTTGTTGCTGATGTTGTGGGACGTGTAAAGTGCATGGCAGGCAATTGGAAAAAAAATAAAACTTAAGACTGCAAGATGAAGAAATATTTTTCCTGCGGCAATTTGTAACACATTTTGAAAAGGACTTGGCAGGATAATGCGAGAAAAATAGGTATAAGTATGAGGTACATATTTAATTTAAAAGACCCAAACACACCAGCTAAAAATCTTTAATAAGAAGAAAATATTTTAAAAAAATTTAAACAGACTAGATGATTTTAAATAGTCTCCAGTTTTTACAGCTGCTATTGAGTTTTAATACATATTTTTCAAACAATGTATTTTCTTAGCAATAACATAAATTCATATACCAAATTTTTTTAGTCTAGCTCTTGTAGTCTTAGATCGAATTGTCGGATTATAAATAATCAAGAATATATATACTTTGGGGAGTTTTTGGTGCCACCCTATGCATGTTACATACGCTCCCTTTTTAATTATTTAATTTATTGTTGTGCGCCTTCCTCGGAGATTCTCAAAATTGAGAGTGAGCGTTCACACAAAATCTCGTCTATAGATGTGCGCCTTCATTGGCAATTCTCATGATTTTGTGGAAGTACTTAATAAAATTTATTTATTTATTTACTTAAACATAAATTGGAAAATAATTTTTTAACTCAAAATTAAACACAGATATTTTACGCTGACAGTTTATGTATGATTTCTCAGTGTTTTTTTCTTTAAGTCTAATATATTTACGAGAATAGATTGTCATATATTTTTATTTCAATACAACTGATTTTGTTGATCTATCAAATGGAATGTGGGGCTTGTGGATAATATTAATAAAAATTTCAATATTATCATTAAAGCACAGTTATCATTACACATTTTAGATTATAGATTATGTATTCTTTAGATAAATTAAGCTTTATATTTATGCTTGGCACCTTGATCGATTTATCATAACAATTTAGTCCCAGATTATGGACATTCAAGCCATCTGATGGCTTCCTTCTCAGCCCGCTTAATGAGTGCCATCATACCATATTCCATTTGGGTAACTCTCACATAAATCAATTCAGCAGCCGCTGCCTTGTGACGCCCACCTCAATAATATAAATCAAATCACAGCCATAAGCTTAACCCAACAATAACCAGAGACACACAAAAAATTCCGCCCAAATGATAACCCCATAAAACCAAAATCAAAAAAATAACAAAACCGAAAGAAAAAAAAAGAACCGCTTGAATTAATTTGCATTATTAAATCGGGCGCATAAATCGCAGAGCAGTGGCAACAAATACAATAATGAAATGAAAAGCATAAAAAAAATACAATACGATAATTAAAACATCCCCAAGGAGCTTGGAACTAATTGCCGCAGCCCTTTGGCAGTCGCAGTCAGCAGCGAGTGTTATAAATAAATAAATGGAAACGAAACCGAACCGAACCAAATAAAACTGAACCGAACCAAAGTCAACGTCATGCATAAATTATAAGCAAGTGTGGCCATGGCGCCTTAATTTATGCTTTAAAATTTTATATTAATAACGCACAGCATGAAAATTGGCCCGAGACAGAAAGAGAGAGAGAGAGAGAGAGAGAAACAGGAAGAAAGCGAGAAAATTTGTTGCAAACGCACTAATTCAATAATTTATGCACATTTTTTAACACATGAACGCATTCGGACGCAAGTGCAAGGATTCACGAATCCTTTTTCTGACACTTTTAATTAAAATTAAGTATAAATTGTGTTGCATTTTAAATGTTGGTTTTTCAAATACCCTGTAAAGAAAAAAATGATTTGATATATTTGTATATTTAAATATGTAGTCGTAAATTTACTCAACATATTTAAACGAAATATTTAAAAGCAATTAGAAAAAGCTTAAGAATTTTTACAATGAAAATATCATCACATTTGATAAATTTAAATTGTAACCGATTTTATTTTTAAATCCTTCGAATGATTTATACTTATATTTAACCTACAAGGATCTTTAAAAACTCAATAATTTTTAATATCAGTATTATAGAATTCGTATTATACAATAGCATTAAACTTGCATTTGTTTAACTATAATGTTATATTTAAATGCAGTATTTATAAATATTGAAAATTTACTCAAATAAAATATATTATTTTTATTGAAAGAGAAATTCTCTCAGGTTATATGGATGCAGCTCTATGCTTGTGAATTTTAACATTAAAAATGTCCTATTCAAAAATTGCCCTGATCTGCTTTAGTTACAGGATATTAAATATAAAATTCAATGCATAGCAAAAAGAAAGCACATTGCGAGAAGGCACTTTTGGCTTGGCATGCGTTTCAAATTGAGCGGATTAAGTTTAATTACAATTTTTCCATGGTGGGTGGGAGACACAGTACACATACACACACTCACACACACATACACACACACGCAGAGGCTTTGGCACACGAAACTACATACAGGAACTCCTTTGTGCATTGCAGTTGTAAGGGTTGTTCCTTTTGTCTGGTCGCATAAATGAAAAGTAAACCTTTATGCAACGCAACGGGATGCAATGCAACGCGGCGAGTGGCAGAAGACAACCCCCCTGAAGCAACCCCATACACATATATATATATATATATAAAGGAATATTTCTGTTGAAAATTCGTTGCGCACACGTGTTCCAGGGTTATGTCCTGCCGGAGACTGCAGCTCCTGTTGCGCTCTGTGCCTATAATTGGATTTAGTTGTCGTTAAGTTTGGACTGCTTATTGTTTTTACCCCGCCGCCCGTGCATATGTTTGTTGTCATTATTGGCACCCAAAGACCAAGAAGGCGACGACTCCGGCAATCTTCGCCAGCTTTCAGCTGCGGCTCGTGTGTGTGTTTTGATGTGGTTTGTAATGACAGGCGTTGCCTTAATGCATTGCCATTTGGGGTTGCCTTCAAGGCATTAAACATTGAGATTATAGTCCCCATAAAGAAAACTGATTACTTGACAGACGAAGACAAGAGGACGAGATTGGGAATAAGGCAGAACGATGGCAACGTGTCAAGAGGGTGAACAGATCCAGGACATTTGCCAGGTTAATTAAATTCAATGTTGAATGTTGAATTTTAATGTGTGTATCAAGTACATAATGAATATAATCGCGTTGAATGTTGCCTGGACTTGATTTATTGCAAAAATATACAAGTAATTATATAACAGGATATTGAAGTTGCTGTGAAATGTACACTTAGAAATATGAGCTCATAATTAAATTAATTGTTGGCATCGATGCAAATGTTATTTTGAACTACTCTAACTCCAACTTGAGCTTTTAAACATAAGGATATTGTAGGCCAGAGCAAAGAACTTTGAAAGGGTAATATATTAATGTCATTCTGGAAAAGTCGTGAGATAACATTTATAGCAAAATTTCTTGAATTTATATTTAATCAAAAGTAAACAAGAATTAAAAACTAATTTTTAAATTATGAATAAACTACAGTTTATATACAACTTTCCAAAACATTCCATATCAATCGAAAGACCTAGGTCATTACATGAAAGTAAATATAATTATTAGCTATTAAAGCCTTTTTCTATTGGCCAACTCAAAGCGTTAACTTTGGAACATTGAACGCGTCGAATTATTTACAAAGTAATTACGTCTAATGCCTTTTCCAATGCCGAGCTTTGACTCGTGTGTGCATGACGCTGGCCACATGCTTCTCTAATTACTTTCGAAAATTGTGATCAATCACACGATATATATATGTATGTATGTACATATATAAATGCAGCACGTTGCTGTTGACGGGACAAACCCCGCAGGTCCCACAAGCCCTGCATAATGACCAGCCCGACAAAACACCTCAGAGGCAAAGCTAAAAGCCAATGGCATGGCTAAAAGCATTTCAGCCTTAATCGTTTCATGTCGCGCGACAAGTTAAACCCCCATTCGATTCAAGTCTACTGGGTATTGGTGGTTGGTTCGAGTTGGTGGAGCTAGGAGCTGTCATAGTAACCACTACAACTGTGGCCCCTGGTCAGCTGTGCGTTCGATTTGTGGAGATTAGCTGAATAGTTAGGGTTTGCTTTTGCCTGGCAGGCGCTCTTAGTAATAATTGCAAATCAATGACAGGGAAATTCAATTCAAAGGCTGCCAGGCGACACCGCAACAAGGATAACAACAACAACAACAACAACAGTAACAACAGGAGTCGTGATAAAGGCAGCTTGAAATTTCAATTGGATCGATTTGCAATTGACAAAAAGCGAACAGAGCCAAATGTTGCATGGCATTTGCTGGACGGAGACTCGAGGGGTGCAAGCTCCACGGGATTTGCGTTTAAATGACCAACGCAATTATGGCCAAGCATAATTATAAGTGGGTGGGTGGGTCGATATATATGTGTATGTGCGTGTTTTTGATGGTTTGAGGGCATGACCATGGCGAATTACTGTGCCTGTGCCCAACTTTGTTGTATTGAAAAATTTAATTGATTTAATCAAACAATGACAAAGATTAATGCGGTTTATTAACATGGACAGCTACTATTGGAAGGGAGCTTAAATAAAATATGGCATAAGCAGTACACTGCAAAATAAATGTGGCTTACATCAATTTATTATACTTTATATTATTTTTTCTTTCATAAACATACTAACTATTATATTTTTTTTTTGCCGAGTACAACATTTACAATTCTTATTAGCTGAATTATCAAATCTTAAAGCCATGTACTAAAATGATACAATTTGGTAATTAAAAATAATGTATTTGACTTCCAAAAAGCTTTTAAGAAAATATATATTAGCATTTGAAATCTACATTTAAGACTACTTGCTCTTGATGTGAAACTTATTTTATGCTTTAACAAATGATTTTTTTTGTTTTTTTTTTGAGTGTACTAAGTGCAATTACTAAACAGTTATCAAATTAAAAATTTAGAAACTTAATGAGCTCAACTGTTTTGAATAATTGATAAACGAAAAGCGCATTTTGGCTTTAAGTCGGCAAAAGATTATGTTTATAAACAGAATAAACACAAAGAACCTAATTTAAAAAGTATTCAGTATAAAAATAGTAGCTTATTTGGATTTAAATAAAGAAGACTCATGTTTATAATACAATTTAAAATATATTAAAAAAAAAACCTTGATAAACTTTCAAAAGATTTAATTTTCTATCTTCTAGAGTCAAATTCGAATATATTCAACCAAAATAAAACTCCTTATATTAATTAAAAGTGCTGCTAAAAGTATACTTTTAAATTGGTTTGATTTACTCGAAAGTGATCTTAGAATCTACTAACTTTAAACATATTTTCATACCATATTTTACTTCAACACTATTTAAAGAACAGAATTTAAAAAACAATAAAAATACTGTATGAAATAACTTTGAAATTTTTAAGCAATTTTGATTTTTAGCCCTCACCCGAAGGACTTTAATATTTATCATTATTTGCAGTCGCCCCCACCCTACCACTCTGATCTTTGATATGTTTATCTTGCATTTTTGCCTCGTGTGTGTGAATGCATTGTGTAAGCGAGATAATTGTTTATAAATGCAAAACTATAAATATGTAAAATAACTGCAATATATGTATGTATATCGCGTCATACAATGGCTGCATATTTACAAGCAATAATTTATTAAATGGTAATTGTTTATGGCATATTATGGCCATTATAAAGGCATGCCTTCATTTATTTTAATACGCCTTCAATCAACACACACAGCTCCCATTTTCAATCAATTGTCATTTGCATAAAATCAACATTAAAACGGCGGCGTTCCCCAAACCAACAGGCAACAAAAAAACAACAATCAACCCTAACGAAATTTTTAATTAAAAATCAGCGTGCAACAATGGCAACAACAACATCAATAAAATTGCCAAAGAACATGCAAAATTTTGTTGCCATTGTTGTTGCAGGTGGAAAAGTGAAAGTCACTGAAAATTCGAAAACGAAAAATTGTTGCGCGGCTAACCGGGCGCATAGAAATGCAATAAATTTTCAAACCAGAAGCCACAAGAAAAATACTGCAAAAATGCGCATAAATTAAGCATAAAATGTTGCACAGAACTCAGAGTTACGCTAGTTAGTTAGTTTTATAGAAGGTGACGCGCGGGAACTTAGATGCAGTCACCTAAGCCCTGCCCCTGCCCGCCAAACCGGCGACTGCAGTGAAAGTAGTTAAAGTGAAAGCCCTCGAAATGCGCACAATTTGCATAAATGCAAATTAAAACGAGTTGTGTTAGAGAGTTGCAGTTAAAAAACTAAAATGAAAAATAAAAAAAAAAACACAAACTCAGGCACATCATTCAAAACGAGTCGACGCACTAATGAAGCAACAAAGAGGCGTGGCAGTAGAAAAAGGCGTAGCCTTTAAAGAGCATGCACTGATTTTGATATGGCGCCCCTATCTAGATAATACTAAAAGAGTCTAGTTTTTAAATTAATTTAGAATTTTTATAATAGTAGTTTAATGCACAGTGAAATTTTATTTATTTTTATTCTTACTAAGGCCAGTTCAGAGTCCCAATTTGAAACAATTCCGCAGAATATGGAGTGTAAAAATATTGAGAAAAAGGTTTATTTTAAAATGAAAAACAATCGATAGAGTGTTATTTTAGTTTTTTACGATTCAATTGTATAAAAGAATAAATATTTATTTTTACATTTTTTATTATTATTATTATTGATTATAAAATGACATTTTAATTAACATTAAAGAACAACCACGCTTCATGGGAGCCTTAATACACTATTTACAAATTGTTTAATATTTACAAAATGTGATAAGAAAAATAAAAATTTATGAATTTATTGTACCAAATTGACGTCGCTTTAAACGAGTTCTTGGGCGTAGAAGAATTATAACACACACTTTAAATGATATGCTAAGTGTTGCATACCTATGTGCTCGATTTATGTGTGCCAATAATTCTCAAACGGTTTGAGCAGTACGAATATAAGGTTTGTGCGTTTTCTCCATATTGAGATTTAATTAAGATATTTTTAATTAACAAACGCAATATTAAGCAAAAATAAAATGGACACTAATTGATAATAAGAACTTAACGACATTTTTGTAAATGAGTCAGAATAATATTGAAATAAGTTTAAATCTTAATTTTCTATAGAAGAATCGCGACCTTGAAATGTAATCAACGTTCTTAGTTTCAAGAAAAAGTATTCACAAGTATTTTCAGTGTACATAAACCTTTTAGTTTTACAATTTATAACTAACTGTGACTATACAATTTTCTCTTTGTGCAATTATAGATATTTGCCGCTGTGTATCAAATCGAAACTTTTGACTTATATAGCAAACTTGTATTTCATTAATGGCCAACATTCAACGGCCAACACGACTGCATTCAAAGTCAATCAATATGTTTCGATATAGCAACTACTTCCGCCTGACTGCGCTTTATAACCAGCCAGGGAGTCTATCCAAGTGCCTGCCAGTGGCATGACAACGTCAGAAGCAGTTGCACAGCTTCATCTCCATCTCCAACGCCAACTTTAATTTCAGCTACAGCTTCACTTCTCAACAACAGCAACAACGATATTCATGTTATTTGCACGCATCGCGTTGTCAATGGGGGTTAAATGCATTCCTACCCCATCCCAACCCCTGACTTATTTGACCTTTATTGGCAATGGCAACCATTTGCTTCCACCTGATCACATTTCACATGGTGGCAATGCAGTCAGTTCCGCCCTCCATCCTCTCCAGTCGATGTCATTGCTACCTGAATCCCCCTTTTTTGTCCAATCCCCGTAGAATTTTTGCATGCGTTGACATGTGAAATTGTTGCACAAGTCTCCAGGCGATGTTTTGTACTCTTGTTTGTACTTGTCTTGCATTTGTTTTTATTGTTGTATCTACCGTTGTTCGGAAGGGAACCATGGTGTTGATGTTTTAATTAATGACCAAATGTCAACTGCATGCAAATAGGTTAAAAGGCAACCAATTTCCGTGTAAATAGCCCTCGAAAAACAATTGATTTAAGCTGGGGCTATCTGAGAAACAGATTCCCGGATAGTTTAAACAGTCGAAGTTGTATTCCCAAGAGATTTAAGCAAATAAGTAGTACTGATGGGGATGAATTTGACTATAGGATGTGAAAACCCTAATATATTTGACAGTAACGGAACATGTTGAGTTTTTCTCATTTCATATTCTGATAGATTTTGCCGCCTTTGTTTAAAATAAATATGCTTCTGAGAAAGCATGAACAAACGAGATAGAAACTTTCTTGGTGGAACTGTATACTCCAAAAGAAGGTAGATGTATACCCTTACCAAAATAATAAATTATTTTAAAAGGTAAACTAAACAAGAGGTTCGATACATGTCATTATATTTTATACAATTATTCTATAGTTGGCAGAATTGTTAAAAAAATGTACAAAAAATTGTCACAGGTGAATCAAATGCCTAAAAACGATTAATATTTTATTTTCCTAAGAATATTTAATAGTTTGGCTTGTCTGTATAACAAAAGTAATGTGCTTTATTTAATTAAAAATCTTTCAATACTATTTATTGCTTAGTTACCATTTTACATTGTTATTCAATTGTTTATTTATAATGGAAAGAGTTTAGACTTCGTTCAAAAGCAATTTACAAAACTCAGTAAATTTTTTTAAATATTTAAAAAATTGATTTATTGTACAGGATATATAACTATGTTGCCGGCATGTGGAAGCACGGATTTAGTCCCAAAGTCATATAGCAAACTTAAATCAAAGTTATGGCTGCAAAAATCAATCATAAATGGCAAAAATCATAAATGCAAAATGGAGGCCTTGCCGTAACCTTTGCCATTGATGCCGTTGCACGACTTTTCATCGTAATCATTAGCATACATTACGGCTTGACCCTCAAGTGCTGTCCAAATGGCCTATTATATGCTTGTAGCTGGTTGCTCCATTGGCTTCCTAACTCATTTTTATTTTTTCTTTATTTTTTTTTTCTGTTGTCAATAGCAAAGGTCCTTCGGCAAGCTCTTGTCCTGTGTATGTGTAACTTTGGGTCTCTGTCCAGCAATAACTGGTGTGTAGTACGTGTGTGTGTCCAAAAGCAAATGATTATAGTTGTTGGCTCCCATACAAATACATGAGAGCCGGGACCCGGGATTCGGGACCCTTGCCCGATGCTGTCCAAGTGATAAAAAAAAGCTCAGTTCAGCTCATGTGTTGTGGTGTATTGTATTGTAGTTGTTTCGCTGGTGTCCTTCATTCATGGACTCATTCATTCAAGCGTTTCAATTGAGTGGAAAGCGAATTCTGCGCGGTCCACTCACAGTTCCACATTCATCGCATCCGAACCCTGTCCCGGACCCTTATAAGCTTATAAGCTCGTTTGCCCTCAACCATGTATTTCCTTCTCATAGTTTCGTTTTGGTTTAGGTCCGTCTTCGTCGCTCATTTCTTTTTTTCAATTCAACATCCGTTTTTGCGGCCATAGCATGTCTATTATGTTGATGATGTCCTTTGACAATATGCCCTAGTCCTGCCATGGAGCTGGGTACGGGGCAATGAGAGCGACCAGTAATGTTAATGTCCCAGAGTTTGTCGTTTGTCGCTCGTGTGTTCGCATTGATATCTGGGATAGTTAACAGTTAATGCTTTGCTTTCGTTTTGTTTTTCAAACTGATTTGTAGTTGCTTTGTGGTTTGTTTTATGAAGTTGAATAATAATAATGCCTGCAAGAGGACAGCGAATTGGCAAGGCGAGTCAAAGGGTCATTTTGTATAAGTATGTTGTATAAATTGTACTTTTACTAGCTATGTAGTCGGATCTGTGGGCACTTACTGTGGTCAAATACCACTTGCCAATATGCAACCAATTAGGTATAATAAAAAAAAGTAAAATATTATTTAAGCTTTTAAAATAAATACTTAATGGTAATTAGAAATCATAAGCCAATTTTACCAGTATTAATAATAATTTAAATAACGAATTTAATATAATAATATCTATATATATAAAGATGATGCAAAAAATGTTTAGGCATGAATCAATTAAGAACGGCTGGGCCGATTTGTCTTAATTTTTTTTTCTTTTGTTCGTAATTGCCAGGAGAAAGTTTCTATAAAAGAAAATTTTGGGAAAACTTCCCGGAAAAGTCGCTAGCGCCTCAACATATGTACTCACTGTTAACGTATGCAGCACTGTTAACTTATACAGCACTGTTACAACAATCGCAGTAGGCAGAATGTTTAAAAAGAAATACGAAAATCACATTAGGCAGTAATTCTTAAATAAATACGAGTTAGATTTTATTATTTGAACGTCTAGAACGAAGCATCACTAAAATGATTTAAATGACAGAATAAAAAACAACGATTGTCATCTAAAAGATGATGTTTGTTTTAAGTGTTGATTTCTTTTTTTTTTTGGAGGAAAGGCGTAGCAACGCCCGCCGGATAAGTGTTATTTAAAAAAACATGATAAAGGAGATTTAAAAAGTTATATATCAAAATGTTCCATGTTGTATCTAAGTGGGAATATATATAGTTACCTGATATATAACATATGTAAGCCCTGTTCCATATTGGATTATGGTCAATTGAGAACTGTACTAGTCAAATGTGATTGAAGATGAATCTGTCTGTCTAAACAAGCATCTATTTGGTAGAGGAAAAGTGTGTACTAGATGTGACCTATATATGTACGATACAATATCTATGGCAAAACTTTTTCATTTTGTATTATTTGTCTTTACTCAGGCACCACAATCGATATCAGGCAGTTCTACAATATCCTTGAAGCCTTTTGCCTGGCAGCATTTGACTTTGTTGGGGGTTGCTTTTGATACACCCTTTTTTGACCTCGAGCAGCTAAACAGACTTGAGTTTAATTATTTGTTTTCTTAGTTTATTGAACTGCCGCAAAGACATTTGATGGACGGACAAACAGATGGACGGACTACTGACAACTGACCAAGTTGAGCACTTCAGTTGATGCACTTAATGTCCATGGCGTGTTTTTAATGGCCATCATTTTCTTGAGAATAGGCAGAGACGGCTAGCGGTGGAAGGGGCCCTTAATTAACTCGCTTTAAGCCAGATGGCCTTTATATCTTATATGATGTCCAGTACAGAGTCGGCCAGCAAGTTGGCTGTGCGGTTGGTCACACGGCTCTAATTTATAACCCACTGCCAAGACGAAGCTGTTTCTCGCTTTTCTAAGCCAAAAACAAATCCCATTGTCGTTTATTTTCGTCCTTGTTGCCAACGGCATTTTATGTTTTTTTTTTCTTTCACCCGCTGGCAGCTCGTCGTGCCTGGTACGCTTTTAGTGTTTCTCATTGGGTGGAGGGGCACGTGGTTGGGGTGTCCTCTCTGGGCAACTAAAAACCCATAACTATATGTTTTTCTGACACATTTTAAAAGTGCGCCGCAAGTCGCATGCAATTTATTGTTATTGCGTTTTGTACTCGTTTTTCTTTTTTCCACTGTTGTATATATTTTCTCTCTCTTTTCCTCTATCCCTATCTCTTTCTATCTTTATCCTTGTTGTTGTTTTTTTTTTATGTTCACAAATCCAAGGACATTTTGTTGTGCATTTAGTGTTAACCTAATATGCTTGTAATTGCTAGCTAAAAAAAATAAAAATATAAAAAAAAAAAACAAAAACAACACCAAAAACTGGAACAATGTTGAATTTTTGTTGGTGTTTTTCAGTGTTGTTTGTTGTTCTGTTTATTGTTGCTGCTGTTGCTGCTGTTTTTGGCACAGAGCTTGTTAGTGAAAGTTGCGAAAAACAAGGACCCAAACTAGCAAATCCATTGTCTATTGTCTGCCCTTTTATTATACATATAGTGCAATATACTCACCAAAAAGGACAATACTCACTATGTTATACTGCTTGACATAGGATATAAATTAGCAAATTCAAAAGTATAATATTACTTGAAAGAAAAAACATAAGAGCAAATTTTTGTTACTGTAATTTCCTCAGAAACGGTTAAGTTTTATTCGAATTTCGACTTTCAAATTGAAGTTTCACTTTCAATTGTACATCTAATAGATTTTAATTGCTATTTAATGTTGATTGTAATTATTTAAAGTTTTTACTGACTTTTGAAAGCGCAATAAAATCATATTCCATTTTAATATAATTCCTGAGCAAATAATGCATTTATTTATCATTACTAAGTTGTAAATCAATTTAAATTAAAATTCAAAATTTGCTGCAGTTAAAAAATAGATTTTTTACGAACTCCAGAATTTATTTAAAAATTAAAAACGTTTTAAAGCTTTTTATATAATAAACTCTAATTTTTTTTAATATTTTTTATTTTGCGTTAAATTTTTTATTGGTGTTCTTCAGACCTGTTTGTTAAAAACACTTTAACTCTTAAAGGTTTTGATTTGACGAATAATAATAAATTTTTATGTAATATAAAGTTTATATTATAAACTGCTTTGTCAATAAATCATCATCTAGTGTTTAATAATGATATATTGAATTTTAAAATGAATTAAACAAATTAATGAAAATTTCAAATGTCAGAAATCACTTCAACTTTGTTTCTCGTTATTTTTTGAATAATTATTATCTTATAAAATAAAATTTAAAAGTATAATAATCAAAACATATCATATGTTAAAAAGGACTTCAAATTAAACTCGATTTAATATTAAAATATTCACATATATGCAGAGTATTTAAACTTCGTGATAGTTAATGTTAACAATCCAACAATTTGTATCTTGTTATTGTTTTATTTGGCAACGCTTCCATTTGGCCGCTTTAATTTGTTGGTCAGCTTACAAATTTTTATGGCGCATTTTAATTGACGCTGTTTCTGGCCCAGTTCACAGCACATGCCAGAGTTTTATTTTACAGAATATTTTTCTTAACCAAATTTATGGTCGACTGTATGTGTGTGTGTGTGTGTAACGCAAATTAATTGGGTTAATAGCGTGGTATTTCTGTTTCTCTTTATTATTTTTTTGCAAATAAAATGTTTGGATTTAAGTCATGTTGGACTAAGCTAATTGAGGTACCACAATTTAAAGTCAATTGTTTAATGTTAATACAACTTGAAGACAGACATCAGACAGATACTTATTACATATATAAGTATGTGTATATGTGAGTGGGGGAAAGGCAGCTACTGTTTCAACCCTTGGCAAAAGCCTCGACACGTGTCAGTGTCGCTGTCAATAGATGTCAAGAGTATAGAAATGGAAATCCTAGTCCATCCGTAAACTGCCTAGACAAGCCTACTTAACTACTCACTCAACAAGCGACACTCGATTCATGTTTCAACTGCGTCATATATATAACCATATAGCACTGCCATAACCATACGATAGTCCGCCCCCACATCGCATGTCAGCTGAAAATTAAACCTTTCACTCAACTTAAATTCAATTGTTGTTGGTTTGTCAGTTTGTTGCGTCTTCGAATTGGAAATCTATAACGCACGAAATCAGAAACTGTCCGCCAAATAGGGTGGTTCCAACTCCATGTGCTTCGATATGGTTTGGTTTGAGATTTTGGGCTAAACGCATTACATGTCGAGCAGCATTGGCCAAAACGATGGGCGCACTTGAGGCAGACATTTTATTTGTAATATGACAGCACTTCATATCCTTTTTCAATGATATTAAGAGGCAGCCGAACAACAGGAAATTATGCACGTCAGACCTGTCTGCTTATGTGTAATACCCATGCCTCAGTATTCTGAATAGCAATTGTAACGAGGGATAGAAGTTCAGTTTTGCCCCCTGGCTGGCCCTTCATCAGTTATTTGGTTAGCCCCGTCATGTTTGTCAGATTTTGCAAAGGTTCGTTTGCCCTGAGTCTTTGCATACTTGATTGCATTTTCCGTTAATGAATTTGTTGATGATGATGATGATGATGTTGATGGACCAGATGGTCGATAGTTGCAATATCGATAACTGCCTAGAGTTTAAGCATACAACTTTCCGATTATTTATTTTTTTTTTTTAAATGTTTTTGTATTGAAGATCCATTAGAATATAAGGACATGTGTGATAAAACAAAACACTTTAATATACTTTAATATAGCCAATGTAACTATTTAGTTGATTTCATACACTTTTTCCCTGTAAATTAAATAAAAACGTTAAATACCCAATAAAAGCACTTATTTCTGGCTGTTCGGATTTTTCTGTCCGCTACTGTTTATAATGTGCTAGATTTCCATGATTTTCAGATATAACCCTGTGATGATTATTATCAATAATATAGCTACATCATATGCCTTAAGCTCTTCAATTTTACGATCAAATAATTATATAACATTTATTTCCCACATTTTCAGTTTTCAATTTATTCAAAATAGTTATAAAATTTTCATTAATGTCTTCCATATTATGTTTAAAACATTTTTACATATTTTCATAATTAGCTTCTTTTATTATCTGTTCAATATAACCACTTTTTTAGGATTTTGTTTTCAGATATTATCAATTTTATTAGATGCTTTGAGTTCTTTTATATTACCTTTGAGTAATTATATACATATACCAATAATAACCCTTTATTACCTTAGTACCTTGAGCTTAATCGAATTGTATGTATTTTATTTTCAGTTTATCAAAACATTATTATTTAATTTCACAATATACTATCATTTTTATCTACTCAATATAACCATATTTTTCATGAATATTGTGCACTTACAATATTTGAATATATAGTTTCTCTAATATTTTTTTTAAACTTATTATCTGTTGCACTCTTTACCTTATATCTTGTAAACTAAGATAGAAACCATTACAGCTCTTAAAAAAAACTTTTTATCAACATTTCCTACCTCTCTGATTGCAATTTTTTCCATTATTTTGACATTCTTTGTAGTACAATTGTTGCATTTATTCGTATACGTTTTTGCATTCACTATAATTTAAATTCGCATATTTTCAAGTTCTCAATTGTCCATCAAGATATATGTCATCAGTCATAACCGCAAACTGTCGTTGTATTTACTTAACTTTGGCACACTCCGTTTTGCTCAATATCAAATGTTGATTGTGTTTACCATTTCATGGTTTCATTTAAGGTACTCCCCCAAGTAAAAACCAACCAGCTCATCAGTTTTCACCCCATCGTCTTCCTATCCACTCCGGTTATATTGTCATTTTCAGTCATGCTTCAACGTTTGTTGATCCCCGAGTTTTTGTTGTAACTCCTCAGACTCATCTCGTTGTGCTTCCTGTTTGGAGGGAGTTGGGGTAACGACTGAAACAATAATATAGAAATATAAAGCTGCCAACTGCTGCTGCAGCTGCCCTCGGGTCGTTCCGTACTCAGCGGACTGACCACTTGCCAGCTTCCAGATGTAATGTAAAATCTGTTTTTACACCGGCAGTGCCCTTAAGCAAGAGAAAAATACAATGACTATTAACAAAAAACGTTAAGTTTTGAATACCCTGAAGAACTTGTTTATAAGCTTTAAATCTTTTTGTAAAAGTTTATATAAAGCTTAGAGATCAATTCAAGTTATAAAAATAAAAGTAAAAACATAATATATTACAGAAACTTATTTCTACACAAAACCAGAGGATACAGGAGTTTTTTTATATTTTAAGAAAAATAATAATAATATTATGATATGTATTCTTGGGTTTTATATTTTATTTTTAATTTTCAATAATGGCATTTTTATAATAAAATAAATGTCTTGAAATTCAAGCTAAATAATGACTTATAATTAAGGTGTAGTTTAATTTCCTATATGGCAAAAATGGTTTCTGAAAAAGAAAATAAGTTGTTATCAAAGAAGAAAAGCTTCTGTCTAATAAAGCGAAATTAATTCTGAAAATAGAAACACTTTTTATGGAATAAATTATATATTTTTCGTTGTATAGCAATTAATCAATACTTGACAATACGACAAAGTCTAACTGTTGCAAGCCTCTTGATCAAGTTGTAAATACCTTTCTAAAGTATATAATTACAACAACTACACATGCAACCCCTTCAAGTAGAGCACAGCAGGCAAAATGGCAAAATGTCAGCAGAGGGGAATTTTGTTTGACAGCGACGCTCATTTGAAATGCATGTGAGGACACATGGTTAAGACTGGGTATAGGGGGTGAAGTTGTGGCACATAAATGGAGAACGAGAGGACGAAGCAATCTACTCGTGTCAGCAAGGAGCATATCCTGACTGACGCTGACTCTCGTTGCCTTTTTGGCCTGCGGAAGTGTTTGTTTATTTAATTTCTGGTATTTTTAATTGAATTTTCAATGCCTGCCACACAGATTTTTGATGCAAATTCTCAAACATCATCTCTTTCTCTTGTTGCAGAAGTTGCATCATTGGACCCGAACTGAGCGTTAAGGTCTGCTCCATTGGCACTGTGATAAACCGTTCGGCCTATGCGTCGGACTATTGCCAACTGGAGGGCACAACAGGACGACAGACGCAGCCAATGCCCATACGCTGGATGGCCTGGGAGAGTGTCCTGCTGGTAAGTGCACGCTCTGTCCATACTACTATGCATCCAAATGCATTTTCTTTTTAATATAATATCTTTTAGTTGCTATTTTTTTGTGCTTTGCTCATTTTCTCTATGGGTTGTGCGCTCAGGCACAAGTTTATAATTATAAATTAATGAACAATGTTCACTCTTTCTCTCTGTCTGTTTACGTTTACAATTTTTTTTACCTCATCCTTTGCTGTGTGTGTTTTCCAGTGTACTAAGTGTGGGGTAGTCGATCCTTCAAGCTGCTTGACAGCAAAATGAGTTGTAATTGTGTTAATTATTTTTAATTTGCTTTTTTCTCCAGCCTTTTTAAGCTAGCGATTTATACCAGTTACCTTGTCCGGTCTTTAAATTGTGCGAGCTATATTATGAGAAGTCTATTAAAATAGTTTAAATACGCAAGCAGCACTAATATATAAGTTTTTAGAATTATGCACAAAGACAAAATTGAATAGATGAAGAATATTTATAATACTTAGTTCAGCTTATATCAATCTACGAGGACTGTCAGCAATTAGTCTTAGATTTTCCTTAAATTTTTAAATATTTTTTAATATTGCAGCTATTTTAAATGTATAACATCCATGATAGTTTTAATCGTAATCAATAATTTTTATTATATAAACCGCATACCATACTTAATGATAACCAAAAATAAAGATAATATCTTTAAAATCGAAATCGTAAATTGATTTGATTAAATCTTATATTTTTTTCTATAAACAAAAAAGACAGATTTATAAGAAACTCTTTAATATTTAAATATTTTGATGCAGCATTATGTGAATTTAATAAAGATTTTTCACGGCATATTAGATATCAAATTTCTGGTATGTAGACATCCAATTAACTTACAAATATTTTGAGTGCATTAACTATACCATATCAGAGAGAGCTCAACGCTCAACAGAAATAACAACAACCGAGCACTTTAATTTGCGCTGAAAATGGCGTATGGTACAATTTTTATTATCAAGCAAACAAACGTACCAAAAACAGTGGGAAAAAAAAAATTAAAAGTAAAAAATAAAACCAAAACCGAGAAAAATATTTGGTAAATCCCCGAGCGAAAAACCGCACTAAATAAATTAATTAACTACATGAAAAACGGGACTGGCGCAGACAAAACAAAAACATCCACACTGACAAAAGGACATGTATGAAGTTTTTGGGCAAAACGACAAGGATACAAACCCATGGATAAGCCCACGTATATAACACTAGATATGGCCATGAAGCGTACTTGTTGTTGTTGTTGTTTTTTTGTATTTGTTGTTATTATTGCTGTTGTTTGTATGTTTTAGACAACATAACATAGTACAAGCTGCTTTTAGAGTTTTTGCCATTGCCTTTGGGGCAAATGAACGGCAACAGTGGCAAAAAGGGGCAAAAGGATGGCAACGGGTTGAGATACATACATACATACATACATATGTATATTAAAAAGCGCAAAAGTTGCCTTTAAGGATATGTGCACATGAATGGCTTTTGTGCTGGGGCGTATCAACAACCGCAAAATCCTTAAGCCATGTAAACAAAAATAAGAGAAAGGCCTCTTTTGGCAATGTAAGACTTTGTTTTTTATTTTTTATGCACTTGTAAAGGGTATTATAAATTGCTTATGAAAGCTGCAACGTATTGACAGCGGCTTCTCGGATGACTATAATATAATAAAATACAAATATTCTTGTAAATTTTTTCTGTTTTAATTTTTATAGGGAACTTGAACCGACCCATCAATTTTGTTATGTTAGAAAATCGAAATTCAATTTATTTGAATTTAATTTTCTATGGAGGAATGATTAATCAAGAATTCAGTTTTTGTTAGGAAAAATCCATTTCTATAAGATCATTTATTGTTCGGCATGCACAGATATTTGTAGTTTCTTGTTATATTAATAAAGCATTTAATTACAGGCAAAATTCAGCACAAAATCAGATGTTTGGTCCTTTGCCGTTGCACTTTGGGAAATTTTGACATTCGCCCGGGAGCAGCCATATGAACACATGACCGATGCGAATGTTATTGAAAACATTGGACATATCTATCAAGATGATAAAATGCATGTAAGTACTTAACAAAGTACTTCCAACTTGAAGCTATTTAATATTGATTTCTTTCACATTTATAGGAACTCTTGCCAATGCCACTCAACTGTCCGCGGGAAATATATGATCTCATGTGCGAATGCTGGCAACGCAACGAATCAAGCCGACCCAATTTCCGGGAAATACATTTGTTTTTGCAACGCAAGAATTTAGGTTTTAAGCCCAACACCCAAACGCTGATGTATTGAATGAAATTGTGAAAAACAGAATTAAAAATCTATAAACTACACGCGATTTTAGCACACATTTGAAATATATATCGAATATTATATGGCAAATTTAAAAAACAAAACACAAAACAAAAAAAAAATAAAAAATGAAAACCAATGCGAATTTTATGCATTTAAATGAAAAATGCATTTAAAGTTAAATGATTTATTAGCTAACTGCGAGAAATCGCATTAGAAATGCCCTAACCAAAAGATTCTTCAAGCCTGCAAAGACAGCAAAATTTTTGATTTTTTAAAAGTATTTTAATTGTTTACGACATGCTAATGATAAAACTTGAACTTTGAGTTTAAATCTATGATTTATCATTTAATCGCTACAAAAGTAACAAGCTTATTTATCCATTCTTCTATAATTTTATTACTTTTTATGAAATGATGCATTAAAAATACATATAATTAACAATTGGCTACAATTTATATCGACTATATTATTTAATAAATGTAGTTAAGCTTCTTTATTTTATGGATCCATTTGCTTTAAGCAAACTTTGTATTTATAATGAATATATCTATCATAAAACAAAAATTTTTTTTAAAAATCTGAAAAAAAATACTCTTCTCATATATTTTGGTTAGGGCTCAATGCACATAATACTTATATATAGATATAAGTGATTTTTTGGTCAAACACAGGAGATGCTTAGAATTAGCCTAGCTTTAAGTTCAAGTTCGAGTCAATAGCTTAAGTTTTGCATTCTACATTAATGAAATTAAAAAATAAACATAAAACAATTGTAAATATTTCAACAAACTATACACAGTTAAATTCAACATATGATAAGCATAAGAATTTGTAGTATTGTACGCGTATTCTATTAAATAGAATCTAAAAACAAAGTAAACATTGACATATGTGTGTACCTATCGCTCCTCCACCTGAATGCTCTCTATCTAATAATTTTGCTTTAAATGTATGTATATACCTATATAAAGAACTCTATATATTTATATATAAATGTAGTTCTATGCAATCTCCCTCGAAAATTCTAAAAAAAAATCTATACTATCAACTACAATTCGAAATTGAAAATTTTGATGGGTAATAATCAAAAAAAAAAGAAGAAAATCCAAAAAACCTGCGTATAATTTTGACAATAAATGTTTGAGCAACTGAGAATTAGAATTTCAGTTAATGTAAAATGCTTCTAGAACTGCCTAGTAGAAAAGAAGTATGTCATATACATATATTACTCATATGCTAAGAGTAAAAATTCACATTTAAGAATAACATTGTATTATTTTCAGTCGAAAGCTCGAACTTCAAAACATAACAATGTCAATTAGACGCATATCAAAATGTTTTATTAATTTAAGCTTTAATTAACATACATATGTATATTTCAGTATCTTGTTTTGTTTCAAAATCTATTAAACCATTTTCCTGTGCCTTTTCCGCTCATTACTTCAATTTTCAAGAATTACATATGAACTAAATTAATTGCTCATTTTGCGAATTTGTGTTCTATGAATAAGCTTTAACGAGGTTTCGCTGTAGCAACAAAAAACACTTAAAAAATATATATTTAAAAAAATTAATTAATTTAAGATCGGCATGCCGATGCTTGGATGCCTTTCCAAGTAAAAATCGAATTTCGAAAATTTGAAAAATAAAATAAACCCAAATAAATTGTAAACTGATCGGTTAGAAAGCTTGGGCAGTGCATTTTAAGACTTAATTGTGCAATTGATTTAGTTACAACTTGTTTCGTAGAATATTCCAATCATAAATGCTGATTTTGCATTGTAGATTTAAATGCAATTAAATTTATTATTAAATAAATACATACACAATTATTTGAAAAAGAAAAAAAAAAAAGTTGTCACAAGAAAAAAAAGTTTCACTTGCAACGAATCAAATTATGGCAAATTATATTCATTAATTAATTTTCAAGACATCAATAAAAAAAAAAAGAAATTACTCATTAAAGATTTAGAAAAACAAAAGAAAAAACGTTGAGCACAATCATGTTAAATAAAAGATTTAAACAATTAAAGCGCATTGAAAATGGCAATGAATAATAAATAAAAAACAAAACATAAATCGAATATGTAGCTTAAGCAAATTGCAGCTAATAAGAAAAACAATAAACAAAAAAAATTCCTAAGTACACAAAACGCAAAAATAAACTGAATTAAAAATACAAATTCTTTGGGTAAAATATTTTAGGAGCAGCAGGGCTACAGGGCGGAAAAGTGAAGCATCCAAAGCCAAAGCTAAACGAGACTTTGAGCTGCTGCGTACGGACCAACAGCTGAGTCCTGCGAATCCTTGGATCCAAATACACAGCCACCTGACCACCCAAACAAAGTCGTCTACTGACTTCGTCTTGGCAAATTAAATAACATGAAATACAAATCCGCTACAAATCCGAAAACCAACTAGAAAATAATAAACTTATTAATTCAAATTGCCTGCCTCCACACAGCCAGCAGCGACCCGCAAGGATTTCCCTGGTTAGAGATTGGGTCCGCGGCTCATCATTGTCGCATTGTTAAATCCTCAAAACAGCTGCGACTCTCGAGCTCAATTACAGACAGATTTTACTGCCTGCTGCTGGTGCCAATTGGTTGTGGATAAACATTAACTAGAGATGGTCACGTGAGCAGCATTTAGTCACGAAAAGTTGGCATTCAATATCAAAACTTACAACCTAATTTTGCAAGTAATTCCAACTCTAAGGCTCATATTTATAGTATAAAAAGTAGTAAAGGTTGCAAGCAATATCGTTAATATCGAGTTTCTATATATGGATGGTGCCAAATATAATTATATTGATTAAGAACATTGTAATTAATAATTTAAATTATCATGCCTGACAGCCAGTAAAAGATCTGAAAAAGACATCAAACACTTGAAACTAACCTCAAGCTGGCATTATGTATTTTTTAAAAACTTTAAATATTTAGAGGTGCGCTTTTATGAATAGCATATAAGCTCCAAATGCCAATCGGAACTAACTTTGTAAAAATTGCATGAAAATATTAATTTAATTACATATTCTGATTCTCTATGCTAAAATAATAATGGAGTAAATAAGCCTAACGCTCAGTTAATCTATATAGATTAAAAATAAAACCAAAAAAATGTAAAGGTATTCGCTTTCATTGAGAGCTTCTCGGCCGATTTGTCTAAAAATTTTTTAACAGTTGTCCTTAATTGCAAGGAGAAGGTTTTTAGAAAAGAACATTTTCGGAAAACTTCCCAAAAAACTTGCTAGCGCCTGTTACAACTGTCACAGTAGGCAGTATTTTTGAAATTAAATACAAAAATCACAGTAGACAGTATAGTTTAAATGAATAAGAATACAAATTATTTTATACTAATTAAACGTAGCGAACGTAGCGTCACTAAAAATAATTTATATGGCAGACCAACGTTTGCCGGGAC
Organism: Hirtodrosophila alboralis; assembly: GCA_035043045.1. Lineage (NCBI taxonomy): Eukaryota > Metazoa > Arthropoda > Insecta > Diptera > Drosophilidae > Hirtodrosophila > Hirtodrosophila alboralis. The sequence continues at coordinate 968,844 of JAWNNH010000064.1, forward strand.
AAATTGATTATGATTATATAGTTTGTTTTTTTTTTTTTTAAGGCGTAGCAACTAGTTGTATATATAAAGTATTTAAATTTTAGACCATGTATCTGATATTTGTGTTTGAAAATATAAAAGTAGTATTTAAAATTTTTATCTGATAGCGGGCTGCTTTTAAATCTATAATAAATTCTATAGATAATGTAAAAATGTGCAATAAAATGCAAATCAAGGAAGAATTTAAATACTTCAGTATTTAAGTTATATTTTAACAGAGCACATCTCTAGCTGCTATATACTAATCCTTGAAAAGAAGTTGCACGTTTTTCCTATACTTTTTGTTGGTTAGTTTCTTGGACTGCACTAGGGCATTATCCCTATTGTTGGGTATATGTTTGTGTGGGTGTGTGTGTGTTGTAAGCTACCCCCAACTGCGCTTGGCAGGCAAGGACAACGGAAACGTAATTATTTGTGCGGTTTTGCAGCTCTTTGGCCAGAATCGGGATTTGGTGAATCTTGTGGCTAATTGGCAGTAAAAATGTGGCGACAAAGTCCAACTGTGCAATAGTAGTAGAGCTCATACATATTTGATGCTACTTTAATTTAAAGTTACGTTTCCTGTACAATCTAAATCAATAAGTTATTATTTGGAGCAAGGCCTCGAGCTCTTAGCTCCACTGAAGCTTGTGTCTCCCGGGTATAAGGCTAGAAACTGGGGCTGAAACTAGAATCGAGACTGGGACTGGGACTGGGACTGGCCACGTTGCGCTTATTTGAGTTGGTTTCCTTTTAAGGTTTGCGAAAACAAAATCCCAGACGCAATCTTTGATTTTATTGTAAGCAAACGAAAACAAAGCAAACGCAAAAAGAACAAACAACATGAGCGTCAGTGCCGGTAGCAACAAATGCGCTCAGAGATTTTGGTTTGGTTAGAAAAACAAAATCAACAACAAGCCAAATGCCTTAAGGAAAATAAAATAAAAAAGGGGGAAGTACCATAAGGCATGGCAAACGTTTTTGTAGAACTCTAGGCGAAGTCATTTCAAATAGATAAAACCATTAAGCCATATGTAACTACATAAATATTCACATCAAATAAATAATCACTACTTGTATATATATGTATGAGAAAGGCGTATAGTCCGATATAATTATGGTTTTTAAAATAACAAAGTAACAAAACAAATCATCACGATGGAGCTCTGAAACTGAGCTACAAGTTTGCATGAAAACAAACAGACGAACTTATCTTGTCGAGCTGATCAAAAAAATATATATTTCAAGTGATCGCCATAATGCGATTCTCATTTTCTAACTATTTTAAATTGTCATACTCTCTTGTGAGCTATGCAAATGTACAATTACAATTTTACAATTTGGTAATGTTGAATTACAATCTTGTGAGTTATTGTATTGTCGCTGCTTATATTTGACTCAGTTTGGCGTCCTAATCTAAAATTTATTTGTTTGTACATATATAATTGATGAATCAGCATTAAAATATACAAGAAAATTTGCATAGTTTCATATGTATTTATGTATGTACTTAAAACATTTCTATATGAAATACAACCATCAGCTCTTTCAGATTAAAATGTTTATGCTTTGAATGTTAATCTTTGACGTTTGAAGTAGAGTTGAAAGCGTGCAGTAATATCTTTGCAGAAATTCAGTTTGGATCGGTTCTTCGAGAAGGGAAGATCACCTATATAATAATAGCTTTTAATATTATTTATCGAATCAATATTAAAGTGAAATATCATCATTATTACTGATTCAGTGATTACATAAGCAATTCTCTCAATTATCGCATATAGTACTTGTTGCAACTCGGAACAATAAACAGAAGTTATACCAAAATAAGTGCGCAAATTCTTAAAACTTCGCACAGTAAATTAAATATGTCAGTCATAAAAAATTGGTGTAATACACAACATATTTTCAAAAAGTTGTTATTCACATGGACTATCGAAAACTTTTCTATTGTAAAAAAAATGGGGAACCACATTGGCCTTTCTTCGCCTGAGTTTCCAAGCGACAGTAGTGGCATAAGTAACCTACAGTTTAAATTAGTGCTAAATGCCTCAGATTCCGAATTGATTGTGACGATACTTCCTAATATTTCATCAGTCCAAAAAGATTTAAATATGAAATGCATATTCATTTTGTATGTACCAAATTGTAAAAAGGAAACTGAAATTATCAGAATTATTGATATAAATGCAGGTAGCCAATGGCGCTTTCTACCGTTTAAAAAACTACTTGATGAAGCAGAGTTCCTTTTGCCCCATGATAATTTAAATATATGCTGCGAGATAACTTTGAATACAAACTCTGTCAATAAATGTGCACAGGTTAATGAGATTAACGTTCCAGAATGCACATTATCTGAAGATTTTGGAGCATTACTCAATACAATGGAATTTAATGATGTGACTATTGTGACAGGCGACGGGCACAAGTTACCAGCTCATAAGTTTATTCTATCTGGTAAGAAATAATAATATACAATTATTCAATTTGCATTAAACTAAACTGTTACGTTTTTAGCACGCAGTAAAGTCTTTGCAGCCATGTTTAAGCATACGTTTGAGGAGAGTCAACTCAATTCTATTACCATGAGCGATTTCAACGTAGATGTTATTAGAGAAATGCTCAAATTCATATACACTGGAAAGGAACCTAATCTGAAAGACATGGCTGTCGAACTCTTGGCGGCTGCTGATAAGTATTTGCTCGACAGGCTGAAGGCAATGTGTGTAAATTTCTTAAATGACAATATATCGGAAGAGACTGCAGCCACCACATTAAAACTAGCACATTTTTATAATCTGGAAGAACTTAAAACACACTGCTTGGACTTCATCAAAGCTAATGCCAAGCTTATATTTAAGTCTATTGTTGAACCGAAATTCCTTACATTGAAAGTGAATGATCAAGGAGATGAAAATGAAAAGTAAAACAAGAACAGCAAACATTGATATGCATACATATAAAATAACCATTATATATCGAAAGAAAAACATATAAGAGAACTTATTAGTTAATCATATTAATATAAATTCATAAATTACATTCTCTTGTTTCATGCTTAATAATATGCTCTGTTATTTGGAGAAAGTGTTTTTATATTGTTTTGTTACTTGGAAATATGTATATGAATATGTATATATACATATATTATATTTATTTAAGTATATTCTGCATCTAATCTAAATGGAGAATTTCCAATTTTTCATTTCATTCAATTTTTAAACCATTGCAAAAGGGTTCTACAATTTTGTCTCGAAATATGTAATGCATAGAAGGTGACGTCTCCTACCCCATAAAGAATATATATTATTGATCAGGACGGCAAGCTGAGTCCATATAGCCATGTTCGTCTGTCTGTCTGTCCGTTTCTCCGTCTCTCTGTTTCTTTGAAAACTAGTCTCTCAGTTTTTTAGCTATCTTGATGAAATTTGGCACAGGCAGTACATATGTCAGAATCAGCCGAATCGGACAACTATATTATATAGCTGCTATAGAAACGATCGGTCCAAAAAATGGGTTTTCATGATATGAAAGCCAAATATCAAAACCAAACTCACCATATCGATGTAAAAATACAGTGTGTACTGTCTGATCTGGTTTGACTGAAATCGGACCACTATATCATAAAGCTGTCCTAGATAGCGAAGTTAGCGGTTTCTTAGTTGTTTTCAATATAATTAAGTAAAGAAATCTAATACACTTGCAAAGAAATATGATATTGTTGACAGAAAATTAAACACACATATGAATTAAACAAAGTACAACTATTATACTGTAGGATATAATAATATTAAAATCTTCTAAATATAAACACTAAAATGATTGCCTATCTGACTTGAACAGAATTCAAATTAAGTATTTTTAAAAATCCGTAAAGCTGGCACAGTACAAGCCATAAAAATGCAGACCGAGTCAGTGGGTAACAGTTAAGCCGCTGCATTGCCTGCTGCACACCTTGGGGACATGAAGTCATCAACTATCACAGGCAACCCTCCCACATGCTCCTTAGCATGACCCTGTCGCCTCTACTTTCTTGCCGGTGCTGAAAAGGATAAAAAATAGCCCACTGCACCTTAAGGATTTGCTTTTTATGTTTATTATTTTCTTTGCTTCTGCCTTTGCATCTGTGTGTGTGTGTGTTTGTTTGTTGTTAGCCACGTGGCCAGCACCCTTCGCCAATTCGACGCGCTAGTTTCACACCCTTGTGCGCCCAGCCCCTGTTTCGACCCTTCAAGAAACGCGTGAGCAAGCCGCAAAGGAAACATGTTGCGTTTTTTATGTGGCCTACTAGATCCATGGGGGTTTTAGGTTGTGGGTTGGCCTGACTGCTGACTAAGGTCATCAATAATGGCGCAAACATGCATTTAAGTCGCTTGCTTTGCATTAAGACGAAGCGGCTTATTGAAATTGGTACACATCCTGAGCCCTTCTTTTCTCCCTTTCTTTTTGCTATTACGGCAGAGACTCCAGCTCCCAGGGGGCTCACTACTTTCAATAAAAATTTGTTTGTATATGGTGGACAGTTTTTTATATTGTGGAGCGCGGCAGAGGAGGTGGTTTTAACCTTTTTGCTAATATAAATAGACATGCTTCAGCGGACGGGGGTTTTAGTGCTGCAGCAATAACTTTATATATTTTGCCGCCGCACCGAACAGCTGTTAACGCATGTTTGACGCATTTGAGAGTCTGTTAAGAAAATATCGATGTTAGTATGTGCAAAATGTTATCGATGATACGGTAATCGATTGCTGTTAACACATGTTTGAGTACAGTGGCGCAATTGCGAGTCTGTTAACATTAAAGCTGTTAGCTTGTGCAGAATATTAATCGAGTTTAGTGTAATCGATTCGACGATATATAGCATTTATCGACTAGGGCAGCACTGTCGCCGCGAGATCCATTGTGCATTTTTTTCTAAACTAAAATGGCATACGCAAGCCAAAAAATTTAATAAATAAAGTGCGTTACGTTTAACAAAGTTCCTTGCAGGTATGCTGAATATGAAATAAGTGACGGAAACAACATTTTCAAAGCAACAACGTTGCAGGTTTTCTGCTCGAAAAACTATGCGCGTGTGCATGTATGAGTGTCTGTGTGTGTGAGTGAAATTCCAACAATGCGCAGGGAGCGAACTGGCTGAAATTTCTTTATTAAAAACGTACGCAACAAAAAAAAAGAGAAGCAAGCAAAAGCCAGAGAAAATTACATGTGTGTTGTGTGGCGGCAGAGGCAGCTACAAAAAAAGTGCGTATAATTAGCAACTGCAACAACAAGCACACATTTATATGTACATAAAAGCATAAATATGTATATAAAGCAGCCTACATCAAATCATTGAACTGTACAAACACGCCCATATTTAGTATATGTGTAAAACGCAAGTTTTGCTTGCGTATATGTGTGACAGTGTTTATTTATTACACTTTGATTTTGCAATAAGTTGCTCTTGTTGCTGTAATGGGCGCTTATCCAGCGAACGGAAGTCGTCGCCTACAATTTTCGTGTTTTTTTATTGTATTATATCTCGCTCCCCCTCCCACACACACAAGCTTGCTCACAAAACAATCAAACAGACATACACATACAAACGCACATGTATGTATGTACCCACACGCTCGTCGTCGGCGTCGCCGTCTGCGTCAGCAGCGCAGACTCAATTGCATGAGAATTTTTTTCTTTTTTTTTTTGTGTATTTCTCTTGCGTTTTTGTTTTACTTTTTGTTTTGTTGTCGTCGACGCCGCAGCGTTGACTTAATTTATTGGCAGCATTGTTGTTGTTTTTGTTGTTGCGCCTGCTGAAAATGAAAGTGTGTTAGTATGTATGTACTGTAAATTGTGCGCCCAACAAAACAAAAGGGGAGACAAAAAAAAAATACAAATAAAAACAAACAAAAAAAATTGACCAATAAAATCTCACAGCAATTTTTTAGGTTTTCAACAAGAGATTTAAGAGATTTCATTTTTTCTGCAACTTAATTAGATTGACTTCTGTTTTTATACTCCATTACGAAAGGGGTAAAAGGGTATATTAAATTTGTGCAATATCCGTTTATTTATATTTATTTTTTTTTTTGTGATTCCAACACACATTTGTTCGTATATAGTGTGCAAATAACTGTGTAATTCACTGTGTTCGCTTAGAAGTCTTTATATCTTGTATGAATGAATTTTTTTCATGTGCATTGTATTCTTGTTACTAAGTTGAAGAAGAGAGTATCAGAAGTTTGGAACCTACAAATTGAATTTTTTTTTTATTTTAATTTTTTCGCTATGTTTCTGAAATAAGTGTAGCTAAATCTATTTCCCGATATATTTTATTTAATAAAAAATATTTATAAAATATTAACTTTAACAGGGAACGGATAAACAAATATTTAAAAATAACAAAATTAATAAAATATAAGTTCGAAATATTATATATTTTTGGTTTTTTAAATAAAAATTACAATTTACAATATTAAAAGTTACAATAAATAATTATTTTTGATTTTTAAAATGACTTTCAATTTATAAAAAAAAAGTTGAAAATAATAATTGTTTTAAATTTATTTAAAAGGCAAAAAAAAAATGTTCAGATTAAAATTATAAATTTAAGTTTATTGAGGATTTCGAAAGTCCAGACCTAAATAAGATTTTTGGTTTAAGTTAAATATTTCGAATATATTTATTAAATTATTTAATATATTGCCAGATATTTAGTTAAACTAATTTCAATTTTGTTACTACTTGCAGCAGCTAAACCACAAGGTCTAAAGTTCAGCACATATCAAACAACTGATTGGCATGCCGTAGCAGCAGCAGCAGCTGAAGTAGCAGCAGCAGCAGCATCAGCAGCGCCTTTTAATGGATCCATATCATCATATCAGACATCATGTAAGTGTCATCATATTAATATTGAACCATTGTGCATTTGTTCATTAATAAATTGTATATTATTCTCGTGTCTTGCCACAGTATCCACCCACTGGCACAGCCGGCGCAACTGTGATTGGCGGCGGCGGCGGCACCATCAACTCAATCAATCGACCAGAATTGCATCAAAAATGCAATCGAGGCTCACATTCAAGTGACACAAGTTCAGCGTACAGCGGCAGCGATACAATGGCCTCTGTCTATGGCTCATCGCTGGAGGCGGAGGAAATTGATCTCTCCGGCCTTGTTGAGTCTGTGGTAGACTCCGATGAGGAGGATCTAGCCGAAAGCATGGATGTGAGTTGGTCATATCAACAAAAGAATAAGCAAACAATTATAATTGAAAATAGAGATATGAAACAATTATATATTTTATTATAATTTTATGTTTCAATAACTTAAAAATTTTATTCACAGAGTCTCAATGTGCGCGATGCGGTACGTGATTGTCTAGAAAAGGATCCGTCGGAGCGCAGCGAAGATGATGTCGAAATTTTATTGGAGTTCACACAGGGCCTGAAGGCCTTCACAAATATAACGCTGGCGGTGCGTCGTGCCCTCTGCTCAGTAATGGTATTCGCTGTGGTGGACAAAGCGGGCACTGTGGTTATGTCCGATGGCGAGGAGTTGGACTCATGGTCTGTCCTAATCAATGGCGCCGTAGAGATCGAGCATGCGAATGGTACACGCGAGGAGCTGCAAATGGGCGATTCGTTTGGCATATTGCCCACTATGGATAAATTATATCATCGTGGCGTTATGCGCACCAAATGCGATGATTGTCAATTTGTTTGCATTACACAAACCGATTATTATCGCATACAACATCAGGGCGAGGAGAATACTCGCAGGCATGAGGATGAACATGGACGCATTGTAATGGTTACCGAATTGCGTTCCATTGGCGGCAGCGGTGCCGATGGCCATACAACCACAACAGGCAGCAACAGCAGTGGCTCAGCGGCCACGGCTAATTTAAATACAAAACGTGGTCATGTGGTCATTAGAGGCACACCAGAGCGTTTATTGCAGCAGCTTGTCGAGGAGAATTCGATGACGGATCCCACATATGTAGAAGATTTTCTGCTAACGCATCGAATCTTTATACATAATCCACAAGAGGTAACTACCAAATTGTTACACTGGTTCGATCTGGAGCAATTGGATACACATAAAACTCAAGAGTTGCGGGATCGTGTCACACGCGTCGTTCTGCTCTGGGTAAATAATCATTTTACTGACTTTGAGGCTGACCATGAGATGATGGAATTCCTGGAGATATTTGAGGCTGGATTGGAGCGTAAAAAGTTGTTAAGTCAGTTGCGTTTATTGCACATTGCGTGTGCAGCCAAAGCGCGCATGCGCAGCTGTATTTTAACGCGTTCCTCACGCGACGAACCGCTCAATTTTCAAATTATTGGCGGCTATGAGCTGCGCGGTGTGGCCGCTGCCACTGGTAACGCCTCTGTGGGCATTTATATATCGCATGTAGAATGCGGCTCAAAGGCACAGGATGTGGGCCTTAAACGTGGCGATCAAATACATGAAGTGAACGGTCAATCCTTGGATCATGTGACCAGTAAACGTGCCCTGGAACTGCTAACGGGCACCACACATTTGAGCATACAGGTGAAGAGCAATTTGTTGGGCTTTAAGGAGATAATGCAGGCATTGGAGCATGGCAGCGGCAGCAATGCAACTGGTGGCATCAACAGCGGCAGCAACAACGCTGGCAGCGGCAGTTTTAAAAGTTTGCGCAGTCCGCGTCGCATTTGTGCCAATGATATTGCCAAGTTGCATGGACGCAGCGATAGCACCACCGAGGAGCTAACAAATCGTGCGCATATGGTGCGGCTTAGCTCGGTGGATATGCTATTGGATCAGCCCGACTGTGCACCGCCACAGACGCCGCCAGTGAGTGGCGGTGGCGGTGGCAATATGGCCTCCAATTTTATGCAACAATTGCTACAAAGTGTCAATTCGAATTCAGCCAAAAAGTGCGGCGCTGAGGATAGTAAACCGGGTGGCTTTATGACATTGGCGCCCAAGCGACGATTGCAGAAAGCTTTGGCCAAAATGAATTTACTCAATAAACAAAATCAACAGCCGCATGTGGGCAGTCTCAATGACAGCTCCGATACCCTGTTAAATGAGCCACAAAATAAACCTAAGCTATCATCAGCCAGCTCGAACAGCAGCAGCTGCAATTCCACAAATGGTGGCTGCAATTTAAATAATGCCGGACGTTTATATCAATCGCAATCGAATCCAGATCTAAGTAGTCTCAATTATGACAACAGCAGCGAACCAAGTGCCACGCTTCAAGTTAATTATTTGCAGGCCCACTTGCATCGACCCTCAACCGCCAGTACGCTAACAAGCAGCTCAATGCTGCCACCTGATTATCCGGAGCATGTGCTCAAGGTATATAAATCGGATCAGACATGCAAATATGTGCTCATCTATAAAGAAACAACAGCCCATGAAGTGGTCATGTTAACGCTACAAGAATTTGGCATACACGATCCTAGCTCAAATTTCTCGCTATGTGAGGTTAGTGTCGGCGAGGGGGGCATGGTTAAGCAACGTCGTTTGCCCGATCAGCTACAGAATCTTGCGGAACGTATTAGTTTTGCAGCACGCTATTATCTCAAGCTAAACGATAGCACCGAGCCTCTGGTGCCGGATGAATTGGCCCTGGAATTGGTGCGAGAATCGGGCGTACATTTTCTTCAACTCAATGCCTATGAGCTGGCCATACAGTTAACGCTACAAGACTTTGCCAACTTTCGTCAAATCGAATCAACCGAATATATTGATGAACTGTTTGAGCTACAGTCCAAATATGGTGTGCCCATGCTGAGTAAATTCTCAGAGCTGGTAAATCGCGAAATGTTTTGGGTGGTCAGTGAAATTTGCGCTGAGCACAATATTGTGCGTCGCATGAAGATTGTTAAGCAGTTTATTAAAATTGCGCGACATTGCAAGGAGTGTCGTAATTTTAATTCAATGTTTGCCATCATTTCGGGTCTGGGACATGGTGCCGTATCCCGTTTGCGTTTGACCTGGGAGAAGTTGCCCTCAAAGTATCAACGTTTGTTTAATGATTTACAAGATCTAATGGATCCATCGCGCAATATGTCCAAATATAGACAGCTAGTTTCCGCTGAACTGCTTGCCCAGCATCCCATAATACCATTTTATCCGATTGTTAAAAAGGATTTGACATTCATACATTTGGGCAATGATACGCGCATTGATGGATTGATTAATTTCGAAAAATTGCGTATGCTGTCCAAGGAGGTGCGTCTGTTGACGCACATGTGCAGCTCACCATACGATCTGCTGGCCATACTGGAGCTCAAGGGACAAACGCCCTCGAATGCGCTCTTCTCGCTCAATCAAATGTCCGCCTCACAGAGCAACGCCGCAGCTGGAACCGTAATTGCCGCCAATGCTGGCCAGGCAACGATCAAGCGACGCAAAAAGTCTACGGCAGCACCAAATCCCAAGAAAATGTTTGAAGAAGCTCAAATGGTGCGTCGCGTCAAGGCCTATTTAAACAGTCTCAAAATACTTAGCGATGAGGATTTGCTGCACAAGCTATCGCTGGAATGTGAGCCGCCCCATGGCTCCACCTACTCGGGCAGCATCTCGCATGGCAATAGCTCGCATCGCAGTGCGGGCAGTGGCAGCATTAGCGCTGGTGTCACAGGTGCGGGCAGCATTAATGCTGGCGGAGATCAGCTCAGTATTTATTCGCATACCAGCTCAAGTTCGGCGCCAAATTCATCATTATCGCTGCGCAAACGTCATCCCAGCTCGCCGACTCTCTCCACCACCAGCTCGACTAGCTCAACCAGCGATCATCAGCGTCGCCAGCAGCTGCACAATAATGGACCCAAATTTGGTACAGCCTCACCGCAGGCGGTCAAGAAAATGCTTTCACTTTCGGAATCCTCAAAGATACGACCGCATCAGCCATTTGTGCCGCGACATAATTCAGCAATACCTGGCGTCATACCGCCGCTGCATCATTTGCATGCGGCACATGGTTTCAGCACACCAGCTCCTGGGGGTGTTACCGCTGCTGCTGCTGCTGTTGCCGGATCGACGGGCGTTGCCAATGCACAGTGTACGCCCAGTCCCAGTCCTTGTGCACATCGACGTTTGGCATCTGGAGGTGAGCATACAATACAATTTCAAAAATCTGTCGAGTCCGGGGGATTAGCATTCTGAAGAAACTGGCGGATTATGCGTTGATTATGCAATGCTAATCGTGTTTGTCTTTTGTAGGGTTCTTTAGAAAACAATCTGCATATATTTATGTACAAAGTATTCCTTAAACTGAATGAAAACATGATTTAACGTAATATTTTCTTTTGAAAAATAGTAAATTCTATAATTTTATTGGGTTTAAAACACGATTAAAGCTCGCTTGTCAGCAGTACATTAATATGCAAATGAAGAAGAAAATAAAAATAAAATGCATAGCAAAAATATTTAATTATATTCAAAATGCTGCATATTTGGAGGCGATATTTTTTTTTCTTGTGCATTTGTGCTCTTTTTTGTAATTCTCAATTGGTTAAGGTCTGTGTTGTTTACCGATATAAAACTTTTTATTGCAAGAGCATTAATTTGTAAAGTAACTGCAAATAACAATTTCGAAGTGTTTTCAAATTAAACAACCTCTCTAAAAGAATAAAGATGATTGAATATATGATGTATGTATTAAAAGACTAACTCTTCTACACAGTAAAGTACTAAAGAATTATGAAAATATTTAAAAAAAAAAAAATAGCACAGAATAAGAGAAATGATTAAAATATTGAGTTGCCTCCACTGTCCTCAGATCGCTCGTGTGGAGTTGATACTAACTAATTAATTTGTTATAAATATTTACTAAATTTCTCACTTTAACTAGGCAACATAATGCCCACTCGAGCGATACACGAACGTTCCCATTCGGATACACCCGCACCGCCGCCGCCGCTGCCTTCTGTCGATCTCTCGCTGGAGAGCAGTAGTGTGACTACATTTCGTGATTTACCGCTGCGCAAATCCGTGACTTCCGGTAAGTTTTAAAATAGGAATTATACCGTACCATACATACATGTATCCCATATCAAAAAGAAAACTAAACGCTTAGTGCTGCTACTAAAAACCTAAGAACCATAAATAGATTATACTTAAAAATAGTGCATAAATTGTAGCTTAACTTTAGTTGGTCTTTTAGCAAAAGCAAAAAAAAATATATATATATGTTAGTTACGCTTTTTAGTATTATTCCTCGCTCCCTGCTTGCATATTTATGCATATTTTACTTTTTTTTTTGGTGGTTGGTTATTGCTGCTTTGGCATTTGGTTGTTGGTCTCTCACATAAATCATTATACATACACACTACAAATACACACAAAAACACACACCATACACACACAATACACTGTGACACACTTTACGCTACTTTTACGCTCCTCTCATGGTCACCAAACACACATCCAACAGGTTCAGTCTCATCGTGCGACAGCGGACATGGCTCGTACGCCCAGCAGCAGCAACAGCAACACCATCAACAACAACAACACCTTTTGACATACCAACAACAACAACAACACAATGAACCATCGCCACCAGTTTATACGGCCGCCGATTGCCGCCTCTTGCAACAAATATCAAATAATGCTGTTACACGGAATTTGAATAGTCCCTGCCAGAGCACGAGCACACCACCTAGCACACCCACACCACCACCAACACTGCCACTACCACAACTACAACAGACACAAGCATCCTCCATACAGCCACCACAGTTAACTGCACCGCCAGCGCCTTATTTGCATATGCGCAGTCATCAGCAATTGCAACAAATACAACAGCAATTGGCAATGCCACCACCACCACCACCGGTCTACACCAGCAGCAGCTTGTACAATCATCATCATAGCAATGCAACAAACAGGCATCTGAACCACATGCATGGTAAGTTGGGAGATAGCAAAGAAAATTGGAACCACCAAAGCAGCAGCAACAGCAGCCATCAAATCAACTGCAGGAGCGGGGGAAGATTAACTCTTAAGTTCTTTAAAACGATATGATATAAAATGTTCATTGTATCAAAATTTCATCATATCTTAATAACTCTACGCGTGAGTTTGTCCTCTAAGTTTGGCCATCATTTAAATAAGCTATATGAAGATAATGTTAAATAGATAACATTTAACATTTGTGTGCTACTGCTTATGTTATGGGGAGCTGTTACTAAAAGATCTCAATTAAAATGCCGATTATATTGATTATTAATTTATTTAAAATCGGTTTGCTATAGGATTGATTTATTGAAAATGGGAGTTTTTGTATGAAAAACCTTTTTTTCATTTTGTATATCAAAATGTTTTTAAATCAAACATAAATCAATTTAACATTGTTAAAGGTTTAATGTTATGATCGATCAGCTTAACATTAAATTATAAAGCAAACTAAAGTTGTCAATGTTAAATACACTTTAATTTGATTGAAATGATAAAAAAAAACTTCTTTGAATGTTAAAAGCAAAATTATTATATATAAAAATTTCTTTTATTGACAATAAATAAAAAATGCTCGTAAACTTAAATCTTTACTTATAAGTTCTTGTATTCAAATAGTCATAATTATTTGCTTAGTATTAATATTTTTATTATTATTAATATTTATTTATATACTTATATATAATTCTAATCGATTTAATTAACTTACAATATATCTTTTTTAATAATTTTCTCCTTTAGGTGGCCCGCCAAATTTTATGGATAGCACCAAGTGTACCATATGCCCCATGCCACCCATGAATCAATAAATCAAACTGTGCTGTTTTAACTACTAAATGTTAAATAAATTAGTTGTGAGTATATCAGAAAAAAAGTATATAAATTAAATTACAAATATTAATTAAATTATTTTTTATCTTCGCAGCATATATAGATGCCAAAATTTGTTAATGGTTGTGGTTTCCATGTCACCAACACGCAAACACACACATACTTTATATGTCATATATACGCAATTGTGTGGCACACACCCAATGGATTGATGTTGCTCCGTTGTTCCCCCCACACACACATGTTCATATCCCATATATCATCATTTATCAACGTTCGTCTACGTTCGAAAAGCCCAATTGTCACGTATTTTTAGATTAAGTGCATAAAGTTTAGTTTTTGCTCTATTTTTTAAGTGGTTTACAATTAATTTTAATTTAGCACAATTCTTTGTAAACATTTTCCTCAAAAACGAAAAAAAAACTCAAAAAAAAAAAGAAAGATTAATCCACAAAAGTTGTTGCCTTCTCATCATAACAAAAAAATGTCTGCAGGCAGACCAAACCAGCAGACCCAATCAAAATTATTTGCAATCAAAAACTCTTTTGAAGACTTATAGTCAGTCGGTAATAAAAAAAAAAATTATATAAGAAATTAAATTTTTTGCCCAGCACAACAACAAAGAAATGAAAAACAACAAGACGAGACCGACTCACTCTCTTGTATTCCATTTATGTATACTTTAGCTCTATGTACAAGTTAGTTTTATCTATATACATTTACATATATATATATATACATACATATATGCAAAGTAATGAAAAAACCTTCGCTCCAATTCCAAATATTTAGTTTGTAAGCTAAAAGATTTTTTCGAATATTTTCCAAGCGCTGTATTTATTATTATTAACTTTACACTTGAAAGACAAAATGCAATTTATGTAACAAAAATAAAACATCAAAAAAGACAAACTAAGACAACAACAAAAAAAAAAGAATGAAAGTACAAGTAAATCAAAACCAACCAGAAAACTAATAAAAACTAAAAACCTGAGACTTGAAAATCAACAAATATAATAATAATAATTTTTTGTAAACAAATTTTTCTCACACGTAAAGAACTCCAATATTTTTGTGTGTGTGTATATATCCGATTGCCTGTTATATACATAAATTTACATTATATATTAACAAATATATACATACGACTATATACAAGAAATCTCTATATATACAATTGCCTATATACAAACCTGATCAAATTGCAGCCCAATTAGCTTAATTTGTGTGCAAGATCAAATTATGTTTGCCTAAACGAAAGAAAAACAAAAAAAAAACAATGCTAAATGTTTAATGTATACTTGTGCTCTTTTATGTTTAAGTTAAGATAACATAAACTTTTGCTTTTTATGGCTTATAAAAGTAAATTAAATGTAAAAACAAATTTTTGTGCTTTTTTCCTCGAATTAAATTTTAATTAAACTAATAATCAAATGTAAAAGTAAAGCGGCAAAACTGCCGATTTTTCGCTCTTTTTTTTATAAAGTTGGAAGCCCTTATGTGACAGTTAAAAGTCTCTAAAGTGAGACCTAACGGGATTGCTGAAATTTGAAGGACATTTTGATAGATTGCTAGGGTCATGATCATTTTTAAAAGGTTTACATATATTATGAAATACTAAACCATAATGAAATTTTATTAATTTCGAAAATTTAATTTCATGCTTAACCATTAAGAATATGGCCCTTAACATATCTGATATAACTATATATACTTTAGAAATGTATTGTCCTAAACATTTTTCTTTCTTTGAATTTAAAGAAAAGGGCATTGTTTTTCTGAGCTCAATTTTAAAATGTAATTTAAGCTTATACTTTGCTTACATATTGCCAGAAAAGGTTATTTCCAATATATTTTTTCCAAAGTTTAGTTTTTATAGATTTCTAGAGGATTATTTGTTTACAAATCTCTTAAAACAAGTTTTTTTTCAAAACCCAACCAACTTTAGAAAAAAAAGAGCTATACCCTAAAGAAAACAATAAAAATTGCGTAAGCACTAAAGATTAAGAAATACTTTAACTAGCTTCAGAGTTAATATATTTCCAAATCATTTCAATTTGAAACTTTATGTAATTCATTTAAACTTCTATATTTATGTGTATAATATAAAATATAGATTTGCATTGAATCTTACTTTAAAAAACAAATACATGCAGTATTTAGAAAAATAAAACACTGTGTAAACTATTTTATTTTAATAGAAGAAAACGACCGAAATTAATTGAAAAATTTAGTTTTTTTTTTATTTATTGCTTTGCGTTGCGTAATGCATATCAATTGGTTCATTAAAAAGATGTATAAATAATTTGGCTTTAAACCTAAGCACTATGATTAACACAATATTAGTTTTGTATTGGGTGGCGCGCTTAAATTTTGGTAACAAATTCTGAACTTAAGTATAAACAGGGATCACAAAGTTATTAATACACAAAATGATCGTATGGTGGTGGTTTTATAGCTGCCCCAGTGTGGAAGAACAGTCAGTGATACTTATTGTAATATGGAGAATATGAAACCAAGTCTTTAAGTGAATATAAAGTTGTTCGTTTTCTTTCGTTAAGCTTAAACGTGAAATACTATTAGCAAGTGAGCAAAAGCTGGGAAACAATTAGGCCTGTTTCAATTTGCGATTCAGTCATTCGGAAATGAAATTGTTAGATGTTCTGCTTTACACCTGTCACCAATATATAAAATGTGCAAAATCTATTTTGAAAATATAAAACAGTTGCTATTTGTTTTGATTGAGTGAACGGGAACCCAAAATTGAAAACGATTCGATTTGATTTAAATTGAAATGTGCTTGACAACAAGAGCAGGCCTAAATATTTATCGGTTTAGATCAACCTCGTGCGTTTAAGATAGGTGATAAGCAGATTGTAGACGAATTTATATTGCGCCAACGATGGTATAATGCTGTCACGCTGATGTCGTAGCTGCCCAATGACGCGCGGTATATCCAGATCCTGCAAGAAATTAAATACAATAATCTTTGTTAATATTTAATGTAATTCAACATTACCTCATTGTGATCCAGTGTGTAAAGCAATAGATCCGCCGTCAATGTAACACCCGAACGTCCACCACCCTCCAGACAGTGTATAAGCACTGGCGGGTTGGTATTGTGTCCCGGTGGCACCTCGTGCGTTGATGCCAATCTCACCGAATTGAGTTCCTCAAGAAAGTCAAGAAAATGATTGACATCACGTGGACAATTCTGTTCCGCCCAGTCGGCATACTGTAAATGCCACACCGAGCGGTAGCGACGCGATGGTGCATGATATAATCGGAGTTTGCTGGTAGTGCAAACATCTGTAGTTTGTGAGAATTCCTGATAAACCTGGAACTACAGAAACAATGAGAAAAATCGTTTTAATTTCAGCAGAATCTCTTGGTTTCTTCAATCACCAACCTGTCCAAACTCCATGCGTTGTTGACTACTAAGCGGTATGTAGCTCATATCCTCCGTCAGCTGTACCACCAAATACACATCCGCCTCCCATACGCATTGCCAAAAGATGCGCATTGTTTGCAGCTCCTGTGGTGATTGGGCGACAATATAAAAGCGTTGCTTAGTGCCGACGGTGGCCTGTAAGCCAAAAAAATAGATTATTCATCAAGGAAAATATTTTTAATTAAAATTTATAGCCCACCGATATGTATGAGGCATTCACATAGCCATGTCGATTGTCCATTGATGGTGTTAAACGTACGCGATTATCATCGTATGGCAGAAAATTGGGATCATGATTCTTAAGCTCGTTCTCCTCAAGCAGCGCACAATCATATTGTGCATGCTCGCGTCTCTTGGGTATGCGCTCAAATTCCATAAAGAGTTGGGTATCCTGCAGCTTATCATTTAATATCTGGCACTGGAATCGAAACACACAAGTTAATTTATATTTAAATATATAAGGATTAATTCTTTATACCAATTTATCCTTGGAATATTGGCCCGATATGGGCTGCGGTTTGCTTACTCCCGTCGACCAACGATGCGTTAGATTGAGATCGTCCTGGGCATGCTTCATTTTTGTCGCGAGCTTGGCGTGATGAGCAGCGGAATTGCTCGCCTTCTCCCTGCCCAACGTTGCAGACTTTTGTTTATCGGGCGTTTTGCTGCGCGACAAAATGTTCCAACGCCTACGACGCTTCACCTCTTTGCTGGCCGACGAGGAGCCGGTGGTGTCCAGTGTTGAGCTGAACATCGAAGATGTCGACGCAGATGTATTGGCGGACAGATTCATGGCACTAAATTGTTGATGCAGAGAGTCGCCAGCTGGCGAAATAACATCCACTGTGGACTTGTTCAGGCTGGCCGTTGAGCGATGTTGTCGCGGCGGTGGCGTTGCGCCAATTGCAGGTGCTGCGCTGGCGGCGCGTGCCGTACGTTGCGGCGCCTGTGGCTCCAAAAACTGAAGCTCTGTGCTGGCTGCACGATCGGCGCTGTATTTTTTAATATTTCTGGTAATCTCATCATCTGGCTGCTGTGCATTTACAGTCAGCGTTACAACATTATTGTTGTTGTTTGAGTTGTTGGCATGACGTGCTGCGGGCACAGGTGCCACGCCCGGCGGCGCAGACTGTATGGAGGAGGCGCGTTGACGCATGGCATCCGCGTTGGCATTGCCACTGCTGCCTCCGCTTGCTCGCTGTGGCAATGGCAGCGGCACATTCTCATAGATCGGCTCAATGGAGCCATTCAAGGCGCTGCGCTGCAACGGCGTTGGCGTTGTTGAATGCACCGCTGCCGCTGGCTGTGGACTGCTCGCCGGCGGTGGTGCCGAACTGCGATAGCCGCTGGGCGGTAGAGTTGGTGAGCTAAAAGAGGCATGAAAATAAGATCCATTTAGTTACACCACCTCAAGAGGTACAAAATGTTTAATACACGTGTACTCTATAAAATAGAGGTAACGATGTAATCTTCCTCTAATTTAGTTGCTCACCTTTGGACAGCTGCTGCAGCGGCGGCTGCTTGACTCATCGCGGACTGACGCAGCTGGGACATTATGGACGGCTGCTCCTCGATCATGTTGAGGTTCTCGAAAGTGCCATGCGGCGGCAGATACGGTTGGGAGTGGCCCATGTGGCCAATGTATGGATACTGATGCAGCATTGTGGCACCCGACGAGGTGGGCATATTGCTGCCCCCATGAATGCCACCGCCGGCTGTGGCCAAAGCAACAAATTGGCCGCCATTGAGCAGATTGCGATTGGAGACAAGATCTGGCGATGAACCGGATACATAATTGCGATAACCCTGCAGTGGACGTGGTGTGGCCACGGCCAGATCTGGCGTGGAGGAGGAGCTCAAACGATTGACTGGATAAGGCGGCGGCGCCTTGTGTCGCATCATGTGCATCCGCTGCGAGAGCTCCAAATAGGCAGCCGGCTGTTGCTGCTGTTGTTGCTGCTGCGTCTGATAGAGATTAAGATGATGATGTGCATGCAAAGCCGCTGCAGGCTGTGCCACGTCAGGATAACGATGCGCTGCAGTTAAATGATGGCCATATAGAAGACTTTCACCATAAACCGCCGGATTATGCACATCTGGCTGAGAACCTGCATAGTAAGCGGCAGCATTACCAGGCGTTGCAAGCGCCAATGCCACATTGTGCAATTCGGCGGATGGGGTGCGATATTTCAATTGCACAGCCGTCTCATAGTCCGGTGCTGGGCGATATGTGGGCAGCATGGCTTTTAAACGTTCCC
This sequence comes from Hirtodrosophila alboralis, assembly GCA_035043045.1. Lineage (NCBI taxonomy): Eukaryota > Metazoa > Arthropoda > Insecta > Diptera > Drosophilidae > Hirtodrosophila > Hirtodrosophila alboralis. The sequence continues at coordinate 988,341 of JAWNNH010000064.1, forward strand.
GTTCATGTGTATCCGTATTGTGATTGCTGTTGTTGCTGCTATTATTGTTGTTGTTATGATGCAACATACTGTTGCTGCTGTGCAAATTATTATTGCTTAAATCCAAGCAACTGCTGCTCTGGCCAAGCAACTGACTGTGACTGGCGGCTAGTGAAATATTGGACGAGAGCAGTTGCTGATGCTGCTGTTGTTGCTGCAGTTGTTGCTGATGCTGCTGTTGGTGCTGCTGCAACTGTTGTTGCTGCTGCTGTTGTTGTTGTTGTTCAGCAGCAGCGGCAGCAACATAATCATACTCCACATAGCCAACACCATCAGCGCCCATATTCACACCATTATTGCTCTCCATATCAGCGCCGCTGCTGCCCAAGCTCGAGGGCGTATCCGTGTCAATATAACGCTTAAAGAACTTGTGCTGCGTAATGCAAAGCTTCCAAAAGTAGCGTGCTATGTCCGCCTCACTGAATATAAAGCTGCCCACAATGCTGCCATCGCCATCCAGTTTCTTTTGCTCAATTTTAATGGTGCGCTTGTCAATGGTCACCGTATGAAACTCCTTCCATGGGAAATACTGTCTGCCATTGTCCGCTATGACAATCATGCCATTGATGGCCAAACCCAACAGCAAATCATTGCCCAGCGTATCCCGAGCTGCGAAACGTTCCTCGCCATAGCCATCCAATTGCTGACAGCACTGTATATACATTTCCTCGGCCTGACTTTGGTTTAGATGCGTCATGCCCGCGTGCTGTTGCAACACCTCCATGATTAAGCCATCTAGCATGCTGTCATCGTTGGCCAATCCCTGCATATTACGTGGCAGCACCAATGATTTTTTTAAATAATCCTTGGACTGTTTATCGCCCTGATAGCTATCATATTCCGCCTGGCGGCAATACAGTGCTAATAATATCGCTGTGCGTATATCGCAGACAATGCGTCCCTCGTATATATCACTTTTTAGTTGCAAAAAGTAATAAAAACGTGTCGCCTCATCGCTCAGGTGTCGTATGCCGGTTGTCACATAATAACGTACACGTAAATACATTTTGGCTGCTGCCGCATATTTTTCCAGTTGGCGACTCAGCGAACGCTCCAGATCTATCCATTTGTATTCATCCTCCTTATCCTTGACCAAATAGCGCAAACCAAAGAATTCTGGCTTTTGTATGAGCAAACGTTGGCATACATTATCCAAACACTCCTGTCCCTTGCTCTCCGAACTAATGGTGCAGTCAACGGTGCTTGAGGTGTCTGTGGAATATATATATAGTATGTATTGCAGATAAAAACGTGCGCATATAAAACTAATAACAAAAATGTTAACAACAATAACAATGCGTACGCTTGGCAACAGAGCACGCGCAAATATGCTAATGTACACACACAGATATTTTTGTTGTCTAATCGTTTTTTATTTATTTATTTATTTTTTTTTTTTGAATTGCCTTATTCGTTTTATTGAGCCACAGCGCCACAAAAGACAACGGATATCGTTGGATTTTTGTTTTGTCAGGCGACAAAAATTGTTAACTAATATGACATTTGCTTAAAGTGCATGTTAAGCATTGATTTAATTTCGCTATTTCTCTGTCCAGTAAAGAAAGATAATTAAAAATGCTCTACAAATTGCTACGAAGACAATTATAAAAAATTTTACAAAGCTTATCTTTTTTTTTAAATATATATCTCTAAAGTTTGCTGTGTTTGACTCTCTATACAAGCCTTAAATTAAAAATCAAGGACAGTAACGTTAATAATTTATATCATAAAAATCACTTGTTCCTAATTATTTATTGATTTTTTACAAGATACACAACAAACTGCTCTTTATTTAAATTTTATTATATAACTTGTTTTAAATAATATGCAACGATTATTCCATAAATTAAATGTTTTGTGAAATTGTTTAGAGAATTGCTGAATTTGTTCTAGGATGTTAACTTAAGCAACTGTCATCCTATCATAAACGTTAATGCAATGGTTAACAGTGCGAGTTTCTGCCTAACAGAGGCGCAACAAGTTAAAAATATGTATGTTAAAAAATGCTGTTTTTGTTGTTGCTGTTGACGATAATATGTTTTGGCAAAAGGCGAAATTCCAAAAAACTGGTAATAATGAAAGCCACGATAAACGCATTGCTTATCTGCCTGTTGTTGGCCATATAAAATAACACACAATTATGTGTTTCCAATTAAAAACCAGCCAAATGACTAAATAAATCCACAAGTGTACAACTAGGCAAGCAGCAGCTGCGTTACTTTTTGTTGTTATTGTTGTTTATGGCGACTCATAGACTCGTTCAATTGAAACTTATACACTTGTGAGGCGCCGTTGATATTTATGTATATTCTTCTTCTTTTCTCGCAATTGTTGTTGCTCGTATTTTTGTTATTTTTCAGGCTGATACAAACGCCCCCACTAGAGTTGGGGAAACAATCGATGACACTATCGAAATAAATATAAAAGCTAAATAAATTTTTTAACGTTATTTCTATTTATTAATTTATTGTTTTTAAGAAACGAATTAATAAGTATTGCACTTTTATATAGTTCAATAAAAATTGACATACATTGTTAAATATATTTTTTTTAATTTAAAATATTTACTTATAAATCGTGAAATATAGCAATCAATATATTCTATGGTATGACAAGAAAAAATTTTAACTTTTGTACAAATGCTTTCGATACTATCGATATGTTAAACTATCGCCAACTCGAATATTTCGTCTGCCTACACTATCAATAACTTGCCAGCTCTAGCTCCCACAAAAACACACACTCATACACACGCGACACACTCACCTAGCAAATGATGCACAGATATAACAAATAAACTTTTGGACGTCACATTATATTGTCGACATTTTTTAAAGAATTTTAGTGGCATTTCCGTGCCGTTATTTACAGGCACCGTTAAAAACTATACGTGAAACACGCTACTGCAACTGTTGTTGTAGTTGTTGGCGTTGGCCCAGCAGTTGTTGTTGTTGGCCAGCAGGTAGCAAAGACATTTGCATGTAAATTACACAATTGGATTTTGTTGATTTTTCAAGCTGTTTGCGTACAACTTGTAAGGCACTTTGAATAGAACACACTTGTATAAACGTTAAGCAATAAAATTCAATAATTAAAACTAATTTTAAGTCGTTGCAAATAATAAATAAAAGAGTTAACAAAAAAACTAAAACGAAAGAGAAGTTTTGGTTGTGGTATCGAATAAGCGAATGAGTACAATGGCTGGATGTTAGAGATGTGCAATAATATCGATATTATTTGATAACAGCAACCTGTTAACTCGGTATGTTAAATTTCATTCCAAAATGTTAACAAATTTGTTAACAAAATGCTTCTATAAATAAATAAATCCAAAAAACCTTTTTTTGTCGCAGCCTTTGATTTATACTGAGTATATATTATTCGACTGTATGGTATTTTTCTTTTATCAAAATTAAATCCTATTAGAGATGATAAATATATAGAACTCTGCTAAGCAAGTTTATATACAATAATCTGTTAGAAAACGGGGTTTCTCTATACTATACCACAATGCTTATATTTTTTATTATATCTATTTATTATCAATATATATTTTATTATTGCTTGCTATTTTTTGAACTGCATACTAGGCTTAACAGATAAGATTTCGTTCAGATTGCTCACTTAACGAAAATGTAGCGCAACAAGTTAACAGTACCTTTTGAGTAACAATAACAACATGAACAGTATCACTTAGTTAAAGCTGCTGATCGGACGTGATTTTTTGCCTATAATTGCGCCGAAATTAGCACAAATTATTCAACAATTGACTGTCTATACCAATTTAACCCTAACTGCACAGCGGCACGAGTTTATTATTCGAGCAACAGCTGGACGAAAGACGTCTACGCGTTACACTGTGATTAGTCCAATTCTTATACAAATATACATATATCCGCCTATTTGCATACATGTGCATGTGTATGTATAGTTGCGCTTCATCGTCGCTGTTGTTGCTATTGCTGCCGCTGCTGCAGTCGCCGTCGTCCCCGTCGTCGTGGCTTCCACTTTAACTAAATAAAACAAATTAAGCGCTCGCGCAACGTCAACGCAAACGTGTACGAAAAAAGAGGAAAACTGAAAGCAAAAAAAAGAAGAATATTCATATAAGGCGCATGCACAAACGTTTCAACTGGGCAATAATTATCTTAAATTAACAGTGTAAGTTTTACGCATTAGATATATGTACATACAATAGATATACAAATTATTATTTTAAGCTAATTGATCTTTTCGTATGCGGCACTTGATGGTCAAGGTTACAGCAGCAATAAGAGATCAATATACATACAAACATATTTATATACGCACTTATATATGTATGTACATACGTGCTACGTGTGTCAGAGCGAGACAAGCAAATGTTACTAGCAGAGTGTAAAGTTCACTACCTGTTGCTGCTGCTGCTGCGCTATCTGTCTAGCTTAACAGTCTCTATTAAAACAGGTTGCATGCTCGTTAAATTTGAGGTTACATTTGACTGACAAGTCTCGCTTGCACTCTCTGTCCCTCTCTTTTTTCACTACGCCTTATCAGCGCTTGCGTGCGCAAATTTAATTCAATAAATTTATTATTTGATATATGCGAATTATATTAGACACGCCCTAATTTTGTATTAAGACGACGATTTGTTTTTTTGTAATCTGATGGAATATTATAATATACTTGTCTGGAAAAAACCCGTTTATTGATTTTGATCAGCTGTTTTTGTTATTGTTGACTAATCCAACAGCTGTATCTGTAAGGTCTACATATTTCCGAACTGAAGCTTTGATTATCTTAAGAAATGGACTAACTGGCGACCAAAAAAAGAAATTAATCAAGGGAAATAATAAATAGAGATTCACATATTTTAGATACTAAAATTATATACAATATTGACTGTAGAGAAAATTATTTTCCATTATTTCATATCTCGAAATTAGAAGGAAATTTACCTTCCAAAATTTTAAATGATTACATATTTTTTTAATAAAAATAAAATTTTGATGCGGTTCATAATTTATAAATTTTTGTACATCAGATAAAACGAATTTAAAATTTTTATATCCTTACAAAAGGGTATTATAATTTTATCTCGAAATGTGTTATGCATAGATGGAGACGTCTCCGACCCCATAAAGTGTATATATTCTTGATCAGGACGACAGGCTGAGTCGATATAGCCATGTCCGTCTGTCCGTCTGTTTTTATGCTTACTTTTTGGCTTTATATTTAGCTATCTTGATTAAACTTAGCACAGATGAAGTTTAATATTTTATATAGTTTTGTATGCCAAAATCAGCCCGATCGGACCACTATATCATATAGCTGCCATACGAACAATCGGAGACACTTCATTTTCCTGAAAAGTTTTTGTATAAAAAACTTTTTTGTTTTTCAAGATATCAAAACCAAGCATATCGATGCATTTTTACGATTTGTACAATCTGACCAAGGTTGAACAAAATCTGACCACCATATTCTAAAAATTTTTTAAAAGGCCAATGGAAGGGTATATAACTTCGGCGTACCTTATACAGCCATTTATTTTTATTTTTTGTAAACGCAATTGATTTGAAAAAATATGACGTTCACAACGATTATAAGTAAAAAAAAAAAAATGTGGAAATTTTTAATAATTTCCATAGTATAGAATTTTCAAAGTGTTGAGTTAGGACGAGACTTTGAACTTGTTTATATATTTATATATAGTATAATTAAAAAATTAATCTGTATTTTTTTTAATATTATTGTCAACAGATTAACTTTCAAAACGCAACTTTGACATTTTCGTTAATAAACACATTTAATATTTTCCATCAAACATTTGCTCTAAAAACCTTTAGAGAAATTCAATAAATTTATAGATAAATATTTATTAAAATTAGAGTATTTAATAACTGAACAATCCAACACATTTATTATTACTACGTACATATATATTAATTTTAGTACTTGCCCCAACAAAAACAAAAGTCTCCAATTAACATTTCACTTTTCAAATTAAATTTGTATACTATAATACATTTTTATTTGTGCGTGTGTGTCTGTGTGTGATTCAGTTTGGTTTTTTTTTTGTTGAAGTTTCAACTTTGCACGTTTCGTGTTATTGACCAACCCAAAAATATAAAACAAACATTTGGCTACTATAATTTGACCTTGAGCCAAATAAATGCGATTGTTCATATGGTTTTGGTTTTTTAATTTTATATTTTGTTTAAATATATTAGCAGAGAGATTGTTTTCCTTAAATTGTACCCTGTGTTACCTACTAGGTAATTAACTCTTATAGTTTTGCCAAACACTTGAACTTGCCCACCAAAAAGCCAACGTCTTTTAGTAGCGATAACAGAATACAAAAACACAACAAATAAAATGCTTAATCATGCTTACTATTTGCTTTTTAAACTCGAAACATGGACACATATTTACTTATATACATACAGACTTTGGGATTAACAAACTAGTATAAAGATTCTATGAGTCTATGAGTAACCCTCGATATGCGCCGACTCAGCATGCCCAAGCAACGAAAGTTTGTTTGTTTGTTTAGTTAAGTCTCTAAAATATGGTGGACAATAGATAGGAATCGTTTATTTGGAAATACGACAAGCTATCAACAGTTTAAAATTTAAAGAAAGTATTTTTAATAGTTAATTTAATGATTTTTAAGGACACTTGTACTCGTAAAATTTAAAAACATTTTTTGTTTATAGATATTTATTTGAAGCGTATGGTAATTGTCAAAATATGCGTACACATTTGTGTATTTTGGACACCCAAATTTTTCTATAACAAAATTCTAAAAATACAGGGTCAAGGTGAGGTTCAGGAGGTCGAGTTCAAACGGCGGCCTGAATATACACATTATGTGGAATAATAGAAGGGGAGCGTAGATTATCCAAAGTAATTTAGTAAAAACCCATTTTGAAAAACTTTTGTGACCTAAAAAGTTGAACTGTTTTTCCGCACACTTGTCTTCATTATCATTATCAACGTCATCGACATATTTGTTTCTGCCATCGAATTTGAATTATTTTCAACTCATTCGATTGTTCATAGGGCAAAGCTTTCCTAATGCTAACTAATGGAAGACTATATAGCGATTCGATTTAATTTGCATACGCGACGTTGTCGACGTACATATTGCTTGCTGGTAGATGTTTAATATTTATTTTTTTGCCATTTGCTGACCACAGCAACAAGAACAAATCGCACGTAGTCAAAACACATAACACATTAGACATTAAAAAAATATATGCTCAAAATACAATGTGCAACTTTTCAATATGTAATTACATTTTACATTCTTTTTATGTTTTTAAAGGGAAAAATATCTAGGGCAAAGTTATTAATCAGTTCAGGTGATCAAAAACAAATTATGCAACCCATAGGTATTTGGTTTTTCAAATGATTGAAAGTTCCTTAAAAAATTATAAGAATTAATTGAGTTCAAAATGTTGAATTACATTGAATAAATTTATAAGAAATAAGATAATAAAAAATTGCAAAAGAATTTTCTTTAATTTCTCTCATATTTGCTTGGAGCTTCAGCGTACTTTTATATGTAAGTAGATAAGATTGTCGTTTATGTCATTTATCTAACTACTTGTTATGGTATCTAATTATGTACTATATAAAACTATATAGATAATCTAGAAATTTAAATTGTTTTGAATGTGCCTTATCAATAAATATTGTGTTTATGGAAATATAATCAATAATTAATTGTGTATTAGACTAGACTAGACTAAAGGCTACTTGAGTATTTTGAAGGATTAAAGTCCACATTTTTTTTTTGCAAAAACGGCGCAAATATGTGCATATATGCAAATGTGCACGTATATATATATAAAAATATTTGCTAATGCCCCTAATCATGGTGTTATTATATTAGGTGGTGTCATACAAGCCAATATATTTTGTTTATGAGTTTTCACTCGTTAGTCTTGAATAAACCTTTGTGGTGAGTGGTTGCTGAACACTTTTCCGTTTTAATAATAAATAGCAATAAAAAGACAATTATAATCGGCGTTTAAGTTTAATAAAAACTATTTTATTTAAAAACAAATGTATATTGTTGTTAAATTCAAAAATTTTAAATTATTAAAAATAATTTTTTTTTTGTGATTTTAATTCGGTACTTAATTCGATTGCTGTAACAAGTCACAAAATAATAATCCTCAACTGGTATTAACTGGTACTTGCGTGTGCAACCACCTTATATTTAATCACATTATGCAAGTAATAAGCACACGCTCGTGAATCTACGTTTGTGGGTGACTCAACCAAACAACCAAACAATGTAAACAAAACGTAAATCGAACTTGGCATTTTGAAATAAAGAAATTGGCATTTGTTTGCGCATTTCATCAGTTCCAAGGAATTTGTATAATCTTTCGATAATTGTTGCTGTGCTGTGTGTGATAATTAAAATCAGCTGTTTGATAAGCGCGCTGCCTGCTTGGACATAAAACTGTTGCGGCCAATGGTTTGAGCTGTTAGTTAACAGTGCGCTGTTAAGTCGAACAGACACGAAGGTAAAAACTCCATTCGCATTGCGTCAACCGGTTAGTTCATGTCAGTTGTATATAAATAAATTGAAATGATTGAAATGGCTAATTGTCGTATATGGAGAAGCGTGTTGTTTCTCTAATAGACAAGGCAAAAGCAATTTAAAACGCGTTACAGTGTCAATGTCAGTGTGTGAAACAGACAGATAGAGATTGAGAATTGGAGAGAGTGAGACGTGATCGTGTACCGTTAGAACAAGTGCGGAAGTACTTTTGCCGTTAGGCGCCTCCGATCGTATCATATCGATCGCATGCATGCAAAATAGTCCCCAAGACTGTACTATAGGAATGTTCTATTTCGCTTTCTTGAGTCTTACGTGGCATACATTAAGTGCGTGCCCAATGTGCGATATGTAAATAAGTTAAAGCTCGCTCGGTCACCTCTCTCATCAAACTGTCGCACTCGTGTAAAGTGTATTCAAAAATGAAAAACTAACACATAACGTTTCGCTTTTTATTTGTGTATCCCTTTTCTTTAAACAGTCAGACTTTAAACAATGGCCAGTGAGCAGCCAATAATTGATGGAGCAGCAGCAGCTGCCGCTGGTGGAGATGAGCCCTTTCTGGGTCTACTTGATGTAGCGCTGCTGGCGGTGCTGATCGGTGGAGCAGCATTTTATTTTTTGCGCGGCCGCAAGAAGGAGGAGGAACCAGTGCGCAGTTATTCCATACAGTAAGTATACGATCAGTATGTTAACAGTTAACAGCTTTTTAGTTAACATTTTAAATTCTGCAATTGACAGGCCCACCACAGTGAGCACCACCACAGCGACGGATAATTCGTTTATCAAGAAACTGAAAGCATCTGGTCGCAGTTTGGTTGTCTTCTATGGCTCCCAGACGGGCACTGGAGAGGAGTTTGCCGGCCGTTTGGCCAAGGAGGGTATAAGGTATCGTCTCAAGGGCATGGTAGCCGATCCCGAGGAATGTGATATGGAAGAGCTGCTGCAGCTTAAGGATATTGAGAACTCATTGGCTGTCTTTTGTCTGGCCACCTATGGCGAGGGTGATCCCACTGATAATGCTATGGAGTTCTACGAATGGATCACTAGTGGCGATGTAGATCTGACGGGTCTTAATTATGCGGTAAGTGCATAGAACTACAAAATATTACTGATTAGAGACAATACGACTGCGTCTATCTAAGTTTCGACCACACGAATCTCATGGCCTTCATATTTGGCTGGTGTAGCTCTTATCAAGCACTGGCTTGTGTAGATAAGGGAAACTTATCTATTTATTGTGTTCTGGTAATGAGAGCGTTACGTAGAGCATTTTATAAACAATCGAGCTCTAAATGAAACATGTAATAGATTAATCCATGAGTACTGATACCGTCGGTCCGTGCACTGTTAGTGAATTTTTTTATAATTTGTTGTTTACAAAAGCGGGAAGTAAAAACTATCAACTGCAACAAATATGCTCACTTAAGCTTGGAGGGCATCAAATCTAGTTTATCAAGGTGATACTCGGATTGAGAAAAACTAATTGAGAAATAAAGAAAGCTTATAAGTGGGGATAAGATGAGGAAATATGAAAAGCTACAATATTTACATTCATATGTAGTACATTTAATAACATATAGATAAAATACTTTGCCGTTTACCAGAAGTCTCTACCATAAACTGCTTACTCATTTTGATTTAAAGTTAAATACAAATTTATCACTGTCAATCTATTAGACACTTGCTAAGTACTTAATTGCTTGATTAGCATACAAATTTTGTATTTTCAAAGACATACATTATATATTGACTTGCCTCTAAAGAACATTAATGTTTGAAAGATATACAAAAATAAAAATATTTTATTAAAATTTAAATTAAATTTGGGAATTTTTTTTTTTATTGTCGAATAATCAGCATGAAGAAAATTTATTTATAATCTATTATTATTATTTATTTTATTTATTTATTTTATTTATTTATTTTGTTTATTTATTTAAATTTATTTGTGCGCATAAAATATGTGTTCAAGTGTGATCATTAAAAATATTTCAAGTTCTTTTAAAAGTTAATTACAATTAGCATTAAAACGCAATTTGTTTATTTGAGTCCCTCCCTTAATCGAAACACAATAGTTGTGACGTCATATTTATTTGAATGTCTGTTAAATTTGCGTTACCATTTTATGCCGTTCTGTTAATAATGCTAGGCTGGTCACACTGTCACATCACAGCTGTTATTAAAACGTGCACACGCCGCGGCTCGCACAACTGTTGCGCAATTTTGTTTATTGTTTTCGATGCGAAATGTTTTAATAATTACAATAATTCCAATTTGCTGAATGAAAAAGTTGTGCAATGTGAAATGGCTGCTGCGGAATAGAAAACTGGGCGGCAATGTTAAATACGTTTGCCGGTGCCGGCAGCGCTGTTGGCCTTGGCACGCGTCGTTGGCGCACTTTGATCTGGCTATTAAATAATTTATGTAATAAACCAACAAAACATGACAAAGACAGACAAGCCCCGCACAGGGTAATGAAGCATAATGCCGTTTATTATTTTTATAATAATTTGTATTGTTTATTTATTATTATTATTTTTTCAGGTATTTGGTTTGGGCAACAAAACCTACGAGCACTACAACAAAGTGGCCATCTATGTAGATAAGCGTCTGGAGGAGCTGGGCGCTAATCGTGTGTTTGAGCTGGGTCTGGGTGATGATGATGCCAAGTGAGTTTGTTTAATATTGATAAGTGATTGAAAACAATTTATATTTATTTACAAATCTTTGTTAGTATTGAGGATGACTTTATCACATGGAAAGATCGCTTCTGGCCAGCCGTTTGTGATCACTTTGGCATTGAGGGCAGCGGCGAGGAGGTGCTTATACGCCAGTATCGTTTGCTTGAACAACCCGACGTGCAGCCGGATCGCATTTACACGGGTGAAATTGCGCGTTTGCATTCCATGCAGAATCAGCGACCACCGTTTGATGCCAAGAATCCATTCCTGGCGCCCATACGCGTCAATCGTGAGCTGCATAAGGGCGGCGGCCGCTCGTGCATGCATATTGAGTTGAATATTGAGGGCTCCAAGATGCGTTACGATGCCGGTGATCACGTGGCTATGTATCCAATCAACGACAAGTCGCTGGTAGAGAAACTTGGCCAGCTGTGTAATGCTGACCTGGATACGGTGTTCTCGTTGATCAACACCGATACGGATAGCAGCAAGAAGCATCCATTCCCCTGCCCCACCACTTATCGTACAGCGTTGACACATTATTTGGAAATAACTGCCATACCGCGCACTCATATTCTCAAAGAGTTGGTCGAGTATTGCACAGATGAGTCTGACAAGGAGCTGCTGCGCAGCATGGCCTCACTGGCGCCCGAGGGCAAGGAGAAGTATCAGAGCTGGATACAGGATGCTTGCCGTAATGTAGTGCACATATTGGAGGACATTAAGTCCTGTAAGCCGCCTTTGGATCATGTTTGTGAACTTTTGCCGCGTCTGCAGCCGCGTTATTATTCCATTTCATCGTCGGCCAAGCTGCATCCGACAGATGTGCATGTTACAGCTGTGCTAGTCGAATACAAAACGCCAACGGGACGTGTTAACAAGGGCGTTGCCACCACTTATCTGAAGCACAAGCAGCCCATGGAAGGAGGCGAGGAGGTCAAAGTGCCTGTGTTCATACGCAAATCGCAATTCCGACTGCCAACAAAACCAGAGACGCCTATTATAATGGTGGGTCCGGGCACGGGTCTGGCACCATTCCGAGGCTTTATACAGGAGCGCCAACATTTACGGGATGAGGGCAAAACAGTGGGTGAATCTGTGCTTTACTTCGGCTGCCGCAAGCGCAGCGAAGACTACATTTACGAGGCTGAGCTGGAGGAATGGGCTAAGAAGGGTACGCTGACCCTGAAGACAGCCTTCTCACGTGATCAGTCAAAGAAGATTTATGTACAGCATTTGCTGGAACAGGATGCGGATCTGATATGGGATGTGATTGGTGAAAAGAAGGGACACTTTTATATATGCGGGTAAGTTTTTGACGACTTTCTATTACACTACAATCTCTAATTACATTTTCTTTTATAATTACTATGTGCAGCGATGCCAAGAACATGGCTGTGGATGTGAGAAACATTTTAACGAAAATTCTGTCCACCAAGGGCAATATGAGCGAGCCGGATGCCGTGCAGTATCTGAAAAAGATGGAGGCTCAGAAACGCTATTCAGCCGATGTCTGGAGCTAATCGCATTAGCGCACAATTTCCTATTTCCTCTTTAATATGCATGAGTCATAGTCGCGGAACAAACAAACACAGAGCAAATTTAACAAAAAATTGAAACTAGAAACCACACATTTACATAAGCGTAAAGTCGTTTTAGTTAATTAAGCTATATAAATTAATTATAATTATTAATCGGTTTGGGAACTTCAGCTGCGGTTCAACAAACAGCGTTTAAGTAACGATTATGCATAATTCTAGTGTTAAATTGATTGATTGATTATATAAATACATAATAATATGTTGTCTTTTTAAATTGTTGTGCGAAAGAAATTCATTAATATTAACTACGATAATAATGATTGTAATTGTGTAAGTAGCCTTTTTTTATTGTATGCAATTAATTCAAGTGCTAAAACGTTCTTAATTAATTTGTGTAATTTTTTCTTGGTGATTTCAAAAACTGAAAAACAATATGTGCAATTTTCAAATCACATAAAATTGTATTTTTTCAAACGAAAAATAAACGTAAAACATTTTAAAAAATAATAAGATATGTTCTATAATAGTTCCTGCAAGATTTTTATAAAAACCGAACCTGTTTTTAAATTTTTATCTAAAATAGGACTCGGGTCGATCATTAAAAACAACAACAATGACATTGATGCGATGTAGATCATCAATAGTTCGTATGTTAATGATATTTACTCTAGCTTAAATTAAAAGATAATCTTTGAATATTCACGAATTCCATTTCTTTTACAACAAAGTATATAAAGAACTTGTATGTCCATAATCAAATACTTAGCTTAACTTTCAATATTACTTTAATTAATATTTACTTTGATACCTTTATAGCTGTATGTATGAATATCAAAAATTTGCAAATTAGCTAATCTGTTAAATAGTTTTACAAATTTATTTAAGGCGTACTTGGGCTCCTTTACAATTATTCAGCAATAATCTGAGAGATTAAAATCTTATGATTTTTAAGAAGATGCCAAATCATTGTGTCTCACGTGCTCGAGATTATCTTTGATAAATTGTATTGTACATTTTGTACATTTATCAGAAGAGTTTGAACTGCATTATTAATCGAGAGCTTGCTGCTCACACATCATCTTAAGTTTTTCAAATGCATATTTATCAGAAGCGACAATCAGGTCCTTGGCCATTGTATCCAGATTGGGAGCTTTGAAAGTGTATATATAATTGAGAACTTCCTTAATGTAATCGTAGCTCAAATTGTCTATGGTGACACAATTCTGCTTACTTTCCATCATTTCATGTTTAAACATTGCCGCAGAGACGCTATTGTTGACACTTCGAACTGCGAATTTAGACTTACCAGCAGGTATAACCTTATGAGCCTCTATATTCATGCGGTCACTTGCAATGATAGTTACATCGCTGATTCATTGCATAGTATGTTTACAATAAAATTGGTCTTATCATAAACAATTTCCAATTTAATATCTTCATTTCATTCCAATTTAATATCTTCATTTGGACTAACACAAAATATTGTTGATTCCTGTTTTCCACATTTCAAAAGTATTGTCAAATTTTCAATGGTCCACACAAACGTTATTCTTTTGAATGAAGAAATTGTGTTGAAACAGATTATATTATCCATTATTATTCCAATTTGAGCAGAAAACCGACTGGAGTTGCCAATATTCTTACTATTTCAAGTATTAATTCCAGCTGGTTTCTCGTTGATCGGCGTAAATTTTTATGCCAGTGATTTATGTTCTTTTAAGAACGACTTCTTAATTTTTTACATTCAATTACCAAAAAAAAAAACAATGTTCTTACGATATAATATTTATAAAATACTAATTATCTTAAATCTTCTAAAAAATCGCGTCTTTCCAGCATACTAGCCTCAATGTAATTAAATTTAAAGGTCTGGCAGCTCTGCGATATGCAACCCTGCGTGCAACGGTAAATGAAAAAGCGAAGCCAAGAAATTTCTGAAAAAGTCGTGTAATTCTTTTAAAATCATATTTACATTTAATAAAATTGTATAATTTTAAAACTTTATGTGTGCTACAAACATAAATTAAATTTAAGACTACTCGCCAGGTGAGTGCTTATTTTACTGTTCAATCAAAGACACCAGCGCGCTCAAAATTCGGCAATGTGTAGCGTAATGTTTCGGCTAAGCGTTCAGAAGAAAACATTTGCTTAACTTTTTGCTTGGTGAAATCTTCATCCTGAAAATTCTCCAAACTGTTGTCAGCAGTTTGCGCTTTGTCCTGACTAATGGTGGGCAGTATGCCATAATTGGCAAAGAAGCCATAGCTCTCGCGGCGATGCACCTCGGCCAGCACCTGCTCATAGCTGGGCACGGGGACGCCAAAATCCAAATTGAGCAGCGTTTCCGTCAGGCGATTGTGATAGATTTTGAGCAACTGTGGCCGTTTGTTCTTCAGGACATCCAGATTGAGGCTGGTGTAAAAGAAGTAGTTTAGATCAATGCCAGGACTGCCCCAAACGCTCATCTGAAAGTCTATGAAGATCAAATCCTGCACTTGCTGCGCTTTATCGTATTTGAACATTATGTTGTTCACCCAAAGATCACCATGGTTAAGCACTTTGATCTCCTTATCCAACGGTGCTTGGGCACGCACCAAATTGTCACGCTGTTGCTCCATATATTTGCCTATTTTGACCGCAATGCGTTCAAATCCTGGCCAGCCACTGACTAGCGTTTGCAGCTCCTTTCCATTGCCACTAAAGAAGCGCATCAGCAGACTATCGTCCTTGGCCAGGCCTTGTGGCGCCAGCATGCCTTGGTCATAGGCATCAATTATTTCGGGATCCTGAAAAATATGTTCACAATTTTAATAGGCATAAATCCAGGTTGTTGGATTGAAAACATACGTATTTTTTTTTATATATTCAGAAAAGTTCAACTTCACTAATTCAATCCGTATGGTAAATCGTTTTTTTTTTTAATTTGTCTTACCATTGCTGCTAACACCATAGACGAGGCATGAAATTCCGCCAAACGTTCCATGACCAGTCGACAATGCGCCTCATTTAAGCCCGATTCACGTGAGGCCATCACATAGCCCAGCTGACCAAGGTCCTCAAAGACCAAAGCGTTTTCCGGCAACTTCAGGCACTGATATAGTCTAGCAATTATGACGAGTTCAAAGTAATATATATTTTTATTCATTCAGTCATACACTCACTTGGGTCCAAAGCGTCGCTTGCACTGCATTAGCAACTCCAGGCGTGGCAGCACTTCATAATATGTAACTTTCTCCTTTAAATATACTTGTAAATCCTCTAAAAACTCTATGGAATCAATGTGTGGTATACTCTTCACAATGACTGCAAATTGTTGTTCCTTTTGTAAGCTTTTATCAGATTGCCGGTTGTATTTAATACGCACACGATAGATTTTACTGCAATAATTCTCGCCGGCACTGCTGCCCATACCGCAATGAATGTCAAGGATCTGAACTCGAGCCGTACGCAGTGCCGTTTCCAGCATTTCCTGGAAGAACGGTACATCCAGATGTTGGGGCGGTGAGGCCACTAGCTCCTGGTCGTAGACAATGCTGCACATATTGTGAACTTGGTTGGTTTGAAACGTGTTGCCGACGCGTTGGGCATTTTATACGGCGTACACAAAGCTAGTATTGTTTTTTTTTTTTTTTATTATTTAGCTTAATTAATAGTATATAACTGTGTATACATGTGTAAGTATTTAATTTCACTTAATAGGCGACAACAGCAACAAGTTGTTTAAGTTTTCAATACGTACAAACACGCAATTCACGTCGACTTTTTTTTTTTTTTTATTTATTTTATAATACTATACACTCACACAAGCTCTTTACAACAGTTAGCTTATTCTCTCTGCTTTGTTTTACTAACATCAACTTGTTAATGTGACAGTCAGTCTAACACTTAGAAAATTTCTTATCAAGGTCCCATTACTACCTTTTAGATTATGCGATTATTTAACTGTCTCTACTTAAATGCAATTCAAGTAGTTATCAGATAAGAGGAGTGCCCAGACAGACGCCTATATTTGAGAATATTATTTCTATCTCTTTCTTTATATACCTATTAAAAATTAGTTTAAAGGGTAGGCGTAAATTTTATACTACGGGCTGGAAAGAGGTATCTTTGATACTATAAAGGAATCAATTTATTTTGTTCTGTATATCCAGATCTCAGGAGTTAATTAAACACAAAATTTACTCTGCAACTTGTTATTTATATTGTGCTTTTTTTTAACACTTTCTAAAATTGGTAAAATTAATTTTTAATCACAATTTAGCATATCTTTTCTTGTTACAAATCAATCATATTATGTGCAAAGAATTTTATGTCGATTAAACATATTTAATTATAGGGCATTTTTTTGGTCAGCAAACTTTTCTGTTTTTGCTAGTTTTCTATACTCGGCTTCAACTTTTACGATTCAATATATGCATGATGCAAAATGTGACAGTTTAATGATGAATGAGAGAAGATGCTTAGCTAAGCTAATAATATAATATATATATCTCTCTGTTTTTGTTTTTAGTTTCTATATTTTATTTCTTTTATTTTGAATTATTATAATTAACACATTCGTTCGTTTGGACACATAAGCTGAAAGTCTGCCGTAATTACTATGCCAATTTGATTTTTTATTTATAATTAAGTTTCTCATGTCATATTTGAGTAACCCACATGCTAATAACATGGCAGAAGCTATTAAAAAGAGTCAACAAAATTTTATTTAAATATTATTTTTATAAGTCTTACCCAAATTAAGTAGAAACATGTGAAATCTTTGCGATTGGAAGCTTCTGACTGCGGTATACTCTGTTCACAGTATGCTGTAGTTGGGCATTTCTGGGTCTGACATAGACTTTTTATTAAATTGTTTAGGTATTTGAATTTCACAGACTTTTTTAAAGCTTATTGTATATTATAAATTTGATTGATTTTGCTTCTTAACTGAAAAATAATTAAAACTCATTGACAAATTCACCCAATATACTCCTATTTACTTTGGTAATAGAGTATACTTCCATTACTGTGAATAACAGGAAGAATCAAATTAACATATTTCAGCTGCTGTTAATTGCCCTTAACATTTGCTAAAGTGACAGCTAACAGAGTCAAATAATGTTATCAGCGAATGTTAACATTGTGTTGTAAATTGCCTTTAAAAAAAAAAAAAAATAATATTAAAAAAAGAGCTTGAATTAATTTTCCTATTACATATATCCCGATCCTACAAAAATATTCTGTCCTGGTTTTTTTTTTAAATTGCAATTATAGAGTCTGTATACATTTATTTTACTGTCAATTTAGCGAGCTGGCTTTTATTTAACATTCACAAAGCGTGTTTATTCCACTCCTTTTATAGTTTTCTACAGCTTTAAATGATATCACGTCGTATCTTCGAGTTTAACATTCGGACACGTGTTTCACAATTTTAAGATATGAGATCTAAATGCCTGAAGAAATCTCAATTATGTAGAATCTTAGCCAAAACTATAGTTAAAAACAAAAGATTTACAAGTTTGCGCGACAACAATGATTATTAAAAATAAAATTTGCGGGAATGACATAGCTAACTTTTTATGTCGAGACCCATATCAAAATCAAACGTATCTATAACTTGCTTGCTTTCATAAAAAAATGTTACATGATCACAATGACAGACAGTTGTGCAATATAGTATAAAACCGCACTATTTTTAAACACACACATAAAATGACGATATAACAAAGCGACTGTTAATTAAAGGGGGGCAATTCAGAATTTTCTATTTTTATTCCCGTCATACTTGACATGCAATACAGATATGTGTGAAAATAAACAATAAGCGACTGTCTTTCCTTCAATCAAAGATTTGCAACTCATCCAAACGTTTCAATGTAAACTTGAGACTTTCCAGTGTACGTCCATTGCCCTCAAACATTAGCTGGACCTTCTGTCTGGCAAATTCCTCATCATGAAAGTTCTTCAAGGAGTTATCCTCCGAATCAATGCCTATCATGCTCATCAACGGAAAGAAACCAAAGGCTACAAAAAAGCCATAAGCCTCTCTAGCACGTATTTCCGCCAATATATCTTCATATTTTGGCATAGGTTTGCTCCACGGCAACTGCTGCAGACAGTCCACGAGTGCATCATAGTAATCATCAATTAGCTGCTGACGTTGGGTCTTCAATACATCCAATTCTAGGCTGGTATTTAAAAAGTAATTGATATCGAAACCCAAGCTGCCATAGAAGCACAACTGAAAGTCAATCTGAAATAGACGAAAGCTGAAAGTGAGCAAATAAATCGTTAAATTCTGAAGCTATAACTTACAATTTTAACCTGCTGCACCTTGTACTGTTCATCGTATTTAAAGAATATATTGTTAACCCATAGATCTCCATGATTCAGTACGTTATACGCTCCACGCAATGGATAGAGTGACCTCAACACTCGTTCCGTAAAATGCTCGTGATAACGATAAAGTTTGCGTGTTATAGAACCAAATCCTTCACAATCATTAATCAACGCTGCCAATTTTAGCAATTGGGTGCCAAAGAGTAGCTTAAAAGGCTCCGATTTAATGGCATCCATGTGCAACAATCCAAATGGATAACGATCTATAATCGTTTGAGGTTCATGCTCAGCCATGACCATAGTCAGAGCATGATACTGAGCCAGTTTACGCATCACCAGCCTGGCATGGGCCCCATCCAAGCCCAGTTGGCGACATTTCAATTGATAGCCCTCACAGCAAAGATCCTCAAATATAATGGTCTGCTCCTGCTGCGTGGTTGAGTAATAGTGCCTGTGTTTAAATAAATAAATTAAATTAAACAAAAACAAGAAAGAAACGGCTATCCTTGGCGCGCCGAAGCTGTATACCCTTGCAATGGTCTTCTAACAAACTTTCAATATTCGACCGATCGCTCCTATGACAGCTATCTGATATAGTGGTCTGATTCGACTGAATCAAACATATAAACTACCTACAAATTTCGTCAAGATGGCTTTAAGGCAAACGCAAAATTTTTGCATAGAAACAGACGGACGATGCATTACACATTTCGTGACAAAATTATAATATCCTTTTTCAAGGGTAGATTAAAATTAGATTAAAATCGATTTTTACATAAAAGTTGACTTCACTTTGAATTTGCATTTTCCATGAAGGAAAATTTACTTTTCAATATCAAATCAATTAAAATTTCGACAATGTTTGATAAACAACTATTTAACCTTGATTTTAGCTGTGTTACCTTTAAAAAAAAATATAAATAAAATTATTAGTCCAGCGTTTCTCATCAGACAATCAATCTGAAAACTGCTTTGCATGTTGCCATCTGTTTGCTGCTCTCTACTAAATGGTCTGAACTTTTAAACACTTTTCGATTTATATTTTTTATATATAAGAACTGGTTGATGCTTTCATAACTTTAATTGATTACCTTACCTGGCCCCCAATGTCCAGGGTTCTTCGCCAGCATTAGAACGCCACATGAGTGCTTCGAGCTTTGGCTTAATGTGCATATAGAAAATAGTCTCCTTATTGTAGATCTGAAGACGTGCTAGGATTGCCTGTTTCTCTGCCGGCATACATTTGACAATTAGCGATTTCTCTAGCAGTTCCCGTTCCGCTGTCTGATATTTAATATGAGCACGATATATATTACTGCAATAGTTTTCACCGCCACGGGTTAAATCGGTCAATTGAACATCTAGAACTTTGAGATCCTGCTGTTGCAGGCCATGCTCGAGGGTGCGCCTGAAGAACTGCGGCGTTAAATAAAGTGGCAGTGCCTCCGTTGTGCCCGACATTATTCTTGGCTATGAATCAGTTTGACAGCAATGCAGAGCACTTTATATAGAAAATCAAAATCATAGCTAGTTTGTTTTTAATTGACCCTAATGGAACATCTATTTGCAGCTTGATTGGCTTAATAGAAATGCATTTCAAGTCTTGTCGCTGGATTATCTGTGGCATCTTTTGATGCACTTTATCTGCAATATTTGAACTACTTAAATAGGCAAAATATTTTAAATATATATATATTTAACCAATTAAAATTTTCATTGATCATCAAAGGCGCAAATTTCACAGGCGCGTTTTAAGCTCCATTTTTGATATTCACTTACTTAGCAAAATAAAATGCATTTAATTTTGTTCTATCATTCTTCATATTTTAGATGTTTGCATCTTTGGACAGTTCCTGAGGCATCCTAATCATGGGTAGATAACAAAATAAAGCGTATAAGCCATAACTTTACGGCTGCGTAGTTCCCAAAGAAAATCTTAATAGCTGGATATTTTATTTTGTTGCTTAAAGTGTGCATACTCCAACGAATCTTTTTTTTTTATATTTATTTTTTTATTATTGTGAAGTACAAGCATTCTTAATGAACTTAAACATGAAATTTTAAACATTAAAGAACAACCACGCTTCATGGATAGCTTAATTGTAACTAATTGTAGTTAACCTATAACTTGAATTGTCTATAAAGCATTTTTGTACTTTTTTAATAGACAGTTAAATTGTTATACATAAGTCTTGTTACCTTCTTAGCTAGTACCGTCGAATTGGCATGAAACTTTCTCAATTGCTGTAAAATCAATGAGGCATGTACCCAGTCCAATTGTATGTACCGGATGTCTTTATATAGTAGAAGTATTTATACAAAATTTTTATAATGTATTTTTACTATTTTCGATATTTCATTTTTTGAAATCACTTAACAACGAATTTATCACAATTACTAAGAATATCCAAGCGGGGCAACATATTTATATAAGTTTGCTTTTCTTTTAAGAAAACCTTGGTGTCCTTCAAAAACATTGTATCCTTTGTGAAGGAAAATGACTTAACTTTCAGTTGTTCCCTTTGGTTGATTCTTCACCATTGTTCAATAGCGCAAAGTTCAACAGAACTCAACAAATGGATAATAAAAAGTTGTGCCCCGGATTGCTGCCAGAATTATGTTTAATTTTGAACAGCAAAACTTTTGTTTCGTCCAATGTATCCAACAAAAATTCTTCATTCAGATAATCGGGCAAAGATATATATGGTTTATTCACTATTACCATATTGTCGTTTTTTAATTCAAGTATTTTTAATATTTCTTTTGGAGCTATAACACACTTCATCTTCCAATGTTTACTGTTTTAACTTATGTTAGATGTTCGATATTAAATATTCGATTTTTGAAATATTTAGTTAGTTTTTTACGACATTTAAATAAGGCTCCCATTAGCTTCGGAGTCAAGCAATTCAATAGATGAGGGCACATTGAGGCAAGAGTCTATGAAATGTGATACTAAGATGTATGTTTATTTATGTTAAGGCTGTCATTTGTTACCTTACTTTAATTTTTTTTAGCATTACAAATTAAATATTTGTAAGCAAACTTTTTGTGTTATAAATAAGTATTTATCGAAATTAAAATCTGATATTTGTTGCATTGATTTTATATATTTTATTGTGTCAAAATGTCTGAATTCTTGTAAATATGTGAATTTAATTTAATTCAGATCCATAACAAATATTTTAAATTCATATATAATCGAAATATCAATATTAAAATTCGAAAATTATAGTTTATTAAAAAGATATATAGTTTACAATAGCCTTATTACACTGACTCTCAGATTTATTCTTCTTAATTTTTGTATATCAAATAGACCAAAAAATAATTAATTAATTCCCTGAACTTGTGCGGCAAACTGTGTTAGGCAATTGTGATTCGATTCTAAAAATGAAATCAAATTGAAATATTATTTTAGAGGAGCAAACTCGTTTGGATATAGATATCATCCAAAGTTTAGTTTACTCCCCTAAAATAAATTAAAAAAAAAAAATAATAAAAATGAAATAAAAATTTTGAAGCAACTTTATACTATATCATTTTGTTGTTTGTTTATATAATTTTTTAATTATAATTGTGGTACGCATGTGACACATTGTATACGCTATTTGTCTCTATTGTTGCAGAATTAAAAAGTTTATTACAATATTTGAAAAAAAAAAAAAAACCATAACTACAATTGAACTTTAATTGAACTCGGTTCTATAAATATCTATATCGAATATGACATAACAATGCAGAGCCTCTCTAATCTGTTTGAATATCTCATAGGGGTTATTGAACTCATTTTTCCATAACGTATCCAATTGTTTAATAATCACCAAAGACGCCAAGTTCATCGGCACGTTTCAGGCCCCATTTATGATAATCATTGAGAAACTTTTGCGCAAAAATTGCATCCATTTTCTTTTTCTTAAAGCTGGGATCATTCATGCTTTCAATGGTACTATCACTTGACAGCTCCTTGGGCATTGTAATCATGGGCAGAAATGCGAATAAACCAAATAAACCATAAATTTCACGGCTGCGCAGTTCCCAAAGTAAATCTTCATAGCCGGGTATTTCTTCAAATCGAGCATACTCCAGCGAATCTTTAAATGCCTTATAATATACTTTTATTAGCTCCTCGCGACGATGCTGCAATAGCTCTAATTTCACGCTGGTATTCAGAAAGAAGTTCAAATCGCAGCCGGGACTGCCATAGAAGGATAACTGGAAGTCCACAAAGATTGCTCGAGTAGGTAAATCCGGCTGGGATTCGTTATCGTAGGCATACATAAAGTTATTTGTCCACAAATCTCCATGATTGAGCACCACATAGCGATCATTTGGCTTGGGTTGAGCAGCAGCTAGACAAACATCTCGGAAATTGTCGGATAGACGTTGCAGATGCTCCGTAATCTTCTCATAGCCCGGCCATTTGGCTGAGGTCTCTATTAAGCCTTTAAGAGAACTATTAAACATATTATCAAATGTATCGGTTTTCATTAAAGTCTCTTCACTGAGCATGCCGCTTTTGTAATGTTTGACAATTTCGGGATTCTGCATAAGTGAATAAAATGTTCTCTTTAGTTAACTAATTGTTATTTGCAGAGTTTCTTACCTTCTTGGCCAGCACCATCGAAGTGGCATGTAACTTTCCCAATTGCTGTAATATCATTGAGGCATGCGCCCAGTCCAAGCCTGCCTCACGAGATGCCGTCCTAAAGCCATCCACTTTCAGATCGTTGAAGACTATGGTCTGCACAGGTTTCTTTATGGAATGAAAGTATCTACAATAAGTTTACAATTAACACACTTTTATTTTTCTCTTTGTCAAATACGGCGTACTCACTTGGCACCAAATCTATCGCCATTGCTGAGAATATCCAAGCGTGGCAGTACATCTGTATAGGTTTGCTTTTCTTTGATAAACACTCCGACATCTTCCAAAAACTGTCTATCATCTGTGATGGGAATTGTTTTGACTATAAGAGATTGTTGCTCCCTCCTGCTTGATTCCATGCCATCGATCCATCGTGCAAAGTTTACCTGCACTCGATATATAGCCGAACAGTAGTTTTCACCCGGATTGCTGCCCCATTCAAAATTGATCTCGTATAGCGTTACTTTTGTCTCCCGTAAGCCCTCCTCTAATGTATTCACAAAGAATTCTTCATTTAGGTACTCGGGTACTGAGATATTTTGCACATTTTTTATTATCACCATATTGCCGTTTTTGAACATTTTGCTAGAACTCGAGGCGTTCGCTTTTGGGTAGTGACTGCTTCAATTGATGTTAGATCCCCGGAATTATATAATATTTAGAGGGTTGAGGCATTTCACTTATTGTGATGTTATCATCAAAACGACAACAAGGCATTGTGAGGCAAGTGTTAGTTTATAATTACTTAAAAAAATACAAACGTGCTTACATTTATAATTCCCTTTTTATGAAATATATTTTTTTTTTTATTAAAATTAATTTTTTACTTTAAAACATTAAAAATGTAGCTTAATAAATTTTAAACATTAATGTAAAACGTTAAATTGATAAAGTCTTATTTTTATTTTCATTTTGTTCTTTTTGTTTTTAAAAATTGTAGTTCTGCAAAATGTTTTATATAATTAAATGCACTGCGATCTGTTTTCTTAAAAGTACATTAATTTAAATACTATTTGTAATATTCCGAATTTCAAGTACTTTATTCTTTATTTAAGGCACTGTGCCCTTGATAACGTCAAGAAATCATATCTGCTGAGTTGAATGTTTAATCAATTATATTTATTTAATATATATATATTTTTTTTATAGACACTCTGTTTTATACTCTTGCTAAGAGTATTTAAATCTTATACAAGTTCTTAGAGAACATTGCACTTAATAAATAAGTAAAGTTACCGAAATTAATTACAAATCTAATAAAAAAACATATGTATTATTATTTAATTAATTATATTTGTGGCGAAACGTATTAAAATTTAGCTATTAGAACAGACAGCAGAAAGAGTACTTAATCTACGTCAATTACAAAAAATTGCAAACTATTCAAATTTATAATTCTAATCGCGTGCCTTAAATTTCTACAAATACCACATATTTAATATTTGAAAACTAATATTCCCAGCACGTATGGAATTTAGCAGCTAACTGATATAAATTAGTATTCTTGTATATAAGTATACATATGCGTACATATATTTATGAACATTATTGTAATTCGCATATGAGGAACACATTTGTCATATGTATATAGTATGTATTTATATTTGTTTACTCTTACGAAAGCTTTTCACGCTCGCAAATATAAAATAATATTAGATTTAGATTTAGAGTAAGATTCAAATAAACAATAGTTTTATGCACGTTTTTAGTTAACCTAAATTCTGTGGTTATTATTTATATAGTTTCTTATCTTTATCATTGATAAAGAATCACATATAGTACTATAATTTATGTATATATACAGTTCTTTGCATTTTGATTGTTTATCTTTATAGTAGTATATAAAAGTAAAAAGCAAGATTCTGTTTAGCGTCATATAAAAAAGTATATAAACATGATATACTATAATCAAGTGTTATCAAATTTTGTAGTGCCTAGACATGTTTAGATCTAATATATTTTTGAATGAATCTACGAAGTCAATCAGACATTTGTTAGCATATTTTGACAATTAAAATTAATTTAAGTAATATGAGTAACCGCAAAATTTGTCTTTACTTTATAAACAAATAAATTTGCTAAACATTTTGGGTAAACTTAAATTTTTAATCATTTAAAAGCTAAAGGGATTTTTTAAATAGGTTATTCTTTTTAATCATTTTTCATAACATTTTAGCCTACATAATACGACTGTATTTCCTTGTTTTCTACTCTCTCTTTATGCATACAAATTTTCCTTTGCTAAACTGTTTCAGTAAAACCAAGTTCTCAAACTAAGCATCACTCTTAACAAATTACATCTTTAAAGGCTGAAACACCCTGTATTTTTTGAAATTTATTGTGTTAAATTTTTCGACTAGGAAGTATGCGTTCCTTTTTTTTGCGCTTAGGTTATTCCGCAGGATATTCTCAAAAATTTTCCCTATATTAATTATTGCTAGACAGCCACCCAGTTTTATTGGCATTGACTTTTGTCTGTAAATTTTCACTTGGGAAATATGTGGTGCTTTATTCTTAAGGTTTTCCCGAGTTCGTGTCACTATTATTTTCAATAATAAATAAAGTAGATTTTGAAATTCAACCACCCTGTTTTATTTTGTGCACTTTTAATTTTCATTTTTCTACTGAAATATTTGGTGCTTTTTTGCGCTTAAGTTTGCACAGGAATCTCAAGGTTTTTCTGTATTCATGTCAGCATTATTTATATTTATAAATAAAGTACATTCTGAAATAATAGAAAACCAATCATTTGTATTTGTTTTTAATTTTTCGCTTGGAAATATGCAGTTCTTTTTTGCGCTTAAGTTTGCGCAAGATACTGTCCAATTTTTTTTTTGCTATATTAATAAAAAAATACTAGACAACCACTCAGGACAACCACCCAGGACAACCACCCAAGACAACCACTGGATATTCGCGAGTTTTTTCCCTTTAAGCTTGGCACCCTTTATTATATCATTTTCGGAGTTATTCTAATAATATCGGGATACCGTGAAATTAATTTTGTGTTTATGTGTTACTTTGTGGGATATATTATTTGGATAATTTTACATTGGGAAAAAAATTAGTTTAAAGAATAGGTATAAAATCTGGTATATAATGGGGAATTTTAATTATTGTGGAGAGTTACGATAAAAGGTAAACAAAATCGAAACAAATATGTATACCCTTGCAAAAGGGTATTATAATTTTGTCTCGAAATGTGTAATGCATAGAAGGAAACGACTCCGACCCCATAAAGCATATATATTCTTGAACAGGACGACGAGCTGAATCGATATAGCTATGTCCGTCTGTTTTTACGCTTACTTTTTGATTTTATCTTTGAGCTTGATGAAATTTGGCACAGATGCAGTTTGTTATTGTATATAAATTGTATGTGAAAATCAGCCCGATCGGACCACTATATCATTTAGCTGCCATAGGAATAATCGGTCGAGTACTCAAAATTTTCTTAGAAGACCATTGCAAGGGTATATATTAGCCGTTTCTTTCTTGTTTTTATTAAATTCGCTTGGCTCTTTATATATTTTTATAGCATATTTTATTTGGTATATAACCATAATCTGCATTTTAATTGATTTTAATAAAACGTTTGATACTTAGATTTCGAAAATATGAAAACAATTGAACTATTTATTTGACTATTAAGTATTTTTTATTTGTTAAACATTGACTGGCTTATTGTTGGAATTATTAGTCTTTACTTATTACTTTAGAGATATTGCTCAAATTAACATAAATTTGTTCACTATTTGCATATAGGAAATACTCTTTATCAACTTTTAAGCAAGCGCATCACACTTAAAAGCAATTTCAATTATTTTCACACTAAGGTTGATTAACTCCTTTATCCATTAGGACTATGAAATATCCTTTCAAACTGCATAGATATAAATCCTTCTTCTGTTCGAGTCTATCGAATTGGTCGTATTTCTGCTGCTTTTGAAAAAAAGAAAGGCAAAGTTCCAAAAAAGAGATTGAATATTCAAGTCGACTTTTAGTTACTCTAAATATAGATAAGTTTTCAATTAAGCTAAACTTAATGAGTATTAATATCAGATTATATATTAGATATCTGGGAAGATTATGATTGTAATAGATGAATGAAAATAAGGTAGAAACTATGAGAAAAATTAAATCCATATCTTTTTACATATCTATATACTAGATAAAACTGTTCAATCTGACTGACTGACTGACTGATTGGCGACTCACGCGCAGGTCAAACGCTAGCAGCTAGAAATCTGCAATTTTTCCTGTTTCTTCCTATTATATTTCTGATTGGTGTCCTGAAATAATTTTACTAAAATATATCGGAAAGTGGGTAAAAAATGCATTTTAAAATTATATAAAAATATCAGCTGGAGCATATTAGATGGCGCAGTAGACTACAAAAATAGTCTTATATGTTTATTATTATTTTTTATTTTATTTTATATTGTTTTTGTATGATGAGCTAGTAATATATATATTATATATTAAATATGTGGTTAAATAATTCAGTTGAGTTATAGTGTAATGCAAAAATGTGTTTAAACACAACTTATACGAATATAATGAATCGATTTGATCAGTTGTATTATTTATACTGCATAAAAAGAAATAAGTTTGTATATTTTTAGTTATTTTTTTCCATAGCCAATGCGTACATATAATTATAATATCTATCTGTTAGAGTATAATAGTTTGTGTAGCCCATTTGCTTGAATATTGCAATTTTTTCTTGCTGCGCCTCTTGCAATACAACGCATCACCAGTTGCTTTTTGCCCGGATACGGCCAAAAGGAAGGGCGGTGGGGATGGGAAATGAAAAGGCCAGTTCAACATGTTTGGCGCTTTGCCTTTGAGTTGCCATAGGGTACAAATATACACACACACAAAACACACACACTCGCACAACCATGTCATGTGTTTTTGCTGTTTCATGATGGCTTAATTAACTCGCGTGTTAGTTTTTTTTGTTACTTTTCTTTTTTTTTATGTGCTTGTTTGATGCTGCCGAGATTTTTACCTGTTCTGCGTCTGCATCTGACTTTTCGTTAGTTTTTCAACGTTTGACCAAAAAAATATATATAGCATACATTTTACATTACACGTTTAACGAAATGCATTAATAAACAACAACGTTTAAATGCGCGATTGCACACAAATTAGTGACCAAGCCACGGTTGTCTGGCCATCCTCAACCCATCCACAGCTTCAAATATTCCCCATATCCTGCCCTGTCCATTACTCCTTTGAGCAGCGCTGATGTATGCGATTTTAATCGTACGCTCAGACACAAACATGCCCAAAAACCAAAATCCATGGCAACCCCGTGACGGGTACAAAATATATATGTATAGTATAATGGAAGTTGTATTTGGTACAGTGCGAGATGCGGACATCGAAAAGTAGATACAACAACCAAAATTGGGATGCGCACAGTACTGAATAAATGGCCATAATCAAACACTTTACGCCTGAAAGCATGCAATGGCATTCTCTACTTTGTCGTTGAAGAAAGCAGCTGCCTAAGCTCCATGTGGCTGCTTTTAGGATTTTGGATTCCCTATCTCTGTGTGTGCATCAAAGTAGCCGTCGCCGGTGGCGAGATTTAATTAGTACCCTCCGTTGGGGTTCCTAGTTATGCATAGGGTATTTTCATTTTGTTGTAGTCTTTGTGTCTTGATAGATAGGATACTCACGAGAAGCGAAATGACAAGCAAAATAACAGAGCCAAAAAATGCTAAAACCAAAAATTTATAGGTAGACTTGTTCCCAGCCAGTTAAAATTATTCCATATCTTTGCTAAAAGTTGATAAAGTAACAGGTCTGTTGATTATTTAAAATCATATTTTAATTTAAAATAATTGAATCTGGTAACACTTAAAACAACCTCTGCCATAAATATAACATAATATAAACAATCTTATTAACATAGTATTATAATGATAATAATACTCAAAAGCTTGATCAACTAGCTAGAATTAAATTGCTTTTTTTTTGTGTGTTGCTTTATTACGCCTTAAAATTAAAATGTTTTATTCTTAAAGCTAATAATTATGATGCTAATATTTTGCAGTCTTAGAATTGATTATCAACTTTAAAATTTTAATTTTTGATATTCATTTTTAATAAAAATACAAATAATATATATTACAAAAAAAAAATACGCTCTAACTAGTTGAATATGTCTTTTCCTTTATTATAATTTATTACAATTGATCTGATTAAGAGAATGCCGTTTTCCATTTAACACAACGAATGTACTTTCTAGTTGTTTGGGCTACTGTTAAATTAAACTTCATTTGCACGTAGCCTGCTGCCCTTTAATCACAGTTGGTGCAAATCAAACACAAACAAATGCCATCATCATCATCATAGGTAGGTAGAGTAAGGTCTGGTATTTAGGCTTCCCAAAAGGTGAGGATATGTCCTCTGCCATGTCGCAGGATTTCAGTTGTCTGTTGGCGGTTGGCAAAAACTGTTGCATACTTTGTGCTGTACATCGACCATTGGGCAGTCGAAATGCTTTGCATACTTTTTAGCTGCGTGGCCAAGCGCATGAATAATTGATTTCCATTGCTCCAAAAGTCGTGCGGCCTCATTCACTCTTTGGCTTTAGTAAGAATATATGTATGTGCACTAAAGTTGACAATTGTTGTTCAAAAGAATATGTCGATTAATGAAATTTTTTGTTAAATTAACTAATTCGATATTAAGTTTGTTAGTTCGTTTATTAAGTTCGTTTACTTGTTCGATTATTTCCTTAAATTGCTTGTTTGCTCACTTCGTTTGCATGTAGTTCATTTGTTACAATTGCTTAGTTCGCTCGTTTGCTTGATTCTTTCGTTTAATCGTTTGCTGTACTCATTTGCTTGTTAGGTTCGTTGAATTGATAATTTTTTTAATTTGTTCGTTTTATAATGACAATTATTACTTTATTTCATTCACATGTTTAGTTTGATCATTTTAAAGTTTTGTATTTAGGTAATCTTTTTTCTCATTTGTATTATTTAATGAGAACTGACTTTTGCTTATCACATTTTAATTATATCATATTACTAAATTTCTTTGCTATAATATAACAAAAACGGAAACTTTTTCGAACTTTTATATAGATGGGAATATAGTTGGTTCATTTAGAATTCTTTTGAACAATTTAATACAGCACTAATGTGTATATATGTATCCCTTTCATTCAGGTTCTCACACTGATGTCGTCTCGAATTCATTTGTCAGTTGTCACCCCCCAGACTCAGAAAAGAGCTTCAGTTTATTTGTCTGTTTGTTTGTTTGTTGGTTTGGTTTGGTTTGGTTGGTCGCGTTGTTTATTTGTTTGTCGCTGTCGTCACATGCAACATATTTTCGCTTGGGGCGTTTTGCATAATTCGCCAGGCAAAACCCCTTTTCTCTCACAATAATCTCATTGTTTTTTCAGCCTGTCGCTTATCAGTTTATTTTTGTTCATGCCATTTGCGTGCTACTGTCGCTGATCCCGTCTCCAACTCCAGCTCCAACTCCAACTCCAGCTCCAGCTCCAGCTCCAACTCCACCTTCTACTCCTCTCGTCCAGTCATTTATTGGCATATGTTTTGGCCTGGTCGCGTGTTCGGACTTTAATCCCAGCCAACGCATTTTGTTGCCATGGCTATATGGTGCGGCTTTACTAAAAGCCCACAAAATTTCTGCTCATTTATGGCTAACAGGCAATTCAATTGCAGCTTATTTTCTATATATATATAAATATAAACGAGCATATAGTATTTTTAACTTTCATGTTAAATGTTTACAATGCATGTTGTTGGTCCTTGTATTATGTTTTATTATTAGGGTTATTCGTGCTGTCCTTTGGCATTGGCTTGAACTATAATGCTATTAATATATTAGTATGTAGCTGTTAAGGTCTTGCCCTTAAATGTTCAAATACTTACTTAAATATATGCATATGATTATATCTGGAAAATTTTGTTAACATCTGATTTCATGATATCTAAAGTCTTTGTTAATTGCCAGTTGTCAAGTCTATTTCCTTAAAGTAAATTATAGTTTTCGTTGGACTTGTTAGAAAAATTTGATTGTTTTCTGTTTGAAATCCTCTAAGACTGTAATTATATTACAAAAATCATGAGGTTTTGTTTTTATCAAACATTAAGCTATTCCTTTTCCTTAGTGCATTATTTCCCTAAATTTGTATACACCAAAATATTCTGTCATTATTTTTTAAATAAAAAAGAGATCTTTAAAACAATAAAATGGTTTTTTGAATATGAATAATTGTTGAAGTATACCAAAAGCTGTTTATTTAGCTTAACAGATTTCATTTTCTCAATAAAAAATAATGTAACTAATTATCTATCAAAAAGCTTTAGTTATAAACAACAAGTTTTAGTAAAGCTAAATTAATAGTATAAATTATTATAATATTATAGGCATACATTTAATTTTTAATAATATTAAGGAAGTTATTTTTGTATACGTTAACGGAAAAATGGGGTTCTGAAATGAAGAACAATTGATCTTTTTTAATTATAATGTATTAAGTTCTCAAGAAATTGGTGTTAATTAAAATATTTCTGATTTTCGTTTTATACTCTAACAATATGAAAACAAGTTCCAATTCTACCAAAATATGAAATTATAATACCATATTGTTCCATACTTTTAGGTGCACTCTTAATAGTTGCAGCCAGTAGGTTTCTCTACATTTAAAATTCGTTAAAATCCTTTTGTAAACGAATTATTTTGTGTACTAAAATTAAGTCAGTCAAATATTAAATTTCGATAACAGTATTCTGACATTAAGCTTGAATAAAATAACCACAAAATGTTAATAATATAAGTTAACGTAATTTTGTTAAATGAGATAGATTTTTCTTTATTTATAAGTGATTTTAATTCTTATTAATAAAACATATGAATATCAAAACTTTCTTAATAACGGAAGCACATTCTGAATTTAAGCAAACGAAAAGTTTAAAGTCTTTTAAATTTTGTTCACCCCTTTTAAAGGATGCTAAGTTTAATTTAATTTTATTTCTAATTTCTTTTTAAACACTTTCATATTTTTAAGCTAGAAATCTTCAAGTATTTTTGATTAAATTCTTAAATGACTAGAACATATTTAATCATTTAACTCTTTGACTTCTTTAACATGCCTCCGATAATCTGTAGTCATTCAATCTCAATTCGTTGTTTCTGCCGGCGACACGCAAGTTATCACGTCAGATTCATTCGGTGTATCGTATCAATGTCTGGACTACCAACTCCCAGTGTTAGATTTCCGTGATATATGCGCGGACATTGGTTGTCCGTGTTTCTGGCGAGGATGTTGCAGGATGTTGCGCCTCAATGACACGCTGGACAGCAATAAATGTCAGGCAGCAATTAAGTCAAGTCAATGTGTGGTGCATGAACCAAGCAACCCCTATCAATTTTAAGGGGTAGCACAAAAATATCCCAAATGACGTCACAGCTGCAGGGGTATTTGTTTTCCACGGACTTCCAGTCACAATTCCAGTGAGCGATAGTCCTTGCTCTCTCAAATGTTTCATTTGTTTTGGGATATTTTTTGTTATGCTTTGGCGGCAAATCCTGTTAGCATGGGCCAGCTCAAAGGACATTTTTGCTAAACTCGAGACGTTGCCAGGTGTGTGTGTGTGTGCGTGTCAGTGTCTGTTGGAGTGTGGGCTATGCGGAGAGACGTGTGTGGCAGTGGCTTAATGGAAACTGAAACACCAGTTGATTGCCCGGCGGTGTTGCATTTCAGTTTGTCCCTCTGTCTGCCTCTTGGTTGCGAGTATATTGCATGTGGTTTCTGTGGCAAACACAAGCCATATAGAAAGACAGAGAGAGAGAGTCGACAGTTTGTTGCAAACGGTTTCTAGTTTCTTATGGCTAACAGTTTTGACAGGCCAATATTAATGTGTAACCCTATATGAGGGCAGTAGATGCAACATTCTGCTGCATAGCTGCAAAATAGAACACATTGCGTTTTTTAAAACTCTTGTTCTTTCGACACGTTGCGTGTGTATGAGCTAAAATGTAATTAACATGCGATTTGCCTTTTGCATTTCAAGGTGTCATAAATCAGCGCATTGTTTGGTCTTTGTCTATCAATGGGGTGTGTTCTTCCTTATCCTTGTTTTGGGTGCTGCTAGTGGAAGGGGCGGCCGCTCACGCGGGGTGTGCGCTTCATTAAAAAGCTCACATTACCGTTGATTTCCTAGAGGCATTAATTTGGTAAACATAAACATAAGGGCCAAAGTGCAGTGGCAGCACAGCACAAAGGGTTAAAAGGGGTTTAATTGTTTCACAACAAATGAATATTACAATTGCACAGAAATGTTGCTTTTTATTTGACAAATTTATGATAAATTTGATCAAAATCAGAAAGTAATAATTAATAGAGAATTAAATTTGCAGATAATTTTTTTTGTATATTTATATTTTATTTTTTACTAGACAAAATCAAAATAAATTTAAAAAAAATGTTCAGTGGTATTAATAGTTTCAAAATTGATTTTCAATTTATTTCGGGGATAGAGACAGAGAGTTATTAGTTTAAAAATATCAAGCCCGAAAAAAATTATCTAAATAAATGGAAAAATTGCAGATATACTCGTATTACTTTTATGTTTAATTTTTATTGTAAAATACATTTTTTTTCGATCAAAAATATAAAACTACTAATTGAATTTATATTTTTATTTAAATATCATAAAATGACTAATATTTTTCAACTTAATTATAAAGCTAATAATAAAAATTATTTGCCAACTTTTATTTTAAAAATTGCAAATTTAAAGTTTTTTTAATTGTTTATTTGTTTATTATATTTAAGTTTTGCAACTGGACGAAGGAGGCTGATTATATTAATTTTTAATAATAAAAAGATTTATTTAAAATCGACCAGTTGCAAAAATATAAACAATTAATTAAAGGGGCCTAAAAATATATACACATATGTATTAAATATTATTTTCAAGTGCGTTAAAAATATAGTACAGTTAAAAGCAAAGGTGACTAGGCTTTTTCTACATATAAAACAGATTTAGTAAATATAAATTAATATTGCAAATTAACAGTGTAATCCGGGAGAATTTATAAAACAAGAAATATTAGATATTTCTTGTGAATTTCAGTTGTAAATTAATCTAAATTTTCTTCTGTTAAATTTATTAACAAAATACATTTTATTTTGAGTGTGTTCTTTCCTCTCCTTATTGCAGTCGTCTAATTTATGTCTTAGCTACTCACTTGAAGAATTCATATTTAATCCTCTTCATACTCGCCTCTGTCTGGTATAACTCATTTGCAAGTCCCTGTGCAGTAGACCCGGTTTGTTAAGACTCATGAATGCATGCCGTAAATTTTGCAAATATCTCTGATGTAGATTTTGGCACTGATGATAAGCGGCGACAGCGTTGACATCGCTTTACACATGCCTCACTAATTAGGTGTGAGCTTGTGTGTCAAATCGAAAGGGCTGGAGCTATAATTAAGGCTGATGTGATTGCCACACAAATCTGTTTAGCACATTACTCAGCAAAATGGCTTTAAATAAGCGCGCGGTGCGGGAAAGTGGCATTTAAATTGAATTGCGTTCACATGACAAGCACAAACAAAACGTAGAATAAACACAGAGAGAAACACTTCCGTCTGCTGCTTGCCATTTCCGTTTCCGGTGCGGCGCGTGCGTGGGTAATGTAAGCTTTGATTTTGATAGCTCCACAACTCAGTAGGCTTAGCGCAAAAAAATGAAAGTAAATGTTAAAGACGTCGCTTTAAATAAGAAAAAAAACAAAAAAAAATGTCGCCAAATCCATATAAACTTGAAAATAAACGAGACTCCAAAAGCCCCCCATTGGCTATAGTCTAGCCAGAACAGCTAATCCATGCTAACCCAGGGCCCCACAGCAGGTGAAGCCCTCACTTGGATTGGCACACAAGATCAAAGGCAGCCAAGCATTAGGCCATGTCATTTTGTTTTCTTGTTTTGCATAAATTAAACGGCCTAGACGCTGTCAGTTAGCCTAATGTAACTAACAAAAAAGCAAAAGAAAAAAAACAAGTCAGTATGATATACTCGACTACGAGATACCCTGTAACCCTGTACCCCGACATTCATTTTATTCTTATATACATAAACATTAAATTCAAGCAGTGCAAAGCAGTTCAACGACCACTATTTGCTTGTCATGTGGCTGTGGCGGCTTCTGTATGCATCAACTAATATTTTTATGATATATTTATATTAACAATATTATTTGGATTTGGAATTAGTAAAATAATTGAAATTTAGTTAGTGACATATTTAATTGATTTGATTTAATAGCCAAATCGATGGATGTTCTTACATTATTCCCTTCCTTATAGACGTATTGTTTTCAGAGATACTTATACCATATTAAACTATACCCTATACCCAGACCGACATCTGCACACATACATGTATATTGTCATATAAATAAACATTTAAATCAAGCAGTGCAAAGCAGTTAAACTGTCATTGATTGCTTGTCAAGTGGCTGTTGTTGCTTCTGTATGTATAAACAACTATTTTATTCAATAAGTGTTTATTGTCGAATCATTATGAAATTTAAACAGAATATTTATATTTGCAAAATATAATTCCGAGTGCCGAAACATAGCTTTAATATGGTAGCTATATATCGTTTTTACCGGCTTGCTGTGTTAAGGGAGAAACTATGAAAAATTGAATTGAATATAAAATAAACTTTATCTGCATATGATAGACAAGAACCTACATACTAGCTCGTATAAACTTCGAGATCTGTGCGACAAACAGACGGACAGGGCCAGATGGACTCGATTAATGAACCTGCTCAACAATACTTATCCTTTATATGGTCGGAACTGTCTCATTTTTTCTGTTATATGTATATGTACATTTCTACCATTTTATTACTCCCTTTCACACATTTTTAATGGGTACAGGGTGTAAAAAATGTATTGCATACTTGAAGGCAGATTAAAGTTGCCTTGATTGAAATGTCTCAGAGTCTTTATGGCATATTCATGTGGCTTGCAAGCCACAAGAGTCAACACAGACACACACACACACATACACATACACATACACAGAGAGAGAAATGCAACCACCTTGAGCCGTGTGTTGTGGTTTGACTTATGGTTTTGACTTTTGCTTGACAGTTACCAGTTGGCAGCTACAATGGCTTCCACCTGCTTAACTGGCACCTGTTTTGTGTGAGTTTTTGAGCCATTTTTGGCATGCATCGCAGCACATACGAGTACAACAAATGTTTATGACACATTTTACACATGCGGTTAGGCACGCACAAAGAGTGTTGTGGCAAGATGAGAATGCGATGGGGTAGGAGGGAACTTTTAAAACCTTATATATTTTCTCAGCAGTTTCAATGAATATTCATTAAGTTGCTCAAGCAAATGTAATTGTTTAATGTATTTCAAATCGCTTACACTTTAATTTCGTTACATATTTAAATTTTAAATTCTGTATAACATAGTTTTTAAAGTTCCCTTTCAACAGCGTCGTATGGAACTGTTCCGAATTGCAATTTCTTTTTTTGTAATTAGAGACAGTTCTTTTAGATAAACATATGTTAAATTCCAATAAAAGAATATATATATAAAAATAGTTTATTTAATTTAAATAATTTTTTCAATGACTTAGCTTTACTAAAGCATAAGTTTAGTATGCGTAAATATTTTAAATACAATTTTTTTCGTTTATATTTAACCAAGTCTTTTTGTAACTTACGTTAATTATAGGCGTCCTTATTTATAAAAAAAAAGACACAGGAAAAGTACGTAAATTTTTTTTTGGAGCTAAGCGATTTTGTGGCGGAACAGTTTATTGGCAACACACACTCTTATATATATTTTTTTGCAGCGCATTCAACTGGCAAATTGCCATAGAAAAAAGTGCACATTACTCAAAATGTTATACCATATGCAAAGTTTTGATAAATTAACTGATCTTTTAAGTAGCTTAGCTGCTTGATTGCATAAAATTTGCTGCTGATTAATAGATAAACTTTTTTTTTTTAATTCATAGTAAATAGGTATAATAAAATGAATTGCGCTAAGCGGCTTAATTTATTAAAGCTCAGCGAATTAATGTAGTAGCATATGCTGTATTTATGATGAACATATGCTATATTATATTTGTACGAGTTTTTATTAATTTTTAATTATGTTTTGCTAATTAGAGGGCATGAATAAATGAAAAATATTTCAGCACAAAATACATAATTCGGAATGTTGATATAATACATCGAAAAATTCAAATTTATGCAGTTTATATTATTTTTACCATAGCCAAATTTTGAATTATGATTATTTATGTTTATTTTCTTTATTTGGGTAATAGACTAAATCAGCTCCAATTTTTGAAAGAATTTCGTTTTAAAATTCGTAAAATATTGGGGAATGATTAAGGCAAACTTTAAATTGATTCGTATTAATAGTCAAATCGATAGAGCTTGGCATTCTATAATTTTGAATAAAGTCATAAGTCAAGTTCTTTTTTTTTTATCTTTTGGGTTGCAATAAAATTTATTTTCTGATATGATTTTGGGTTATAGCATATTAGTGTCCATGGAACTATGGTTGATAGTGGCAAAAAGGGGTATAGCTATATTTTTCTGCAACAGCTGGCTTAACTTAAGAACACGTCCTATTAATTCTCCTTCCCTCATTATGCAACATTATTAAACTTTTGCTCATTTAATTTGTAAAACATTTATTAAGAAAAGGCTAACCGACAAAACTTTCAATAAAAATTAACACGCAACTTGTTAAACAAAGTAGAAAGCGCAAGACGCATAAGCTTTCTTCTTTGTGTATTCTTTTTTTTAAATTTTTTATACACACGCTCTTTTGCAGAAAGCTAACACAACTAATTAAAAGCACTTTGTAGACCTGCCGTCAGACACATTTATTAGTGAGAAACGCAGCTGTAAAGGCTTTGATAAAGTGGCCCATGCTGCGAAAGTTGAGCCTTTTGGCAAATGTCGACCGCTAAAGATGTGGGCGCGACTGTGGGCTTCTAGAAACAAAAAACCACAGAGACAAACTTCATTAAAAATGCACACGAAGGCAGGAAGCAGCAGCTACAAAGCCTCCAACTTTATTTGAATAAATTTACTACAATTTACCACACACCTTCGCCAAGTAGTACTATGTGGGTTGGCTTTAATTTATGAAGTCATTAGATGCAATTTTCGAGCACCTGATTCCCAAGCAGGCAATTTGGCAAACGTTCAACATTGCGCTGCAATTGTCCCAATGCCAAAACATTTTGAACTCTTAGACTATTGCGACCCTAGAAAATCGAGGCCAGTCGGTTTGACAGCTGCCAGACGATTACACCCACCATCCCGGCTAGACCAGGCCAATGCAAACGTTTTCTAATTTTCCACACCATTAAATCAGGGATTTCAAGCCAGACGCATGCGATTCCAACTGCCACTGGCATCGTGACATGCTATGTCGCCATGTCTGAGGGACAGCCAAGTTGAAGTTGCAGCTGCAGCATACTAGTATATAAAACTGGCCAAGAGTGTACAAGAGTCCAAAACAAGAAAAGCTAAACAAATGTCCAACAAAATTGCTAGCAAAATACATTATTTTTTTTGTTGCGATAAGATGTGATTGAAGTGGCATTCAAACTTGAGTTTTTGATTTATATGTAAAACATGAGGCAATTAATAAGGAATTTATGTCTTTTCTTTTTTTTTTTTGCTCTCCTTTAGTACTGTATACTGTTTTGAATGCTTTTGAAAAAATGTTTAAATTAGTTTGACAATAGTAAACAGGAATATTTGTTTAAACTTTAGGTGTAGATTCTATTTAAAACCAAATTAATTCTACTTATTTCGGCAGTTTCATTAATTATAGTTACACTGAAGAAATTGATACTTATATAAATTTGCATTTACAATGCATGCAATCAAGGTTTTATTTTTTTTTTTTATCGAGATTGTTGTCATTTTACAGATGCTCTGTAATCAGTTTACTTGAAACCGTTTGGGTTATATTTCAGGTAAAGATTTAATGTCTTAAAATGGTGCACTTGCCTATATACAAAACTAGATTATTGAACCCGGCGTTGCTACGCTCTCCTTTCGAATAAATAAAAACAAACTAATCATATTCTAGTTGACCCGGCAAAAGTGGTTCTGTCATCTAATTTATTTCTTGTGGCGCGACGTCCGATACGTTAAAATAATTTAACCTGATTTGTATTCATTTCAAAAATACTCTGGTTTTCGTATTTCATTTGAATAATACAGCCTACGGTCATTATTGTAACAGTGATGCATACGTTAACAGTGTTGTAAGCTTTAACAGTGCTGTATACTTTTACAGTGCTGTACATTTTTACAGTGAGTACATCTGTTCAGGCGGTAGCAACTTTTTCAAAATGTTTTCCAAAATGTTTTTTTCTATAAAGTTTTCCGGGTAATTACAAACAATTCTAAATAAAAATTGTCCTAGCCGTTCTCAGTATTTTTATATATATAGATATATTAACTTTTACTTAGTATATAAAAAATGTTGAACTGCTGCTATGCATTTGCAATTGTATCGGTTTTCCCAAATCCCTTTTTAACTTCATCAGCATAAATTTCTACCTTTAAGAGACACCTGCAAGAAACTTCATCCCTTTGGCTTTTGTATTCGCAAGGAAACTAAAAAACCGCCTTGTCGGTAAAGTTTAAATTTATAGCACAGTCGAGGCTAACAGCTAGAAGAACTGAAACTGACCTGCTCTAAACAGAAGCGACTGTATCAACAAAAATAAAAAGTAAAGCCGAAAGCAAATACAAAAAGATAATTTCGTAACTAAGCATAAACAGAAAAAAGTTGTTTCTTTTTTTGGGCGAAAGTTTTCGCGCCGTGCAACAACGTGACAGGTAAAGAAAACTTGTGAATAAAACTTTCAACACGTTTCAGTTACCTGCCACGCCACACAAAGGTGCCAGCCCACTCATTATGTGAATAAAATGAATGCAATGCAATTAATTGTCAACGCATCTGTAAAGCATTTACAGCATTCAATTTGATTGCAGCAGCAGCAGCAGCAACAGCACATAAATTTAATTGAAAAACTTTTTCAAAAAGATCGAAATGCACGAGGATAAGTATTGTAATTACCATTACTTGTACTATGTACATAGTTGTATTCATTTAATGCCATTGGCCTTGGCTGGTTGCATCATCAATAAAAATTGCAACAATGTCAGCCTAATAGTTGCACTAGAAGCAAACTGAAGCTGTAGCATCACCTGAATAACTTTACCTGCGTTTCTTGCCAAAGTGCAATTCAGCGTCAACTTGAACTTTGCAATGTTCAGGCTGGAAACTTTTTGTGTTGATTCTGGAAAGAGCAACACCTGACATGGCCATGAACTTTGCAACACCAGCAAGATGATGTTACTAACAATTGGATTTTATTTACAAGTCTTGAATATAAAAAAGGTTATTTAGTAAATGTGTTGGAAGATTTTCTTTAAGAATGTTATCGGATATTCGACAGATTCGAAAATTTGTCTGATCATAGCTGCTTTTCCGACATTTTTTTGTTTACTTATTTTTAATTCCATTTAAGTTTTTCTAAATAGATAATTAATATTAATTTAAAAAAAAAATTTAACCCCTAAAAAATCATAATTTGTACTCCGAAATAATGCTTCCTTATTTAGTTAAATTTTTGCTGGCATAATTTCTAAAAAATATAATAAGTTATATTTGTTTTTATTCTTATTTTCACATATTAAATTTTTTAAAGACTTGATTTTTGTCATCACCAGCTCCCAGTGATAAGAGTTAGCTGTCTTTAAAGCATTTAATAAATTTAATAAAACTTTA
Source organism: Hirtodrosophila alboralis (assembly GCA_035043045.1). Taxonomy (NCBI): domain Eukaryota; kingdom Metazoa; phylum Arthropoda; class Insecta; order Diptera; family Drosophilidae; genus Hirtodrosophila; species Hirtodrosophila alboralis. The sequence goes on from JAWNNH010000064.1 coordinate 1,029,996, forward strand.
CGTTTGATATGAAAATGAACTAAGCAATATAAAAACTTTTTTTATTTTTACCACAAAATTTTTAATCAAAGTGAGTCTCTAGAGTTGCAGAAAAATGCAGAATAAAAGATTTTATTTGGCATAAAATCAAATACAATACATACACATTTCTCAAGTGAGAGATGGCAAAAAATGTCCTTGTTTATTAAAATATGCAATAAAATTTGATTACGTACATAAACCGTAACTTTAAAATTTAAAGCATTTATTAATTCCTAGATACGAAGATAAAATTATATTTCAAATAGAAAACCATATAATCAATTATTATACTTCATATTCTTACAAAATAGAAACAAACAAATATTTCAAAAGATTACTACTTTTGAGTTATATTTAAATATTTTTCTTTTAGTTTTTGCTTTAATAATTTTATAGAAGTTTCCAAGCTCATAACTCTATTCCTGGATACGAAGATAAAATTATAATCAGAAACTGTAAAAATAATTATTATATTTTATATTGTCAGCAAATATTTAAAAAAAAAAAACTACAATTATATCTACAATTTTGTTTCAAAATCAATTTATATAAAAATCCATATTTTTAACTTTGTAAGATCATTCAAGTTTCGTTGTTAAAAAAGTAGAGTTGTCAGGCTGTTTGTTGCTGCTGTAATTGGTATGCGAATGCCTGATGTTGTTGTTGTTGTTATTGTAGTTAAAAGTTAGACGATGGCGACGACGTCGTCTGCAGTTGTATCCTGCCATATTATTTACAATGGGAATGAGAGAGTAGCGCACGGGGTGGCAGAGTATCGCGGTATTCGCCCACAAGGTAGTAGTACCTATAATTTAGCGCTGTTTATTTGTAAATGTCTGTCGCGGTACGGCATCAAGTTGCAGGCAGGATCGCAGGGTCCTTGTTCTCGTCACGCTTCATGTCAACAACGGCAACTTCATTGTCTGCCCTGGGCTCCTGGAACCTCAACAGTGTCCTGTTCCCTATCGCTGCTTGGGTAGGAGGTGTGTGTCAGTGACATTAAGTGCAGTTGGGTTGCTGAATTGTTTGGGTTTGTCGGTTTGTCGATTCGTAGAAAAACGTTTTGCAATTTATTAACTGACATTTGAAGTGGTTGAAGTTGTTGCTACGGGCCAAGTTGATGGCAACCTGTGCCAGCGATAAGTAAAACCTATGACACTTATTACTGAAGCAGCTGTGTATGTGTGTGTGTATGGTAAATAAAAAGAAACGCCATTGCATGCATATATGATTAAGCTGCGCCTCCAGCTAGGCAATGATATTTGCAAGCCAAACTTTGCAGACAAACGCGCCCGCGAGGCTTGGCAAACATGACACAAACACATCCCAGCGACAGATAGAAGGGTTAAGGCCAAGTTGGTAAATGCGTAAGTTGTTGGACCAAACAAAAGTTGCAAACGTTTTGAATTTAAGCTGAAAGAGAAAGAGAGAGAGATAGTGAGAGACAGACAAAATGGCCGGAAGCGGAAACTGTTTTGTACATTGGCAAATTTGATATGTTAACGTACAAAAGGGCAAAACGAACTAAGCCCCAACAGGTCGACAAACAGACAGACAGTTTTCAGTTCTATGTGGTTATTAAATGCTTATTATATAGGTAGCCAATAGAGCGGTAGATGGGTTTGGGTTTTTTCATCCTTGGCTTAGTTAGTTGGGGTAAAAAAAAAAGAAAAAGGATGTAGACATTTGGCCAAAGAACTTGCATACGAGTTTATACGATTAGCAAAGGTTTAGGGCATGGGATTTAATAGCTGCCTGTGAACTCACACAAATGCTGTATGTTGTAGGAGGTGCCTAATTGTTTATTTATGAAGTGGTCAATCGAGGCACCTGGAAGTGTAGTAAGCTTCGGGGTTTAAATAAAGCTTTATGATTGATGTTGTTAGTAGCAAAATATTAAAGCACGTTCTGGGGCTTAATAAAGTTCTTAATGTTGATTGAAATTTGCTTAAAAATGTATAGTAAAAATATATTTTACTAATGCTGCATTTTCAGTTGTTTGTTTAATTATAAATTTGAGAAATGTTAAATAAAATTCTTTTATGGATTTCTTTCGGTATATATTTGTCTGTTGATTATTAGGTTTAGTGAGATATCTATGTGTAAATTAAGTTGCATTTCATCAAATGCATGTATGATAGCAGTAACAAAGTATATTTTGGATTTCTTTATATTAGTTTACTTTGAAAATCAAAAAAGTGTAATTCGCAACTATCTGAAGGTCCTTTATAATTTATTGATGATTTATTTATGATATTCTTAAAAGCAAATTATTTATTTTATATTTTTGTGCACCGAAAACTTAATAATTTCCATAGAAAACATTTCCATAGAAAAAATTTGCATTTCAACTCGGTTATTGGTTTAACTATCTATTTTTTTTAAAATTTTTTTTAAAAGCTGTTTAAATAGTAAATTTTATTATAAAAATATGCATTGGACTTCAGCAAAAATTAATACTTAAATTGATTGTTGATTGATTTAAATTATAGTTTGACTGTTATATGCTTTATAAATTATAAATTGGGACAATTATATGCATTTAGATTATTTATATTGATTAAATAAATGTGGGTTGACTTATTTAACGTTTAATATTAGAAAATATAATGAAATACTTAAATGTTGCTTATAAAATGTTTGTTAAATTAGCATTGTCCAAGTCTTTAGTTGCTAAGAAACTCTTCAGAATATAATATCAAATCCGAAAATGCTGATTGTGACAACTCTGACATGTCATATGAATGAAATGTATTCCAACTTGTTATGACCACAAACAACTCTCCATGACAATTATACTCAAACTGCTTTTATTTTTACCACAAAAGTGTATCTTTGTTTGCAATTAAAGTCACACAATGTCACATAAGTCCATCTGCTTGCCAATTTGTCCAAACTCATTTCATGCAATCTCAGGTGTCATATTCCAGATATAATGATGTACACTCACAAAAAAGGACCCTTTAATATGAGGGTGGCCTTGTTCATTTGATATGCATAGCACAACATAAAAAAAAGGAAAAACAAATATAAATACAAAAGCAAAACAAACCTGCAAATGCTATTTAACACTTTAATGTGCACACACGCACACACATGTGTGTATAAAAACTTCAATTAAAATGCCAGAGTAACAATGCACAATGGGAATAATATGTATGTACCACCTACCCCCTCTAGCCATTCCCCAAATATGGTTAGCTTTTCGTTTGCAATTTAATGCAAAATAGCCGTAAAACCGCAAAAAGGCCAAGTTGCTGCTACAACACAGCAAAGCAACGAAACATTCGAAACGCTTTTGCCATTCTCACAATATCATAAAACGCAATGGACCTCTTAACTGCCAACAACAAAATGGTTGCTCTGAGTGACGATGACGCTGACAATTGTTTCCGCTTGCCCTAGAGAACGAAATGGCCGAAAGAGATGAAGAGTACACGGGGAATTTTATTCATTCATACATTCCAAATATTATTTTTACCAATATTTCACAATTTATGAAAATTTCTGTTTTCAAGAATTTAAGTTTATCATGTTTTCTGACTCTAAATCTAATTTCTAATTTATTTGCGTTAAAGTCTGGCACTGGAGCTAAGAGCTATGATATATCAAATATTAACTAAATAAATTATTAAGAAGCTAACGTGTTACAGCAATTTAAAAAAGACACCAAATATATTATTTTGGTTCAGAATACCGAAAAAAATATATAATTTGCTTTCCGTAATTTTTACCAAAAAAGTAAAATTTTGAATTATTTTAGTTTTAAAATAAAAGTTACAAAATTACTCTTATTTATGATTTTTTATATAAAATTGTAGGATAATTCTTATGTGATTTTTAAAATAAAAATTGCAGAAAACTCTTATTCCTGATACAAAAAAAAAAAAATTTACTCAAAAATTCTTTTTATTTATAGAAATCAAATATAACTTTTATTGCTAATTTATGAACAAACTTTTTTTTTGGTTTGTTTTATATGGTTAATTTTATTTTTTAAACATTTAACTTGATAAATTTTAAACATTGATCTAAAGGGGAATATTTGAACTGGAGAAAGGGTGTGTAAAAAAAATGACAATAATTATTGTCTTGAAATTTTTATTTAAGAACGATTCCTGGTTAAAATATATTTTTCTAAATAATATTAAATGCTATAGTTAAAAGAACAAGTATATTATTAAATCAGAATAATGAAAACGGCTTAGCTTAGATATCAAAACTTCATAAATTCACATTTTAAAAAATAAAACAGCTTTTCCAATTTCGCTAAAAAAAATTCTCTACGAAATGTTAGCTAAAACGTTTTCTAGAACACCAACATATTCACGCTTGCCCACTGGCTTTGTTTTCCTTTGCATTTGTAACGCTGCGAAAAAGATGCTATAAAAATTTACAGTTAAGTGATTTTGTAGCAATTTGCAGTTTGTTGGCATTATAAGAACAGGTGAGTGAAGGTGAGCGGAGGTGAGTGGAGGTGAGTGGAGGAGCAGCAAGTGCCAAGTGGCGGTTGCAAAGGCCACACTCGTAAATCCTTAAGAAATGTTTGCCCAAGTATGAGAGACCAGGTCGGTGCTGAGGTCTACTTGGCAGATTTGTTGTTGCGAATCTGTCAGTAGTAAATTCAATTTATTTAAAAGCATGTCAACAATAAGTCAAATGAAATGCTCTGCTCAGCTGTAAATATGGCGGTCGTAGTAATAAAGCTGATTTATTTGCGCTGTTCAGATTTACAATCCCATAATTGCCTAGCGCACATCAGCACAATGTATCTAAGCTAAATATAACTGAAATTGAAATGAAATAAAAATGCTTGGGCGAAATATTTGTGGTTATTGTGGCAATATATTCAAATTTAACTAGAATTACATTTGTTGGCAGTCCCAAAATTTTTTTCTTTTACTCGTTTGGCAGCATTCGAGGATGTTTCTATATATAAATATGTACAGATAAATGGGTTTGCTGCTTTCTAATAGTAGTTCCGCTTGGCAACAGTAAATAAATCTTGCCAATTTTGGTATGGGTTTGGGTAAAGTCTAAAGATAAGCCCAATACGGTTAGTACAATACAATGGACACAGCAATTGGCTGCAGGACATGTGACTTTGCTACTGCTATTGCACAGGACGACATCAGTTCAACAAAATTTAAACGTCTGCTAAAGTGCAACATGGAGTGGCAGCCAGATAGGGGTAAAGTAGAGGGGAGTTATGCCACATTTGGCAAACAATATTAAGTGTGTCTGTTTTTTAACATTTGAAGCACAAATAAAACAATAGATTGCTGTAAGCTGGCAGCAGAGCAAGTGCATATACATACAATTATCAATTGACTGTCAGATAGACGAGGGTGGAAAGAGAACTTTTGTGATAGTACTAAAGGTAGACAGTGCAGCGGTTTATTTGGTTTGACTTAAAGTGCTCAATAATTAGAAGTATTTCTGTTAATACCAGATTGCTTTTTGTGTTTAGAAGTAATGGCAGTTTGGGCATCTTAAGCAGAAACTTAAATTCCTTTAGGATTTAATTGCCTACGATTTTTTTATATTGATAGTTTTTACGTTTAAGCAAAACTTTTACTAATTTAAAGCGTTTAAAGTGCTTCTATATTGTTGTTTAATTAAATTTAGTTTAATTTCAAAGGAAAATCGTTTTCATTTTATTTTAGTTTTCGTTTTGGCCTAAAATTTGTTCTATAAAAAAAATTGTCTATATATTTATCTTTATTATTAAGAGCCTTATTTAATTTTGTTATTTTATATTTTATTTAAAATTGATATTTTTTCTTTTTCAATACTTTCAGCTTATATAAAATTGTGATTGAATTTTTAACTATGTTCACGTATTTATGTGTTTACGTTCCATTTTATCAAGCGACATTTTAGCAGGTGAGTTTGCAAATTCAACTTTCAATCTGATTTAAGTTAAAAATATGAAATGTTTTTAATAAAATATGTTCTACTTTTTGCAACTGCAAATCCCAGCCATGCAAAAATTATAAACATCACAATGGTGTATTTTTATATATGCATATAAGTACATTGTATATATATATTTATATGTACGTTGTTTGATCGTGCAACATAAGTGTATAGAGATAATAAAAAAAATGTGCTGCTAGTGAAGTTTCAACAATGTTATTGACTGAGCAAAATGCTGCAACTCGGCTTGTTGCAGTTGCAGTTGCATTTTACTGCTGCCGTTGCTGCTGTTGACTTGGCTCATAAATCTATACAAGTGTTGTTGACTGACTGCCGCTTTGTGTGTATGTGATGTATACATAAATACACTTCTTCTATACCCCTGCTGTAGTTCCTTAAATTATTGATTATTTTGAAACTTGGCCAATGTTCAACTGCAGCAACGGAAACGGAAGGTTTCATTTCCGCTTGAATCTGGCACTTGTTTTGTGTACATTAATCAGTGCACTTCATTAAAAACAACAAAAACAGACACTAAAGCAAATGACTTTTAGCAGTAAACAGTAAAAAACATTTGCCACGTACTTGTCTAATGGTCAGAACCACTGAGCTTCTCCAGCTCCTTCAACTTCCAACCGATGTCCCATAAGTCCCTTGAGTGGGTAGTATACCATTTTGCAGTTTTTGTGCTGTCATAACAAACAAATTCCCAGCATGTGTGCGACGTTGCCTTCCTCCTGCTCTACGGCGGTGGCATGTCCCTCCCTGGGGCAAATGCTTGGCTTGGTCAGCTCTGGGTGAGTTCCAAGAATTTAATTATACTTTTGATTTTAATGAAAATACAAGCGCACATGCTTGTCCATGGTCTCATATGATCTATACACTAAAAAGTACGTTGAAATTGTTGAAAGATATGTTACTGGCAAAATACAACAACTTATTATAAGTAAAAATATTTAAAAGAACAAAGTCTCTGAGTTTTTACCTAAGCATATAGAATTTAAGTGTTAAGTGAAAATCCTGTTGTTGACTTCATTTGTATATTTGGCTTTTTCTGCACATTATAACCTAATAAAAGTACTCATAGCTCGATCTAAAAATAGAAGGTGAACTCTCTCAGAGTTTTTAGTAACAGAAATTAAAAAAAAAAATATATAAACTTAGATATTCCGGCTTTTTGCTAACATAACCCATAAAGTTTCCTAAGAATCTTCCTTATTATTATTCAAAATTGTTTTGAAAGTAGTTTTTGAAATTCTAGATTTTATCCGCAAAAGTTCATTTTAGTAATTTTCTTACAATCTGGGGAAACTTAAGTGAACTTTTCTCTCGGTGGGCTTCACACTCAATGTTTGTGACTTTGCCTCGGTTTAAGGTCGTCGTAATCATCAACGTAAACTTCTTTAGCGCATTTGGGGACTTCATTTCACTGAATGTCAACAGAGTCGTCAGTGTAAAATTGCAGTTTAATTACAGTTTTTAAGCATTTTAACCTGCCTTTTGAATGTCATTGTAAATGGACGACATTAAATGAAATGGTTCCGTAGCACATGGCGGGCGGATAATGTAATAGCCTGAATGTTCATTTCGTCGTTATTTATGTTGTGAATAAATATTGAAAGAGAATTCTGTAACCAGATAAAATTGAGTTTCTGTGGAATATGTTAAATATGTTATAAGACTCTTAATGAGTAAATTGTATTTAAAATGCCCTTTTTTTTTATTATGACCGTGGAACGTGTGTGTGAAAAGTATGCTCGATTACTTTAAGTGTACATTTTGATGAGGAAAACATGTTTATACATTGGCTTATTTAGTATTTCGTTTACAGTTTCAGATTCCATGTGTGCTCTAATCATATTTCGATTTTTATTTGAAGTAAACATTAAACAAATCTTTTAAAATTTATGCATTCTGACCGCACTTTGAGCTGCACTTTAGTTGCATTTGCAGCTGCCTCCATTCGCTCATTTGTGAATATGCGCATTTCATATGCAGCACATGTTCTGACAGGCCTTACTTCAGCTCCAGCTCCCAATTTCAGTTTCCAGTTGCGGCTGTTGCTGTGGCTGGTCACTTGCCATGATGCATGCACAACATGCACTTGCAATCAAACATGTCCGCCAAGCGCGCACGCCATTTTGCAACATTCGTCGAGGGTTCTGGTTGTTTGGACTCAAGACATGAAGCCAGAGGAGGAAGATACGAGGCACCAAGACTATGCATCACAACTGCCGCCTGGCTGCTTATTTGCATACAACACTTTGACGCATTGTACTTGCCGGCTGTGCCAACTGCTGCTCGGTCTCCCCTCGACTCGAGCACTAATTAAAAGCAAATTTCAGCATACTTGTTCTTGTATACCAAAAACCCCACAAGCAGGCCGCATACCCATAAGACAAACGTACAAATTTGCCAAATGATTACGTTCACAAGCGACTTTCAATACGAGCCGATGGGGCGTATGAGCTACGTAGGCTTTCTGCCAGACCAACGGCGTCTGGCATTGTCTGTGATTGGTAAGCCAGTCCTTTGCTCAGCATCCAAATAAGTGTTAATTAATACGATTTTAAGCAGCAGACAATCGTAGTAAATTCAAAGTACTTCGAACTAATGCCTCTGGCAGTCATTATTAACCCATTTAAGGTGCAAATCCAATTAGGAAAATACTGTGAAGAAAACTTGAAGCCGCACAATAGACAAATTGAAATTTGAGTAAAGCTCTTAACTGGCGTTAGTTAAATTTGATTTTAATTGCGTATTAGAACGGGCACACATTTTACATTCTTAAAATATGTGTTTATAAAAGGCGTTTTAATTTAAATCAGCTGTTGTAATTTGATCAGAGTTTAAAAAAAAATAATTTATTAATATGATATAAAGCAAATGTAGAATGCTTGCACATATATTAAAATAAAAATTTTCTCTGTTATATTTTGCTATATTTTTGTCTTTGTCAACACGGAGCTTACAATGTGCAATATTAATTCTAAATATTTGATCCAGAAAATTGTTTTGTTTTTACTTTTTTTTCTTCCAAATATAAAACTCATTCCATTGAGTCTTATCAGTTTAAAAATTAAATTGAAAAGTTATATTTAAAATATCCTAATAAATTTCTGTGACTTTTACAAAATCAATATATATACTCTAAATTATGAATACGCTGATCTAAGCCACGAAAAAACAATCTAATTGAAAGATCACGAAAAAGAAAATTAAATCTTAAACAATCTTTAAATTATTTTCTACAGTCTTATCTCTTCTACAACGCAAAATGTTTGATACTTTAATTTTGATTTTATACACTATTTTAAATATTGTGAACCATTTTGAAGCTAATCTTTATATCATAATCATAGATTTGGCCATAAATCACAGGTTGCTCTAAAAGCTGACACAGCCGGTGGCGCTAAGTGAAAATCTTTTAAGAGCGCCCAAAGTAATGCACATAAATAATAAATACAACGCGAAATTAACTTTCCGGCGACAATCGTGCTTCACGTGCCGGCCCGGTGTATAAAACCCCTCCGACTAGACTAAAAAACCAACATTGTGTGCTTTTTTTTATATTTTATTTAAGTTGTTTTTTTTTTTTTTTGTGTATTACCTGGGCGGCGTCAACTATTTAGAAATGCAAAGCACATTGAAAGTTGAAAGCGTGCTACGTTGCTTTTGGTTTTGGTTACGGTTTTTGCTTTTAAGGTGCCAAAAGTAAACAAAAAATGGCTAAACGAAAATTACGAAGACTTTATACCCTATATGATATAGTGATTTGTTTGAATTACTGTATAAAATATTTATCGGGCATAAAAATGATTTTAAATGTAATTAAATTTCTGAAGAATTTCGTTTGCTTAGTTGTAGGAGATGTTTGATGAATAATACCCATACAACCTTAATTTTCAACCTGCAGCATATAAGGCATATTTATTTCTATATTATTCTACATTCAAATTTTCTTAAAATCATTTTATATGATAATTATTTTGTGTTCTTAAATTAATTAAGTGCAAATAATAATTTTCGATAAAAAATATTCTCACATGAGACACAATTAAAGTTACCACACTTTTGTATTGAGATGAAATTAGAAAAAATAATAATAAAAAGTGTTTTAATGTAATTCATTCTTAATCTCGTAATAAATTTTTTAAATCAAAGAAACAAATCGTTTTAATAACAAAACGGCGGTCTTAATAAATATGTTATTGGAAAATGTCAAACGCTTTTGGTTTTTAAATAAATGTTTATAATTTCGGTAATTTTGAAATAAGTGTTTTTAACAAGTTTAATTTAATTTAAATCTGTTCAATCTTTATTTTTTTAAATTTGTTTTTAAGTCAACTCTCTACCGATTGTTGATATATATGATATAGGGATAGCAATCATCCGGTTCCGGGTCATCTGTATCTCAAGTTTCCTTATGCTCAGCAAGTTTTAATATTGATAGACAAGTTGGCTTAGACTCAGACATACAGACAGACAGACAGACGTGCTTTATTGCTGTTTGAAAGAAAATATATATGGTATCTTTTGTGTTTTCTACAATGCCGTACACATTTCGTGACAAAATTATATTGCTCTCCGAAAGGGTATAAAAAAGAGAAAGCCAAGAAGAAACTGTCAACGCTCGCGTTAAGTTGACAGGCGTGGCTGTGGAGATGTGCGGTGAGGTAGGCAAAATCTCAGTGCGCCAGCTATAAAAATCATAAATTTTATTATGTATTAATGTCTGTGGGGCTGTTAGTGGTGACGGCGACATTTTCATATTTTTCTTTTTTTGGTGCTGAATATATTTGTGAATTATTCAAGAGCTTAGCATACTTTTGAGCGCGCTTAAGTTTAAGGTCAATAAAGTGGCGACTTTAATGCCAACCACAAAATGCTTTTTGAGCATTAGTCGAAGACTGTGCGTGCATATTTGACAATTTTATTAGATTAAATTTCATATAAATGTGTTGATAATGCCAGCCAGACATTGTCTAGACTAAACACACATACAGCTGACATTTGAGACAGGAGTGAAAAGGTCGCAACAGAATAACAGGGGTACAGGTAGCCAGCGCATAACTTCATTGCATGCCTGTCACAAATGCCACAAAATCCTCACGACTGCAGCAATGCAAAATTAATAGCTGTTGCATTCGAGTACCTCAAGCTCTTTTACTAAGGCACATCAAAAGTTTTGTCTGGCTGCCAGACACGCTCAGAATGTCAGCGATTGTCTTCGACTGGGTTGGCTATAATTTCAACATCATCATCATTTAGCAAAATAAAGCAAAAATGTCAAGGGCAAGTGGCATAAGTATACAGTAGTGAAAACTTTTGCTGATCTTACTAAGTTGGTGTGTGTGATTTATGTGAAGGAAATCGTATTTGAATTTTTACCATTCAGCCATGGCATTGAAGTGCTCTAAGCCTTTAATCGGTGTCCGGCTAAAAAGTAAAAAAAACAAAAAAAATTGTTGCAGGAAATTGCTTGTGCTAAGTTTTCTTTATGCTATAGATTTGTAGGTTACAGGGTGTTGCAAATATTTAAATTTATTGTAGTTAAAAATATTTATTCAACAAAGATTTCAGAGAGCCAGCATACGTCTAAGAAGCTTTTCTATCATTTAAAATAAATTCAGTTCAGGGGCTTATTTATGACTTCAAATTGTTATTGAATTATTCAATTAGGTACTCATATTACGGACAAAGCAATTTAGTGACCCTGTATATGTTTGCCATAAGAAACATTCAAAGTGACATTTGCATTTTATTGTTGAATGTCGAGCATTACAACGCCAACTTTCCGCTCTTTGGCTTATTGTGCAATTTCCTAGCTGCTTTTGCCTCATCTTTTTTTTTTTATCAGTTCTCTTCCACTTTCTTGCCGCTGAGTGTGTCTGCATGAAATAAGAGTTAATCTTGCGTCCACTGGGAACTTTCACTCACACACACACACACACACATACACACACGAATTTTGCTTCGCCAGCAACTCCTTTCTCGTTTCTGTAACAGATGTCCTTGATATTTCATTTGATGGCAGCGTTGCTTGTGATATTTCAAAGGCAAATGTCGTCTACTTTAGATTTGGCTGCAATTTTCTTTTGTGAGTTTTCCGTGCGACATCAAAGTGCAACTTTATCAAGTAAATCCTTCAGTCGTAAGCCGATAAGACTGCAAAAGTGGCTCCTTATGAACCAAATATGCCACAAAGTATGCAATAATATTGTTACAATCGAATTGTCCTTCTTTTGTGCTTTTAATAATATTTTAATAGAAACAGCAACCTCACCACATTACCTAGTCTCTACTTTTACAGCGGGTGGTTGCTTTTTGATGTCCTCGTGCACAGGATATGTTTTGATGGATGGTTAGATGTACAGAAGCATAAGTAAAGTTGTTTTCATACAGCTTACATATCATAAATCATGTGTGCTTGTTATTATACTGCAGCAAACGGGTAGATTAACTTTAACATAATATTGAGGACGTCTTTAAGTATGGAATTATAATAACCAATATTTAGGTATTTTTCTTAGGATTTTTATAGTTACTATAGAACTAAACAGTGTTCCAAAAAACCATATTTGAAGTTATATAGAAAAAAAAATGTTCTATATTAGGCATTGTTTATTTTTTGTTGCCAAATTTTTAATTCAATCCCCAATAACTTTTAAAAGAATTAACTAATTTAAAAATGTTGTATGACAAGCTGATATACTATTTTATTATCTTTTTTGCACTTAACTAAAGCTAATACCTTTTTGAAGTGTCGAAAATCTAAAAATCTAGCTTTTTTCGTTTAGCTCGAAAACTGCCCCGGTAACATATTATTTTAAGATTTTTTAAGATTTTTTTCTCGGAATCAGCAACGGTTCTTATACATAAATTGATTCAGAATTTTTTAAAAATTGCTTGCATTGCTTTATTAATATTATAAAGAATTTCACTTTTTATATAAATAACATATTTCTATTATTATGATGTTCTAAAAATTAATATATTACAAAATGAACTATGCAACAGTTTTTAATTTAAAAAAATAAATAAATGACATATTTTACATTTTTTTTATTATTTTTATATTTTATTTCAGTTCTCATCTAATTTCTTATAATTATATTATTAATAAATTCAGTTATTCTTAAACTGCTACATTTATTATCTCTCTATTTGAAAGTGTATTTTAGTTTCGTCTATTTTTGCTAAATATATATATTACATCTATCTGGTTGCATAATTATTCAGGACACACCTGACATGACAGACGACTTGTCCGTTTCCATAGATACCCTTGTGTCTGGTGTCGTGTGGCTTATTAAATTCAGTGGATGTGCGTGTATATTTTCAGCTCCACTGAAGCAAAATAATTGGGCCATGTTGCCCAGGTAGGGAGTAGGACTTATAAACATTGCCATTGCATAGGTCAAATGCTCGTTGTTCGACTTTGGCTTTGGCTTGTTAGTCTCAACTCTGGACAATTGTGTCTTGTTAGCTTGTCAACAACAAGCTTAAAGCGATTGATTTGGACTTGTCAATACCCCAAGGGAAGGAGCTATGTATATAGTATATATATTTTTGTTTTTGTTACTAAAATACATTTTTTGGGGACATTTTTAATTAAAAGTTTGCATCAGATGACTTGGCTGAAAGATGGCACAAGTTTCGTCCATAATAAGTTGCCCAGCCATGATTCAGCTGGAATTTTTGCCATTTTTTTTACACCTTATATCAGCTTAGTTTTTTTTTCCATTTCGTATCTTCATTTTCCGAGGTAATTAACTCTCATCTACCTGCTTTTAAATAGACACCATTAACATCGACCTGGTGCAGGTCAACGCGTTGCCTGACAACTTTTGGTCAACATTTAGCGTGTTTGGATTTTCCAAAATGGTTGCCGTTAGTTGGACATTTTACAGCGTTCGTTGTTGGCTTAAAAGCGTCGTTTAATTATTATGGCCTGAGGCAGCAATGAACGCCAGCTGCTGTCATTTTAGTTTACTTTTTTTTTAGTTTTAGTGTTACTTTTTTTTATGTTTATAGATGGTTGATTAATCTGTGTGATAAGGTCTTCGTCAAAAGGTTTGAGGAAATAATGTAATACAGTGGACGCTCACAATATATATTCATTTTGCTTTTAAGGTATTTCTAATTTCTTAAAAATTATAGACTGAACCTTTTTTGTATATAAAATAAAATTGAGTAAATTTACTTTTACAATAAAACTTGGTTTTTAGTTAATTCTATAAAAAAAACAAGAAAACAAAAGGTAGCAACTCAGTGCAATAGATATTATAAGTTTTTTTTTATTAATTTAAGATATATAGGTATACATTAAATCAAAAAAATATGCAAAAAAACAAAATTTTCAATTAGGAATAAATAATGGATATGTATTCATTAAAAAACTAGAAAAAATTTATTAGAAGCCCTAGGCTTGATTTCTAGTCAACTGTATTCTGATTTACCTAATTATATATTTAATACTATTTCAGATTTAAATTTCGAATCAACGGCATAATATTAGTTAAATTAAACTTTTTGAAAAAATCAATTAAATATTAATTTTTAATTTTTTGAAAAATTCAATTAAGTGATAAAAATATTAATTTTATTTTGAATTTTCTCGAGAATGAATACTTGTTGTTTTTTACATATCAAATAGAATTTGATCAAATTGCATTTCTTATTTACTTATATATTGTAAATAAACTATTGGAATAAAAAATTTCCTAATGACGATACATACTGTGTGTTTATTAGTTTGTGTATTTTTATTTTTTGTCTTTTCATAATTTCAGTTTAAACATAAACATATACAACATAAACTAAATATGCTTTAATTTCCTAATAAATCACCTTCTGGCACTGAGAGTGAGAAAATAAATACCTTTTACTGTAAAGTTCTTATTTTCATAGTACATAAATATTATTGTATATATTTTTAAAAACACTTTAGGTTTCAACACAAAATTGGTTTAAGTTCATTTTTGTTATTTTTTTTATTTGATATTTACAATTTAAAAATATGCAATTATTGTAATTTTTATACTCCGTAGCTTACATTTTTGAAGCTTAAAAATTGAGCTTAATATGTATATAAAAACTTTTTCTTAATTAATTTTTTTTTGATAGATTTGTAATTAATTTGTCTTTTCAATAAACTTTATTTGATTCGCAAACGTTTTGCCCACAACGAATGTTCTTTGCAAACTAAATATGAAATTCACTTTTATAAATTATCACATTCCACAGCTATCAAGCTGCTTAAAGCCCCTCTATGGAATGTCCTGACCAAACGCCTGATTGTATGCAACAGCAAATTGCTTGTTATCCTTGCTTTGGAAGTTTCGTGTTTTCTGGCAATTGCTAAAGTTTAAATTGCATGCACATTGCGACGAAATTCGTTGCGCTCGATTAACATTCAAAATGGGGAACACATATGAGCCATTGGCTTCAAAAACTTTGGATGGACAAGCCAGCCTTATTTGCATTTTTAATTAACTAACAAGTGCTTGCAATTAAGGCGGCTCCTGGTCCAGAATATTACCATATTCATATATGTGCATAATATCGGCTGTGGGCACAATTTTGGGCGTAAATCAATTAGGCGTAAATGTGACTATATGTTTTGTATATGGTATAAATTAACAGCTCTTGCCTTGTGTCACATTTAGTTGTCTTGTTTCATATTTTAATTACATAAATTACTTAACATTAGAGCAGAGTTTTTCCATTTTATCAAATTATAAGCCATTCATCATGGGGTAAACTGTCAAAAGTTTTGAAGTTAACATCTGTATCATGTTTTGTGTCGCCACACATCTGTTGCCACCATGCCACCATTATGTCATGAATATGTTAGCGCTGTTTGCCACATTTTGACAGCCGCCGTTGGCGTTATGCCAACTTAAAAGTCTATTTTGACATTTATTAGGCCGCCTTTAGGAAAACTTCTTCGTTGCGTTTGTCGTTGCATTTTTACCCTCTCCATCAATTGCAGCCCAAACACAATTTGACAAGTTGAGCGTAACTATGCCAAATAACGACTGACAGCGCAAATATTTTAGCAACTGCGACTTACCTGCCTGACTGAGCAACTGACAAACTTACAAACTGACAAGCTGACAAACTGACAAACTGATAAACTGCTTCAGTCAATAGCAGACTTACCTGGCTGCCGTTGGCATTTTCCTTTGTTGTCATTGAGTAAATTTTTGCGCGCTTGACATAAATCAAATGTGATAATATTTTCTAATACATATAATTCAATAGTCGTTTCGCAATATTTTTCTTGATTTTTTGACTGTTCGTGCGAAACTAATTTGGTAATCAATTACAGTTATTTCCTTTGAATTTCAATAAGCTTTTTAAATTCTATATATTTTTCCTTGACTGAACAATGAAAATATGACATTGGTTAGGAAAAGCTTTGATTTTTTTTTAACCTTTTGTGAGTTATATTTCTGTTGACGTTCTAAAGTAATGTCGAGCAATTTTTATACTCTTTTACGAGTATTTTAAGTCCGCTGAACTTGCCCTTCAGGTCCCTCCAGAAGATTTACTCCGCCGAGCCCTTTCTTTCTTGTTTTTTATTTAATTTAACTTCTGTTAAAATACTCTTAATATACTTTAACACCTGCTTGGCACTTTAGCAAGTTTTAGGCGCTAAAATTTAGCTTATATATTTTATATTAAAATTACGAAATTTATTTATTTTTATTACATAAATTACAATAAAAAAAGCACAAAAATATATATCAGATGTATTCAATTCCCTTATAGTTTAGGCTTACAATCCGAACCGAACTTTCGTTAAGTTTAATTCATTTAAAGCGAATTTATTTAATATAAATTGCGTCTTTGATTTTTTCCATAGAATCTGGAATTCCCTTGGAATTATATTACTGTTGTCGTCATTGTCGTTTCATTGAATTGTCGTAGTTGTGCGTCAAACAAGCCACATCACATTTTACCCCTCCCAATCACACACACCCAGACACACACACACACACACACACATACTCCTCAAAATAACAACCGTAACATATAATAAAGCCGTCGCGACATTGAAATGAAAAATGATTGCCTGCTGTGCCTTTTTGGGCGCACAATTCACAATTTACGCGGTGTATATTTAAAGTGTGAATTGTATAAATAAAATTACGCATACGCCCCGTTGACATGTCGCACACTAAAGAAGTAACGTGAACTTAAAGCCCCAACGGTGCGGCAAAGGCCCCAGGGGAACCTCTCTCTTGACCTGACCTACCACAAGGAGCACAGACAACAAGGACAACAAGAACAGTAAACACAAACAAACTATGCTTAATTGCAAAGGGGTTTCTGGGTGCGTCTCGCCTCTCAGAAAGTCAAGTAAATGTCTCAATAAACTGTAAAAGTTGCCGAGGCGAAGAACCACTTGGGAGCACGACTTAACCTCAATTTTGATTAACAATGTCTGGCAATGAAGCTGTCAACGTGCGGCCAGAACAAACCAGCCAAGACAGTCGGCCAGGTCGTCCTGAGGGGTTGTGGGGCACACAGCCAGTCTGAAAAATGAGCACAATTTGTTTGTTGGCTTGCCTTTGCCAGCTGCGGCAGTTGGCAGCCACTTGGGGCAGAGTTGAAGCTCGCAACCATTTAAGGCAAATATATATTTTATTTGTGCACATTATTCATTTGCTAATAACATGTTTATGGCCAAATGTTTGGCGTTGCCACTTTGTAAAGTTAGTGACCGCCCTTTTATTGGGCGGCTGCTCCACCTTCAACTGCATTATATAATGCTCCAGCTGACTGGGCACATTCTGTCGCAGATTCAATGTTGGCGTCGTAGCAGCTGTGTCCATTCGACGCCGGGCAAGGAAATGCTGACGCAGTCCCTTTATACCAGAAGCGGGCACTTCGATGCACAGAAAGTAGGCCAACTCCATGCCACTAATGAGCGAACAGCCCAGAAAGAGTCCGGCGATGCCACCAAAACTGACTGCGAAGTAATGGAAAATTCAAGACGGTATTTAGGACTTTATGGGCATCGATAAATAGTCAAATGCAATATATTTGATATAGAAATAAAGTTTTGCAGTAAATAAAATAGTAGAAGAACTTAATTTATAAAAATATGTTGGGACGTAATCTCATTTAAAATCTTGTTCAATTATGCTGATTTGGTATCAAAAGTTGGAAAGGAATTTAAAATAATTGATATAGTTGACTTTAATCTAACTCTTCATTTTACAAGCTATTTCGTTAAGAGAAAACGTGAACAAGCATATAAACTTTTACGTTAAAAAATAATGTTTAATATTAAGTTTAAAACAAATTGCGTGAGTTTTTTTTAAAAAGCTCTCAGATAAATAAAAATTCAATCAAAACCAATAAAATACCCTTGCAATGGTCTTCTAAGAAACTTTAGAATTCTCGATCGATTTTTCCTATGACAGCAATATGATTTAGTCGTCCGATTTCAGTCAAACATTATCAGATAGTACAAATCGTATTTTTATATCGATATGGTGATTTTGGTTTTGATATCTTGAAAATTAAAAAAGTTTTGCATAGAAGAACTAATTTTTTACCCAATTGTTCCTACGGCCGCTATAGGATATATTGGTCCAATCAAATTTGGTCAGATTGTACAAACCATAGTTCTATATAGATCTGCAAAGTTTGATTTCGATATCTTGACAAGTAAAAAGTTCTTCATTCAAGCACTTTTCGATCGGTTTTTCCTTTAGTAGCTATAAGATAAAGTATTCCGATTTTAATAAAACTTGGTCAGCCAAAACTGACAAGTTTGGATAACTTAAAAACTTTTTTTTTTACCAATCAATCCTATAGCAGTTATATGAAATGTTGGTTTAAACTGATTTTTACATGCAATCTACATATAATAAATTGCATCTGTGCCAAGCTTCATCAAGATATCTCAAAGATAAAGTCATAAAGTTTGCATAGAATCAGACGGACATAACAGACATGATTTAGCTCGTTGTCCTGATAAAGAATATATATACTTTATGGTGTCGGAGACGTCTCCATTTTTGCATTACATATTTCGTGACAAAGTGCAAGGCTATAATAAACCAAGAAATGTAATTTAAATAAAATTAAAATTATAAAATTGTCTGTTAAATACCAAAAATTACAAAAGAAATTGTTGCAATTTAAAGAGCGCCATTAAACTCCTTTAACTACCAAATATTAAGTGCTATATGGTTTGCTTGTTTGCCTTTCAATCTACTAACCCATTAAGTCGACCCAGCCAAATACCAAACTGGTACGGTAGACCATCATGGTCTCAAAGCGGAAATGTGCATCCAAATCCACATATGATGTATTGCCAACCACTTCCGGTGGCAGAAAAGATGGACGCACATCGTTGATGTAGTTGAGGGAGTAACAGTTTCGAAAGCACTTACAGATCATACCCTCATAATTGTTACGCACCAAACGCTCCTCTCCGGGCTGATAGGAATAGAGCAGCCTATCTGTGTGTATTTAGCACAGGCATTTAAAAGTGGCCCTGACCACGGAATATTGATTGCAGTGATGTTTATTACGCACCATTGTGTTCCGCCAGGCAGACCAGGTCCTGGGCGCGACAAGAGCGGTACTGGCCTGCAAGTGGAGCAAAAGTTTCAAGTCTTGCATTGTGGTTAAATGGAACGTGCTTACCCGGGGGAAAAAGCAAGTCCATTGTGCAATTACAGTAGCGCACCAAGTACTCCTGATGGCACTCCGATTGGCAATTCTCAATCATATATATGTAGCCCAGCAATGACTTGAAGTCGCGACTGTTGTGCTCGTCCTGCAAAACAGATTGCACAGTGTAATTAAATGTCAATTGAAAAACAAAATTTAATTATATTCACACACGAAATGACAAAAAAGAAATGTTAAAATTAAATTAACTCTTAAAAATAATTATTGAAAATAATTAATATCAATATCATCAACATGGAGTAATTAATGAAGGATTGTAAGTTTAATTTTTGAGGAATTTATTAAAAAACACTTAATAAATTTATTTAACTTAATAAAAATAATAAAAATGGAATTAATATGCGATATTATGTAAGGCAGTTAATTAAAATCTCAGATTGCAATGGCAAACAGAATTTGTAGCTAAATATAAATTTCTAATCTGGTTATTAATATTTTAAAAAAGTATTAATACTGTAGGTATATCTTGAAAATCAATAGGAGAAAATTTAAATATAAATTAAAATTAAAAAACAACATTTATAAATTTAAAGGGCAAGATGGAAAAAATTATAAAGACTTATAAGCAGGAATATTAAGGAATTGCAAAAAAAAGCACTTATAAAATTATTACCAATTTAAAAATAAAATTAAATAACTAAATATCCATAATAGCAAGGAATTAAATAATTAAAATAAGATTTTATGAAATTCATTTAAGTAAAGTCCTTGTTTGTAGTGGCAAATTAAATTTGTATGAAGATAGTTATGATGAGTAAAAAAACAAAAATTAATAAATAAATTTATATATCCTATGTGGGTTTTGATATTTAAAAAAAAAAATAATATTACATGTAAATATTGATAATCAATTAAAGAAGATCGAAATATAAATTCAAATTTTAAAAGAAGCGTGAAATAAAATTATAGATTTTTATAAGTTAAAATATTAAGGAATTCATAAAGAAACAATAAATTATTATTTAAATATAAAATTAAATAGCTTAATAACAAGGAGTTTAAATGGGATTACATCACAAGCATTTAATTAAAATATTAGGTTAAAATATCAACTAACTAAAAAATAAATGTATAAATAAACTTTTATTTCCTATCGGGCTAATATTATATAAAAAAGCACTTTATATTTCAGATAAATGTTGAAAAGCGATAAGAGAAAAGTAGAATATAAAAGACTTATTTAAAAACAATGTGAATGTGTTGTTTGTACACAATTTAAATATTAGTATATAGTAATATTTAGCCTGAAAGGATATAAAAATAGTTAATAAATATATTAATATTGCAGCTTAGTAAAGAAAAGTAAAATATAAATTAAAATTTAAACACAGCATTCAGCAATCTGAATGTGAAGTTTAATTTGTGCCCTTAAAATTTTAGTATATAAGTAGTAATATAATATTTAGATTAAAAGTAAATATATATATTGAATTAAAGTGTTAATATTGCAGCTAATTAGGGAAAAGTGAAATATAAATTAAAATTTAAAAGCAACATTTAATCTGTATATAAAGCTTAACCTGTCTGCTTGTAATATTAGAATATAGTAATATTTAGCTTTAAATTGAGATTGTAAAATCAAACTCACATCAAACACGCATTGACGCTGATCCGAGCTGACGGAACGCGTATCATTATCATAAAAATAAATTGTCGGTTCAATTTCAATTGCAGTTTGCGTGTTGGCTGGTACAACAAAGAAATCCTTATGCCAGACATACGGTTCCGTGACCATGACCTCAATACCCTTTTCATTTAGCCGGCCTGGCCAATGTTTTTCCGGCTGTATAAGAACCCGTACAAATAGCGCACTCAAGGGACCGGCAGCACCTGTGCGCCAAGGCCACAAAGGATCTAGTAACTGCATGCGTTTGCCTTCGACGGTTTCCAGGGAGTTAAAAGCCCAACAGAGACCATTCTTACTGCGTCGTTTTGAGAAGATTTCACAGCAATTGTATTGATAATGACGCCATCTGCAATCGGTCAGCAGTTCCTCACAGGTCCAGCTCATAAAGTCGACAACAAGACTGAAGTTAATATGGTTCAGCTGCTGTGTGGGTTCATTTTTCAACTGCTCAAAGGCACGAAAGTTGCCAAAGGACATATCATCATAGCTGCTGACAATGCGCTCAAACAACTTCAGCTGCAATGTATCGCTGACATTGGCCATATAGCGATTTTTGGCCAAATCCAAACGTTGCCAATTGAGTCGATTGCGATTGCAAATGGTGATGACCGGAAATGGTATACGATAGACCGGATAACGCGTACTATCCACAACAGTTTGAAAGTTGCCTTCATTGTAACGTTGCGATAGTATTAGGCACACATAAACTGCGCCCAGAAATGCACAAACAAACGTGCACAGCCATACGAAGCGTTCCCAACGGCTGGCACGTGATGCCAGAAGCCTGTCCAGACCATGGATCGTTGTCCTTTTGCCAAAGCGCAGCGCCAGCTGCCAGGCTGCCTGAATCAGTTGACCCAACACAGGATAACGCTGTGGCAATGAACGGAACTGCTGCTGACCCAAACGCGAGGGCAGCGGACGCGTTGCCGGATAATAGGCCAGTGTCATGGTTGGCCAACAACTGAAACAGTTGCACACATTTTTTGGCTCTTTTATACTTTTAACTTATTAGCCATTGCTCTATGCGTGCCAGAATGTTTTGGACTTATTAGATACTTTTGGTCATGTCCTGGGGCGCTAACGTGTTTAACGCCTATTAAACACATTGGGGACAACTTGACACAAGGGTCAAGTCAGTTGCAATCGTTGACAAGGCATTCGACGACAGCCCAGGGGGCTTGATTTGATTTGCATTAATGATTTGTACTACTATATAAATACTATATATATATACACATGTCAGGCTAATTGGGCAAACATATTCAATTGAATGTAATCAATGGCAAATGATTTGCATACAGAGATTAGCTTGTAAACTATCAGCACATGCGTCAAAGTATTTTATACTCTATTCAAATGTTTTGAAATACCTTATCTTGAAATACAAAAAAAAAAATATATATATACAGTCATTGGTTTTAATATTGTTTTTTTTTAAATAAGTATATAGTTCATTTTAAAACATTTGTGTAACGGACAATAAATTAGAAATTTCAAAAGAGTCAACATATAGCAGTATTCTGTGAATTTATTTATTTTTTAATAATAAAATAAAATTAATTTTATTCTCCGTTCCTTGCAGGCACAGTTAGACTTCTTGTTTATCTTTCGCTTATAGTTATAATGTTATTTCTGGGATTTTATATATTTTCTTATTGTAAAAATAGAATTAATTTAATTTTCCGTTTTCCGCGGCTAAAGTTGGACTTCATGTTGATTTTTTGTTTATCACAAACTTTGTTTCTATTTAGTTGCTTTCATTAAGTTCAAATTCAGCTTAGTTATCATTTTATCGTTGACGTTGTATAAGAGTTTATTGGTAAAGAGTTCGCATATGATGTTTGAGAATTGTGTATCAAAATAAAGGACACTATCTACTCTTGAAGTCATGTTGAAATATAAAAACATCATTCAAACTTTTTATTTTATTTGTATTCAACTTTTTTTTGTAAATTTTATTTTTATTTTTTATTATTTTATTTTTTTTACTCACAGATTAAATTTTTTTATAGTTGTTTAAGCTTTCAGTGATTTATAATGAATAAATGGTGTTAAACTATCGAATTGAATTAAATTGCATTATTTTTTATAGAAGTGCCTTTTAATTTAATAATTTTGTTTTAATGTGGCTTTAAATTGTTTCTCTTTTAGTTAGTTAATTTTGTAATTTAGTTTTGTTGATATACTTAAATTAAGCCTTCAATTATATACACCATATTCTGTTTTACTTAATTTTAAATGTTGTTACTAGTAAAATGTTGGTTTTGCAAACGCCATAATTTCACTTATATACCCTGTTCGACAAGTGCATAACAATTAAAAGTAGCCAGGTATAAAAAGCTTGACTCCCTAATATATTGAACACAAAATGTATATCCACCAAGTGAGAAAAGTGAAAAGGATTCGGCGTCCAGGCATGGCTTGGCAAGAGTATCAGAAGCAACAGCCTTGCATTAAAGTCACCTGGATGCACTTGCTCAGCCGCTACACTAAGGGATCCCACATACATGGATTCTATCAACTGTTTTGGCCCACATTGCGACGACGCATGCGGTGAGCTAATGAAGAGATTGTTATATATATAATTGATATGTTATATATTGCTGATCTTTTGTCAATGCATGCACAGTTTACTCTGGGCACTGGCTTTACTCTGTGCCTTCACCGTGCTCATCTATATCATTTATCTTCTGGCGGAGCGCCATAACCGAAAGCAATTTCATACAATAATTGCAAATTCGCATTGGTCCATCCAGAATATTGCCTTTCCGGTGGTCATAGTTTGCAACAAGAATCGCTTGAATTGGTCTCGTTTGCCTCAGATAGTTGAAAGATATAACATCAGTGCTGCACAGCAACCTCTCCTGGAACGCATACTTATTGGCTATGATGCACTCAGATTTGGCCAATTTAATGTCTTTGCGACGCTTTATGATCAGCCGCTTGATACGCTTAATTATCTAAATTTTACTCAGATTGTAAATGAGTTGGCCTGGCGCTGTGATGAATTGCTTGGGGAATGCAGCTGGCAGACTCAATCTCGAAATTGTTGTGAACTGTTTCGACCACGTCAGTTGCCTCAAGGAGTCTGTCTTGCCTTTAACGAGGTGGAGCAGCGTTCCAGTGTGGAGATTGGCAGGGGCACGGGTATTATTGTACGGCTTCGGCTGAATGAGGCATTGCATGCACCTGACAATCCGGAGCCCAAAGGATTTGTGGTGCGTATAAATATTGAAGGTGGGAGAAGTAACATTTTATGGAATTGGAAAATTTCTAAATTAAACGCACTTCTCAGATACTTCTCAAAAACTGCAAATATTTATCATTTTACCATATTGTTTCAAACTTACTTAAATCATAACATATAGATTAATATTGTGGAGCCTGGCGTTTGGTTTGATAATCCCATTAATTTGCAACCTGATACGGACATTAACATTGGCATCAGGACAGTCTATCATTACTTCGATGAGAATACCCATGAGCTGCACAGCATGCAACGGCAATGTCTGTTGGATTATGAGCATGATGTAAACAAGCGACAGATCCTGCAGGGTTTTAAATATATGCTGGAGAATTGTTTGGCCGAATGTCAGCAGCTTTATATGATGCGTTATTGCAACTGTACTCTTGATCTGTTCTATCCACCCTCCGATCATGTGGCCTGTCAGCTGAAGGATTTACCCTGCCTGGCGGCACACAATCATCTGTTGCAGAATTATGTGCAACCTGGCGAGTATCCTTATGTGAGCGCAACTGAAACAGGACTTATATGCGATTGTCCTTTCAACTGCAATTCACTGACTCTGCTCACCGATGTGCGCAAAAGGATTTTACGCCCCTGGCAAAAGGGTAGTGTATCCCAGCGCGGTGTCAACCGTTCAATGTTACTTAATGTCTACTACAAGCGAAACTTTATTTTGGTCTATAGGACCAGCTTGATATATAGCTGGGTGGATTTAATTGGTACGTACTAAATTTTGGTCACTGAATATTGAGAATGGTTTTAAATATTAAACTTCAAAATTTAGTTGAAATCTTGACGTTATTGGCTCGGTAGCCAGTTTTACAATATCTAAGACTTTTCCGTAATAATTAAACATTTGATATTAAATATTAATGCACAGTTACATTAATTTAACTTTAAGAGTTATATGATGGATCCTTTAAGCTTGGTTTTCTTATATATACAATATAAAAATCAATCTATAAAAATCACTTAAACATTGATTTCTGGATGAGAAAACCTATTAAGATCCATTTATGTTTTGCCACATCGCTTTCAGTTTCCTTTGGTGCAATTTGTCAGTTATGTCTGGGTTGTTCCATTATAAGTCTTCTGGAGGTGTTATATTTTAGTTTGGTTGATGTGCCCTATTTTTGCTGGATACGCCGCTATGCGTTAAGGCGATTTTGTTGAATGTCTGTCCAATAAAAATGCCATTGGGCGCTCTTATGTATGCTATGCATTTTATTTCTTGTTTTTTGCTTATTGCATGCCTTTCATGGTCTGGCGCATACTGTAGTGCTTTGGACTTGGCTTGACATATGACAAGCATTCAATGGGAAATGTCTTTTGTTCTTTCACGAAATTCTCTGGGGCAGCATTTGTATTTACTGTAAGTGCGTAAGTGCTCTACAAGGGGGGTTGGATATTAGGAACTTTAGCAGAAGCTCTAGGAAAGCTTCACATGCAGCTTTTAAAAGTTCAAAGTAAATAAAGCTTAAATAAAGCTGCGATGTGATACAAGCAGTGCAGTTGAAGGCATATTGCACTACTTAAAAATGTCCAAAATATAGAAAATGAAACATAGAACATAGCTCGTGGAATATAGAACGTGGAACATAGAACATGGTATATAGAAATATTGCACATAGAAAATTGCTTTCTTTGATTTATAGCAAAACATGGAAAATTAATTTTGCTAAAGCAGTACAGTAAAAAATATTAGTTACACTACTGCCCGTTTGAAGGTGTTTTGTGTTTCTAATTTGTGGAATGTATCTTTGTAAACATATTATAATGTTAATAGCTTTTTATATAACTTAATTATATAATTGATAAAGCTGGATCGATGGCATCAACATTTTACTTTAAACGATGCTGTTAAGATAAGATACGGTTCCCATAAAAACTTTTTTTTATTTTTTATATTTGTAGAAAAATTAGCTCGAAATGTTTTTAAATAAACTTTAAATAATAATGCTGTAACTTTTGAAAATTACACTTAAACAGAATCCAAAGAGACACGTATAGAATAATTTTTAAATGCAATTAGATGTTAATTGAATTAAAAAAGACCAGAATATTCTGTTTAGTATATAAAATGTATTTTTTGATATTTGCATTCGGCTTAAGCCCAACTAATCCTATTTTCATAGTTTATACGAGACCAAAGAGTTGATAAAAGCGTAATTTAGTAAATATTATATATTTGCTTAAAATTGTATGCAAATACGTACAATTAGATACATAGATATATTTTACAAATTGAAATTTGTAAATAAAAGAAGGAAAAATGTTTAACTTTCACTTATTAAATATATTTTAGATTTTATTTGTTTGTGTATATTAAAATATTTTGTAATTGGTGAACTTGTTGTTGGATTATGATTGCTTTATAACTGTCATTTCGTTTATTTGGTAAACGTATAAAGTTTAATTAAATAATAAATTTAAGTACCCTTACAATATAATAAGTCCCTTAAATACCCTTACAATATATGTCTCGTAAGAGCAGTGTAAAATGCTATTAGATTTATATGTTGGTCCAAAAGTATCATTTGTTTCTAATAAAATAATTTGTTTAATTTTATTTAAAGTGAATATCTTAGGTTTTAAAAGAAGGATAGAAAATCAATAAATATAGAAAATCAATTTAAACGTAAAATTTTTTGAATGATTAGGCACCACTTCAGTATATCCACACTTTACCATAATAATAATAATAATAAATAATATAATTTATAAATTAAGTGCTTGTTCAAGATATCTCGGTTAACACTTACACACAATATAAAATTAATCTTTTTAAGCAACATATTTGCTTTCTTAATACATAAGTATAAGGATTTTTCGCAATAATTCAAATATATTATTTAGACTTTATATACAGGCTATTTTTTGTTGTATATTTTAGGCTTGTGGTTTTATTTAATATTTTTATAATCATGTCCGTCAGTCACATACGTTTATTGAAATCTCACAGCTGATCTCATTTCTGTTGCTATGGTCACTAGGCTTCAAGAAAAATAAGCATTTTTTTGGGCTGCCAAAGATTTTATACTGTGGTTGCCTTGCTAACAAAATATTAAATTAAATGTTAAAATAAATATGTTAGTTTTAAAGTGTGGTTTATAAAACTAAATTTTTATATATAACACAATTTATTTGAGTTTCAAAATAAACGTTCAATTTGTTATAAATTTAACTTTATTTAAATAGAAAATCACGAATTTAACTCAGCTTATAAATTGTCCCATTACTATTGGCGGTTTTGAAATTATTTTAAAAATTTATAAAAATTTAATGAGTGTAGCAGTTCGAGAGAGATACGAGCAGATACTTTTTGGGGGTATATTAGCTTAGCTTGCCCAAATATAGATGTCCTTACTGTCGTTCAAGTTGTTTTTTAACGGTTTATTGACTGGCCGCAGGCTGCGACTTAACTGCTGCAATATCGTCCTAACAAGCAGCATCCGGACGGTTACGTGGGACTTGGGGGCTTGGTGCTGCTCCATATACCATGGCATCCATATACTATATCCCATATAGCATATACAGCTGCTCTGGGGTCGGGCGTCTTGTCGAAATTACGCTCATAAACGTGACTTGACATAATAATCTCTGACTGAAGCTCTGACTGGAGGCCGGCGGCCTTTGTCTTTTGCGTTTTGCCAGCTGCTTTTGCTAGCTCCTTATGTACATATACTTATAGTTATATACACGTTTTTTTTGTGTTGTCCTTATTTTAAGGTTTTTGTGTTGGCATCAAAGTTGGCGTTAATTTTTTCGCCGCCTTTTTTTCTGTATTTTCTTTTAATTTTTTGTTGCTATTGCGGGGTCAAGTTTTCTTTGTTTCTTGTTGTTTTTGTTGTCTTCTGGGGTCAGCAGCCGGTTGGCTAATATTGCAAAAATTTCATTAGTTTTACAAACAAGCAAACAAACAAAGCAAGAAACAAATATTTGTGCTTGAATTTTTTAACAGTTTAGTGGCAATTGTTGCTGTTGTTGTTGTTGCTTCCTTTGTTGTTGTCGCTGTTGGCCAGTGCTATGTTTTTTATCTAAAATAAGGTTAAAAAAAAGCTGCACCAGCTGGGGTTATGGGCAGGTTCAGGTGAAGCCAACAGTCGCCTGGGATCTAGCGTAAATAAATAAAGGGAAAACGCAGAGAAAAAAAAAACAAATACCAAAACATCGAATGTGTTATACACTCAACGAGTTATTGAAGGATATTTTTCACTTACATATAAATTATTTATATAATTAAAGCTTAGTTATATATTTAGACTAAAAGAGATTTAAACAGGTTTTTATATATATTTTTCCCCTATCTAAGTATTAAATAATTTCTCACTTAACTGTAAATCCAAAAAAATTATTTTTTAGTTAAACGGAAAGCTCTGTAAAGTATGAACTCTTAATTTGTAAGTAATATTAGAAGACACCCAAGTAAAGTAATTAATTGAATACAATCAATATAAGTATATTTAAAAATGGTGCATGAAATATGTATTGTATATGATTTGGCTTTAATTTTTATTCAGTTGTTCGTAAATGCCAGGAGAAGGTTTCTAGAAAAGAAAATTTTGGAAAAATTTTCCGAAAAAGTCGCTAGCGACTCAACAGATGTACTCACTGTTAAAATATACAGCTATGTTAACGTATACAGCACTGTTGCAACAATTATTGCAGGAAATATATTTTAAATAAAATACGAAAATAATAGTAGGCAATATATTTTAAATGAGTATGAATTATGTTATGTTATTTGAAAGTGGCAGAAATAATTTATATGACAGAGAGTTGTTTGCCGGGTCAACTAGAATGTAATTAGTTTGTTTTTTGATTTTATTTTTATTTTTTGAGGAATATTCAAATATTTATTTTATATTTAGTTGCGTATTACATACGAAATTAAGTGAACTTAACTTTATTTAATTTAATTTTGAGTATACTTACTTGGAGAAATACCAATCCGATCATTAATAAAACTATTAAATAAATACTATATATTTTTCTTGGAATAGATTTTCTTTCTAAGACCTAGTATGTTGAGCCATTATTACTATCATACATACGTTTATTTTCTCATGTATTTTAAAATTTTGTGCATTTATAAACAGTTTTGCAAGTCCTTGCCTATCATTGCCAGCATGCTTTTTAGCAGTTTAAATAATTCTCTTGTATTTATTTATCTAATAAATGTATGCATGGTAATTTTAATAATGTTCACAAATCTGTACTACTTGACAACCTATTTTCCTTTTTTCATAAATCCAATTGAAGAGTATAAGAATACAAATGGCGCGTGCGCTTTTTCAAAATTGCTTTGGCACTTTTAATTGAAAACTGTAATGGGATGGGCGTTAAAGCACAGCATATAAATAGTGCCATGTAAACACGTAACATTAAACTTATACATTTATATAAACACATTTATATTTTATATTTACACATATATCATATTTGGATGTCTCGCTAATTTGGTAGTTAAAAATGCATAGTGTAAGGCCAAGTGTGCTGTTTTTTTTTTTTTGTGACCCATGTGTGCGTATAATGCTCTCATGACTTCACAATAATATCTAAACAGAAAAGCTGTGACCCGTTTCGGGGTAATTATATGTCTCTGTTGTCTTTTGAAACCATATGCCTCGCGGCCAAAGACAACGAAGCAAAACCACTTGGGCAGCGGTTGCACTTGTCGTTTTATTTTCATATACCCTATACCTATTAAAATTGCTAAGATAGGGTATTCTAAAAAATGCAGAACGACACAACTTTGACTCTATTAAATATATATAAATGTAGAATTATGAAAAACTATAAAACTACATATTTGTTTATAGAAAACTTATGGTTCTACAGTTGCAGAGTATATCCCAGTCGTGCTCTCTCTACAAGAGCTTTCCGCTTGTGTTTTTACTATTTTTTTTTTTTTTTTGGTGTTGGTTCTGATTACTGTGAGATGGGTTGGGTGTTTTGATTAGATTGCAAACTTTGTCAACCCAATGTTTGTTTTAAAATTTAATTTACATAAAATAAAAAGATTATGCGATTACTAAGCAGTTTAAAAATAAAAATTTAACACTTTAAATATGCATTTCATATAAAATACATATTGAATATGAAAACTTTTTTTCTTTCAATTTATTAAATTTGTTATTTACCTAGTATTAGCCGTTTGTTTACTTATATTATTATTGGTCATATATGCCTTATATACCCTATTGCAGAGCATTGGAAGAGTGTTGTGTGCTGGTCAAGCAACGCCCCATTTGCCCCTTATCACCTTGGTTCATAAATTATGACGATACGGTTACTTTGTAATCAGCAAATTAAGTTTATAGCCGCCAGCATTTTATACATACAAAAGTATAAACATGAAAGTCCCAAAATGAAAAGTAAACTTGTCGCCGACATTTTTTTTAAGTGTTCTGTTTAGTTGGGTAAATGGTGTATATTGTGTTTAAGCAATGAACTTTTGTTCAAATGAAAACAAGTTAATTTTTTTTTACTAAAAAAACTTATATTTCATTTAGATTTATTGCAATAAATGAATTCATTTAGAGATTGAATCGAACTTTATTTTTTCTTTACGCTCAACTCTGAACTGACAATTAATACATCATATATGTATCTTCTACATCTTTATAACTGGGGTCATAAGTATCAGAATAGATCCTAACTAATTGTTATATTCCGGTTTTGCCTTTCACAAATATTTTAAAGACAATATCTTAAAAATAGAGTACACAACAGTTAGGAACTTTTGATTGCAATACGCTTACTTCTAATTTTATTTTTTTTGTTGATTTTGCTGTTTCTTAACGAAACGAACACGAAATGTGGGCATATTTAAGGGATTCTCTTTAGAACTGACAGCATGGCAAACAATACACAAATCAGTCATTAAATTGTGCAACCATTTTGTTTTAGATAATCGAAATTTTAATGCCACGCCCTGTGATGTTTACACTGAGCCAAAATGTGCCACATTACTCAGACGTCCCGACGCCCCCACCAATTTGGGGTTGTCGGCGCCGTCTAAATTTGCGGCCTGTCGCGGTTTTTGCTGGCACACACACACACATTGTTTTTGGCACACACACACACACACACATTGAGTAAAAATAAGAGTGTGAGAGTGTGAGAATTGGGCTAAAACTGGCGTAGCGAAAAACCGTATACCCGCAGCCGGTAACCGACACATGCGGTAATTTACCTAATTTTTGGGGCGTTACGTCCACAAGCTCCATTGTTGTTGTTGTTGACTGTGTCGATAGAGAACTGATTGGTTTTCAGAGTTTGCTCACAGTACGCGATTTAATCGAATGCGTCTTTTATATTCACGCATTTTAATATCAAACATTGCCATTGGATTTTCTCCTGCATCCTGTTTGTGCTTGCTTTGTATGTTCTTTTACTAATTTGAGATCATAACACAAGTTTGGCTTTACTTGACAACAATTTGCATTGAGTACGCAAAATTTTCATTATGAGTTTCGTCGTTAATGATGCTCTCCTTGCAACTTGTTTGTGCAACATAAAATTTTTTGAATTTTCTTCTGCTCACGAAATTTTCATTTTAGTGTTGCCAGATTGGTTGGGGCTATTGATGGCAATTGCCAGATAACTTGACGGCTTATTAAGGTTTTTTTTTATATTTTAAGGTTTCTTATGTGCGCTGTTAACATGGCTTGATAGTTTAATAGCCTTATTCCATGACCCATATCAATATATAAGCTAGCTTAAGTTCATCACAAGCTAAAGTATTGACAATAATGCAAGATGTCAACAAATCAGCTTATGATGTCTTTGAATGAAGGTAGAGCAAATCTTTCATGCAATGAGTTTATTACTTTGAATTGAATTAAAAAAATGTTATGCAAATCCAAGCTTGAATAAATATAAATAAAATATGAAGAAAAAGGTTTCCTAATGTTAAATACAAAATTATGCACTTTCTGATCAATTTTTAACACACTTTCACATAAATATACAAGAAACGAGTGCACCCAGCGTGCGTTGCTACGTACTCCATCCAAAAATATAAAAGAAAACTAACTAATCGCTTCGCTTAAATAATTTAACCTAATTCTATTTTATTTAAAAAATACTGCTTGCAAATTTTTCTTTTAAACAATACTGCCTTCTGTGATTTTTGTAACAGTGCTGTATACGTTAACAGTGCTATATACGTTAACAGCGAGTACATCTGTTAAGGCGCTAGCGACTTTTTCGGAAAGTTTACCGAAAATATTCTTTTCTAGAAACTTTTTCATTGCAATTACGAACAATTGGATAAAATTTAAGCAAATCGGCCCAACCGTCATTAAAATTTATGAATACAACAATTTTATATATATGTAGATATTTCTCGATTATCCTAAATAATATAAAAATAAATATAAATATAAAAATAATTTCTAAAAATGTTCTATAAAATTTCCCATAATTTAATTCAAGAATAAAATTTCGCACAAATCAGAGCACATAGAAGGCATTCTTTTGCAAAGTTAGCGTACTAAAAATTCGTTGTATAATTATTTGCAATATGACTCTTTTACTTATTTCCCTCAATAAACTTATGCACATCACAAATCATGTGTTCAATTAACAAAACAATGAAAAGGGCAAACTTTAGCAAGATATTCAAACGGCTGTCAAAATGTCACAGCAACAGATTTTCATTTGGTTTTGGGTCAACTTTGAATCTACATGTAGTATAGCATATATTTATTATATGGATGTGTATGTTGTACCATATGTTGACAGGGCTGGGCGCACCTGCCAGACCCAAATCCGAACTGGGCTATAACGCTTGCCGGAGCCGTTTAATAAGACACGGATTATCGCCTGGCATTATTTCAATCACATACCAAGTGTCGAGTATTTAGCAGACAACAAACACGCGCCAAGCTCTCTTAGTCCTGCCCGGAATCTCCGCATCTGTCTCGGGTTGGGCTGTCAGGCAGTAGAGCTGCTAAAAAAGCCAATAAAAATACTTTGTTTGACAAATAAAAGCCGCAGTGAGAGCTTTGGCGATAAAATTTTCTAGATAGCGCCCAGTTGGGCGCAAAGGGGCAACGGGACAGCAGTTGGCTGGCGAATGCCTGTTTAACTGACAGTCACATAAACTCACATGTGTAGGTGTGAATATAAGTGTATGTGTGTGTGTGTATGTGTGTACCAGTGTGTGTGCGTGTGTGTGTGTGTCCTTGTCGAGCAGCTTCTTCACGTCGTTTGACTTTACGATCCGAAGCCAGTGAATATGTCCAGACCATTTTGTCTGTCTCTGTTAATACCCTACAGCCATTTGGCATTTTTGGCTAAGGATTGCCTTTGACTTGAAGACACTTAAAATGTTTAATATTTGCTTATGATTATATAAACATTATGTGGACATGACATTTTTTATAGAGGTAAATTTTAAAATTAATATTTGTATAAAGATACCTTGAAATTCTCGTTTCTAAATTTAGTATTGGCTTAAATTTTAAAGTGTATATTGTTGATTGGCTACTAAATTATATTATTATAGGTACATGAGTCTCTGCATATTTGAAATAAATATGAAACTAGGCAATGTAATAAGAATGTTGTGTTTTTGGCTTTAAATTGAGAATAGCTTTTGTGTTTTGGGGAATTTTTTTGTGTATTTAATTTTTTATAATAGTGCTGTTTTATGCAAAAATTTGCATACTGGCATATATATTTAAAAAGTTATTAGTTTGCTTTTAAGCATTTCCTAGGTCATAAATCTATTTTTTTTTTGATTGATTTTATCATTTAATTGTATTGTTTTTTAACAGCTTAAATAAAAATTAACAAACAATAAAAATACTTAAATAGTGGACTTTGGATTTTTAATGATTTGATTTTATTATATTAAGATGTGTTTACATATGGGGTTTCAATCAAATCGTACAGAATGGAAATATAAACTGTTTTAAATGTTAAATAAAAAATAACAATTTCGCTAAAAAATATAAGCTTTTGGCTTAGTAATAAAATCAATAAAAAAAAATCAAAAATTTATTGCTTTTTATATATTTCAAAAATGAAAAAACAAATTAAAAATAAAATGTAATGAAAAATTGCAATAGACCTTTTTATGTTCGGTGCATGAATTTAATTTTATGTAATATATTTTGTAATCATAATCATGATATTCTAATTATATTTAGAAGTTATTATTTGCATTCAGTTGATAAGAAATTTAAAATAATGTATTTAATTCTATTAATTGAAACGTGTTCCAGGGTATTCCAGAAATAAGTAGTTTATACTGTACCTTATTTTTTTTTGCTGCTTCTCTGTTTGGTTTACTTAATGTTGACTTCCACTCAGCGATCGTTGTTGTTGTTGTTGTAAGTAAGGACTGCAAGGATGTCAACGACAACGATGAGTGTCCTCTGCTGTTCCAGCTGTTTTCTTCACTTGCTGTTTGACAATAATCAACGCCGACGCTGACGATGTCGCTTTTCATATGTTTACCAACATGAGCGGCCATCAGTGATATGTTTTATAGGAGCACATATTTATTCTTGAATGATGTAGCTTTAACCTGACTTCAAAATCAGCTGGTGACGACATTCAACATCATCATCATCATCATCATCGTCGTCGTCAACTTGTCTGCGTGACTTGACGTTCTGCTGTCAGCTTTTCATTTAGATCGCAAATTGGTCTGAGGCATTTTGCCAAAACTAATTAAAATTATATGAGCAGATATATTTTTGGAGCACTGTAAATATGCAAACGAGTTAAAAAAAAATCTGTTGCCGATTTTTAGGGCGCAGTTTTTACGAAAATTTTGCAATTAAATATGAGACAACAAGCATCGAAAACTTTTTTGCTCTTCAGCACGTTTCAGGCTTCAAAAAGCTCGTTACGCATTGCGTGTGACCGTTGTTTGTTCATATGCTGCACTGCAATAATGTCAACACGCAAATACACATTTGGCAACATTATTAATCAACTGGCCAACGCATTTGAAGCCCTCGAATTCAAAGTGTGTTTATATCGCCATCGTCATTAAATGTTCTGCCTGCTGTTTGACTGTTGTTTAATTGCACTCCCATACACACAAACACACACACACAGACAGAGGGATGGACATACATATATAGAGATAGACAAGCACTTATACAAATAAACAATTTACTGTCCCTTCATTAAATATATATAGTATAACTC
The DNA here is from genome assembly GCA_035043045.1 of Hirtodrosophila alboralis. Classification (NCBI taxonomy): domain Eukaryota; kingdom Metazoa; phylum Arthropoda; class Insecta; order Diptera; family Drosophilidae; genus Hirtodrosophila; species Hirtodrosophila alboralis. The sequence goes on from JAWNNH010000064.1 coordinate 1,065,710, forward strand.
TACCTATTGCTGCCAACAGTCGCCGTTTGAGTTTTGAAAAATTCAATAAATTATTGCATATTTTTGAGTACATCAATATTTGCTGTGTAGTGAAAATTCTGTTTGTTTATTTTCTTGTTTACTGGCCGCTGGTTTTGCTTTTACCGATTTGTTTAGTCAATTGAATATATATATATATTTTTTTACCTGTTTGATTTGGCGATTTGTGTGTCGCCTATTAACTTTTACAAATGGTGCTCGTAGAAAAATATATATAAATGTGTCCGTTTAAAGCTTTAACGAATTTAATTATATTGTAAATTTAAAATTAAGGAATTTCTGAAATAAAAAGGGAAAAGCTTAACTAACCTAGGAAAATATAAATAAATAATATAGTGGCTGAAATTTAAAAACTTATCTCTTCACTTTTTATATTAAAGTAGAGTATACATTAATGTCAAAGATCAAATAGTTATATAACTATTTCCTGTTTGGAAAGCTGTCAATTTGTTTTAAAGTATTTGATATGTAAAAATCCGAATTTAAAATTTTCATTCTTAACAAAAAATCTAAAGTATAAAAAAAATAAAATAATAATAATTAAAATAAAATATTGTTTATATTTTTGCAAGTGGGTTTATAAAGCCATTGTGATTCTTTTTAATTAAATGTTTATTACTTATTACAAATTTCGGTATTTACCTATCTTCGGTACATTTTGTACCTATATCAAGAGTTGGAGAATAATATTTAATAGATAATAAACATTTATTAAAAATGAATCACAACGCCCTTATTTACCCACTTGCAAAAATATAAACAAAAACAACATTAAAGGGGGGGGTCCACAAATATATACACAAAAAAAATATTTTTTTAACAGACTACCTGAAAAGGTACAAAACGTCCCGCACGCGTAGGAGAACAATTTTAATCAAATATTTCACATCGGCCTGATAAACCCACTGGCAAAAATATAAACAATGACAACATAAAAAGTCTACAATACAAACACATAACCATAATGTAGGGCTTACCGAAATTTCTTAGAAAATAAAAATTAAAAGTTCAAGCTTAGAGATTAGAATTGACAATTGAGTCTGTTGGTGTAAATAACTAGACTTTGGCGAAAATTGGACTTAGTAGCTCAGTGGACAAGGCATCTGCCTAACGACAGCTCTCGGGTTCGATTCCCACCGGTTACCACTCATTAAAGACAGTTTGAATAAGATTTCTATTTAAGGTTACTTAGGAGACATGGCAGCAATCGAAATGTACTATCTAATCAGCCCAAAAAAAAAAGGTTCTTTTCATTTAATTTTTTACAGGTTCCTTGAAAAAGTACAAAATGTACCGAACGCGTAGGATAATAATTTTAACAAATAATAAGCATTTATTCTCTTCAATTAAACAACGAACATTTTAATAATTTATTGTACTCTACTAATAGAGGAGATTTTATAAGCTAGAAACTTTTAATTTGGTATATACGTTTTCATTATATTATATTATTTCTTTATATTAGCTACTTTACACTCTTTACATATTTGTTGCAATTTTTTGGCATTAAATTTTTATTAATTAATTATTTTAAAATACCCCAAACAAAGATTGCTTGCCTTTCGCTGATCTTTCACCTGAACTGTTCAGTTGACATTTTGTGACTTGATGTGATTCGCTTATCTGCAATTGTTTTAAATATTTTTTTTGTTATTAAAAGTCATTTTGATTTGCAGCAATCAACACAAATTTTTAAAATATTTTGATTAACATGCACATATTTAATGCTTTGACGTACATACATAACAAAAACTTTATAAATTGCCTGTGAAATTGTGCACGTGTTTTGAACAATCAACACAAACTGTATGTTTGTATACTTTTAAAGGCATAACAATAAAGCTGCTAACAATAATAGACAACACATCGGGCAGTTGCTGCCAGTTAGGTACACAAAAACACACATAAAACAACAATTTGAATCGCAGCAAACACCAAAACATTTACAAACACTGTGGCAAGCCACAAAAATTGTTTTTGCTGTTGACTTTTTGGCTATTGTGGGCTGTTGTGTCTGGTAAGAGTGTCGTTTAATAAACCCACAAACTAAAACTGGAGATGAAACTGAAAATTGAAGCTGTAGCTGCAAACTGGACACACTGTCAAAAACTCGGACAGCGTACAATGTCACTCTCCTGTCACCGACACTTGAACGTGCAAATTTAGCCGCAGATTCTGTTGGTTTTCCTCATTGCTCTTGCTGTCCGAATTTTGCGCATTTTGTTATCAAAACATAGCGAGAAAATGTGGAGAAAAACCAGAAATCAGTGACTACATGTGGATAGCATAAGGGACTATATTATCGCGAGCCACAATTGATGAAACCGAGCGGGGCGCTTGTGAACATATTTATTATGGAACATATTTATATATATAAAACTGTTCAGCGTGACTGACTGACTGAATATCGACTCACGAGCTGGCCAAACGGTAGAAACTAGAAATCTGCAATTTTTTCTGTAGCTTTTTTTTATATCATAGGTTGGCATCCTTAAAAAATGTGGTCAAAAATATATCGGGAATTGGGTGGAAAATGCATTTAATTTAGGCTGTAATAAGATTATTTCTTTTTTTTTTTATTGCCAAGAAGCAGCCTTCATAATGGACTATAACATGACATTTTATTTAACATTAAAGAACAACCAATAAAAAATTAAATTATTTTGATTATTATTATTTATTATTATTTCTTTTTTTTTTCGGGGAGTGAGCGTAACAATACACGCCGAGCGAGCTTGTATACTATAAAGAAATATGGATAATAATCACAAGAAAATGTTGCACAAGGTAATTCAAATAAAACCTGTGATTTATGTTTGTTAAGAACGACCCATCTGACTTCTAAATTCAATAATTAAAAAAAAATTAGAAAACAAAAAAATTTCAATAATTAAGTAAGTACAAATGACAATTTGTGAAAAATCTGTTTATAGAAAGCCTCTATTCTACTTTTGTTTGGGTTAAACGTTACCACGCATTGTGAATTTTTTTTTTAAATTTTAAATAATAATATTTAATATTGTGTGATCTTACAGATTATTTGACAAGATATGTATAAGATTGCTTTATATCTCATACATGGAGATATCTTAATAAATATCTTAACATATAAAATAAAATTTCTAAAAAAAATACTAGGGAAAGTATTATTTAGATAAGCTTGTGCTAAGCCTGAGGATAAAATTCAATCAGCCCATCGATTTTTTTGCATGAATATATCATTAATTATTATAGTCTTGTTCTCGATCTAGAATATTCAGGATTTAATAAAAAAATGGCTATATTTGCAATATACGTACATAGTTTACTATTTACTCAAATCAATTAAAACTCCCACTTTACTTTAAATAATACAAAGTTCAAACTGTTTAATAAGCTTAAAGTAAATTAAAGTATAATATTTCGGTCTTGAAATTTGTGCAGATGGATTGCATCATTTAAATATGATATAAGTTAAATCAAAGAAATAAATTGCAAATTTGCCAAAATTGCCTGACAATCAAACAACACGTGTCTCGCTGACAGAGCAGCCCCAAAACAGATTCAGTCAGCAACAATCACACGTGACTGGGAAAAGCCGTATGATTTAAAGTTCCGGATTGAACTTGTCATTAATACTGGTGGCGTGCCGTACGCCCATTGGACCAGCTCATTGGCTGGTGGTCACTGAAACTGGAGCAGTGTGGTGGGGTGAATCTTCTGGGTGTCTCTGTGGTTGGGCAGACCTACGCGCGCAATTTGTTGCTAATATTGCGTCACTCGGAACACGTGAAATGTACGCCTAAGCAATTTAAAATTAAACATATTAAAACGATTCAGAATAGCGGCAGAAACTAATTTGACTTACATGAATGAATGAAATTGCTATACTGATAAGCTGTACAAATACAAATAAGTATATACTACTATATACAAATACAGATACAAATACAACCACAGAATAGCCACAAATCGCACATGGAATATCAATTTATGTGGTCGCGCGAGTCTACGGCGAGTCGAGGAAACCGCAAACCAAGCAATGCTGAGAATTCGATCCGACGAACATATAAAACTGCCGACTTAGCATAATGTCAAGACAGCCAGACAATGTGATATAGTTACATACATATATACTGTGGGCATATTGATTATAGAATGACGTTTGCAATGCATATAAAGTCAATAATATTCTTGGTATTACTATCAACAATATTAATTTGAAATATAAATTTTAAGAAAATTGAAAAGTATAATCCAAATATCTCACAGTTTTTATATAATAGAATTTTAAAACAAAGTAATAAGAATTTTGAGATATTTAATACACATAATATTTATTTATTATTTTAAATTTTGTTTATTTGCGAATTGGTTTTTATAAAACTCCGGTTTGAACTTGTTAATTATATATATTTTTGTATAAATTACTTATTTTATTTTTTATTGAAATAAATCCAGAATTAAACAAACAAATATTTTGAAAAAATTATTCAAAAAAATATCAATATTAAAATATTTCTATATTAATATGTGTATTTATCATATAAACGTTTTCCATTAAAAAATGTACAAATACGAATAACTATTGTTTTTGCAGCCTATAATCATTACAAAACTAACGTAAATGAATAATTTAAATAATATTATTTTAATCACAAATGCAAACTAAGCTGTGCTTTGGTTTATTATCGATTTTTTGTTGAGTAAAATAATAATACAAAATTATAATGCCCTTTTATATATATATACTACGCTAGAGATGATATTAACACAATTTAAAGCAAAAGCCTCTTGACAAATTGTTTTTAATTGTGGCTTTTCAATTCTGTTGAATTTAACTTAAATTCTTTCTGTGCTCTCAAGCCGATTATGTAGTAAGCCGAGAAGTGTGATGGTTATATATGAAATGTATATTTTATTTTACAACTATAATATATATATATCACTGGTCAATCAAATTGTTTCAATGCCATTACATGCACAATTCTCATTCAAATTGAGCTGCAATTTAAATATTGAATGTGAATTCATTCCAATGTTCATTCAATGTTTCAGTTTGACACAGTTGCAAAACTTGTCAACAATTTCATCATTCATTTTATGTATTGCATTTCTATTTCAAATACTTTGACATACATTTAATGTTAATGATATTTTTTTTGAAATTTAGCTCTTTTAAAAACTTACTTTCACAATTTCATCATTTATTTTTGTTTATATACCCAAATTACGAAATTTCTATTATTATTTATAGAGTCAAAATCAAACTTATGTTCAGGCAATTTTATTTGTCGACAAACTAATGATCATTAGGAATTGCGTACACATCAGATTGTGCTTTGTTGAATTTCACAAAATTGCGAAAGTATAAAAATAAAATTCCAAATAATTGCATTTACTATCTCAATATTTATATGATCGTTTTCAATACTGATATAGAAGTTTTTATTCTAAAGAGCATTTTATTATCGCCGTTTTACTAGCATCCTTAATTAAGGATTGAGGCAACAGTCCAGAGTCCAGAGAGCAGTCAGTTTTCATTGGTGGAGCCCCATTGATGGTGATTTGGTTGAGGGAGGACTACGCTTAGATATTTGTTATGCAGATCACGTGCATATGTCCTGGGTACTGGTGTCTTGTTAATGGTCTATTAATTCGCGCACAGCAAATGCGGCTGCCAGGTGACTTTGGGCTTATGCGGCGTATGAATAATATGCCACAGCAGCGACCTTCAACAAGTTGCCAAGTGAAAATCGACGGCGGCAGCAACATTCAGCATTCAGCTGCACAGGAAGCGTGTTAATTAGCAAATAAATAAAAAGCGTGCCGGCAAACAAGACACGCACACTGAGCATATGAGTCTATATATATATATATATATATATATACATATGTACATTTGTAGTATATGTGTTTTTGGCTTGACATGCGTATCTCTGTCACTGTAGCTATATCTGTATCTGTATCTGTATTTGAGTATCGCATCTGCTTTTGCTTTTGCTTTTGCTGTTGCTGTGCTAGCTGCTGATTTTAATGCATAACGATGCCAACATGAAAGTCTTTTATGCTGCCTCTGCATTTTCACAAATATATCCCGATGGTAGCCTGACGAATGCGCTGCCAACTTGTAATGCTCAGAAAAAATAAAAATCAAATAAAACTCAATTTAATTGAATAAATTAATTAATTGACATTACCATTGCATTCATTACAAATTTTAATCATTTTAATTAAATGAGGCGCAAATTATATATAAAAAAAAAGAATTTGCTAGCAAATCTTGTATTTTTGCAAGTCACGCCAATAAAAATATAGCATACATACGTATATGTATATATATTCAAAATATATATAATTTCTGGAAAGAACTCTATTAAAATAATAAAATAATAAATAAGTAATTTTAGGTATACAGTTATCTATAAAATATACAAAAATATATTTCATAATTATTAACATATTTTTTGTTTGTATTTTCCCAAATATTCTCGTTTGTGAATTGCTCATCATAAATTTATTATATTAACAACTCACATTAAATAATTTAATAACTCCCTAATATAATTCTTATAATCTACAAGAAAACCTATAAAATATTTACGTATAGATAGATTCTGGCTAAATTCATTGCCAAATTGCTTTTGATTTTAAATAAAAAAAATTACTTCCTGTTTGAAGTCATTTTTGAATATTTGTCATTTAAATTTTAAACGACTTATTCAATAAGTTTTCATACTTTTAAATGATATATCATTAGCTATAATTTATTAAACTCAATTTGAACTCATCAAGCAGTATACAATTAGCAACAAATTTGGTAAACTTTGCTGCAGATCATTGACAAGTTCATGTTGCACAGACTTTCATCAGCCTCGTGCCTGCAACATAATTGGCCTTGCTCGGTTGTAGGCAGTAGTCGGGTATACTGTGTTGGCTTTCAACTTTTGGTTGCTTCGCACGTTGTGCACGTAATTGAAAATTAACCTGTCTCGCTGGCTGCAATTTTACCTTTTGCCCCATAACAGCTGCTTGCTACAGCTTGGCTGTCAAAGATTTGTGTGTGGGGCATATGCGGCACGCATATTGATGTGCCACAGATTGCCAAAGGCGACACAAACATACAAACTGAGATAGACAGAGCGAGAGAGAGAGAGAGAGAGTAGAGTGATGAAAATAACATTTACTTAAGCATACTTTTATTTACAATACTTGATGGCCTAACTAGTTAAAGCTTATACAAAACCACATATATTTCTACTAGAGTTTAAAGCTACCAGAACTTGCAACGCTTTACAGGATTCATGGGTGTGCCCTGGACGCACTTGAAGACCTCGGCAAATTCGGGCATCTGTGCCAGGGCATAGTTCAAGCGTTTGCTGCCAGTGTCATGGAACATATCCGCCTCCTCGCCACAAAAGAATTGTGCAAATTGCAGAAAGTACAGGCGTCCATTGTTGCGTCTTTCTGCCGGCTGTTGCATGTACGTTTGCAGTGCCAAACGTGTGCCACTTATGTCTGCGGCACGTTCATTCAACATGATGACTTCGGTGTCATTGAGACACTTAACTTCGGCCTCATATTGCAGATTCAGCTTCAATTGATCGCTATAATCACGCATAACACCCTGAGCATCGTAGTCCACAAAATATGTATCAAAGGCGTGCAACATCTCGTGGCCCAAAGTGTTGGCCAAGTCACCATAAAGCAGAGCTGGCCAAAATTCAGCATGATAGAAGGGCATCTGGACATAAGCATAGGGCATAATAATGATGCTGCCCAGGCAATAAAAATATGGCGTTGCATCAATATTGTCAAGCAGTTCGGGTGCATGATGATTGAAGCTGTACCACAGCTGCCGCATTGTGGCATTCTCAGTACGCTCCAACTCTGCCAGATGTGAATAATAAAAGAGAAGACTCTGCATATGATTCTCATAGAAATCGCCGCCAATATGCCAATGCCGGTCACAATCCAAATAAAATTCAACAGTTGCATTGCGTGGCATATTGCCCACATTGAGCCGCACACCGTGCACCTTAGCCTGCAGCGCCTGCAACAGTGTGTCATTAAGTCCAAATTCATTACGTTGCAACTGCTGGGAAAACTGCAATTTCAGCTCCTCAAAAACGCCAAATATAACATGCTCATCTGATGCACGTTGCCTGGCATAGTAGGTATGCTCGTACGCGTAGTTCATGGGCAGGTAGAGAGTCTTTCGCATGTGCTGGACACAGCCTATTGCCGCCGTATTGGACTGATGTGGAGTGTTCACTGGATTGTGTGGCAGCTGCAACAGATGCTGCAGAAAGCGTGCCCAGCTATACAGTTGCAGTAGATGTGAGTCGGCCTTGTTTAAATAGGAGATCAGCTGACGCAACGCTGGCACTTCATCCACCAGCAGTTGATGGCTGCCCCCAAATGTGGCACCCAATTGCAGCTGTAATGCATGTGTCCAATTTAGCTCCGGCAGCTCCTGTTGCAGTTGCTCCAGTGTATAGATTCGAAGCGTTTCCTCATCATCCTGTGATGTTTCACTATAAGCTGGATTGGCCAGCTGCTTAAGCGTCGCCTCCAGTCTGCCAAATTGCATACGCAATTGCGCCACATGCGGCAACTCACCGCGTGTGTGTCGCCGCAACGCGTGGTATATGGACGCGGTGAGATTCAGGCTGAGATTATAGTTGTGCGGCTGTATGAGCACCATATGCTGGGTGGCATTATGCTGGCTCACCTCAATCTTCACAAAGTGCTCATGATAGCCATAACGCCCCTGCAGCGCCAATAGATCCAGCCAATGACTGGATGAGGGACGCGGCAAGTGCTCCAAATAGTGACGCAATCGCGGTTTACCCAATGCCTTGCAGCTGTGATAATAACGCAACAATTTCGTGAACATTGGCAATTCATGCTCCACCGCTTCCTGATCATTCAACAGCCTCTCGAAGAGCTCCATATAACGCTGATCGATTTGTGCACCGCTCAGCGACATGGCCGAAACGCCGGCTCCATGCACCGAGCGCCAATTGCCGCAGGCATATCCATGGAAATCCTGGCAGGCATCCAACTCCGGTCGCACATAGCTCTCCAGCAATTCTATGTGCCGCAAATTGATATCCTTGCTGCAGGGCGGCACCTGGTTCGTTTCACCTGCACCCAGACGACAGCTTTGATTAAGTTGATTGGTGGGCAACGCCTGAGCACTGGCCAGCAGCAAACATATTGCCCAAAGGCGTGGCATAGTTGAATACACTATATATACAAATATATATATATATATAGACTTTCTTGTTGCTTGTTGCAATATAAAACACAATTTTTTAAAAAAAATTAATATTCTTTTTTTTTTTTGTTATTTGTTGTTTCCGACAGTTTTGGGCGGTAATTGTTGTGGTTTCTGTTTTTGTTTAGTCGCACACATGTCCGAAAAGTGTTTGAAAACTTTTTGAATTATTTTTGGATTTATTTTATGTTTTTTGATATAGTATTACAATTTCCGTTGCAGAATGTTACGTTGCGCGTTCGCCGTTTGCTAAAAATCAACTAAAAACTCGTTTCACGCGTTTTAAATTTTTATATATATTCATATTTAATTTATTCGACTCATACACATGTGCATACCCGTATGTGTGTGTGTATGTGTGTGTGTGTGTATGTGTGCTAGCTAGTGTGTGTTAAATTCTTGCAGCGCGTTTTTTATATTTTTTTTTTGCTTGCTTGGCTTGCTTATCAGCGTTTTAAATACGTCTTTTCTTTTAGTTCGTTCGTGGCGGGCTTATCTATGATACACTGTAAAAAATGCATTAAATTATTAAATTTTTTTTGTTTTATGTATTTTACAATTTATACTAAAGTTACAAAATTTCCACTTACCAAAAAGTCATCAATATAACTTTTACTTCAAGTTACCAAATTTTGGTATAAAATAAACAATCAATTTAAGAATTTCTATGAAGGCTGGTAGTTCATCGAAATACACTTGAAGGCTTATTAGCAAAAGTTGCAAGATCTTTAACTTAATCTTAATATTTGTTAAAAGAAGAACGACGGTTCTTAAATTTTTTATTTGAGTATATGAAAATAAGTTTAAATTTGTATCATAATTGAGATTTTACATTCTGTTATTCAAATTATTGCATACTTATTGATGCTACCACACTTGAGCGCCTATAATTCCCATCCTGTTTTAGCAGTTAGCATATAAAGCACAATGGTTTTTCTACAACAACCTTTTTTTTTAAATGATTTATAAGCTGATAATTTTCTATTCACAATGATTTTAAGTGTGTTATTGTTAATAATAATTTGCGATAATCAATATTCTTACATTAAGCAAAATTAACATCTTTACAAAATTGTTAAAAAAAACTGAAATATATATTTTTTTTTATTTTTAAATCAAGACAAAATATGAACAGTTCGTTGTTAATAACAGAACGGCAGTGTTAATTATTCCATCAATTTTAGAATGAACAATTTTTCCAGCTTAGTTACATACTTATATTAAGCTGATAAAATAAGTAACTCAAGAAAGATTTGGATAGATTTAGTTGAGATCAGTAAGTTGTAATTAACGTGACAAAATATAAATAGAGGTTATATAATGTGAATGTCACATTTTTTATGCTTTCAATGCTTTTTTACTTTGTTTATAATATTATTTTAAAAAAATTATATTAACTTTAAATTTTTCCTTACTGCCTCGCATTAAAATCTTTATTTTAGAAAAATAAAAATAAAAAAATAATACAACCGTCGATAATATTATATAAGCATAGCATACCAAAAAATGATTTAACTGAAATATTAACAAATAAAGAGATAAATATTTACGAGTTCTATTATAAACATTTTCATAATTATCTAAACTTTCGTTAGTGCTTACCTCTTAATTTCTCTCAGTGTCATCGGCTCGGCTATACATTAAAATAAAACAGATTGTTTCAATAATTCATGTTTTAGTTATTAATTGTCATCGTCGTGGCCGTCGCTCGCTAGCTGCCTGATAAGCCATTAAATTAACGGATGACGCAATTGGCCGATGCAATTAATGACTAACCTTAAGCACGAGAGGTTCGCTTTGGGGTCAGAGAACGTCGAACCATAGCGATATGCTGCTGCCTATGCCATGCCATCCATGGTTTATGCATTCGCGTCAAATAATCAACTTGCAACATTTTCTTTGTCAGTAGAGCGTGGGGGCCTGGCCATTACGCATTGGACTTTTGACTTCCCAAGCACCACACGGAGAGGCAAATCTTTTCCTTTGTGACGTTTGTAACGCTCACGCCGTCTTATCAGACAGATTTATGATCCACTGGAGTATATTTTAGCGTTTCATATTTTTACTAAATTATTTGATTAACATTATAATGTAATAGTAAGACAATTTAACATTTTTCAGTACTTTCTAAAATGATAAATGTGCAAAAAAAAAATGTTTAACATTAGTCGATCTAGTGACACTTATATCTAATTCATATACTACAAATCGTTAATTTTAGTGACTATATCAACCAGAATAGCCAAAATTTGTGTACTATATTTAGTTTATAGAGTGTCATATTATCACATGCATTTATATAATATTTGGTGTACATTTTGTTTTATTTTTGGCTTTATTTATAAGCAAATTATTTTAACGCATGTTTAATTTGCTATTAGTTGATTGAATTTTAATTAAATTGCAATTTGTGGCAAACACACAAACATACAAAATTGACAAAGCCAGAATTATATATTATTAAATATTTATTAAATACGATACACTTTAAAATATACACATTTTTTTTGCAACAGAGAAAAGCTGTGCAAAATATTTTAAGCTACTTTAAAAATATTTGATAAGTATCAGATAGGTTAAACAAAGGTGTGCAACCTATAAATAGCATAAATAAGCATATCAAAGTGAAAGCGTTACATAAATTATTTATATTAAAAATTTCACTTTTTCGCTACATATTTCATTGTGTGCAAGTGTAAAGGACAATGGAAAACAATGGCAAAGCAGCAATGTTGCTCGCCATAAAGCGAAATTTAATTTAAATTTATTAATTTATTAATATAAGGAAAGCGTGAAAATAATTTTACATGCCTTCATGTGGCGGCTATATCCATTCCGTTCAGAAAGTGCAAGCATGTTGAAAATGCCGTTAATGGTTCAATGTGCAGCCCAACACTCCCTTGATGTCCTTTTTCATATTCATGTCCTTGGCGCTTTGCCTGCTGCTTCAATGCATCGGCAACAGTGAACTGGCAATGCCGCCCTGTCGATTCACGAATTTCATAATTCAATTACGCCTGGAAAGTCACAAAAGAGATGCTAAAGCGCAGCCAGATAGGCTTGTTAAAATACCCTTAAGAAATTGAGCTATTTAACTACAGTGTTCAGCTTGCAATGGAAAATATCTTTAAATAATATAATGACTACTTTATTATGATACTCTTATAAACTCTTTTTTTTTTAATGTAAAATACGCTATATAATGGAAAATTCATATATTTATTTCTATTTAATTACACAATTTTGATAAAAAGTCAAATATTCGTCTTTACCATTCGCATTTGAAAAGAATTAACTTTTTCTTATAGTTTTCAAATAGTGCCTTGCAATTTTAAGATAAATTTAATTTAAAAAAATAACCAGTATTTTTAAGATTAAAAAAAAGTAAAACAAATTTATATATGTATATTTTAAAATATATTAAAAAAATATGTAAAATTTATTTGTTGATAAATGATTGTAAATTTTAAATGGTAGATTTTAATTAGTATTTATTTTTATTGTTTTCTTCTTTATTTATATGTCAAACATTTGTTAGTAATTTGTTTTTCCCAATAATATTTTGTTAAAATATATTTTAATAAATTGCCCAGAGGTGTTCTATTAAATTTCAACTAAATAAAACATAAGATTACGCTCTAAAGTATCTTAAAAACACAAAAATCTTATTTTGATTTAGGCTATTAAAAGCACAATAATTTAATTTAATGTAACTTTCATCATAAAAATCATAATTGTATAATTATATATGATTTTTATTTAAAGATCACACATAAAAAATTATTATAAATTTGTATCTTAAAATTCAAAAATAATAGTATATTAAATTTGATTTCAAATTTATTAAACAACTTGAATTTTAAATGATATTTAATAATACATATATGCAGTATATGTATATTTATATATTGACATATTTTATTGCAAAATTAAATTTATTAAATGTACAATTGTTGAAATGTTAGAATATACCGAATCTATCGATTTGGTAATGTATATTAAATGTTATCTTGTTTGACTGGAAAGAGTATACAAATTAGTATCAAAATATTTCAAAGAATTTTGCATAAAAAGCAAAAGTAACCCACAATTGGGTTTCGTTGTTTGCCTTGTTAAATGCTCACTTACGCATGCACTTAACATGCTGCCAGTTCTTGCCACGCCCCTCGCCCCTGCCCCCTAGGCCCTACACTTACCAAATTGCAAGCTTTATGCATTTTTTTTTTGCGATATTCAATGAGGGAAAGAACACTAACAGTTTGTGTAAGGGAGTCTGCATCTTAAAGTTGTTGAATAATAACCCACTAGTCGCACTCATATTCCTCTTAAGGTTTTTGCTATTTTATTTTTTTGTAGAATCCTCTCAAGTTACTTAAGTAATTCAATTTCCGGCGTCTTGTGCTCTTTAGAAATGATATTAAAGTTATTGAAAGCGTAGAAAACAAACAAAACAAAAAATGTTTCAGCATAAATAAAATGTGAGAAAACCTTTTATCCAACGCTTTTTGTTGGGCATATTTGTTGTCTAGACAAAAATTTGTTGGGTACAATTTTCTATGCGTGGAAATATGCCACATGGCTATTACAAAATTGAAATGGTCGATTTTGAAGACTTAACTCTGTCGTCGATGCTGTTGATGATGATGATGATGATGCAATAAAGTGCGCATCCTACACACAAATACCCACATCATCATCAGCATTCAGCATCAATTCATAAGCTTGGCACCTGGGTGACTTCCCTAAGAACAAATTTCTCTCCTTTACAGCTATGGCTGCTGATTTGCATAAGGCGGCAAATGGCGATGACAACAAAGTTTCAGCTCATATGAAGAAGACACACGCTGCGATCTGGGGAACCGTCTCAAATCCAATGAAATCAAAGCTCATCCCAAGGGTTGCGACCAGCGACAAGTTGGAATTTTCGTATGTGATTTTTATTGTGGCACACAACCCTCTGGGGTCTAGTTAGTACGAGTACATAGTCACATTTTGCGGTCTGCTTTTGGGAGCTGTTTAACGCCAGTATTAAGCTGTTTAATGCATACTTTGAAGTACAGATATTTCAACATTACAGTACGAGCTTTAAAACTTTTAACACAACTGTATATTTTGAATTATAAAAGATGTTAAAATTGAATTTCTTGAATATTGTGCTCATTCACTATTTTGACGTGGTCGAGAAATCTGTTACTCTGTTATTTTTGTTATTATAAATCTTGATGAATCCAATCTTTTAAGTTAAGGTTAAGAAAATCGTGTAAAAAAACACATTTATGCTAAAATTATGTTTAAGTCATTTTTCCATAACAATTAATTTTTTTTTTATTAATTAGGATACTATTTTTTTGATACTTATAAATTTGTAGGCCACTTTTAAGTTGTTATTGTTTATATTTTTGCAACTGGGTTTTGTGATTAATTTTTTAATAAATGTTTAATTTTTTGTTTTATTTTAATTTTTTTTTTTTTTTAATTTTTATGTTTTTTTTAATTGTGTGCAACTTTCCGGTTCGATGAAATGTTCCGAAGTATTTCGTATGATAACTTAATTTCTTTTCACTGTCAAAACTAATTTGTGCATGACATTATCAAAACGAATATAATCTTGCAAATGCTATAATTTGTTTTCAATATTACGCTTACCAAAAATTATAGCATAATTAAAGATTAAATGTTTTCGAGTTGCTTGTTTTTAATTAAACCATAATCAAACATAAATACATTTTATTTTTTATCACATTCATATGTAAATCCGCGGCATAACTTTGTAAACTCTATTTAAAACTTAAAATAATTTAAATTTTCAAATACTTATAGAACAACTGTGAAATTGTCCTTATAAGTAAGAATCTAAATAGTCTCTAAATTATCTTTATAAATAAAATCTAAATAGTCTCTAAATTATCTTTATAAGTAAAAATCAAAATAGTCTTTAATTAAAGAATTTTCTCCTGAACAGAGATGCTGTTTTCTAGGAACTATATGCATATATTTTGTATTAACATATGGTATTCTAATGCATATGACTCCTGTCATAATCCAATTCTTGTTAACACCGAACCTCTCATAAAAATTCTTAATACCTTTGTTCATCCTTAAATACTTTCAGTTTTATTAGCATCATTTTGATGTGGCCCAAATGTACTCATATGCCAAATCATCGAGCGCAATCTGCCAACTTTATTAGCGTACTAATCCTGAAAACTTCTAGATTTAACTTCACTTACCTGTTTACCTTTTTTTTCGCAGGTCAACAAATCACGGGCTTCCTGGAAAATTCGCGCTGCCAATTAAATGCATTTTGGATGTTGTAAAAACCCAAAGCCGCAGCTGCATCTTGAATGCAATTACCTGACCTGATATAGGACGGATTAGCGAGGGTATCATAAAATTGGCATTTAGGTTACCTGCAGCCTATATAAGGAGCTGCACAACCGTAGCTGCTCACAGTTACAAACTGCAACGTCTAACGTGAACAACGCATAAGAGATTTCAATATGGTGCTAAGCAATTCTACGCCCAATAATATTCATAAGCAGCACGAGCTTGTCGTGGATACGGCGGCCATGAATAGTGCCGATCTCAACGAGCTGCTGCAACTGAATGCAGAGATTGAGGAGAGACGCTCAAGACATGCCCAGTGCGATATCAGCGATGCACATGGCCTACTCCGTGCAACAATGACGCGAGAGGAACTCTTTGAGGTCTCCTCATTGGATGACGATCGCTTTCTGACTGCCCTGGAGCATCAAAACTCATATGTGACGCCATCACGTGTTCAAATCACCGATTTGGACTTATCCAGCATTGAAAATCTCATGAAATACTTTGATGAAGAGGTGCCCGTAACGCCCAGCAAGGGTATAGCCAACTGCGGTGGCAAAGTGGCCAGCGCCATTGCCAAACTGGCCAACCAGCCGGTGGTGCAACAAAAGCATAAAGTGGACAGTGGCAAGCTTAAGATTAGCGAGTTGAAACAAAAATATGAGCAACAGCAACTCGCAACGCCACAGACGGTACGTGGCACAAGCAAAACTAGCGCCAAGTTACCCATGAAGGTCAAGGAGATGGCACAATTGTTCAACTCCAAATTTAATCAGGTAATGGGCCGGACCGAGGTGCCACAATACGCAACGCTGCACAATGAGCAATCACTTTCACCGGAGCCCAAGCCAAAGCCACAACCAAGACCACAACCAAGTCAACAACCAATACCGCAGCCAAGACAACAACCAATGCCGCAGCCCAGACAGAAGCAGCCGCAGCAGCAAGTTCAAGGCACCTGCCTGGTGGCCGAGGATGTGTTCCGTGAGTTGAGTGTCAAGGATAAGGTATTGCTATTCAATAAATTTGTCAGTGATATTGCTGCCAAACATCCCAAATTCAATGAGCATGCGGCAGACCTAAAGGCTCAGGCCAAGAAGCAAATGGCACGCGGCGAAGTGATCGCCGAGCAGCAGGCTAGTGTTAAGCATTTGGCCCAGGAACTGGAAGCCAAGTGTGTGCTGCAAGCAACACCTCCAAAACCAACAACAACGCCAGTTAAAACAGACTCTCCTTCACTGCATGTGAGCACCCTGACTGTGATACTTAAACCCAGTCCGGAGAGACGTGTGATTGCCATGTCTGAAGGACATCCGATGCGTCGCGAGCTGTGCATTTCGCAGAAACGCAATTTGTCAGCCATACGCAGCGTGTTGCCCACAGAGGCATATGCGCCGCCCAAGAAGATACGGCGTACGCGCCAGGAACGCAGCGGCACTGATAGTTTACTTTTTTTTCAAAACGAACCGCTGGAGAGTCTCTTCTACAGCTGGCTAAGTGCCGAGAATGGCGTGCTCTTTGATATAACCAGCGTATCGAACACAGATCAAACCATTGAGATTGCCAGCTGTGATGAACAGCCGGCACAGTCTACGGTCAGCTCAATTGGCGATTTGAGTCAAAAGTCTGCCGTCGAGCGTTTGCTCGAGGAGGCCATTGCCAAGTTGGAACTGGAAAATAAATCTAAGGAATTAAGCAATGTGGATGAAAAGGATGTGGGCACGGCAACAGTACCAACAACACCAACACCCAAACAAGGCACACCAGCCACGCCCACTCCACGGAAAATTAAACGCCAGGCTCCGCCCGTGCCGGCACCACGCCCAAGTCTGGGTCAGACTCAATCAACCTGCATAACATCAAGTAATTCTTCGAGTTGCAAGCAATCAGACGCTGAGGAAAGTGAATCCGGTTTGTCTACACTACCCAAGGTAAGTGCGGCTTATTTATATTAAAACTTCCTTTTATTTATATATATTTTTTAAATTTTATAGATAACCAGTGATGAATCTCAGCCAGAAATGCCTGCACCACCAGCCGAAGGAGCAGACTTTGATTTTACCAAACCAGTGCGACCGCCGCGCAAGAAGAAAATGCGTCGTACGCTGACCTGGAAGAAGGAGAATTCCATTGTGGAGGCCACTGCCAATGCTGTCACCAGTACCGACTCAGACTCTGACTACAAACCAGCGGCGTTGCAAGCTAAAAAGAAGCCAACAAGTGCAACACCCGTCGCAGCAGCACCTGCCACGCTGCCAATGCAAGAGCAAAGCTACATTGAGCTGGACAAATCGTTAATGCGTCAGGTGAACTCGCCTAGAAAGATCAAGTCTGCGTATACCTTGACGGTGATGTCCTCACCATCGCCAAATGCGGACAGCGATCAGTCGCCGTCACAGACGCCACGTCAATCGTTGGATCAACAGCTGCGTGACAGTTTTATAGATCAGGGTTTCGAGACATGCTCGAATGAAGCCCTGGATGGTAGTCCACTGCGTCGCCCCTCGCTGAGCATGGGCAATGGTAAGCCCTCGGGCTTTTCCACACCGGTGAAGGGACGCAATCATTCAATTACCGCACAGCAGCAGCTATTTAGCCCCATTGGTCAGCTGGATAAGCCACGTCGCAGTTCATTGGCCATGCAGGTAATAAAGGAGGATCATCCATTGGATTTGGCTGTCTCGTCCGATACGCCAACAACACCAACTTGCAGTGAACGCGAGTTCTTTGCCAATGCACCAACTGTGGAAATGAGCTCCTCGCAGCTGGAGGACACCGCGACCAGGAAGCCCCAGTCAAAGTTTTGGATCAACGCTGGCGATTTTAATGTCTCGCTGGAAATTGTGCACAATAATCCAGAACGATTGCGTTTACTCTATGAGATCTTCACACAAAAGAGCTGGGAAACCCGTGAGCTAACATTTGGCATCGATGGACACAAATTTTGTCGATCAACAGCTGGAGTACAGGATACAAAACCTCTACCAGAGCGACCACCCAGCGTCAAGGGATTCTCTCACTACTGGTTTGCCAGTGGGGATCTGGCCGTGCCGTTCAGTGGCAAGCACATGCCCAGCGAGAAGATTGAGCGTCTGTTTCAGTTCCTCGATACGGAGCTAAGTAGTGGTGTTGACCAGGAGCTACGCTTTGGCGTTGATAAGTTTGAATTCAGCTGTGTGCCCGAGTTCTGGGACAATACACCCAAATTTTCCATTGAGAGTAACTACAGCATGCTGGTTGGTCTGCAGACAGGCAACAGCAATGGACTGGAGGGACGCAGCAAATACGCCTGGCCCAACAGCTCGAACAATGCCATCAAGACCAGCGATCTGGACCAAACCGAATTTGAGTCGGACAGCTTTAGCAACAATAGCGGTCGTCTCTCCTTCTCACCGGATCTTTTCAGCCAGGACTATGAGGCTGTGCCACTCGACGAACTCTTCGATAAAACCATGCCCTTGGTACGTGCAACGCCCATGACGATTCCCCAAATGGTGCACATACTGCAGCAACAACAAACCAGGCTGAGAAGCGTGGAGCAGCGCATGCGAAACTATGAGCTGCCTGCAAATCTCACAGAAGTTACATTAAAGCAGTGCCGCAATAAGCCGGAGTATGCACATAAACTGCGTGCCATTGAAAATATCGCCCGGAGCAGTGGATTCCGTGCCTATACCAAGGAAGAGCTGGAGAGCTTTGTGCAATTCCTCATCGAATATGCGGATGTCTGTCTGGGCAGCTGCATTGAGTATATCGAAAAGATCATCGACACACTGCTAGATCGCCGCTCTGTGGCTGTTTAAGTTTAAGAACATCTATATCTATATCCGTCAATTGTCAATAACTCTAAACACTAACATATAATGTTAAAAATATTTTAATTCTAATAAACTCAATATATAAATATATTTAAATCATAATTATTTTTCGATTACATGTTTGAGATTTTAAGATAAATATATAGCAAATTTAGCCAAACGAATAGTATCCAATTCTGCTAAAAATACTAACACTGAGAAAATAATTATTAACTAAGATATTTAAAGCATACTATATACGAAAATGATTCAATTATTTTCCAAATGTACTAAATATTATAAATTGTATGTAATATATACATACTTATATACGTAAAAGAAAAATATTAAAGCTTGCATAAAATATGATATAATATATGATATATATTTTAAAATTATATATAAATTTTTGGTTTTGTACTAGTATTTTATAATTGTAAAAGTTAATGCTTAAAAGCACAACATTTGTATATACTTTATTTGATGTAATAACCTAGAAACATATTTTGCCGTATCAAAGATAACTTAAATATTTTTGACTTTAATTTTTTTTTTAAATAAACTATCACATGCACATAACAATTTTTGTTTTTAATTTTGTCTTAAATAGTTTACATTCTTAATAAATACGGCAAGCTGCGCCGAAGAGCTAGCTAAAAAATGTTGGAAAAATATGTGTTTGTAAAAATTAAAAAATTAGCTAAGTTTTTTTTATGAAAGAAAAATTTGTACATATGTATAAGAAGATTTGCATCAATCGCTTGTATAATTATAATAACTAATTTAAAAGACATCTGATAAACTGCAGCTCAAATGAATTCACTTAAATTGTCAGTTCTATAAAATCAAATCTTCATTTCAATCAGATCAGTACTTACGCCAATCAATGTTGAAAGATCTATAGCTTTCAATTGTCCCCTTTAGCTTTCGTTGTCAAGTTGAATATTTGAATGCATCATCAGCGTCTTGCGTCAGCATATTTACTCCTTGCCATTGCAATGGAATTGAAAGGCTCTTTTGTGTTTACATTGCGCATACGCCACGTAGGACAAGGAATATCATGTTGCTTTTGCCAGTACTTGTCAAAATATTTGCCTTAGGATTTTGTGGCCAACAAACAAGTCGCATGAAGAGCTTAGCTATGCAGCAACAAAGTCCTTGCCTCCTGTTGTTGGTACTGTGCAATGTGCAGTTGGCAGTCAAGTGAGAAACGCCCCGGACTCAATAACAATTTCACGTTCTAGTACCCAAAGTGCTGTGCAAACACGAAATCAAATAAAATCAAAAATCGTCGCATACCACCAAAAAGCTGTGCTAAACATTTATGTGTTCGTCGGTCATTCTACGTGTCTTTCCCAATTGTTATTGATATATGCAATATTATTGTGGGCATTAGCCTGCGATTTAAGTAAAATGCGATATGAGAAAACATGCTTTGTCAAGCTATTACTGAGAATATTTGTATAACATTCGTAATATACAAAATTTTATCGACGTGAAAGATAAACGCATTATGTTTCAAATAAATTCAAAGGAAAATAATTAATTCAAACATTTCAGCAATTGCGCAATAATAGGCTTATATTGATCTCATAAAATTTACTTCTTAAATACCTTTTACTTAAAAAATTATTTCTAACTTATAAAATTCTAATTTATTTATTTAGTAGTTTGAATATTTAATGAACTAGGGATCCTTAAAAAATTTTGCCATAATAGTACACCATCTGACAATATTATTATATTTAGTTAAATAACTAATGTTCGTTGTATTATAGATTATAAATACTCTTGTTTTCACACTTACTTAAAAATCTTTTTTTATTCAAAAACTCCCAATGTTCCATTTACCCAAGTAAATCAAATAATTCTTTAGTTTTTTTATATATATTTATTTTTCTTTTTTGCATGTCAAGCAATCTCATAATGATTATTCCGCTGTCTCTCTTTTTTTTTGTTTACTGGGGATTAATTTCATTAAATAATGTACATTATCACTCTTATCAATTAGAAACACAAACTAAAGCCTATGATATATTTATGTATGTATGTATTCAGTTAAGTTCTTAATTAGGCTGCCATTTGAATATGTGAGCATAGATTAGGATATATAAATATATTTCATGTCATTGGAAATTAAATTGTACATTGATTAACAGTTTATTTTCAATGAATTCAAATAAACTTGAATTTTTTTTGCCTCTCAAGTGGGTTGATACTTGGACTGCTGCGTGTAGGTTCATAAATAATTGAATGGCTTTATAATCCTGTTTGATTTTATACAAATTAAAGCGCAGTTAATTGTAATGCTTATAACGAGTATATAATTTACAATTGCATGTTTCAGTGTGTGTCTAATTATATTTACAAGTGTATGAGTGTCTGTGTTTGTTTTTTCAACAATTTGGCAACATTTTGTAAGTGTTTATTTTGTTGTTCTTATGGTTGCTCATATGCATTGATTTATATTTTAATTTATTTAGCCATTTGTTTGCCAAATTATTTTGCCTGCTCTTTCCTGCAAGATGCGGCTTATAAGTGTGTATCAAATTGGAAAAAGATAATAGAAAGAACACATAATTATAATAATGAATTGAAAAGTTATAGAAAATGATACCGGTTGGAAAAAATATCGTAGTACTTATATCTAATGAAACCGAACCGGAATTCAGTTTATTTTTTGAACTATGTGAAAATAACAATTAGTAGCGAGAGAATGGTCTACATTATTGATTAAATAATATCATCTGAAATGCTCTTAGAAACTGAGATAGCTCATAGAAAAGACCATGAAGTTTTGAAGTACTTATATAATAAATTGAATCTTTAAATGATTTCAATTCAATTCAATAATCCTATTAGGAAAGAGCATGCACTTGTCAGTTCTCCCAATTTTGTTGCTTAATGTACTGCCGTTTGATTACCTAACATGTTGCACTTAATTTTTTTTTAAATTTTTTCATTACTTCCTTTTTTTTTTGGTGTTAGGAAAATTAAATAAACCAAAATTTAACCGCATTGCAATTTGCAAATTGCATAATTGTGTATTTGCATTTCGGTATTTTTTCCATGTTATTGCATTGTGCTCTGCGAGTTGTTAAGTAATTATGATGTGTGTTTTGGCTTTTTATTTAGCTTTTGTTTTTTTTTTTAATGGCACTTTAATAATACTACAGTTTTCTTTTTAATTTTTCTAACGATGTGAATACGTTGCCAGCAGTGAGAGAAGCGCTAGGAGCCAACATACTGATCTTGGTCCATTTCCAGAGCTGCCTTTACCCTTGGACCAGTCATAGCCTTCTGGATTACTACCCATTAGTTTCTGTTCAGATTTTCCAATCTCATTTAAATTCGATTGGTACTTAATGCCCACTGTAAGATCAAGTTAAACAACACATAGAGCTGCAATATAATAAAAGTAACAAAATATGTAATTTTAAGTACTCACATTTATCAATCACAATCACCGAATTTGTGGGCACATTTCCGTTGTAACCATTAAATGGTGTGTTGGAGTCATAGGGAAAATTGATGGTTGTTGTGGTTGTACGCAACGTTGTGGTTGTGGGCGGTGGTTGTGTGGTTGGTGGACTGGACACTGCAGGACAAAAAAAGATAAATATAATAAGAGAGTGAAGAAAACAAAAAAGAAACGGCTATTTAGCTAAATAGCCTTGCAATGGTCTCATAAGAAAATGTTGAATACTCGTTTGATTGTTCCTATGGCAGCTATAAGATATAGTAGTCTGATTTTAATGAAACTTGGTCAGATTGTGCACAACATTATTTTACAACGATCTGGCAAGTTCGATCTGGATATCTATGAAATAGTAATCCGATCGGGCTGATTTTTACATACAAACTACTTGCTACAACAATATGCCGCTGTGCCAAGTTTCAACAAGATAAATCAAAGATAAAGCCCAAAATGTTTGCATAGAAATGTACTAACTGGCATTAAATAGTCAAATAACTGTTGTCAACAATTTATTAAATTCTTATTAATGCTCAAGAATAGTTAACTCTTATTTCCAAGCCCCATTCTATCAGCATAACTCAACTTAGAGTAAATTTTAACGTTCTCAAGTCTTTTATTTACACACAATCTACAAGCTTTTGAGCTTCTACAAATTTGCTGCTGTTGGCTCGACTTTCATTTCAATTTCTCTTTGGCTGTTCCTTGGTGCCATATCATTATTGACGGCAATTTGTTGAGTAAATTTATGAGGCTTGGCGCTTGGCCTTGTCTAGCCTTGTGAAGCCCCGAGTACTTATCAGGAGCAATGCCAAAGGATGCTTGCAACTTTTATTGGAATGCCTGACCATTTTATAACTTTTTCACAGGTTCATTGTTCTCATTGTGAGTGTGTGTGTGTGTGTGAATCACTATTATGTCCGTCCTCTTATTATCAGCTGTTGGGTCTGCTCTTTGTTACCTTTAATTGGTAGATCTTTACCTACTCCCGCCCCACAAAATGGCATCATTCATTTGTGTTGTTGTTGCTACAGCCCCGACGCTGGTTGCTCTTTTATCGCCTGCGCGTCCAAAAATAAATTAACTTGTCGCATTTTCACATTGACAATTTCTGGCCTCTATTGGCCATGGCCTTTTACTGGCGCCCTCCTTTTTTTTCCCTTTTTTTTTATTGTGGCGCAGCAAAGGAATCGAACGGATATTTTATATTGTTTTATGAACTTTTGTGACCGGAATTTCGAGTTACGTACTCGCAGATACATATTTTGCAGCCAACTGCTTTAATGGGCAACCAACGGGGAGTGATTTAGCAAATTGACAGATTATTGGCATTTTATTGGACAACGAACAATGAAACAATCGGAAACATTTTAATTGTGGCGTATACGCCGTGTTAGCTGCCAGAGGATTTAAGTAACATATTTATTTCATTTTTGTCCACCAAACTGTGATATCGATTTATAATTATTTTGAAAAAACTGACAGTACACATATGCACGTATATTAATACATATAAATTCAAGCTCATAAAGGTCAAATGTCCAGTTAAAAATTATTGGAAATTTATGTAGGAAAGTCACATTTACCAAATTTAAGTTTTTTCAACTTTTGACTGCAAATAAATGTAAAGGGAATATGAATTGTTCTCGAAATGTGTAAATATTTTATGGAAGATGGAATACATTTAAACATATTTAAAGTTATGTATAATTAGTTTAATTTTTTTTGTTCTTCTAGTTACATGATAAGAATAACCAAACTTTGCCTGAGATAGTTGATTTTACTTAACCTTAAGTATATCCGATTTTCTGCTAAAATGAGACTTTGTGTATATTGCTTTCAAAATGAACTACATGCTAAATATTAACTGAACAATTTGCCAAAATTTAGCGTACAGTGTTTGTTTTTAATATTCTGTATTTTGGCTTCATAGAGAGCTTATAGCCTGTTGCCTAACATAAAACAAATGACCGCATTATATGGCCAAAATTTCATCATATGTATGTACATTGTTCACTACTCGGAAACACACATTTTGTGGTCCTGTCATCCAATCAACAACGCACATTTGGCCGGCATAATTAAAGCCACAAATGGTGTTGTTTTGAATATCGCCGTGTTCAGAAAACAAGTACATACGGACACACATTTAGGCCAACACTTGTTATTTATGCCGTGGAACTCGCTACGGCTTACGCATTATGGGCCAATATTAAAAAGTATAAATAACACATTGCGGACGGACACTTACTGTAGAGCTTTATGTTGCCGTCCATGTCGCCACGAGGATTTTTGGCGACACATTTGTAGTTGCCATAATCGCTGCCCTGCACATTGGTAATCGTAAGCCGCATGGTCGCCTTGTAGGTTGGATGCCCCGGAATCGTTTCGGTTCTGTAATGATTTAAAAAACACAAAAATAAACATTTTGAACCCATAAGAGTTGAAATAGTATCATAATTTGTGCAAGTTCAATGACAGCAATTGCGTCGTGATTCGTTATAGGTCAGTTGCGAGTGTCGCAGCGCTTCAATGAGCGCCAATCAGAGAAATCAAGGCCAAGGTGAATCTGATAAGCGTAGTCGGTGACCACTTAAGTCTAATCAGAATGCGACCCGGCACACAGAGCGCACAGTGGTTACAGGGCGTTCAAAAAAAAACAGGGTGTTGTGCATTTTTAATAAGTTATGGTTACAGTTTGCAGGCTTCACTCACTGAAAGTGCATATTTCTTTTCAATTTGTAGAACTTTTAATTAAGAAATATTTAATTTAATTTTCCTTCTATAAAAAGTTTAATTTACTTACAATTTAATGGTCAGTATATATAAAATAAAAATTTATATATTAACAAAGTTTATTAGCATAATTTATTAATTTTACAGTTACTTATAAGTTCTAAAATGAAAAAATATCGGTATCTTCTTTCAAGTATTTTATGTTGTTTTAAATTATTCATGATAAAAATATTTTTACAAAAATCGGAAATTAAAAAGCCTTATTAAAAGAGTATGCAGAGTGTTGCATACTTGTAGACGGTGATTTCTTTATTGCACACCTTTGCGCCTATAATTCTCAACCGGTATAAAACACTTCATATAAGGCAGAAAATTTTATTTAAATCCCTTTTTAAGTAAATAATTTTTTAATCCAAAATAAACAAAGTGCTTATAATAATTTTTGTTAAACATTACACTCACATTGAAGTAAGTGGTCATCAAATTGTAATAAACATTTCAACGAACTTTTGTAAATCAGAGAATAACTTTGAGTTAATTAATCCTTGTCGTTAATATTTTAAAACAAAGAACAAATTATGACCAGCACTTTCTCAATAACAGAACAGAGTTGTTTATAAATTTGTTCATAAAATATAATCAATAATCATGGTTTAAAAAAAAAAACATATTATTATCAGTATATGGTCATAAATTCGGATCTGTTCAAATGATTTTTTCCGGGTGTAATCGAACAAATATGTTTACATCATATATTTATGTAAATTTCCTTTTTGTTTTGAACAAGCTTACTTGTGCTCAAAATGTTTAATTTGTTGCTCATTGTTTTGTTTTTATTTAATTTAAAATTTGCTTTTTTTTGTGCACTCTCGTGCCACTGTGGCGCATTACGATGAAGACTGACAGGCAGTGTATGTTGCATGCCGCCGGCTAAGCTGCCAGCCAGCTAGTTGAGTTGAGCGCTAGCCAGTAATAGTTATATCGCGACAGAATGCTGAAGCTTAGCCTGATTGCCTGGCTACTCTGCTCTTTGGCCTGGCGAACCACGCCCACCAGCTGCCGCCAGACGCGGCCCGCGGCAAGCATACAGGAACTGCTGGCTAATCAGCTTCAGAGTTATATGGACACCAAGGCACGTCCGTGTGAAAATTTCTATCAATATGCCTGTGGCAATTGGCAGCTGCAGCAGGAGGAGCACACACAACACACACAGCAGTCACAGTCGCAGCAACGAGAGCAACTGGAGCAGCTACAGCCCAGTGATACGTTGGGTGTGCTGGATTATGCATTGAATCGTCAGCTGGAAATGTTGCTTAGACGCGTGCCCAGCAATGAAAGCAGCGCAGAGGAGCTGCAGCTGGCCATTCATGAGAAAATGCATAATTATTATCGGGCTTGCAAGCGACTGAAGCCGTACAATTTGAAAAAGTATTTGCAACTACTTCAACCTGGCAATGGGACAAGTTGGCCGCTGTTGAGTCGCAACTGGCAGCCGGAGAAGTTCAACTGGCTGACGACGATTGGCAGATTGCGTTTGTATGGCCTTAATGGTGTATTGCTCAAGGAGCAGGTGCTGCCGCGCTGGGATGACTCCAGCAGCTATAGCATTTACCTGGATAAGCCCAGTTTGGTGGAGACATCGCCCATGGGTGAGGGTGCCATGATAGAGCTACTCCTGGACATTGGTCAGACGAAACGCGTGGCCAATGAGCTGGCACGTCAGGTGGATAACTTTGAGCGGCAATTGCAACGACTACAGGAGCTGGAGGATGATGAGGGCGCAAAGGAAATGCAACTGGGCTATTTGGCTGAATACATGCCGCAGCTACAATGGCTGCCCTACATGCAACAATTGCGTGCAACAGCAGCGGCAGGCACTGAAGTGGATCTGCTTTCCACGCTTATCATACAAAATTTACCCTATATGCGTGCATTGGATGAGCTGCTGCAACGTCAGAAGCCCGAAACTCTGTGCAACTATATTATGTTGAAATTGCTTGCCTTTCTCAAGCAGGAGGGACCAGCGGAGATATCGAGGGTAGAGTGCATGGCCAGTTTGAGACGTGCTATGCCTTTGGCAGCCAGTTGGCTAATAGGACAGCGATTCCATCATTCCAGCTACGAGCCATTGGTGAGTGACTTATTCAGCCGGCTGAAGCTACGCTTTGACCAGCTGCTCACCGAGAATCGTCTACAGCTGCAGCAGCCCATTGTCCATGTGTTGCGGGAAAAGTTGCAGGCAATGCGTTTACAACTGGGCTTTGTGCAACTGAATGAGTCCAGCTTTGTGGAGGATTACTATGATCGTGTGCAGCTAAATGCACACAACTTCTATGCCAATCAGCTGGCGCTGTTGCGTCTGCGTGTGGAGCAAAGTCACGAGCTGCTGCTGAATGGCAACCGGACGGATACCAACAATGTTAGCTACCTAATGGAGCACTGGCTGAGCAGCTCGTCTTCACCATTTTATGTGAAGCCCAGGAATCTGGTATTATTGCCCTATGGCTTGTTGCAGTTGCCCGTTTGGCATCGCAACATGAGCACTCTGCAGCAACATGCGGTGTTGGGATTTGCACTGGCCCACGAGCTAATCCATGGATTCGATACCTCCGGCATTGACTACGACAGTGTGGGCAACATTATGGGGCCCAGTGAGGAAATATCGGGCAATTCACGCTTTGCAGAGGGTCTAAACTGTATGCAACAGCAGCTGGCCACCGGCTCCAGGTCGCTAAACGAAAAATTGGCCGACTATGAGGCACTGCGTCTAGTTTATGAAACCTATTTTGGTGAGGATATGCTGATGGAGCGTAAAGAGCCGCGTGATCCGCTGTTGCCCCAGTTTAGTCAACGACAGCGCTTCTTCATTAGCTTTGCCCAGTTCTTCTGTGGCAAGCTGCAGAGTCTCAGTTTGCATGCACAGCATTTGGAGCATGCTGTGGATGAGTTGCGAGTGCTACAAACATTGGCCAACTTTGAAGAATTCTCGCGAGAATTTGGATGCGAGAAACGTAATAAAATGCAGGCCAAACAGAAGTGCAGAGTGTGGTGAAAATGAACTGGATTAATAACATAATTACAAATTATCAAAATTAATCATTTTTGTTTTTAAATAAAAGCCACGAATATATTTAATTTTATTAAAAAAAATTTAGTTTTATTCTATAGAATTAAATGCAACAACGCTTAGAGAAATCAATAATAAGCAAACAACGTTTATAAATATAGTTTAACATTGGTTTATGATTTCACTAATTCCCAATTACCATAATCGACATTTTTGTGCCGGATGCATATTATCCTGATCTTGGCGGCATCCGTAGGCATCGGCAAAGGCTGGGAAGTTAATGAGGACTTGCTTCAATCGCATTTCATCCGAATCGTGATCCACAAAATCATCTGGCATCGCTTTGCCGCAGAAGAACTGAGCCATGTTAAGGAAGAAGAGCTGCTTGAGCGGCACATTTGTAAAGTTGGGCTGGGACTGGTTGAACTTTGAGCCAGGACTAAAGTAGACATCATAGGCCAAACGAATTCCCGCAATATCTGCCGCACGTTCATCCAGATAATTGGTTTCATCTTGGTTCAGGCAGCGAATAGCATTTGAATATTGACGTCTTTCCGTGATCTTTAAACCCAACTCATTGGCATTTCCTTGAGCATCGAAACCGAGGCCACCTGAGACAAAGCCGTGCATTAGCTCATGGCTCAGCATGAAGCCAAGCAAACTAAACTTAAAAATATCGTGAGCATCATGGTGAAAAATGGGCTCCTGCAGGATACCATAAGGCACAATAATAACATTTTGTCGCAGCATATAGTAAGGTGATGAACTCATGGCCGTATCTGAATCAGAAATATAGAAGTAATGGCTTATATTCTTAGTCGACCTCTGTAGCTGATCAAACCAGCGACGAGTGCGGAATTCCAGAAGTCTCAGATGATTCAGTGCATAATCCCGCCCATCTGCAAGATGTAAATCAGCATAGAACTGGGATACAAATTGGGTTTTATTGACGACTTTGGGCATATTGCCAATGTTGAGGTTCATGTTAAGCATCTTTGCCCTCAGCATCTCGCGCTGATTTA
This sequence comes from Hirtodrosophila alboralis, assembly GCA_035043045.1. Taxonomy (NCBI): domain Eukaryota; kingdom Metazoa; phylum Arthropoda; class Insecta; order Diptera; family Drosophilidae; genus Hirtodrosophila; species Hirtodrosophila alboralis. The sequence continues at coordinate 1,095,435 of JAWNNH010000064.1, forward strand.
GATTCAGTTGCAAGTTATTATCCTCGAGTTTCTGTTGGAACTGTCTGCGTAGCTGCTCAAACAGCTCCATCATAGCTGAGTGATGCTTCTGTAGCTTTTCCGGGCCAATGAAAAGCTGTTCGTAGAGTAAATTCGTGGCTAGTTCCATGTTGCGTCGTAAGTCTTGAATGCATTCTATGGGCTCACTGCTGTCCATTGTTTCATCCTGCACATACATTACAAAGCGCAACATTATATAGCTGGCTACCTCTTCACGATCCCAGGATTCGAGTAACTGCATCAGAGCAACCAAATATTCAGCATTATACACTTGTAAAGTATAATCAGCAGGAACGCTGTGATCCAACATGATTTCCAAATATCTTCGCCACTTTCCGGCACCTCTATGTTCCAGTTGACGAACGCTCAGCTCTTCGTAATCCTCATTTTCTTGATGATACTCCATTTCGGCCAGATCACGGACTGCAGACTCCAATTTCTTCACATTTTGGGCCAATATCTGTGCCCTTCTGTTGCCCATACCCAGCATTCGCAGCATAAGTTTGGTGCGTAACTTACCCCAAAGTCGTTGATTCTTTTCCTCGAAATAGGGTCTATCGACGTCTATAATGTATTTGGTGCTGTTCAACAAATTTGGTATTACCATCACTTTAAAGAGCACATTGTTCAGTCCATATCGACGCAGACGTGCCAACGTTTCCATCCACTGGAACTTGCTTTTGGGCCAGACGGGAGAATTCGGCCAATTTATTTGTTGATTAGGTGGCACCAGCTCCAGATAATGTTTACCCGAGCGCGTTGATTGATCAGCCAGACGACAGGTTTGATAGAAGTTCAAGACCTTCGACTCTACTGTATTGGGTTCTAGCTCAAGTTGCTGCAACACCTCAATTTGTGTCTGTAAGTTGAGGTTCACACTATGATCAACTTGAGCTATAATCTCATTGAAGGGATCCTCGTCATGCCTTTCGCCCCACTTGCCACACGCGTATTTATAATAATCATCGCACGCAGGTACGCTTTTGTTCACATTAAGGAGCAGATGGTTAACCAGCTGTGTATTAAGGTCCGTAGTGGGAGGATTAAATGCCTGGCTACTTCCAGATAGCCACAGAATTAATATCAGCACACGGGTAATGCCACAAGTCGGTGTTCGCGTCACCATTGTCGTTTGCGAATTGTTTACGCCAAACGACTATTTAGTAGATTTAAGCTCAGCTTTTGCTTAATTATCAGCTATTATACATATTGTAGAAAATCTCAGTATATACTGATAACAAAAAGTGAGTGAATCAATCAGACGAAATGAGCAAAAACCGATCTGACTAATCTCAAAAAATTTAAAGTAATAACCTTAAGGTTCAGTTACTGTGATATTTTTCATCTTTTTACTTTCAATTTCTATTACATTCAAAAGAAGCATTATTATGATCAATAAAAAAATTATTATATATGTTTATTATTAAATACATAAACAAGAATCTTTTATTAATTTAGTAAAGATCTTCAGATTATATTTAAAAAAAAGATTTAATATTAAATTTTATGTCTGAATCCATGTTGTCATACAAACGGACGAACAATAATATATACCGTTGTTGTTGATCAATTAAAATATATAAAAGTGAATAGTTCAGAAATGTTTGATTTTGAATATTATGCGTTTGTTTACAGCAATATTATAATCTTTTACCTATTTATAAAACTAATTTACACCAAGAAAAGAGCTTGGTTCAAATAAAAAAAAACTGTTTTTAAAGATATCTTGAAAACTTTTATTTGAAATAATATTTATATCCCTCAAAAATACATACATAAAAAGTCTATGAGAACACAACTCCCGAAATGAAGCAAATTGTTGTAAGCCACTGTAATTGAGGCAAGTTATAAAAATGCATTTTAAATTGAATGTGGCCAAGGTAAAAGAAGCAGCATGAATAAATTTATAGTTTCATTTATCGAATGTTTTATATATTTATAGCTTTCATTGATGCCAAAAGTAATAAGTAACTGTGGTATACAGGAGTATACCCGATTACGTTTTACTCTGTATCCACTCAAAGCCCGCTACAGACAGCGCTGTTTGCTGCGCTGTTTGCTGCGCTGTTTGCTGCGCTGTTTGCTGCGCTGTTTGCTGCGCTGTTTGCTGCGCTGTTTGCTGTGCTGTTGGCTGCGCTGTTTGCTGCGCTGCTGACTGCGCTGTTGATCGCGCTGCTGCGCTGCTGTTTTTGCTGTTTTTGCAAGGAAACAAAATCTTCACTAACTTTTGTGTTTATTCTCCGATCGTTAGGATATTTGCACGACATATTCAGATCCTCATTATATTTAATTGTACAACAAATTTTACCTATAAATTGTTTTATTTTTTTTTTTTTGTCGATTTTGCGAGGTAAGGTGGGTATTATCCGAAATTTGTGAAACCTACGGGAACCTACATACCAATATTGGTGACTCTAAGTCTGATAGTCTTTGAGAGATCTGAGAGTTCTTACAGACGGACAGACAGAGAGACAGGCAGACAGACAGGGCTTGATAGTCTCGGCTATTGATAGTGATCAAGACATACTTTATACGGTCGCAGATGCCTCTATCTGTCTGTTACATATTTTTGCACAGTTTTATTAAACCCTTTTATCTACTTTTAATAAGTACAGGTTGGCTTTTATAGAATATAATAATACATGAATATTTAGTAACTCACTTATACTTAAACGACTCTGTGATCATTTGTTCATTTTCGCGTGTCCAATAATTGAGCGATGTGGGATTGGCCTCAATAAAACATTCCAACGTGACATTGAAGCCCATGGGAATGCCCACCAGCTGATGAGGTATCCAGACCATTGGAGAAACTGCAATGGCATTTTTGGGGCATCTAGAAATCATCGACTTAAATAATCTAAACAACAACTTACAGTCCACGCTGACTTTGATGCGCTTTGAAACGCTGGGCGGTACACCATTTGAGGCAATGCAGAGATAAGCGCCCATGTGTAATCGCGAAATGCGCTCCAGTTCCAATGAATCCGTCTCCAGGTCATTCACTGCAACAACGAGCATGCCATGGAGTCCAGTATTTAATGCGAATTTTCCATTCAGTTGTACTTACCTTCCAGCGTCTTGTTGATGACAATTTTATGATTGTCATCCCGTTTCCATTTGATGGTCGGCTCAGGGCTGCCTTTCGCCTTGCAGCGTAAAGTGACATTGTCGCCCTCGCGCACAATGACATCACTGGAGGTCAGCGCATCGTCAATGTTTGGCGGTACTGTAAGAAAGGGAAATAGGGAAAGAAATGGGTATTATTAAGTATTTCTGCCAGCTAAACATAAACTCAAAGCAAGCAGTGCTTGATTTAAATGCAAAAACTTTTGCATTTTGGCAAACGTTGTTGCCAAGTAAATAAATGGAAATAGCTAAGGCAGAGGAAGGCAAACAATTTTGCAAGGCTACGAACACTTAATACACTTGCATATTAAGCGAAAGTGTTCTACATCTTTATATATAAAAATGGTGCAAGAAATATGAAATAAATATGAACATAAAATGAGAACGTCTGGGCTGATTTGACTCAAATTTTTTTTTAGTTGTTCATAATTGTCAGGAGAAGGTTTTCGGAGTATAACATTTTGGGAAAACTTTCCTACAAAGACGCTAGCGCCTCAACAGATGTACTCACTGTTAACATAAACAGCACTGTTAACGTATACAGCACTGTTACAACAATCACAGTAGGCAGTATTTTTTAAATTAAATACGAGAATCACAGTAGACAGTATTTTTTAAAAGAATACGGTTATATTATTGCCGGGTCAACTAGAATATGATTAGTTTGTTTGGTTTTTTTTTTTAATATTATTTTATTAATTGTAAATATTATGCTTACAGAATAACTCAACTTTTTATATGCCCATTTTTATTTAAAATAACAATATTTAGAGAAACTTAGAAGGAAGTTTATTATTTTTTGTAACATCTCATTTAAACTCACAGTCAGGATATACATTACAACATAGCTGTGCAACTTTTAGTTAGTGTAGAAAAAAGCATTTCACGCATTGTTGACTTTGACGCGCTGATTCAACTTTGTCCCGGGAGATATTTTACTTTAAGCCTAATTAGCTTTGCGACAAGACTTTGGCCCGGCTAACTTCTGGGGCGAGTCTGTTAATTTAAAAATCGATGCAGCAACCTTCATCAAATTGTCATCAGCCTTGGGGGGAGGACACCGATGCTCTCTGGCTTTCAATTGCTGCCCGAACGTTTCTGTCGAACCCTTTTTTTTTTTTTTTTGGTTTGGCCCTCAAGTTGAAAATCTGTAATGAAAAATCTATGCAAATCAAAGCGCACAAAGCTAGAGGCCAAGGATTTGGCCAGACCCATAGTCAGACAAGCAGACAGACATATAGACGGACAGCTAGCTGGACATATGGACCGGGATCGTAGTCGTAGCCGTAGTCGCTGACAGCCGCTGCAGTTTTATCTCATTTTATATTCCGGGCGTCGCCTGTAATCAAAAGATATCGCATGCAATTTTTTCACTTGATCTAAAGCCTGGACCAGACCTGTGAGTCACGTGCCCGACGCGTTTAGCTGTCGTCTGACGTTTATGCCTTGTCTATCTCGGGAACTGACCCCAAGTAATCAATAATGTGAACAGCACGAACATGCCAATGAACTAAGGAATGGGTACTAATGCCTATATACATATTTATAAATAATCTTCAATGAAAATTTTATATTTCCAATTAAGCTAAGTATAACAGCAAATTGGATTATTCACACGTTGTTTTGTTTTTTGTTAATATATATTTATATTTATGCTAAAAAGACAATTGTTATCCGAATTTGACCCTTTTAGAATTTAAAACCGAGAATATATAAGCATTTATTATAAGTACATTTAACAGGTCTGTTATCCCAATTATTAAAACATTAGTCTTATTATAACTTACGTTATATATTTAATTCTGCTCTTAGCTAATAAACTTTATTGAATGGGTACTTTTATCTATATATATATATAAATTAACGCCAATTTAAATTTTATATGTGCAATTAAGTTACAAAAGCAATTTGAATTAGTAAACAGACAAAAATGTTTTCTTTTATATATTTTTTTACTAAAAATAAAATTGTAAGCCATTTAATTTTAATCTGAATTCGACCTTTCTTGATCTTAAAAACGAAAAATAAATAAACATATTTCTATACCTTTTACAGGTCTGTTATACCAATCATTACAACATAAACCTAATTATAGTTAAAGTTTTATTTAATTTTGCAACTTCTGCTCTTGGCCAATAAACTTAATATGAAAACCTTAGCTCTGTCCCTTTTCTTGATCATCCCAGCTCTTGACTTGGGTTATATCTTTACCTTTTGGTCACATCCCAAAGGGAACGTGGCGCATAAAAACAAACTGTAATTAAAAGTTGCAATTACTTGAACTTTTTCTATGTGCTGTAAACTTTTGTCTTTGGCTCCTTTGCAAGGACCTTTATGGGCCATTTGAGAAAAAAAAAGGAAAACTTTGTTCGAACCGTTTGCTGTGCTATTAATAAACGCTTGATGTGCTAATCGCCAAGCTGGACACAAGTTGACCGAATCGCTGCATGGTCAGCTGTTACTCCTACGTATGTCCTTCCTTATATTTGACATATTAGTTTGTTTATTGATATTTAGCAGCTGCTGACAAGAAGAACGCTTATAAAGTTTTCCACAAAGACGTGCTGTCATTTTCATGCTTCTACATATATTGTTTTTCAGGATAAACTTTTCACAAAGTACAAGCTGGAAATTTAATTAGCAAAAGTCAAAGCAATGAATAAAGTTTGATTTTGAGGTCTGTCAACCCATATGCTTGATAAACTAACCACATAACATTCATTCATTGGCTTCACAATTTATAATTGCACTTTATACTGTGTGTGGATGGCATTACGACAATATATATTTATTTGGCGTGTCCGCTTCCAAAGTTTTCTAGTTTTTTATAGCGCTCTGATAGCGCGACATGGCCATCCAACCATCTAACTATCTAATGAGCGGCAATTAGTCTTCATATCCTTAGCGCACACGTAGTTCCAGGATAGTTTATCATGTGATGCATAAAATTTTTGTTAGCCAAAAAGTTAAAAAGTTAGAAAAACAATTCGACTTTGATATGCTCTATTTTCTCTGATAGCTACACAATTATAATTGCATATTAAGCATATTTAAATTGTATTTTTATGAAGTTGCTCTGATCTGCAAATTGTTTTCATAATATTTATTTTTGTGCGTTAAATCAACTACCATCGTGCTGCATATTACGGTAAAGTATTTATTTAAGTTTTTCAAGTTTCTGAACATTTACATATTTTTTTACATTAAAATAAATCTATTTAAAAAGATATTATAACTAAGTGAAACTTTTTTCCAGCATTTTATTCACTCTACGGCTGAGTTTCTTCAACGTTAATCGCACAATTAAAAAGTTTCTATTGATTGATGTACTTTTTACTGCTTAAAAATACAACAAATAAAACGAGGGTTAATGCAGCTAATAAACTTTGTGATTTTAAGCTCATTTAATGATTTAAGTAATTGCTGGGTTGTTACAACACAGAGCTTATAAAATATGTATTATTACTACATATTTAAATATATCGATAAAAATAATTATTATTTTTCAATTTTTTATATTTAATTTAAAACAATATAAAAAACGCCTAAACTAAGCGAAAAGCTGAGTATCGATATTACTAAAATAATTTGTTCGCCGAGTGTATTTTAATTGTCGTCTTAATTTATTTGCCAATTTTGCATTTCAACAAAATTGGATGTAAAAGAGTACTTTATATAAATGGATAACACTCGCTTAAATTAAGTCATTAAAACTTAAAAATTGCCCTTCTTTTTATTCCTTAATAAAGTTCTTTTAAATTAGCAGCTCTTGAATATTCCATGGTTTTTGGTAGGCATAAATAAATATAGTTTTTTAATTTTTTTGTTTCTTTCACCATACTCTGTGTCCCGCATAACAATTTGGGTTCTAATAACGATTTTTAATAAGATGTTAAATATATTGATATGATATATCAAGCAAAAATAATTTTTTTTTTTTCAAGTCGAATTATAATCTTTTTTTTGAACAACCCTTCAGCCTACGACTTCCGAATGCTGATGCAGCCGCTTAAGAATTTTTTCAATTTTTCAGGGTTCTTTTATATTTCAGAGAACTCTCTCTGAATATGTTTGTATATTTTTAAAGGATAGCTACAACTTCAGGTTAGTGTTTTGACAATATTTTGAGGTTTATATACATTATTGCTACTAATGTTAAGTTAAAAATGTTGTGGTTTGTGTTAGTTATTAGTGTTGCCTACATTCATAAAAATTTACTTGCAATTAACTTAGTGGCACTTCTCTGCTCTTTAGTATCTTTTTGAGTGTCAACGTTGTAATTGAATTTAATAAATTGCCTCATTATGTGAGTTGAAATTAAAAAATATGCGCCAACAGAGTCAACATTGTGCTGTACTCGTTATTGTTGTTGGTTGTTTGTTGTTTGTTGTTTGCTATGTTGCATGTTGTTGCATTTGTTTTGCATTTTGTGCGGTCATTTGGCCGACTTTTGTGCCCAACTATGCCCCCCCAATTGCACTCACACCGTTCCCTTTGGGGCGCCGCAAACTATGCAACACAGCCGTTGCCAGTTGGAGCCACATTTAAATGCATTTTGTGTGCTTGGCTCATAAATTCAAATGCGTTTAATGTTTGTTTTTACCGCCTCGCCATTTTATAATTTCGTACTTTTGGACTTGTGTACATTTTATTTCATTTGCCTCGTTTTGAATTCGGCGTTTTTTGTTTAGCTCAGCAAATTAAATTCACAAATGTTGCACGGTCGAAAATTAATTTATTTATTTACTCGTTTGGTGAACAACATACTGCATTTTTTTTTTTTTGTTGCATGATTTAGATGGCAAATGCAACGTTTTAATTTCATTATATTTGTTGCACTATACAATTATCATTTTTTGTACACCACTTAAATTGTTATATTGAGTGCCTAGCTGGGGAGGATTTCTCCTTATAACAATTTTTTTTTTTTTTTTAAACATTGACAGCCATTTAATTTCGTTGTGCTTAATTGGATTTTGTATGTAAATGAAATGCATTTCATTTGATTTCGTTTTGTTATATATTTGACAATTTCAAATTTTGGTTTATGATCAGGCGTGCTTTATACCCTACAATAATTTTAAATTGGTAACAAAGGCATAGTATGTGTAAACACAATTATCATAATTTGTTTTCCAGATAATATTATATAAAATTAGAATTTTTCTTGTGTTGACACATGTTTTAATCTCTTTTATAAAGTTTTTAAAGCCTAAATAAATGTATGTTTAATAGTTATGAGTAGTTTAGACCTTAATAAAGGGTATTTTGTAGTCACGTACCACTTTTAAACTACATGTTACATGTTTCGGCTGTGGCTTACAAATGCGTGACATGTGCTTGAATTTGATTTTTAAATTATTTTAAATAATTTACACAACAAGCTACATATTGGTTCGTTATATAGAGAATGTAACTAAGTTATCGCGTTAATTTTGTGACGAGACAGATTAAAAAAAATTGAATTAAATATTGGTAGCTCATAGATTTTTGGATTGAAATGCATATTAAAACGAATCTATTATAAATATCATTTAGAAATACAGCAAATTAAGAGTGCCAACTCGAAACGAGAAAATATAACAGTGTTACACTGTTGGGAAAAAGAACGATAGTTCACCTTGATTTTTATTTTGAGAATATAAAAATAAGTTAGCATGTGGAATTGGAATTTCCACTGGCCTACGAGCTAGTCCATGGATTTGATACGTTCGGTACGCCACAATTTCAACTATCCTTCATTACCATAATCGACATTTTTGTGCGGGATGCATATTATCCTGATCTTGGCGGCATCCGTAGGCATTGGCGAAGGCTGGGAAGTTAATGAGGACTTGCTTCAAACGCATTTCATCCGAATCGTGATCCACAAAATCATCTGGCATCGCTTTGCCGCAGAAGAACTGAGCCATGTTTAGGAAGAAGAGCTGCTTGAGCGGCACATTTGTAAAGTTGGGCTGGGACTGGTTGAACTTTGAGCCAGGACCAAAGTAGACATCATAGGCCAGACGAATGCCCGCAATATCTGCCTCACGTTCATCCAGATAATTGGTTTCATCTTGGTTCAGGCATCGAATAGCATTCGAATATTGACGTCTTTCCGTGATCTTTAAACCCAACTCATTGGCATTTCCTTGAGCATCGAAATCGAGGCCACCTGAGACAAAGCCGTGCATTAGCTCATGGCTCAGCATGAAGCCCAGCAAACTAAACTTAAAAATATCGTGAGCATCGTGGTGAAATATGGGCTCCTGCAGGATACCATAAGGCACAATAATAACATTTTGTCGCAGCATATAGTAAGGTGATGAATTCATGGCCGTATCTGAATCAGAAATATAGAAGTAATGGCTCATATTGTTAGTTGACCTCTGTAGCTGATCAAACCAGCGACGAGTGCGGAATTCCAGAAGTCTCAGATGATTCAGTGCATAATCCCGCCCATCTGCAAGATGTAAATCAGCATAGAACTGGGATACAAATTGGGTTTTATTGACGATTTTGGGCATATTGCCAATGTTGAGGTTCATGTTAAGCATCTTTGCCCTCAGCATCTCGCGCTGATTTAGATTCAGTTGCAAGTTATTATCCTCGAGTTTCTGTAGGAACTGTCTGCGTAGCTGCTCAAACAGCTCCATCATAGCTGAGTGATGCTTCTGTAGCTTTTCCGGGCCAATGAAAAGCTGTTCGTAGAGTAAATTCGTGGCTAGTTCCATATTGCGTCGTAAATCTTGAATGCATTCTATGGGTTCACTGCTGTCCATTGATTCATCCTGCACATACATTACAAAGCGCAACATTATATAGCTGGCTACCTCTTCACGATCCCAGGATTCGAGTAACTGCATCAGAGCAACCAAATATTCAGCATTATACACTTGTAAAGTATAATCAGCAGGAACGCTGTGATTCAACATTATTTCCAAATATCTTCGCCAATTTCCGGCACCCCGATGTTCCAGTTGAAGAACGCTTAGCTCTTCGTAATCCTCATTTTCTTGTTGATACTCCATTTCGGCCAGATCACGGACAGCGAATCCCAATTTTCTTACATTTAGAGCCAATCTCAGAGCCTTTTGATTGTCCACACCGAGCAGCAAAAACTCATTAAATAGCGTGCCCCTGATGCGTTGATTCTTTTCTCCGAAAACGGGTTTATTGAGGAGTATAACGTATTTGGCGCTGTTTAACAAATCTGGTTTGACATCCAGCTTAAAGAGCACATTATTTAGTCCATATCGACGCAGACGTGCCAACGTTTCCATCCACAAGAACTTGCTTTTGGACCAGACAGGAGAATTCGGCCAATTTATTTGTTGATTAGGTGGCACCAGCTGCAGATAATATTTACCCGCGCGAGTTGAATTTTTAGCTTGACGACAGGTTTGATAGAAGCTTAAGACTTTTGATTTCACCGTATTGGGCTCTATCTCACGTTGCTGCAAGTCCTCAATGAGTGTCTGTAAATTGAGGTTCACACTATGATCAATTTGCCCTATAATCTCTACAAAGGCATCAGCCTTATGGCTCTCGCCCCACTTGCCACACGCGTATTTATAATAATCATCGCACGCAGGTATGCTATCGTTCACATTACGGAGCAGATGGTTAACCAGCTGTGTATTAAGATCCGTATTGGGAGGATTTAATGTCTGGCTTCTTCCAGATAGCCACAGAATTAGTATTAGCACTCGGTTAATACCACAAGTCGGTGTTCGCGTCACCATTGTCGTTGGTGCATTGTTTACGCCGATCGACTGTTTAGTAGATTTAAGCTCTGGTTTTGCTCAATTATCAGCCATTATACTTACAAGTGTAACATATAGATAATCATACATATGTTATAGATAACCTTAGTATATAGTGATAACGCCTATAGAGTGAATTTATAAAGCAAAATGAGCGTTTCTTTGAGCAAAAGTGATCTTCTGATTAAGGTTTAGCTTTCTATTCTTTTTTTATACTTTTGCAAAAAAGAAGTATGATTTTGTCATGAAATGTATAACGCAGAGAAGACGTCTACGACTCTATAGAGTATATTCATATATAATAAAAAAAAGTTAGCAGAAAGCACGCCAGTTCTCCTCGTCTTTTATCCTGAGAATATGAAAACAATTTAACCAAACTAATAAATTGTAATACATCACTTAAAATGTATGGATAGTGTTGCATACTTGCAGGCTTTTTTTTTGTTTGTTGCACACCACCGCATCTGTAATCCTCAATCAGTTTTTGCAGTCAGCATATAAGGCATAAAGATTAGTCTAAACTTACATTTTTTTTTTAATGCTTTTTAAGTGAATAATTTTTATTGTAAATCAAGTGAAAAAAATTATTTTTCGATAAGCAATATTCTCACATTAGGAGAAATAATAAAACAAAATTTTAATAAAAAGTGAACAAAAGTTTTGTAAATGAGAATAATTTTGAATTAATTAATCTTTATCATAATTTTTTATAACAAAGAACAATTGATGAGTTAAGCGTACTATATAAAACAACGATCATAACCTAAGTCCAATGTTCATGGTTTAAGAAAAAGCGTAAATAATATGTACTTTTCTATTATCTCACCATTTTTGCACTACACTTTAAGGCCTCCTTGTTAAATGAATGCAAAAATAAGATGGACCACTGTTAAATGCCACAAATGACTTGTGGTTAAATATTTCTTCTTTTTTATTTCACAGCCAAATAAACAAGAAAGTAAAGAGCAACTTCGGGAAAAAATGCAACAATTGCGCAATAAAAATGTTGAAAGACAGACGGCTTTTGTTTACCCATTTGGCAATTTTCAGCTTTCCATTGTTAATTGTATGACAACGAGTATTTTTTTTGCAAAAGGCCTTTTTACAATTGGCTGTGGTTCTTTGCTTGCGGAATTCGTAAAGTTAACCAATAAATCTAATAAAATTGTATCCAAGTTTTCAATGTTCTGGGAAATGCAGGAATTTCGCACCAGATCCGCTTTTCAAGTTGACAAATCAACATCATCCGGTGGACAAACATGAAGCGCACTGGGAATAACGTACTGGACAGTGGACAGCAGGATGGACCGGGCGGGTGGGTTGTGGGCGCCGGCAACAGACGTTTTGCGGCAGTCACATAAATCAGTTTTTGTGGCAAAACTTGAAAAATATGTGCGCAAACAAATGGCAGCCAAGCGGAGCAGGCTGTAAAGCTGAAAACTGCGCCATGCAACAGTTAGGACATGGACACGGCAACATACATACAAATACTAGAGACAGAGGCAGACAAGGACTGTGTCCCGCACATGCAAATGCGCGAGGACATACAGACAAGGACACATATGCTGCCTGTAACGGGATTTTAGCTTAGGCTGGACAAAAAAATATAAAAAAAATAACCGCCTAGCAAGTGGTTAAAAAACAAGGAGTAGTCGATTCAGATTTGACCAAAACTATTCAACCTTTTTTTGTTAAAAATATTACGCATTAAAAAAAAAAACATTTATATATTCCTTGCTACCTTTTATGTTTATTTTCCTATCATTTTGGCTTTAAATATGTGTTTGTGTTTTGTTTTGTCTGTTACAAACATTGTACAACAGCTTGCATACCCCAGATCTCTCTAAGTGTGGGTATAAGATTGCCTCTGGCATATTTTAAATTTTTTATATTTTTCGTTTATATATATTTTTTTTTGCCTGCTGACCAGCGGCCAAAGTTGTCATACTCCTATTTTTTACTGGTAAATTTGCCTTTCCAGGACTTTTGCCACATCAGCGTGTGCCCGACATGTGTGTGTGGGTATGTCTGTGTGTGTGCATGAGATAAGTGTGAGCATCGTCAGAATGTTTGTGTCCGAAAAAAAAAAAAAAAAAAAACCAAAAAGAATCGAGTATCTTCAGCGCGCCGAAACTGTATACCCTTGCAATGGTCGTCTATAAAATTTCAATATCCGACTGGTCGTTCCTATGGCGGCTATATGATATAATGATCCGATGTTAATAAGACTTAATCAGATTGTACAGAATAATATATAATAAATATCGATCTGGTGAACTTAATATCTTGAAAAACAGAAAAGTTTTTTACCCGATTTTTCCTATCGCGGATAGAGTGGTCTGATGTTAATCAAACTTAATATGATTGTACACATCATAATTCTAGATTCAACTGTTGAGTTAAGATTTGATATCTTGAAAAACTAAAAAGTTTTAAATACAATTACATTTGTTGACCGATTGTTCATAAGGGAGCTATAAGATATTGTAGTCCGATTTTGACGAAACTTCTTAAAATTACTTAAATTATAATACTACATCGATCTGCCACATTTGATATTGATATTTGAAAAAAAAACTTTCTTTGGCCAATCGTTCATATGGCACCTATACGATATAGGGGTCCGATCGGGCTGATTTTTGAACTGCTTGTAATAAAAACAAGTGCCAAATTTCATCAGGATAGCTCTAAAAATAAGAAACTAGTTTGTATAGAAACAGACAGACGGTCGGACTTGGCTATATCGACTCAGTTCGTCATGCTGATGAAGAATATATATAAATTGTGGGCTCGCAGACGTCTTCTTCAATACATTACAAATTTAGTGACAAAATTATAATACCCTTTTGTAAGGGTATAAAAAATACTGCAAAAAATTATACAACGAGATTGCGGAAAATTTCGTGAAGCGGCTGCCGCAGTTTTGGTCACGCCACGTCAAATTGCCAGAACACGCGTGTGATGCGTGTGGGGCGTGTTATTTGATCATTTTACAACACTGAAGCGTGCTTAACGGCTTTTTGAAAGTGCTATCAGAGAGCAAGGAGCAATACAAACAAATGTTGCACAAAACAGCAAAAAAAAAAAAGGAAACAAGTTGTAGCAAATTGCAGTGCTACGTAAACATGAAACGTTTAGACAAAACTACACTAAATGCACTTATATAATGCTACCTATGGGTATTATTAAAAATTGCTAGAAGAGTCCTTCTTTCGGACTAAATTGCAATATTGAGAGTGCTAATGAAAAAATAAATACAAGAAAATTACAATTTGACTATATTATATTACCAAATTACATTTTATCTTATTTAATGTTTGTGAATTCATGGTAAAAAATATAAGTTTAAATTTAAAAAAAAAAAAATATATGTATTAAATTTTAATCTTTTGGAAAGAGCTTAATAGAAAGAGTTTCCTAAAATATTAAAAACAAAGTTTGAGTTCCATTTAATCCTTCTAAAGTAAAGTTCGCAAACAGTGGAAAGTCGCGACTTATGAATTAAATATTTATAAATCTCTAGAGCAATATTTTTAACGCAATGGTATAACAAAATTATTCTTTTGCTTTAATTCATTTGTCTTAATTCTTAAACAAAAGTATTTCTAGAGACAGAAAAAAAATTTGTTTACATATTTTGTGTTAATTTTAAATATATTTAAAGGAATAGCCTCCAAAGGTATTCAAAATGAGCTTGGCTTTAAATTTTTTAAAATAATTATTTAAATCATTGACATGTGGTATGAAAATAATGAAAAATTCTAGAAATACTTATTTTATTACCAGAAAAGTTCTAAATTAAATTATTATATTTTTCTGTGTGAAATAAAGGTTCTAAATATTAATATAAATTTAACTTGCAATCAAAATACTAACGACTTGGTTAAAAACTTTGCATTTATAAATGCATAAAGTAGACTGATTCAATTTCACAACCAATCCAAGAATATTATTCAAAAATTGTTAGCTTTCATTGACGTTGGCAAATCCTTTTAGTCCATGCTGATATGAGATAATATTTATCTACTACACATGTGATGCCTCAACAGTCCTGGATGCATTTACATGCCACATAACGCCGACAGAAATATCAAATGGTCATAGACCATTGTATCCTTATCCCAGGAGGCCAGACCGCCCATTGTTCATGATCAAATGTCAAATGTGTGTTTGTGTGTGTGTAGGTGTGAATGTGAGCAACAATTGCACTTTTTTTAAAGCCTAGTTTTATGGACAGTCTAACAGTTGGACCAAGACCTTTCCAATCTGCAATGTTTGTTTGCCTTAATAAAGTGCTTTGTGTGGAATTTAATTGTATATTTGTTTTGTTTACTCACTGGAACAAGACCTGGACAGCTTTTTGTTTTGAGGGCTTGGCAACAGTTTGCTTGGCAAATGAAATGAAATATGCAAAGGACATATGTCTAAGTTGCGACGAGTTGTTCAAGTAACGCTCAAGGCAAATGCCAGAACAAATATTTCAATGTCAGACATACTGACAAAGTTTAAGGACACACACACACACATACACACACACAATTGTAGTATAACTCACTTACCGACAACTTTGACAAAGCCATATTGGGTTTTGGCCGTCACCGTGTTGATTTGGCACATATATCGTCCCATGTCCTCCTCCTGGACGTTGTTGATATGCAGAAACCAGGTGCGATGCTTATCATGCTTATCATGCGTTACACTAATCCTTGGATTTCGTGTTATCACATGATTATGCACTGTCAAAATGGCCGATTGCTCAAAGTGCATCCACGCCACCTGCAATGACAGAAACAAATTGGCTTAAAATATTATCGTATATATAATCAGCATATTTAAAGCCATTTATTACAAAATATATATCAAATGTTCATTTATAAGCAGCTGACAAGAATGTCAGCATATTTATTGGCAAACTTCGCTTCCATCATCATCAATTTTTATGAAGGATTAACGACAAACGATGGATCCTTTGGTCAAATTGCCAAAGTTCGCGTTGTCGTCACATGTGACAGCAGCTGCTGTCGAAAAGTTTGCGGCCTCTTTGCGTCATCAGGATGCGCATCCTGGACGCCTGCGTCCGAGTCTTCGCTTATGCAATAGTTTTACCCAAAAATAACAAACAATTTATGCAAATTTAAGCGTACAAAACATTGGTAAGACGTGCTAAATATATATAAAAAAAAAAGTAGAAAATAAAAACACACACATAAGCAACCATTGTCGAGTTTCCCATCGATGCCATTTCAATGATAAATTTAAGCACACATACTACACACAAAGTCAACGACAACTCAACAAAATACAAAGGAACTAAATAAAGAGGGTCGCGTAGATCAAGATGGTGAGTAGAAGGCATTAGTTGTAACTCTAGATATAAAACAGAGGCGTAGAAAAAGGATATTTCTTATAAACTATGTAGTATACCGGAAAAAGAAATATAGAGAGGAATAAAATGGTTTGCGATTGTAGTCGGTTTGTAATTTCAACATTAGACTAATCTAATCTCTTTTTTATTAGTTTAAGAAAAGCTTTAAAAAATATATTGACATACAGTTTTGAATATTTAATATGAAGACCAAAAAATATTGCAAAAATCAATAATAAACTGAAATTATCTTTGGTTTTTATTTTTAAATATTTTGCACTGCAATTTAATTTGCTTCAACACCTGCAATAGTATAAGCTATGTTTCAGAAAAAAAATTAATTTTTTAATATTTAAGAATAGTTAACGCCAGGAAATAAAATGTTAATATTTATAAATGAAGTTGAGTGAAAGCTTTAAAGCTTAAAGAACATCATAAAGCACAATTGTGCTAATTATTTCCTGCTTTTACACTTCAGAATTACGTTCTTCATCTGCTATGATTGATATGCAGTGTTTACAACGCACAAGGAGTCCACTCAACATCATATTGCACTTTACTTGATAACTCTTCGAACATGTTTAAATGACAGTTACTTTCACCAGCTTTCACCTATTATCTGCTTTCGTATACTTCATTTCTGTATCCTCTTTAAGGCCACCCCTGATGTGATGCGCCCTACAAACCTGAGTAGAGTGAGGAGAAGTGAGGAATGTGATCCAAGAGGAGTTCCTTACAGCATTGCTGGCATAGTGTCAGGGAACATAGACAGATATCGGTTAATTTTTCAATGTCTGCAATGAAAACGTGCGACAAGCCAGACGAGACAAGGACCAAAGCCCTGTGGCCCTCTAAGGAGCAGTCATTGGCGTTTATTTACATTGGTTACTCGTCTGATTCTTTGGTATCTTGAGTTGAATAAAAAAAATCAAGCATCTGTAGTTTGCTTAAGTAGTTCGCTGTCTATGCCAAACAACAAAGTCAAATATTAATGAAGCCACGTTTATCAGGCAACTGAAGGATAAGAAGAGCTCGAAATGTTAGCCAAAAACAAGCTCCATCGAAAATCAATAAAACTGCATTAACACCCAACTTTAGTTGCACTTGTCGAGCATTTAAAGCGAAGAACCAAATATACAAAATTTACTGTATGTTAGACATTTTAAAGTGATGCCGACAAAAATTTGGTGAAAATGCGCTGCATTTGCATTTTGCATTTTGGCAGTTTTTGAGGTCATTTAAATGAAATTAATTAGGCTCATGTAAAGCCAGCGAAAAAAGCCAGCTGAAAAGCCAAACAAAATGTAAGTCCCCATACCCTCACCAAACTGGGCAGTACTATTTGGTAAATGGTATCGTTCCTGTGGTTTGAGTGTGTGACATTTGGCTTAATAATTTTCGGTTGGCAAATGTCAGCGAGAGTCAAGGCAAACTTGACTTCTGTGTGTGGCTGTGACTTTTTAATAGGCTTACCATCTGCTATTAAAATTTTATGCATATTTAAGCCCATTTATATTTGGAGCACCCAGCCCAAGGATTAGTGAAAGTAATGAGAATGGATAAGACGAGCTGAGATGAGATGTCTGCTGCATCACTGCCATCCAGACTGACACTTGAGCTCATCTCATGGTCGTCTGCATGAATCTCTATTTGGACTTTGCCTAATTTAATTTATGCCAAAGGACTGCAGAGATACACAAATATTGCTTGTTAGTTAAGTGAGCGATGAGAGTAAACTTCACTTGAACTTCATTTTATAGTCCTAAATAGCTTGTTAAGAAAATTTTCAGAATATTATACATAGAGAATTTGGAATGTTTATATATTATTTATCAGCACTAAACATCGAACTGATTTCTTAATAAAACAAATATTTGAGATACCAATGGAAATTGTTAACTTTTTGCTTATCAAAGATCAAATCAGCTTAAGTCCTAAACAATAAAATCTTTGATATAGTCAGATTAATAATAATAATAGTCGTCTTCATCATATGGGCATTCTTTGGAATTTTCCTTCAATACTTTTTCCTTTTGGACGTTAGTTTTTGTAAAGCTTTTTCTCAGCAGAGATCTTTGCTTTTTATAAAAATTAGAGCATTCACTGTACGGCTCAAGTTTCGCTATGTAGATATCATTGAGATCATCGAGACGATCCTGAATTTCATCCTCTAGCTCCAATCGATGTTCGTTATACTCTTCGAATGCCTTAGCAACGCGAACCTTCTCAAAATAACGATCTATTCTCCATTTGCTGGCCCGACGTGCTTCAGCTGTGTGAGAATTCAATTCCCTGTTGCCCCAGCTGTGTCCTTCTGTAGTTTTACTGTATCTTTTCAGCATTTTTGAAATATGCCTATCTTCTTCTTCTAAATGCTGTAAATTATAGTTATGATTATTTTTCAGCTATGCCATGGACTATTTTATACTTACACTTTCAGTGGTAGTGTCAGGTCCTGCTGCAGCTGCATCACTATTTACACCTCTACCATTTGCTTCTTCAAGCTCGTTTACTTCTATACTGTCATCACGATTTTTAACTGCATATACATCATCATTATTCCTCTGTTCCCCAACAATAACTGTTGCTAGTAGGAATACAAGTAGACTATATTTCCAGATCATGTCTATTTTACTTTTCGCTATACCAAAATAAACTGAAAATTGTGCAGCCAAGTCTTCCCTTTTATATCACCGTCAAGCGCTTGGTTAGGTATTTTTTCATTAAGCTCAAACTAATTTGAAATGTCAAGTGCTGTGAAATATACGTAGTTTTGGTATCGCCTTAGTTTTAACACTATTAATAATTATCTTTTTTTTCAATTTCCTACTGTCTTAAATCTTAACATTTTATGGTCTGTCGATTGTATACATTGTATTTTACTTTAACAATAATAGCGCAAAACTTAGTACAAAGAATTTTATCAAGATTTAATTTATATACATATATATATATATTATAAAGGAAATGATGAAACGAACTAGCTCAAAGTACTGTAGGGTAGCAACACATTTTGCTTATCTTATTTAAAAACATACAATTAATTTTCATAAAATGTTAGCTAATCGAAATTTTCAATTTAATTATTTCTACACATTTTGCTCATTTCATTTTTAAAGAACGTTTGTCAATTTACAATTTACAATTACCAAGAATACTGTATTATACTAAAGCTTGTTCGTTGATTAAAACGAGAGTAAAATTGCAATGTTTGTGGATTTATTTTATTTTATCTTAGTTAAGAATTATAACTTAAGCTTGACAACTTTAGTTATCATAGTAATTATCTTCAATTGTGCACTTTACGCTATTTGCATGTAGTTCATTTGCTTTCCGCTCGTTAGTTTTGTTGAGGACTTTTTGAAGCACTTTTCTTTGTTTTGTATAAAATTTGCGACATTCACTTCCCAAATCTGGATCTGCTAAATGCTCAGTGAGCTCATCCAAACGCTTCTCAATTTCTTCCTCCAGTTCCAATCGTCGGCTGTTATATTTTTCAAAAGATTCAAGCACGCGTTTCTTCTCAAAAAACCGATCCGTTCCCCATTTGATGGCTCGAACTATATCATGCAAGTACTTTGCATATTCCCTATTACCCGAAATGTGTCCTTCCGGAGAGTTAATTATCTGGCTGAGTTGCATGTTTAAAGAAGTATTTTCTACCTCAATGTGATCCTGTAAATTATAATTTTGTATAAATTTGGTCAAGGTATAAAATGGATTATTTTACTTTTTTAGTTGTCCCTTTATCGCCATCTCTACTATTAGGTGTCGAGGTATGAAAATTACCAGTGGTGGCGGTAGACCCACTACCAATGGTGGTAAAGGCACTAGATGTGGTGATAGAGTCATCCCCTGGCGTTGGTTTACCAGCTACAAGTGTAGCCAGGGCAAATAAAAGTAAACTATAGTTGCACTTCATATTTACTTCAATCTGCTTAATAAACTGAGCACTGTACAGTCCACTACTGTTCTTTTATATGATGGTCATGTGATGTACACATCAATATATTTTTCAATTAGGCTACAACTAAACGGAAATATAAAAATAAAACTTTATTTAAACTTGTCATGATTTCGCTTAAGCAATTAGTACAGTGCACGTCTTTCAAAAGATTAAACTGTAGATTATTCGAGTATTGGTAAAAGTGGTAAATAAACATTTTATTTGTGTGAAATATGCATAACACTGAATGTTATAAATAACTCCATTATTTGCTTTTAAAATATTTAGATAGAAAAAAAGAAATAAAATATTAAATTCTAAATGTTTCCCATACCGGGAATTGAACCCGGGCCTTCCGGGTGAGAGCCGGATATCCTAACCACTAGACAATATGGGAGATGATCGAGCTACCGGCAAATAACAAATAGCGCTAAAATTCACAATGAGTTCTATAAATAGATAGAATAGCAAGAAAAATAAATAAATACATATAAAAAAAAAACTATGAATTATAAATACACGCCCCATGTGTGTATATTTCCAATCATCGATTTATTGTATAAATAATTTTAAATATTCTAGAAAAATGGCTATGTAAATTGCTATATGTGTCTGTTAAAATCCGAAAATACACTTCAAACTTGTCAGTTTGACATTTTTTGTATCACAATTTCGATTTTTTTTTTTGATTTTCCATTTAGTGCGTTGGAAATCTGTGCACATTTATCTCCATTCCCATAGATGGCGTCGGAGTGGGGGGCTGAGGCATATGCTGATGGCATAAGTCGATAGACCAGACAGAGAATGGCCAATTTGCAATTTGCGTAATGGCACAAGTCTCTGGCTTTTGGCTTTTACTTGGCCAGCAACTACTAAATGAAGTCATAAAAATTTAAACAACAACTAAAAAACTACAAAAAACTTTCAGCCAGAACAAAAATAAACACACTTTATTATGCCTGAAAATGTTTATGGTTGGTTCCGGCGTACAACAACAACAACATCAACAGCAACAGCAACAGCAACAAAAACATCAACAACACCAACTATAACAAAATAAACTTATGCTTATGTTAGTCTTGTTGTTATGTCTACTTGTTTGTGTAGGCGTTGAAAATTGAAATACAAACAAGAACATGACAGGATAAAAGTCGACAGTCTCATCATCATAGAGCAACTCTGTTGGCAAACATTCAAGCAACTCTTGAAATAGTATGAACTATTTAAGCGTAAACGTGTTAAAGTAGCCTCGAAAGAACTACGCGAGTTAATTTACACGCAGCTCAAATATTTGCTCGCCAAGAATAGCAGCAGTTAAAAAGAATTAAGTAAAATATATTTGAAATTTCGCATGTCGAAATCGAAATACTCTTTTCAAAAATTTTAATAGAAAATAATAAATAAAATAATTTAAAAAATGACTGCTATCTCAAATTAAATTAGCAAATATATAAACTTAAAACTTAACTGCAAAAAAGAAAACAGAGACTGCTATTTTGCTCATTTTGTCACTTTTACACTTCGTCTCCACTCAAACATAAAAGCTTATAAAGTTATTTTGCTTCTCTCATCGCTTCTTGCTTTTGCTTCATGCTGAAACTTTAATGTCAGCCAAAAAATTTAAGCATAAATATTTTTATAAAAATTTATTTATTTTAACGCTAATATCTTTAACTATATTTTCAATTTTTTATATACATTTAATTCCAATATTTTGCTAAGCAACATAAATTAAAAAAGTTGCATTAGTATTATTATTATTATTTATTTAGCTTATATTTAATATATTTTTTCATACGACTAAGACAAATTTATATTTAACATATTTTTATTATATTTGTATTTTATATAAACATTTCTTTCACACTGTTATACTGCATAAATAATTATAATACTAATACAACAAACACAAATTTAAAATTTAATTTATTTTTTCGATATTAAACTACATTGTTACTTTTTTATTGTATTTAATTTTATAAAACTCTACTTTGATTCAGATATATGTATATTTACCTTTAAAAGCTAGATCAGCTATTTATCCCGATCATGAGTATATATACTTAATATGGTCGGAGATACCTCCTTATTAATATTTATGTAGCACTTACGATCCACTTATATCAATTTTTAATGGGAACAGAGTAGATTTAATTCAATTTATACTCAGAGAAAGTGAAATCATTTTTAAAATTTACCTTCATCAGACCTGATTTTTGATTAAGTTGTATTAGTAATAATATTTATTAGGTTTATTAAAAGTTGCTTAGCACAATAACAAGTAAGATTAAAGCTATATTTCATTATTTTGTAAGCTTACTGTTATTTTACAATAATTTAAATTAAATTAAAAAAAAATAAAATTAACTCTAATTTAAACATATAAAATTATTCAAAAATAAAAAATTAAATAAAACTGAAAAGTTGTAAAAAGTTATAAGTGCTATTTGTTGCACACCTGTGCAACTATAATCCCCAAAAGGTTCTAGCAACATTAAACCCCATGAAATTCCCCTTTTACATATGCTTGTGTACAGGGTGTAAGAATAAAGGTACTTTTGGAAAGCATATTACAATAAATAATATATTATGTATAATGGTCAAATAATTATCTACGATGGCAACATTATAAAACATGAACACCCCATTCAACGTGCATTGCCCAACATTGTAGCAAAGTTCTAGTACCCACGGCAAGGATATAAAAATCAATTCCAATGTAACCTGCCTCCTGGCGGCTACGCAACTATTTTGCATGCAAAGTCACGTTTTATTGCAGCTACGCGTTGTTCTTGCCGCTGCTGCTGTTGTTGTCATTTTTGTTGTTGTTGTTTTTTGCTACTGCTGGTTAGCTTTTAAGCATACCTGCGGCGACACTGGTCGCTTGGGGTCTTGCGTAATTTTAGTTGGGGTGCGGTAATGTGGGGTGAATGGTGGGGATGTTGCGGTGAGAGAACGATTGCATGCCAAACTTAAGGGCCATAAAAAT
Organism: Hirtodrosophila alboralis; assembly: GCA_035043045.1. Lineage (NCBI taxonomy): Eukaryota > Metazoa > Arthropoda > Insecta > Diptera > Drosophilidae > Hirtodrosophila > Hirtodrosophila alboralis. The sequence goes on from JAWNNH010000064.1 coordinate 1,118,651, forward strand.
TATTACGAGCACATAACATGCGCTCACAGATAAAAGATGAAGCGAATATCTCGTGTCTCGTGTCAAATGAAATTTATGCACGTTTTGGCCGACGCACATTATGGAAATTCAATTGCATGCAAATTTAAATTGCTGGGCACTCATTCAGCCACCCACACATGCACATAAACACAGAAAGACAATCGACAAGAGCTATACAAGAGACACAAAGCGTTTGAGTGGTATGCATATTAGCCGCAGCCTGAAAGTATGCAGCACCCCATGAATATTGAGCAATGGCATTGGCCAGTGGTTCTCAAACTAGATTTTGTGCCAACCTGAAGTTTATATTAGGCACAGCCTAGGAGTATGCAATACTCGTTGAATACTAAGCAGTGTCCCTCAAACTGAATATCATACTCTATTCCCAAAGATGAAAATGAGTGTATTGAGTGTGTGCAACGTTTTTATGTCTGAAGTGCCAATATTATTGTAGCTTAACTTAGCAATTGTTAATATTAATAAAATAAAAACTAAAAAAAACTATTACGATTTTTTAAATCTTTGACTTTGTATGTATTAATTACATTATAAGAGCTCGTTATATTACATTTTGTGCTTACAGTGAGGGATAAGCCGTGTTCCGAATGAAAGAACAATCGATTTACTTTTCTTTTATTTTGTTCTCAATTAATCGTTATCAATATAGAACTCTGGCTCTCGATTAATTCTTTGAGAATATGAACTCTAGCTATAATACTACCTACATCAGACTTAATTTTAGAGGTATTAGTATTATTATTTATTAAAAGGTTTTGACAGTCAGCATATAGGGAGTATAGGTCTCTCAACATTTAATTTTGTTTCTTAAATCCCCTTGTAAGAGATAAATACAGTTTTCTAAAATCAAGTAAGTGCAAATCATAATTTTTGATAAGCACTATTGTCACATTATAAAATGAATACAAATTTGTCTTAATATATTATTGATTTTTTTTAAAATGAGACAGAATAATCCTGAATTTAGTGAACTTAATCCTTCATTATTGTATATTAAATATTTTATAAAAAATTCAAAATAACAGCCTACTGTTAATAAATGATCATGATATCAGTAATTATAGATTAAATAATTTTCTCTGAATATTTTTATCTTTTGGATATTGCCCCCGCAGTATTAAACACTCTGTTCTTTGATTTGACAGTATCAGAGGTGAACGACTTAAGCATTCTTACTTATATTCTACATCCAACTATTTAACATGCCACAGCATATCTGACAGTTTGATTTTTGTGGCATGGCATATGGTAAGAGTTGCAGCACAACATTTCTTAATTAAAGAGTCTAAAATTGCAGACCACAGTTTATTTGTCTGTGCTGTCAAGCGCTGAGCAAAGGGCACACATAACCGCACAATGTTACATACATAAATATAAACAATAGCAGAAAATAACATATACAATAACAACAACTATGACTACAACTCATGACAATCTCAAGTACGGAGCGAAGCTGAGTAAGTCAACAAGTTCAATGCGTCCAGTCGCCAAAGGGCGACTCCTGCTGTTCCCTAGACCTTGACTTGGTTTGTTGGCGTTGAATGCTCCATAGATATGTTGAGCTTGCAAAGTGGCATATTAGTTTGTAGTAGGGTTTTGTGCATGACAACATATCAAAAACTATATGGCACTAGTGTACCCCGCGTGCGTTGCTACGCTCTTCCTCCATAAAAATAAAAACAAAATCATCATATTCTTGTTGACCCGACAAATGTTATTCTGGTATTGTTTCTTATGGTGCTACGTCCCTCATGTTTAAATAATATAGCCTTATTCGTAGTTCATTTAAAAAATACTGCCAACTGTAATTGTTGTAACAGTGCTGTAAACATTAACAGTGCTGAATACGTTAACAGTGATTAGATCTGTTGAGGCGCTAAAAGTTATCGAAAAAAGTTATTTTTCAAAAAACGTTTTCCTGTCAATTATGAACAACTGAAACAAAAATTGATGATATACATTGTTTTAGCTATATATTTAGTTAAAATTATATTATATTGCTGTTGAGTTCAAGTTAAAAAATTTTATACATTTATATTATAGTTGTAATTATATAGTTAAGTTCAAGTTATTTAATCAATATAAAAAAAAATACACAGGGTATTTTCCAGCCCACTTCATGCAATACACACACAAGCATTTAATTACCTTTCCTAATTTAACAACAATTATATTTCGCCTGTGGCATTGGCATTCACGTCTTACCTTATACGAGCCGAGATTCTTGACCGAACAAGCCAATTTGACATTACGTCCCGCAGGCACAGTTATATTATCAATGACGTCCGTGAATTCGGGATCTTCCTGAATGACTGCAAATAAACAGAGCACAAGAGATTGGAACATAAGTAATTAAGACAAAGCTACAAATTGCTTTCAGAGTTCCCTTTAGGTTTTTCCCTTTAGCATTGAAAATTTATTTTTATTTTCATTTCCATATAGACATGCCTATAAATAGCTTCGCTTTCAAGCAGAAGGAAATACAACTTTCTGGATGTCGTCTATTTTAATGGTGTCGTTTAAAGAGATAGAGATTTATGTAGGCACTTAAAAATTAATAGCTATAAAGACACAATCCAAGACGATTAGCTCATTAGTGCCTTACCTTTCCAAAGTTTTGACAGTCCGGACAAAAAACAAAAATGAAACTGTCAATAAAATATGCATTAAGCATTTATAGCTCATAAAAGTGTTAAGACAAAGGATGCCAAACATTTGCACACAACACACAAGACTAACAAAACAATAAATCATAATTAAATTTTACACTTATGCGCCTTTTGATGCCCATTGCCGTAAAATTCAACTCGCTGTCCGGCGGATCCAGGGCAATCCGGATTCACCACTGCAGTTTAGCCTAGTGTGAAATTGCATTTCGTGATTCTTGCAATTGTTGCTATTGTAACTGTAAGTGCTACTTGTTATGGCCCTTGATTTACACCCTCACCCCAGCCCCATTGGTAAACCAGACAACCTGACCTCAACACCCCACAAAAATAGGGTGGCATGCCTCTGTTGCATTAAAGGTGATAAATGTGGTGCAAACGATTGGCAGTTTGGCAGCACTCTAAAGTGAATCGATTACTAAAGGTCGAATCAATAGTTATATTCATGCACCACATGGAAACATGGCTTAAAATTTATTTCAGTTACATTTTAAATTTTAATCAGCTTTCAGCATATGCTTTTAAGCAGAGGTACAGCACTAATGTATAAGCTGTGCCCTATTTCAACTTAAATAAATACGAGTATACATCAAGGAAATAAAAAGCAACATTCTCGACTTTAAAAAATAAAAGGCAAACTGATTTTATTTTCAACTATTATAAGTAGAACATGAGTAATAAATTTGTAAGTTTCATCCGTGTGTCGAAAATAGTAAAATGTATTTTTTTTTATATTTAAATAATAAAGTAAAAGGAAAATTAAATTGTATAAAATATAAAAAAAAACTAAATATACAAAGTTATGTATTAAAGTTGATTGATTTATCTTCTTATTAACAAAATGTAATATACCGGAAATATAAATGTTTTCTTAAATATTGCATATCAACTTAAATAAATACGTGTTTATAAAAAGGAAATAAAAATAAGCTATCTCAGCATTAAAAAATAAAAGACAAACTGATTTTATTTTCAAATATTATAAGTAGAACATTAGTTATAAATTTGAAAGTTTAATGAGTGGAATGCCGATTATAAAATGATTTTTTTATATTTAAATATTAAAGTAAAAAAAAAAAATGTTGCATAAAAAATAAAAGAAATACTGAATATACAAAATGTTTATCTTTAAATTAATTGATTTGTTTCTTTATTAACTTAATTATAAGTTGAGCAAAAGTAATAAATTTGTTAGCTTAATAAGAGTGACCAAAATTTAATGTAAAGTGCCGAAATTAAATGTAATTTTTTATATTTAAATAATAAACTAGCGGGAAAGAAAGGCGTTGCCAAAAATATAAAAAAAAGCTAGATATACAAAATTTATACATTCAAATTGTTTGATTTGTTTTATTATTAACTTAATCATAAATTAAACATAAGTAATACATTTTTAAGTTTCAAGAGTGGGGCCCAAATTTTATGTAAAATTCCGAAACAAAATGTCATATTTTTATATTTAAATAATAAACTAACAGGAAAGACAGAGGTTGCCAAAAATATAAATAAAACTAGATATACAAAATTCATACACTCTAACATTGTATATCTTCGTCTAATTAAATATTCGAATGGTTAAATAGACAATTTTAAATTACAAGTTGATTTAAGGATTTCAACTGCAGTATATATTAGCTCGATAGCAACTTTTAAGTAGCTTAATTAACAACAGGACATACACATGATGCTTATGAAATTATTGACATATCCTTCAATCATGTTGGCGCAAATGTAATGCCGTACCCTTTGCACTAGTCAAACGAATAAAACTCAAACATATTGCATTACTAGCCACAATATTGTCAAGCAAATGTCATCCAGAATATCCCGAAATAAGCAGACCCGACTGTCAGTTGCATGTATTTTGCAATGATTATGGTTACGTTAACGTCTGCTTTTTGGTGCGCTGCTCATGTTGCAGCTGCAACTCATTTAAGTTCTAATCACCTGCAACGACGGCAATTAATTAGCTGGCCTGGGCTAACGACAACGCCAGCAACAGTCATTAGTTTGGCAGCCAGGACCAAGGATTCAGCACCGCTAACCCGTTGGCAGCATCAGATAAACAACCACATCAGCATCAGCATAATGCGGCAAAGGACAACCAGCCTGACCAGGTATATGGAGTGCCTAGAGCGCTATTAAAGTGGCATCCGATGCAGCGACCGGGATCGTGACGGATATTACAAAGTACCAACAACAACAACATTGGAAAACAAAATATAATTAAACTGTGTGACATTTTATTTCACATTGCTCCAAACCAGCTGCTTAACTGGCTTTGTATTCGATCCTGTGGATTATGCCTTTTAAATATATCGCATAAATGAGATTTGACTTTAGTATTCAAAATGGAAAATATTTATAACTTTACCACTATAATATAATATATTTTATTAAGAAGAAGAGTTTAGCACTCACAAATCACTCAAAAAGCTATATACAATACTTCTGCAATGGTCTTCTAAAAAAAAAGCTTCAATATTTATTTTTTGTTAGAATAAGCAAAGTTATAACTGTCAAGTTTTTTTGAGATATCACTAAAAACAAAAAAGTTGCTTAAAGATATTTTTGTTCCTATGGGATCTAAAAGGTAAAGATCTATAATTTTGATATAATTTGGGCAGATTGTTTCATCATTATTATACGTGAAACTGGTGTGTTTAGTTTCAATAGCTTGAAAAACGAAAAAGTTTTCACAGAATAGCTAAATTTTCATGTGCAATCCGCAAAATTCAATTAAAGTGAAATTTTCTTAAAAAACGTTGAACAAAAAAATTATTTGTTTTTTTTTATGCGTCATATATGACCAAAAAAGCTCATTTATAAGAAAACATGCTTTATAATGTATATAATGTACAATTATATAATACCAATAATTATTAGTATTAATTATAATTATTAGTGCGAAATTCAATTAAAGATAGTCATTTCAAAACTTTCTAAAAATAAAAATAAATTTGGCCATAAAATATGTTTATTTTGATGTTTGTTAATAAGTTCAAATATAAAGACATTATAGTAGACATTAACTCCTTGGAAAATGTATTTTGATTAATTTTGGTTCGATTGTTTACATCATAATAACAGGTTGGTTTCGATATTTTGAAAAATCAAATATGATATCTTATCATATCAAATAGTTTTTAATTTTTTATCCGATTGCTGATATGGCAGCTATATTATAAAATGGCCCGATCGAGCTGCAATAAAAATAATCATCTGTGCTACATTTTATTAATATAGCTCAAAAATTAAAAGACTTATTTATGGGATTGTAGACGTCCTTGACAAACTAACAATTGCAAAATAAAGTCAGTTTAAAACATCTCTTACTAATTTATTATTAATTTTAAGTCGATTCAGCACACATGTACATATATTTAAACTATAAATAAATTGAACAGATTCACTTTTGAATCATTTTTTTGTTTAGAAAGTTGTTAGAATTGAAATTTAACTGTTTGATTAATTTTTGAAAATTAAAAAATTAATCAATTCTTTACAATAATTCTTTGCATTTGGCTTTCATCATATTGAACGTAACACTGCCCACATTCTGTGCCGCATTGTTAATCATCTCAAAAATGTGATAATTTTTTTGTCCCTGATCCACTGTGCGTTCGTGCAATTGTCGCAATGCTCCAGTATATGCCTCATATTTGGCCAGGCTCTCTGTGTCCAGCTTGAAGCTTTCATAAAGCTGTTGTATATCATAGAGTTGTCTGCTGATCTCGTCGTACAACAAGCTAGGCGTCTGGGGCAACAGGTCTGCCCAATGTTCATGCACTTGGTCTAGGAACTCAAAGTTGCTAAACAGAAAGATGACAAATAGATCCAAGCCCTTGGCCTTTAGTTGTTCCAAAAACTGTTCAGTTAGGTGTTGTTCATTATTGGGGCTCCGTTGTCCCAATTGTTCGTAATCCGTTGTAAAATGACGCTCCATAAAGGCATAGACACTCTGGCGTTTGTCAAAAAAGTCCGGAATGGCCAGCATGGCATTGAATTGCTCTAGCAGCTTCTCCAATTGCGTGGTATTGCCAACCAGATCTGCATGCTCGCCATCGAGAATATCCTGGAGCAGACCACGTAGTATTAGCACATAGTTGTCTATAATTTCGGCACCTGATATCTTTACACGGTCGTAGAGCTGTTGCCCAAACTGATTTAGATCCAGACTGTTGGATTTTGAGATATTTAACTGCTGCAATGCTGCGCCCACTGTTTGGTCGTTAATCAGGCGATTCCCACGGTGCACCGTGGAACGCGGACGCTCTAATTGCTGACAAAGGCGATGCAGACGCAATTGACGGATTTCCAGAGCACTTGCCTCACGGGCACTACGCAATTGCTGCTTGAGCCGACTGAGAAACACAAGATTACGCAATACACAAGTGTGCTCCAATTCCAATTTGTAATGTTGTTGTGCATCCAGCAGCTGCTTGATAAGCAACACCTTAGGCTGCAACTTGTGGGTGGCACGAGCGGCTGCCAGCTGTCCCGTATAGTTGCCATAGTTGGGATTTAACTCCAATTGCTGGAGGTAATCATTGAGACTCAGCTCGGCACGCTGTTCCGCTGAATCCGTCAGAGCGCGCAAAAAGTCCAACTGATAGTCATTGGCATTCAGATTAGATAGTTTGGATTCTCCCGATACAGTCACAAGCCACAACATGGGACACCAAAAGAGCAGCACAATATAAAACATCTTCTCGCGAATACTTTGAATTGCAAACTAACCAAACAGACGGGCCGCTGGGGCTAGTTCCATTGCAGTGGCAATGTAAACAGCAGTGTGGACGGAGGAAAAGGCAACGGCGGAGGCATCAATGTTGTTGTTCAGCTCAGGGGTCAGTCGGTTTCTCGATTACGACTATATAGCCGCTCTGAATGAATCGAATGAACAGCCTTATCGCAAAGGCTGCGACAAATATATAGAATTGCGACTGCAATTGCACTGAGCGAAATTGTGTGGTCACCCAAGACAGAAGTGCAGTTAACTTTGGCACGCGACTAAGCCACAAACCAAAACCAATTTAAGTTAAGCTTTACAATATTTTTAACCAGGCAATTGTGGACATCAAAAGTTTAAAAGGCAACCAGCTGCAGAAAATGTTGTAGTAATAAGTGAAAACTTAAATACTCTAGCTGGCACTGAAATAAAATGAAAATTATAGTTAAAAACTTATACGAAATATAAACTGATTAGAAGGTTAAAAGTAATATAAAATTCAAGCTGTTAAGTGAGATTAAAATTAAAGCAATTAAATATTAAAGAAATATTGTTCCTTTAAAGTTTAGTTGATTGTGTAAATAAATTATTTGCCAAATAAAAATAGTTCAAATAATTTTAAATAATTAGTTATATGTATTTTAATTAATAACAAATAAAATTCCACCAAAGTGTCAGTGTTATTATAAAAATCTTATGTTATTTTTATTTGATTTTTAATATCATTTCACTAAGCTTTAAATACATTTAAGTTTATTATAATAACATAAACTATTGATTTATGGGACCGCTGTTAATCTCTTAATCATAATTATAATTCTTAAGTTGTTTTCTAGATATTTTTTTTTAAAATTTAATAATTCTTTTAAAATGATAAAATGTTATTTTGTGTAGGAAAATTAAATATATACAGGTTGTATCAGTTTTGGCAGCAGTTTCAAAGTAATCTAACTAATTTAGAGATAATAAACTTGTATCAAGCAATTTTCAGGGTATAAAACTCATCTCTTAGTTAAATATATTTATAATTTATTTATGCAACATTCTAAATTATAACAAAAATTATATTATATTGCATACAATACAAAGAAGCACAAAAGATACTCAATATAGACAATTATGTAGTGGATTAAATGATTGAGAATATTTGAAACTTGAACAATTTGAAGTGCATACGTTCAATGATTGCAAATTTCATTGAAATGTCAAAATCATCAGGACTAAGTAAGGACTCAAATAGTAACTGCTGTAAATGGCTAAAACCGACAACCAACTAGACGTTGGCTTACACATTTACCTTTGCCAGTCTGACAGAGAGTGTGTGTGGTGTGTGTGTGTGAGTGTGTGTGAAACTCTACGTGAGTGCACGTTCTAGACGGCAATTGTTGACCAAGCCAAGTTGCCTCTTGTGTGTGTTTGTGTGTATATATCCTGTGTGTGTGTGTGTGTTGCCCTCTTGCAAGTTAAATAAAAGTTGCAGACGCTTTTCATTCATTGACAAAACTTCAACGGCATCCTAATTGTGCCATGGCGTGATTCTGTACCTCTGGACCTCTAAACCTGCCTGTCTGTCGGTTTTTACCGCAACCTGATTGAAATTTGTCAGGTTGATTGAACTCTTTTGGGTAGGTTAGCTGATGAAAGCCTCCGTTTTTTTTTTTTATTTTGGGAGGGAAACCTTTTACCACTTTAATTCATTGAAAATGCCGAACAAGTTTTGTTGCAGTTTAGCATCTTTCTTTTATTTTATTTAGCCATACCTTGTTTTATTGGAAGTTGGCAGTGTGCCCATCTTGTTCATTAGCTTTAAATATTTGATCAAAGCGACTAATAACACACAAGGTGCACAAAGTTATACTATGTTGCCCCAATTCGCGTCCTGCAACCGCAACTAACTTCGTGATTGCCAACACCTATTAAGACAGCTGCTCACAGTACATCCTGCCAACCCGACAGTTCCCCTGCAGCACCGACAAACAAAGCTTACGGCGTTACAGGAAACGTAAAAAGTAAAACACGGCCAACAAAATAAAAGACAGCAAAATAGTCACAACGTACAAGTTTTTAGTAAAAAGAAATTTTCCAACAATTGCACAATTGGCATGCGCTACGCATGCGGATGAATGGGCTGTTGGGAATTTAAAGACAGAGTTTGGTCAACAACAAAGCCCAACAGTTCAAGGCAAGTTTTCTGTGGGCCAAAATAAAACCAGGAAAGTTCAACAGAACGAAGTAAAGGTTAGAGTTTAAATTTTAAAGATCTTGTAATAATTAATTGTGAAAGTAACTCTATAGTTATAATTTTTTAAATTCAAGGCATGTTATTAACAAAATTCGAAATGATATAAACAGGAAAGAAACGAGAAAGCAGCTATATGATATAGTGGTCCGATTTCAGTCCAACTTTATCAGATGGTACAGAATAAATCTCTATATCGATAGGGTGAGTTTTTTTTGATATTTTGAAAATCAAAAAGTTTTGCATGGAAGATCTCATTTTTGACCCAAATGTTTATAAGGCAGCTATATGATATAGTGGTCCGATATTAATGAAACTTGATCAGATTGTTAAGATTATTATTTTACACCGATCTGCCAAGTTTGGTTTTGATATTTTGACTGATCTTTCCTATGGCAGCCATATTATATAGTGGTTCGATCCGACTGACTCTGACATACTGCCTGCAACAGAAAGAAACATCAGTGAAAATTTCATCAAGATAGCTCAAAAACTGAGAGACTATTTTGCCTATAAACAGATGGACAGAAGGACATTGCTATACCGACCCAGTTCGTCGTCCTGATCAAGAATATATATACTCTATGGGGTCGGAGACGTCTCGTTTTTTGCATTAAAAATTTTGAGACAAAATTATAAGTAGGGTGTAATAAAAATGGTGCAAAAAATATATGAGTATCCATCAATTGAGAACGGCAGATCCGATATGGCTCAAATTTTTTTTCAGTTGTTAATAATTGTTAGGAGTGGGTTTCTATTTAGAAATATAAATAATCTTAAATTTAAGAGCCTCTCCAAATTGAAATATAACTTACTAAAGTATTTACAAGCATTTTCAAACACAACTCAAACATGCTTAAACAAAGTTTAATAATCGAAAAACAAAGAGAAACTTGAGAAACTCAAGAAGAAACTCAAGTAAATAAAATGCAATCTTAAAATTGACTTCAACGCCGTATTACAATTCCAAAGAGTAAATTATATCACATGTTCAATTAGTTCTTAAACTAAAAAACAAAATTCTTGCCATTATTAAAATACAAAACACAAGTTTATATATGTAATTATTTTAAATACCTAGAATGATACTTTACAAACTCTATTCCCTACTGTGTAGAGGAAATTTTTAACTCTAGTTAGCCTGATTTTGCACACTCATATTACTCTTATAGTTTCACTTTGTGCGTCAGAAAACTTTCCATTTTTTTCATTTTTTTTAATACCGAGTAACAAAACTTTGTTGCACCATTGCTCGACTACATGATGAGGCAAAGGGATGATGACGATGTCGACCATAGAGCTCATCCATAAAGGTTTAGACGAGCGAAGAGACATCCCGGCTTGCCGGCGTGAAAAGCGCTAAAAGCGTTTAAATGAATTTAAAAGAGGAAAACTTTTGTTTTCTCCAACAAAAAAACAAAAAAAAAGAAGAAAAATTATAAATTGTTCAACTCTTTGGTAAAATATTTTAGCTTTTGTTCGTTGCACATTGTTTTGTCACGCTCTGATTTTGCTTAAAGTTACAAAGTTTGAGTTTTTTGAGGTCGCCAGTTGGAAAGAGATTGAGCATACACTCTGTGTGGATAGTGCAATTTCCATGCAAATGATAAGGCTAAGCCAACTTAATTGATATGCTCTGAAAGAACAACAGACACCATTGACAGTCGCTGAATTTGAGCTAAGCAAACTTTGTTCCATCTCTTCATCTCTTCATCTCGCCTCTTAGCCAACATCGTTCCTTAACATCGTCACAGTCAATTGCTGCTTTTGGCCCAGACTTCTCTAGTTGTAACCCAATTCGCAAGTCGCACAGATTGAGATGTATGGGCCAAATAAATGCAACTGAAAATCGCGAGAGTCAAAAGCCAAAGAGCAAAACTTTTCTTTTGCTAACGAATTCTGAGACACTCTACTTTTTGGCAAGAAACTACATCAACTTAATTACGATATTTTACAAAGTGTAACTAGAATATCAAAACAAAATCCTAATACTCGCAGTTATTTGATTACTCACTTTGATTTAATGCCAATTTACATAAAAACTACACATGAGTTACATATTGAGAGTGAAAATGTTGTGATCAACATTTTGCTAGTGTACAAAAAGTTTTTCTTACTTCTAGCTGTCTGCAAACTCTTGTTGTTTGTTTTTTTTTTTATTTTTTTAGTTGGCGGATTAAATGATGAGCTGAGAACCGACGAATAAACATACAAAAAATAGATATATACCCATACTATATCTATTTTTCAAGTTTTCTTCTCGTTTGCTACTGATGAAAAGTGCACTTAAAGTTGCATGCGCAATAAACTATGCTACACATCCCGGCTATTGGAGCTGTATTAAATAAATAGTTCAATATACTATATATACACTGAACTACGTACTAAAGTGAACAATGAATTATTTGTTCAGTTTATTATTTCATTTTGTTCCTTATAGTATTTAGTATTACTTAAGCTCCCAAACTACCCCCTCCCAAACTAAGCAAATAGAAAATCAAACATAATAATCAAATGAACAAATTAAACGAACAATATAAGAACTACTAAATATTATTCATTCAATTGAACTTAACAGTACAACTCTACTGTCTATATGGCTATAGTACAGTTTCTACTCGTAGCATTGAATGTGGGTCAGGGTTGCTGCTTATGCATTTAACAACTTGTCTCGTCCATTGAGGTGAGTCCATGGATTTGCCACTGGTTTCGGGTTTTTGGTTTTTGGCCAAGTGCAAAGGGTTGCCAATCTTTTTTGACTGCTGTTAGCATAGCACCCTAAAATACCAATAGACAGTCTACATGAACGACCAGCACAACAGGCCAGAAGGACGATAGTAGGGAGTGAAGTATGGGGCTGGGCACAAGTTCAATCAAGTAAATGTAATGCTGCCTCGGCTGCCAATTGCAGGACGAAACACAAAATACAAAGATTGAAACAAGCATTGACAGTTTGACTGAGTGAATGAGTGACATGGCAATAGTGTGCATGTGTGTGTGTGCATGTGTGTGTGTGTTGTTTTTTGTTGCTGTTTTTACTAGTGCTCAGGCAATTGTAAATTGCCAGTGGGTCCATTGAATAGTTTTCAGACTATAAAAAAAAGGTGTAAATTGCTAATTGTAACGAAACTAAGTAAATCAAAAGGGTAGAGTATTATCTTTAGAAAACCAGTATATATAAAATTTAAGAAAATCTACGATATATATTATTTTGCGAGATTACTCACACTCAACAATAAATGACGAACTATTAATTTAATAATTCTTCAACGCGTTCGGCACAAAATATACTTCTTTCAGGGATATCTAGCTAATTTATATATATATTCGCAGACTCTCAGAAAATGATACAAATTTACCTAGCTCGAATGACGACAAATGTTTATTACAGACTAGAAATATATCACAAATTAATTACATCGGCTTTAAATATATAAACTTGTAAAAATATAAACTTAGGAAAGTTTTATTATAAGATCAGAGCGATTACTCAGCTATGTTATAATAAAATAAAATTATAAAATACATGTAAGAGTGCTATAGTCGAATATAACCGACACCGAGACACCCTGTACCCAGTAAAAAGCCGCAAAAACACAAACATATTCACATATACATTCATGCAAGTAAGAACATAATTTCAGGGTACGCACTACAGACTGCGCTGCTGACTTCGCTGCTGACTGCGCTGCTGCCATTTGCTTTTCTGCGTAATCTAGTTCTTCAATAACTTTAAAGTTTATTGTTGGCCTGTGTTTAAGTTTGCACAGCATATATTCAAATAAACATAATAAATACAAAAATAACGAAAATTTGAAATAAACCAAATTTGGTGTATCTAGCTTTTATAGTCTATCAGATTTGGACATCCATACGGACCGATAGACAGAAGGACTAGATCAACTCGGCTATAAATACTGATAAAGAATATATATCAATTATTATTAACTTTTAGTTTTCAAGGACGTAAGCCTCTTACGTACATTTATGAGCTGCTTCTAAAAAATCTCTGTTGTTGCACTAGGATAAGAAATAAATTAAATGAATTAAATAAATAGGACATATGTAAGAGTTGGGATTTAACTTGATTTTAAGCTCAACCCTCGCACATAACTCTCTGTATACAGATACATATACGTAATATGTGCACTTAAATGTAAGCAAAGCAAGTCAGGAATGGGAGCTACTCATGCGGAAATGCGCATAACTGCATCACAGCCATAACACACATACACACACACACACCCACGCATTCGCCTACACAAACACAAACACATATACATATATACATAGAGCTCAGCTGAAGACTTAAGTAGCCGCTCTGGCAATAGCAATGGATGCGTCCATACATAGTTTTACCTTTGCCTCTATCAAACACAAAGTGCTGCTTTATTAGCCAGGAAACAGCAAGAACAACATCGAGTGCTTTGATGTACACGATGGCAACAAACACAACAAACACAACAAACAAATAAACAGACAAACAGTAGGTCCAGCAACTGACTGAACGGACAGTCGTTCCTATACTTCAGCTAGTCCAACTTCTTAAATAATTATGCACTTCATCTGTTGCCGTTCCGATTGAATTACGTGATCCAAATTATATTACTTAGTTGACTAATGGCCAATGCCATGGCTCTAAATGAAGCGAAAAGCATGGCATGGCAATCCAATTACCACATATGTTACGAGTAGAAAACGCAGCAACGATCAGTTTAGTTTTAACCATGATTATATATAGACGACATTGGGCTCTCTACTATTTTAATATTGGACTTAAGTTGCTGCTGCTACTAGCACAAGTGCGAGGTCAGAGGTAAGTCCAAGTTCATTTATAAAATTATATATTTTAAGAAATAGGAAAATTGTATTTTGCGTTTTAAAAACAATTTTATCATTTAATTTAATGCCCTGTACGAGTATCCAAAAATATAAATAAATTACTTTTTGTATGACGCATATTAAATATTTAATATATTATTAAAAAAACACCTATACAAAGCGAAAAATTTATTTTCTAAAAATCAAAGCTCAATTCCCATGCGAACGCTATTTTTTTGCAGCTTTAAAATATTATTAATACAAATTTGGTTTAGAATTAGAAAGTAATTAAATCACAATAAATTAAATAAATTTATATATGAAACTTAATTAATTTTTATATAATAATATTGGATATATCTCTGGTAAAATGTAGAATTTTTATCATTTTTTTCTAACTTGTCTAACATTAAAAGTGAACTTAGTTATGGAAAGCGTAAATAATTTAATTTTTTAGCTAGACTTTTTGAATGTATTTCTCTGTAACAATTAAATAAATTGTTGCATATCGTATCACGTGTATATCGAATCTCTATAAGCCTCAGTTATTGTTTGTAAAAATTAAAGTAGACGATTTATTTTGTCGGATTAAAATAATGAGCGTGGGAGCAAAACCCTCCCGTCATTAAACAACTCTACTGGAGATGGGACTAGGGACTCATGCCAGAAGAAAAATTCAAAGAATTCCAAAAAAATAAATAAATAATTGAAGTATAAACAAATACATCAGATTTAAAATATCTTGTTTATTACAACTAATGTAATTTTTTAATCAACAGCGACGATGTAAACAAACCTTACTACATGGTTACTGCAGCGGGTAGTATATACTCTGGTCGACCCTACGGTGTTGTTGTTGGCATCTTCAATAGCCTGGACAGCTGCAGTTGTGAGGTGCGTCTGACCGGACCACGTTTGGATATGAGCATGCAAATGTATCTCACACCAAATGATCCGATTAGCTCGTACCGATTTGATATTCCGGAATTGAAACGCGGCGAATATCGTTTGAAAGTGAAAAGTCTGAGTGGAATGCAATTTGAAAATACTACGAGTTTGAACTGGCACAACTTTAAAAATTTTATAAAAATTCAAACACCCAAATCTCACTATCGTCCTGGACAATTATTGCAGTTTCGTGTATTCTTTCATAATGAGACAATGAACGCTGTATATCCAGAGTCCAAAGCGTACATTTGGATTGAGGACTCAAGGGGAAATCGTGTGAAAGTGTATAAAAATTTCGAGGTTACCAAAGGCATATTCCAATCGGAATTGCGTCTAGGCCGAATTATTAATATTGGACGTTGGCGCATCTGTGCACAGAATGGACCTTTGGTTGTAGAGGAATGTGCTTACCTTAAGGTTATGGACTATGTTTTACCGCAGTTCGAAGTTATCGTAAAAGCACCCAATGAAATAAACGTACAGGAAAAGCAACTTTTAATAACCGTACAGGCAAATTATGCCGTTGGTGTACCCGTCGAAGGTTCACTAAGTTTTCACATTAAAAGTTATACGGATGCTGCAGTGCAACATAAATCGATCATAATGGGATTCAGAAAGCCATTTGAAAATGGTCAATCTGTCATTAACGTATCGCTATCAGACTTTGAAGGGAATATACCCTACGGCATGCCACTTCAGCTTAGATTGACCGCAGTTGTTTATGAGACACTAACAGATATTCCCGAAACTGGCATTAAGACAGTAACTCTATGGGGCGATAATTCTACCAAAGTTATTGACTTTAGGGCTCCTAGATGGAGACCGTCTAATCGCAAGCAAATTCATAATTTGTAAGTATATATATGTGACAGAAATTAAAATAAAAAAATAATGTATATATTATTTACATTAATATAGCATTCCGATTGATTATGGTATACCAAGCAGTAATCTTCAGATGATAAAATTTCACCTTGATTATAAACTTAGTATTGGCATATGTGTAATCATGTTTAATGGCCTTATATTGGCAGCAAGTCAGGTCTTTCCTGATCAATCGAATAATTTCAATATGGAAATTCAATTTACCACAAAAATGTGGCCGTTTGTGCATATATTTCTATTTGGCATGGAATCGAATTCAGATGTTTTACTTGTAGCGACCCAAACGGTGACTGTGGAGCGATCTGATCATACTCATGTATGTTTTGAATTGGGGAAACTCTATTAAATGAAAACATATTTAATCAATTAATAAATTTCTATTCCAAATAGGTTCACATTAATGCCCCGTCCCAGATTACACCAGGTGAACAGATTACTTTGAATCTGAAGGCGGAACCTTACTCCTATGTGGGTCTTACGGGCGTTGATTTGCGCGCCATTAAGTTGCATGAATGGGCAAGCAATAATTTCAATAAAGAGTATTTTGATGCTATCAAATTTGCCCTACGCTCCTCTGCTCCTGATGTTCTACAGCATGTTGAGTTAAAATCTCATAAATTGGGAATTGTAATAATGACAAATGCGGCTCATGTTTCAGACGCAATAAAAGGTAAGCTTTCAATTAAATTGAATATGTTTAGTCACAATTGGATTATTATTTTCACAGTAGAGAAACCTGACGGAAGAACTTCACATTGGACTAATCCGGATGGTTCAAGCCAATTTTTGCGGAGATATATTACAAACCCTGTTGAAAAGCCGCCAAATAAAGAAGAAGTACAAATGAATGAGAATGCAGATGATGTTTGGATATACGAAAGCATGATTTTGTAAGTAAAATTTGTGAATGGATATTTTCCCAAAATTCTTAGCTGATACTGAATCATAAAATTGTTAATTTGTTGCTGATTTAAATTGATATTGAAGTCAGGCTTTTGAGGGATATATCAAAAAATATCATTAATTATCTATATTCTCTTTCTATTACAGTCCGAAGAATGGTGAGTTCAATTTCACAACACGTGTCCCTAATGCCATCACAAGTTGGAGATTGAGCGCATTTGCTATAGACCCCAATGTTGGATTAACAATAATGCAACCCGATGCCTTTCTAAGTATTAAGAGCATAAGTCCCGTGCATGTGATCATCAACGTTCCTAATAACATTAAAATTGGTGGGTATTAAGTAAATTTAACATTTAATTACTTCTTATTTCGTATAACACTCTATTTTCAGGTGAAATTCTAAATCTATCTTTATACTGTTTCAATCAGTTGAATGTGAAACTTACTGTCACCGTACGACTTTATCAGCTTATACGTCGCTTTGAAATATTGGACAATTTAGGCCAGGCTCTACCTAAATCTAAATATGTAGAAACTCAAGTGCTTTTATTGAGCAACGGTTCAAATACTGCAAAGTATAATATACGCGCCCTTAAATCTGGCAGATTATATTTGAATTTTACGGCAATTACTGAAACTTCGCAAGATAACTTTATTCGACGAATCGAAGTGCTGGAGGATATTCCCCTGATCAAACATCATGAGACCATCTATCACTTTTTAGGATCGGGTGACTTCTTTAAAGATTTTCAGTTGAAACTACCCCATAATCATTTCAACACTGACGTTAAATGTTATGCAAGTTCCAATGTGATTGTAGCCAAAATACAAAGTCTCAGTTTTATTGAACCAATGGACGATGGCGAACAACTAATCAGCAAGGTCATGTCTCTCTATAATTTATGGAGCCATGGGCAGGGTAAAACTTGGCTCCACCCAACTTGGAAGAAGTTTCTAACCGATCAACTAAACGATGGCTTTCAATCTGTACTACGTCTACGTGGACGCGATACTGGATTTACCTACAATGGACAGATAGTTAACAAAGCAGGATTTGCCTGCAGTTCAACCTGGATGACTGCATATGCCCTGCGACTATTCCAATTACTAGAGAATATCCCAATACAATTTGACGATCAATTGCAGATTCAATGCGAAAAGTTTTTGTTTAGTCGCCAAAAGAAGGGTGCACATTTTGAGGAGCTCTGTGAGACGCCAGGTCGACGAAAGCTGGAACCATTGGAATTATCAATTGAGGTGTTTAAAGTGCTGCAGCAGTCAAAAAGAATGTTAAACCTACAAAGCCTGCACCGCTGGATTAGCGAGCAAATGGAAACTATTGAGGATATTCACCTGAAGGCCAAACAGAGCCACGACATTCTAACCTGGACAGAACCAAATGAGGGGGATAGTGCCAACTGGATTGAGCATCGTCGTAACTTGGAAACTGCTGCTCATATATTAATTCAACAACTGTACCGGAAACGTATACCTCAACATGAAATCGCTCAATGGCTCGTTTCGCAACTTTTTGGAGCAGACGCAGACGTCAAGTGCTATGAATGCTCTCTAGCTGAGTTTGCACTATTTGAATATATGAATATACAGCCAACAGATCCGCCAGAGTTAGGCCTATTATTTTGGGGAAAATCCAGCAATGGAGCAAAAAAACTCATCCTTAACGAGAATAATCAATGGCAGGTGAATCTTGTGACGTTGCAGGTAGACAATCAAATGATTGATATTAGAGCTGAAGGCATAGGTGAACTCCTTGTACAATGTACCTATAGCAGTCAGGTGGAAAATTATACTAGTTCACAGTATAAACTAGAAGTGAAACAGTTGAATGAGATATTCCATCAGAGCGAACAGCTTAAAATTGAATTTTGTGTGCAGCGCAATAATGTGGATCGTAAATACTATGTTGGAAGTGAAATAGAATTGCAACTTCCCTCGGGATATGAGTTTGGCCAACAAAGTGTTATCCAATTGTTGACCAACAAGCTAGTACGCGTAAGTTTAAATCATTATAGCATATATTGGTGTAATTATTTAATTAATTAATTATTAAATGGCATTTACAAGTCATTTGCTTCTTATAGCCTACTCAAATCAATTTTCATTGAAAAACCCTTAGAGTTTACCTATACGCATCCAGTTTAATTTGTTTAATCCAACATAACTCTAGTTTATAAATAACATTTTACCTTTAATTCAAAAGGCAAAATTATAATGCCCTTTTGCAAGGATAAAATAACACAAATCTATGTAAGAAATACAAAATATTAAATATTTCTCTTTTATTTTATAGCGAGCTAATACCTGTGAAAGGAATACCAAGCTATTTGTAACGCTAGCAAAATTGGAAGCTAACATATCTATTTGTCTGACTGTGATGTCGCAGACTTTTCATCTGCTGAAGAATCTACAGCACGGAACGCTGTCTGCTCATGATACAAACAACTTGAAAAAGATAGCAATGATCCCATACAAAATTACTTTGGGAAACTCTGTTGTTTAATTGCCAATTTCCGTAATAAACATGTGTAGATTTTATATTAATTAGACGGCCTTCTCATTAGCAATGTTAGCGCAAAACTTTGCCACAACCAGACAAACCAGGTGCTCGAAGTTTGAGTTGTTTACGTGCCAGCCCACTCCATTAGCTGATATCCTCACCGAAATCCACAAAATGCGGCAGCTGCTTGTGAAGTTCAAAAGCCGTGAGCGGGTTGAGTGCGTTCCAGGATTCCTGATTTAATGACTGACGCGTGGCAGTCGCGTATTTGTTTACGCCTCGGAGCGAAGCCACGATTTCTGTCTCATATTTTGGAGTCGTTTGTGTGGTAGTTAAATAAAATGGGTCTGAAAGTGGAAATGGACTTATCCTTTGCCCTGAAGTGAGCTCAACAGACTCGGCGGTCCTTAAATATTATTGCATATTAATGAAGGTGTAAATGGGTATGTGAGTTAGGTGTGTGTGTGTGTGTGTATGTGTGTGTATCGCATGCCTCAATAAATACAAATAAATGAAAAAACAACAGAAAGAGGTACATGATGTAAATTATGCAATATAAAAGCATTGAAAACAATTGCAAAGAAATTATATAGCAGAAATATTTTTAATATAACAAAACGAGGGTGAAAAGTGAATTAAAGAAGTGTCAAGAAATCAAAAGAATTAAATTCTAAATAACATGCAAGAGCACATATTTAAAATTCGTGAACTGAATAAGTGTAAAAAAAAAAATCAAATAAATTTAATTCCAAACAAGAATTAAAAGCTTTTTTGAACTGCCAAAGATTTAATGCTCTTCCAATACAATATTTAATAACAAATGTTAATTTTTATACAGACAATGAATGAAACCTATTTTTATTTTTCTTTTAATTTTTTGTATATTAAGATAATAAAAAATTGACTCCGATTGAAAAGTTGAAGTGCTCGCAAAAAAATCATAAAATTTAATAAGCAACTTATAAATATGTTAAATAGAAAAAGATTTTCAGAAAAATTCTTTTTTACACAAAGTTACATTTCAATTGATTTTATTTAAATGCATTTATGGCTAACATATTCTAAAACCTGTCTCCTTTGACCTATTGAATACCTTAAACTGCATTAAACATTTGATAAATGCTCTGCAGTCTTTACCGTAAAATAAACATAAAATATTTGAAAAGAATAAAAAAGTTGTATACATAAAATTTAAAGTTTGTTTTGCCTTCAGGTAAGCGAGAAATGCAGTCTTAGCCAAATTCAAAATATGTGATAAAATTTTCAACAAAAATTCAAGAGAATTGCCCTGCCAAAAGCTAAATCAACAATAAACGCTGAGACGAGTTTATATGTATACATATATGCATATACTATGTCTATATTTGATATGCAAAGCTTATGATAATGCCCAAAATGTCCAAGTGCTAATAAAAAGCCGCAGCTCAATGCAAAATCTCAACCTTCAGGGCAGGACAACAAAAGGCAACGTTGCCTTATTGTGATTTTAGTTATTCTGAAAATGTTCAATTTCTTCAAAAAATATGAAATGAAAAATTGTGCAAAAATATACATAACGTATGTTAAAAATAACAAAAGCCGAATAGACAGCAAAGTCAACAGCATGAGGCATGTGTCTATGAGTATTTTCTTATATGAGTTGTGAGTTGGACAAAGTGCCGAGATTGGTTCGAGGCGATGATGTGTTAAACAACTTCAACACAAGTTAAAGAGAGGATTTATTGGAAAAACCTTACGAAAAACTTAAGCAAATTTTCTGATTGGTCACATTACATTACACACACAAAGTAATTCAATTAAAAAACAAATTCATTTTGTGAAAATTGATGCAGAAATCTTTTATTGGCTTTATAAATGTCTTCTGTTTAGTTTTCTAACACAGATGAGCTTAATAAACGTCTTATGGTGGACATCTTGTTTATGATTGTCTCGATTGCACCGCTTGCATGTAGCGACCGTTCATATGTTTCCATATAAACAGTAAATTAAAAATAATATTAAAATAATTATAGAAAAGAAATAATATAAATAAAGTTGTGTAAAAATACAATTAAAATAAAAATTTAAGTAAATCATAATGTTAATAACGAGTTTGTGTAAAGCAGTGTACCCGGCGTGCGTTGCTACGCTTTCCATCTAATCATGTCTTAGTTGACAGGGCAAACGTTGTTATGCCATATAAATTATTTCTAATGGCGCTACGTCCTCTTTGTACAAATAATATAACCTAATTCGTTTGCATTAAAAAAATACTGTCTACTGTGATTTTTGTATTGCATTTGAAAATACTTAACTAACAGTGCTGTAAACGTTAACATTGAGTAGATCTATTGACACGCTAGCGACTTTTTGGGAGAGTTTTCCCAGCATCTTCGCTTTTCGAAACCTTCTCCTGGCAATTACCCAGCAGCTCGAGGACTGCATTTTAAACAATTTCGAATAAATATGTAAATAAAACTATCAGAAAATAATGAAAACTATCTTGTGAGAAAATTTGATTTTCATCTGGCTTTTATATAATATTCTGAAAACTCCAAACTTTTATGATAATGATAATTTCTGTATCACTTTTAACTCTTTACGAAAGTTTTCAAATGTACCTCGCTCATCATCACTCATGCTGCATGCCCATGCTTTACGGCTTTATGCATAAGTAATATCATGTTAGTGTCAATAGATGTCAACGAAATGTTGTTGACAGTCCCCATCTGCTAAACTGACGACGCGTCATTTTCCCACCCTCCACATATAGTACGACCCACTCACAGTGATTGTGTTTATTTTTTTCTGTTTCTATTTTTTTATTATTATTATTATTTTATATTATTTTTTTCGTCATACATTTGTTTCGTGGCACTTCGTTATCGGCATTTACAGTGCCCATCTAGTCTCTTTCAGGACACTCTGCACCCCTGCAAGGCTAACACATGCTACACATTGTATTATTTTAGATTGGCATTACTTTTGGGGCCATTGGAGATGCCTGTGCTAAATACAACGATGCTCGTTAGTTGTGCCGAGAGCATTTCGATTCAGTTTTCTGTTATTTTTTGTTTTTTTTTTATATATATTTCTGTGCTGCGTTGCCAACTTCCGGCGGGGCGCTTCACATTGCTCATGGCATGTCCTTCAGCCAACGCCTTGCTAGTTACTGTTACGTATACGCATGGTTGTCCACGGGCGTGAGTGTGTCTGTGAATTTGTTGGAGGGCCGCATATGTTACTTTATTGGCATTCAATTTGAGTTATCGCTATTTTTTCCTGTTCATATGCGTTTTTTTTCTTCTTTTTTTTCTCGTAACAGTGAAAATGAATTTTTCCACTTTTCACATTTTGTCCATTATTTGTATTGTTGTTGCTCAGCTAGTTACAGTTTGAATGCAACCACCAGTCTGAGATTTCAACGCTAGTTTACTCTTGTATCTGAGCACGTTTTTTTATTCTGGGCCATAGCCTTAGCACGCGGCAGGCACTAACATGCTACATAGTCGTATAATCACATTTTATTTGAACTTTTTTCACTTTATTTAATCTTATTTTTATGCCATTTTCAGTTTGGTTTGCCTTCAAGTTTATTTGCCAGACATTCTATTTGTTATTGTTGTACTATGTGTCAGGGCAACAAAGTTCTATATTTTCCCCCGGCAAAAGCAAAAAGCAAAACGCAAAGTTCAAAGTTTATTTATATTGATTGGGTTTGCAGGTCACTTGGGTATAGTGTTCATCTATGAACCTATGCTAATATTCATTGCTAAATTTGGATTGATGTATGCGAAATCAAAGTAATAACACTTGCAGTTCATCTAAATTGACCTTGGTCTACAATTTTGTATTCAAAGTTAGGGAAGTTTCGAGACATATAAATGAAATTTTGTCTGTCAAAAAGTAAATTAAAATGCTTTCAATTCACTTAAGCTTTTCTTAAATGTGAACAAATTTGCATTTGATTTGCCCTCAATTGACAAACATGTCAAGCATCGTAGCAATGCAAATTGGATGCAAAAATTGTTATTTTTTATTTAAAATTCAAATACAAAATGTTAAAGTTAACAATCAAAAACTTTGAATAGTTATTTATTCATATTTATGCTTTAGCTTATATCCAATATAATTTGCACAATTAACCTTCTTATGTTTATAGTTACTGACATACTTTCCCTAAGTCATTTTAATCTGCAATAAACTGCTACTCTTCCTATCGCGTATATTATTTATTAACTACTCTTTAACTTTCTGACAGTCGTTTATTTTAATCTACCATCATACTATACAATTTTTGTAGCATTCTACTTAATTAACAAGCCACTTGATTTCGTTGTTCTTGACGCGCCTGTCCCTCAAGCTCACTGATTAGTGTTCATTTGGTTGCGTTTGAAACTTTAGAAACTTTTCGAAAAACTCCCCAAACTGTCTGCCAAGCGCACAAGTGGCCCCCGTAGAGCGCCCAACACGACACCCATGAACGACGCTTTTAATTAAATTAACAACACGAATTGTCAAACGCAGACGCTGCAAATGTTTCACGAAGCTCAGGTATGCAAGGAGCAACAAAAAAGAAGAAAAAAAAAATATATATATATACAAATAAAAAAAAATATATAAATAATAATAACAACAACAAAGGGAACAACCTTATTAAAAACGTGTCAAAAACATTTTCATAAATATATCAAGTGAACTTTTTGCGGCGTGTCAATATGCCAGTGCCAAGTGTCAAAATATTGGAAAGACTATGAAATCAATAAGCCAAGAAGTTTGTTTTTATTTTGTAGTACACAAATGTCGATAGGGTTTGCTGTTATGTCTGAGATGTTATTTACGCTTTGCAAGGGTAAATTATTTTGTCACAAAATATGTTACGCCTTGACAGAGACATTTCTAGCGACATTTTAGCTAATAAAGCTATATCTGTCAGCCTATCTATTTATAAATCGTTCTACACACTTTTTTTTATAATTTTAAGCACTTAAATGTATTTGTATAAGCTTAACTTAACACAAATTCAAACTACTATCTATCATAATATATCATAATAAAAAAAATAAAAAATAATATAAAATCTATTAATCATAAAAAAAATAAGTTTCCCAGGATATTTTGTGTTTGAAATCTTAACTAAAACTTAGTATATAGTGATCAATCAATTATTCACTTTTACAATTCAAATCTTAATGTAAGAGTATAAGATTTTCGGCATCCGTAGATAAAAATTCATCCCCATTTTAATTTGGGTTGCAACAAGCTTAATATTCAAACAAAATATGCAAAAATACAGAGCCAATAAAAGTATTAGCTGGCTAATGGAAATTTATTGATAAAGACCAAAAACATTAAAGAATTTTATAAGATTTGTATTCAATAATAAAATAATTTGATTAAAGTCTGTCATTGGCATTGGCCAGTGAGTTAAGAGCTTATATAAAACTGGAATTTATATGCATAGGAATGTTGCTTTATTTAAAGAACTCTACTTTAAATGATAATTTATAGCATTACATTTAGGGGAAATGTTTTTGTGATAATACTTGTCGTAGATTGTCGTACGCGAACCCTCATAAAGCCAACTTTATACAGTTAACGATAAAACGTGCATTGTACCCTTCGTATTTTTTTCCCGGTCGGCAGATCTTACTAATAAAATTAAAATAACACACGATATCAATAAACGAGGCAAATAAAATCAATTGTTATGATGCCATAACATATCACGCCCCCACTTCAGAGAACAAAATCAACCGATGCAATGAGCACCAAAGTTTTTCGTTTGCGTTGGCGAAAACTTGGACCCTAGGGTGTGGGAGGGGTTTTTATATATTTTTTTGAGAATTTTTTTTTGTTTTTTCTTCTTTGTATGCGACTTGGGATAAACAAAGCCATAATTCAAGCAACGTTTACTTGCTTACAGCTCTTCCCCCTCGACGTGCATAAACAAATTGTGCTCAAGTGCTGTAGTTGCTCTTGGGGCTAACGAAATTTGTGAGTTTTTGGTATCTGAGAAATCTGCGGCAGCATGCTCGTCAAGCTCAGCGTAAACATGATAGATTTATAGTTGGCTCTGTTTCTGTGGTCGTCGTCGGCGACAACATTGCAGTCAGTGCGCAACGTGTAGCATACTTAATGGCGCTCGTCGGGTTACCGCCTCCTGCTCCTACTGCTACTCATGCTACTGCTTAGCTTATCACAGCTCGTAAACACATGAAGGATCCACATAGGCGAGGTTACCCACAGAATTTGCTGCAATCTCAGGCAGTAGTCTCGAGTTTGGGTTTCTCGCCACTTGACTTTGTTTTCGTCAATAAATTTGGGGCAAGTTCGGTTTTCTTTTTTTTTCTTCTGTTTTTGTTTTGTTTTTGCCCTTTTCGCCGTCTCGGTTGCCATTTAGCAGCCGGCAAAAACCACATGCCGGGCGCCTGTTGGTATGCCACAGTTTTCTGACACTTTTTTCACTCTTTCTGAGGCGCCCAGAAGTAGGCAAGCGTTGTGCAAATTTGCGTTTAAATGGCGTGTTAACATTTAAATGTTACTTTTACGCCTCATAAAATGGCTCTATAAAAACAAGGCAATATAAAAAAATAAAATAAAAAAACAAAAAATAAAAGTTTTCTTAATGTTTTGATACCAGAAATGGAAAACACTTTGAGTTTTAAAAGTGATTGGGTTTGTTGTAACGAAGCGATTCTGTGGTCCGGCTCATAAGTCGTATAAAACAAAGAACTAAACTTTTTTATTAGCTAAATTTTCAATTGTGTTTAGTATACTATTTTTAGACTTTTAATGCAATCAGTAATTACACGATTAATATTATATCCATATCCCAGCTTTGTCGCTTATGAAATCTCTCGAGATGCTTTATATTCGGCATGAGTCAATTTTGTATATTTACCCAAAAGTGTGCTTTGTTTTATTGCTTATGCAAATTGCCTTACTAATTTTTTGTAGGGACTCACAATACAAATCCTTTTCCTTCAGTCGCTTAGTGAACCTTTTCCAACGCAAGCAACTTTATCTAGTTCGCTTTTCCCTTTGATTTTATACACACAGTTACGGAAAGCACAAAAGTTGCTCTTTTATTTATATTTTTTTTTTGTATTTTTTTTCTTTTTATATGAAACTTTATTTTCGCTTAATGCGCTTGAATGAGTTGTGCGTTTCGTTTGTTATTTTTTGGTTTGGTTTGCTTTCTTTATTATTTTAACATTTTTCGTAGCTTTTTTTTTTGTAAAGATTTCTTTTGCTGAGCATTTGGCAGATTATTTTGTTCCTGATATCCTCTTAGCCAAATGCCTTAAGCGTAACATTGTACATTCTTATTGTGCCCAACTCTCTGCCTGCTTAGACTTGGCTTAATCGGATTTTTTAATGGTTATGAGATTTAGTATATTTTATTAAATTAAAATCGTAAGATAAGCTTGCTAGAAATGAATTTCTGATCTCACTATTTGTATTAAATACTTTGATTAAACTTTTACTCCTTTAAAATATTTACTCCAAAAATTAATAGTTACAATTGAAGAAAAAGATTTTCGGAACGCATGCATTTATTAAATATGTTTACATTTTAAAGCGCTAAATATTATGATATGACCCAAGTGCAATGCGGGTGCCTCCTTTCTAGTTTTGGTGCCATGCACCAGAAGCCACGGCTCGCTGCCACCGAAAGGACTCGAATTGACGCCAAGGTCCTTTATCAAAGCGAAAGTTGTTGCACAGTTGCAGGGCCAACAAAAACACACACACACACACTTCTATATACATACTCACATAGATACTCTAGCTCTCTCGCTTGCAGGTCAATTATCGCGCTTTTGCATTCCACCAACAGTTCTCCTCATCCGTGCCCCTCATCCCAGCTCATCCAACTGCTGTTGTTGCCCCACCAACTCACTTTTGTTGTTGTTGTTGTGGTTTTAGTGGTGTTGCCGTTGGCGTCTGTGGGGTATTTTGGTAGAAAACCGAAAGCCAAACAAATTTGTTGCTTGAAGTTGGGCCATTGAGTTGGCATCGTGTCTGTTGCTTTCTCCAGTCTGTCTGTCTGTCTGTCTGTCAATTTGTCTATCTGTAGGTTTTGCATGACCCGCGGTAAGCAATTGCAATGAAAAACTTTTTCTTTGGCGCTAATTAGGCAACACGTATACGTCGTGGCTAAGCATCTTAAAGTGCACTAAATCGCGCTAATCATAAAGCATACACACACACAGATACACACGCACACACACACACACTCACGCACACCCAGGAGCCCACTCAGTTCAGCTTTTTACTTAGTTGGTGGCCTTTGTGCAACGGTTTGTTTCAAGTGCTGCTGCTGCCATGTAAATTATGCCAACAACAAATGCAACTACAACTACAACAACAACTACCATAACAACAACAACAATGCTTAGCATTGCCCAAGAATTGTGGCAATGTGCACTCAGCGTCATTTAATGCCACGCCCACCGCACGCCCATGCCCCACCAACAATGTGACGCCCCCATTGTACTCCATTGTGCGCATTGACGGCGCGTGCAACGAAGTGACTAAGTCGAAAGCATGCGGGCGGGCGGGTCGTTTGGAGGGGTCGGTCATGAGTGCGGTACTGAATTGAAGTGGGTGTGATTAGAGTGTGCAAGTGTGTGTGTGTGTGTGGGTGTGTGGAATTGGGTTTGAGTATGCGTGCGCTTGTATTTGTTAGTGTATGTGGCAATTCTAGAGTCCTGCCTAAGTGGTTCACTATGTTAGTCGCAAGTTGCAACAATAGTTGTCTATAAATTGCTTTGTTTATTAGAAATGAATCAGCAGAGTATATATATACACGTACTCCAATAGAGTTGGAAATATCGAAATAATTGTATTTTTTTCTACCAAAAAAATATATATATGTATTCAATATTAATTATAAATATATACAAGTTCTTAATAAGTCTAATTAAATTAAGCAAATTTCACTTTTTATTGAAATTTATAAAAATTTGCGTAATTCACTTTGTTATGCATAATTTATATTAAAGTTGTAATTAATTTATGATTAAATTACAAATTTCAATTTTATTGTACATCTAGCGATGGAAAGTTCCCATAGTAAATATTCTTTCCAGAAGATTGGCGGAAGTGAATCGATTTCCAGGTGGAATATCCTTATTATTTAGTGA
Organism: Hirtodrosophila alboralis; assembly: GCA_035043045.1. Taxonomy (NCBI): domain Eukaryota; kingdom Metazoa; phylum Arthropoda; class Insecta; order Diptera; family Drosophilidae; genus Hirtodrosophila; species Hirtodrosophila alboralis. The sequence continues at coordinate 1,147,536 of JAWNNH010000064.1, forward strand.
ACTTATATAACTTTTATTTTCGGAGTTTTAAATTAAACTAAGGCAATAGTTGATTGGTTTTGATTAATAAAAAAATAAAAAAAAATATTGTTAACTCAAAATGCCTTGGCGCCTTTTTTCTCCTTAAAAAAAATGCATGAGAATATAAAAAATTATTTTTAAAATTTGAATTTTTTCAATTGGAATTTTTTTTATATACATTTTTAAAATATTTTTTTTGTGTATCTAGGCTTCTTTAATCAAATTAAATACTAATTTTTCACATTTAGCTTTTAAAAAAGTAAAAAGTGAATAAATATCAACTATTATTTTATATATTTTTTTATTACTCAATTCAATAAAATTCATATTTAAAAATAACTCTAATAATAATAGTTATAATTGTATAAAAGTCTAAAACGCAAAAATATAAAAATCATGAAGGCTAGAAGAGACCATACTGAAAGGATCCCATTGCTTTTGTTCTCTTTTTTATAAAGTCTCTCCAAGTACATGACTTTTAAATTAAAAAAAAAAAGAATATATATTTTATGTTTATTTAATATTTCAAAATATAAAGGCTTGAACATATTTTTTTTAGGCAAGCCCCAAGCTAAGATGATATATTAGAGATATATTAGTACACCAAATATACTAAGATCAAAATCATTTCAACAAATTTATAATAATTGAAAATGTGAATATAAATTTTTGTTTTAAATTGATTTATTATATTTATAATCGGACAAAAAGCCTAATTAATATTTAATTTAATTTAAATAATCATATAATCAAAAATATCTTAAATAAGAAGCAAAAACCATTTATCGCTTTGGCATTCGAGTAACTGAAAATCTACTAAATTTACTTTAATGTAAGTCCTTTTAATAACCATATGTTCAGTCGTAAATATAATTGATTATATTTAAATAATTGGATATGTATATCTAGATCTTCATTTTAATTAAACAGCTTAAACGGACACAGAAAAGTCTTCAAGCCATTTACACCTTCTACTTAGATTATAATCCTAAAAACCTTCACATACTCTATATGCTAGCGACTAATTAGTCTGCAGGATAACAGGATAACACATTTAAAACATAAAATGGCACACAAAACGAACAGATTTCCCAACGTCCAAGTCTCTGATTGTCTGCGCTGAAGAAAGTTGGAGTTGGGCGCAAAAACTTGAAATCCTTAACTGCTTGTGGCTGTCAACTAAATTTCATATGCAAATCCTTGGTCCTGACTATCGTTACCTGATAATCTACTTGATTTATGCGACCACACAGACACACTACTTGTAGACAACCCAAGGGCCAAGGGCGAAGGGCCCACAGCGACATGAGGAACGCTAATAATGCCACGGCTAGTGGCGGGCCGGACACATCATTAATCTGGGGCCCATGCGGGACATGCCACATGGCACTTGGCTGTCCAGCTGTCTGTGGCTGCCACGTGGCTGACCTTCAGCATAATAATTCAATGTTAGTGGTGCTTGTGCCGGGATTGTAGACCAACCAAGAAAGACACGTGCTAATTGCTAATCAGGACAGATAGTAGAGCATTGGAGCATTGGGTGAACTCTCTCTCTCTCTCTATGCACTGGCTGCCATTATGCGATGATATGAAGTGGAAAGCATTTTATTTTTATGACTATTCAAGCACTTTAGGGAGAAGTTCTTTAAAGCGCTGAACCATTTCACAGCATTGCTTAACGCATCCAGCTGTCGCTCCTGAGTGTTTCATAATGGAAAGTACAGATTTGAGCGCCCCTCTACATCGTTTCCATTTCTATTTTATTTTATTTTATTTTTTTTTTGTTTGGGTCGGGGGCAAAAACTGACAAATGATCTTTGCTTATGGAAATAACTCAGATTGTGTCTGTCATCTGGCATTAGAATGCTTGCAACTCTTCACCCTTCTTCCATGTGAATTATAACACTCTCTCTCTTGTTATAGTTATAACCACTTGACTTTTTGGTGGGGACAAATACTCTGTGCTGTTGTGGATTCATTCAGTTTTTCTTTTCACATGTCAACAAAGCCATCAACACATTTCACACGCGTTCCATTGTTTAAATGTCACATTACATAATGGCACTTAACACATGGGCAAAAGGGGGCCCCAGTGGGGGGCACCCCAAATGCCTTTTTATGGCTTGGCACAAACAAAAGGAAAACATTTTGCGATGTTGTCTTCGTTTTCGTTGACGTTGTTGTCGCCACTTAAATGCCAAATTAAGTGTAATTTTTATTGTGTTTACAACGCCGCAACAACAACAACAACAACATCATGATTTTAACACTTGACAAATTTGATTTTTCCTGACTGACTTTGCTTCCTGTTCCGCTCCCCAGTCAACTTCCTTTAAGTTCTCAGCGTCTCTTGGCTGTCATTAATGTTTGTTGTTGCTTTCTAATTGTGTGTATTATAATATGCATATGTGTGCGACAGAGAAAGCAAATTACTTAAATGACAGAGACAGAGCACATGTCTCATTTAACTTAGCTGCCACACTTAATTGCTTCAAGTTATGAAACATAAACTAAAATGGGAATGACGCCAATTTGGCTACACATATGATAAAATTAAATTAAATTGTATCACAAACAAATTGAGATTTTCGTATGCTTTGCTTTTATTTAATAAGTTGAATGTTTGGTAAATGAACTTGGCTATGAAATATTTAAACAAATTTGCTATATAAATTATGAAATAAACAAATATGAATTTAAGCCAACTTGTATCACTTTTAAGTTCAAACAACATACTGTTATAAAGTTTAAAATAATTTATTGATAAGCTTGCGTCATTTTTCAGTTAATTAAAATTAAATATAAATTATAAATTAATTTTCCAAATTTTACTTGTAAAATGTTTATATTATAAATTATTATATAACTTGATAAAGTGTGGAAGAAAGAGTAGAGGCGAATAAAAAAAAAAATACTTCTCCTTCTAATTACATACTTAAAACTAATGCTTAGACGATTAAACTTTTTGGGATTAATCGCTAATGAAACTTAATTTTTAAATTTTCGAACGTTAAATTTAACAACAAAAAAACAGACTAGACCTCTTTACATAAAGTCCTCTGCAATGCCAATCTCTTACACATATTCATATTTCATAAAAAAATGCTCAAAATATAATCTTTCTAAAATAGCCACATTTCGAGCAAAAATTTTCAATTTAATCTCATTTAACTTCTGCACGAAAAATCTAATTTTTAAATGTTTTATGGCATATCAAAAATATCTAGCTTTTTCCGCTTAGCTCGACTTTCTTTACTTTGTTTTTACATATAAATAGAAGATGATTGGCTCAAAATCAAGCTACGCTATAAACTGATTTTAAGTATAAATGTAATAAAATATAATAAGTATCAGATTCAGATTACTTATTATTCAAAATAATAAACGCAATATAATTCCTTAAAAATTTAATTTTAAATTTAATATTTGACTTTAAAAAATTAATTTGCCTTAGCAGAAATAAAACGTTCAAAAACCACAAAAAACCAAAGCTAAATTGCCTTGTGTCTTTAAGTGCATTTTCAGTAACTACAATTGAACGACACTTGCCAACTTTATATTGTCTACTTGACAATTACGCAATTACCAGGCTCATTTTTGTACACACACATACCACACACAACCACACACTGCTACATACACACACATTGAGGCATACATATTTAAAGCATGCCACTTTAAAGTCATCAAAGTCTCATAACATATTCATTAGGGAGTTGAAAAAAAAAGGAAAAAAATTAAGCCAAAGTTTTTATTAAAATGTCGCTGACCACACACAAATACACACACACACACACACACACACACACACAAGCACATACATACACGCACATCCGCAAATTGCACAAGCTGTCAGCTTTTGTTGCCTATTTAGCGGCGCAAATATTTGGTTTGTCAGTTTAGAAATATGTCTGGCATGGATTTCATTTAACCCCAGCATATCACTTAGCCCAGTTGCCACAATGCACCCCTTTCACCCCCAGCCATGCTCTTTGGCAACCAAAACATTTACTCATTAGCATTATTGCCTACTGTTTGCTTGTCTCTGTTGGTTTCTTTTTGTTTTTGCCCCACGCGTACTCCTCTGCGTACACACAAATGAGAATTTCATTAACGTTATTAATATTTTCATTGTTGAGCATTTTGCATGGCTTTCAGCTGCCACGCCCACTGGCAGTGTAATAACTTGATTATGACTTTTGTTGACTTGACTCATGTTTTCCTTCATTTTAATGTATTTTTTTTTTTTTTTTTTTCTGCGGTATTTTACATTTTTCATGGCTTAATAATTGCTCATTTCAGTTGCAGCTGCCCTTTGTTTGTTTTTGTTTTGCTCGTTTTTGTTAACAATTATGAGGCCACTTAAATAAATTTTATTGCTGCCAGGCATTGTCCTGCCCGCCTACAAACAAATTGACAATTATTTCGCTCGTTTGCCCTGTCCTGGGGACCAAATGACAAACGAGCGGCCAAAAAGTTTTCATGCCATTTATTAGCTAGAAAGTTTTACGGGTGTGATTTTGATTTAGCTTCGGGCCAACAATCCGGCTAGGTGCCAGTTGAATCACACTGGCTAATGAAGTTTTGAATGGCCAAGCAGTTAAGTTAAGTTTGTCGAACAATTGAGAGAAAGCGTGTTGAAGAAGTGCCCAGAACTTGGCATTTGAGTTATGAATGGTATATTTATCTTTAGTTGCAACAATTTAATAGTGAGCAACTAGCAAATGTTTCTTGATAATTTTAATTACCGCAATAAGGTGGAACTTTTGAATCCTTACATTAACTAAAGGACTATTACAAATTGAGAGCAATAAAGTTAATTTTTACAAAATGAGTTTGAGATTCTGTAGAAAATAATTATAGAAGATTATTAAAACGTCCATTTCAACATTAATAAAGCGGAATTGCTTTGCATTTAAATTTGATTATTATCCTGCAATAAAATCTGATTATTTTTTTGTATTTATTAAAGAGCTTTTTCGCTTTAAATTAATTAGTCAAAAAATATATTTGTAAATATTTTTAAATTCTAATTTGAATACAAAATCTTTTTATTTTTTAACCCTAAAACTAAAAATGTTGGGCTTGAAGCAATTTTATTAGAAAGTTTTACAAATTGCTTTATTTTTGTTTTTATGTAATCCGAAAATCTAATTTTAATAGTTTGAAAATATAAAAGTTTTTTCTAACCAAAAAATGAGCGTTTGGTAATTAATATAAAGGATAATTGCCTTTATATCCACTTTTTTTTAAATAATAATTTAATACACACACAACCATTTAAATATAACCATGTCACGTTTTAATTGCTGTGACGTAGCTTCATTAACTTTGTTAGCTCATTTGCTTGAAATCACGTTCTACAAAAACGTCATGAAACATTTAAAATAAAAAAGTGATTTATATTTATGCCGCCTACTTTTGTAAGTTGACTTTGTAATGATTTTATTACAATTAAATAAACAATTTAACGTAATATGCCGCCGTCGGCGTGGACAAAAAAAAAAGATAATGTCCAATTGGGGAAACAGCGGCTTCCTGCCTGTCAGAATGCAATTATGAAATGCAATTGTTTTAAAATTAGTTTACTTACCATTGTTGACAGTGGAACCACCAACACTGCCGACGCCGCCGTCGCTGCTCAGCGCCAGGGTTGTCAAGGACTCCGTTAAAAGTAGAACTATTAGTATTGCGTAGAAATTGCTTAACATGTTGCTGCCAAGAATTATATATACAGAGTCAAAATGTCTTTTAATGGAATACTCTACAGTAAACGTTTTTAAAATGATTTTAATTAACACGCACAGTTTTTTATCATCACAAATTTCACTATTAATTTATTTCTATTATTTATTGCATATTTTAAACGTTGTGCAATTTATGTTGAATTTATTTAAAATGTTGCGCATTTAATTGATTTTTTGTGCTGCAAAAATAGATGAAAAACGAGATTATTAAATATCACGACATATTTTTCAATAGCGAACATAAATTGCTTATTAAATTAAAGCAAGCGCTTTATATTGCTTATTATACTCTATTCTTAAAGGAAAATATAGTGTATATAGTGTTTGTGCAACGGATAGATACGCAGAAGTTTGCCAATTTTGGCAACTTTTTTTTAAGTTAGAGTATGAAATTTGATAGATATGGAAGGTCTATGTGGAAAAATAAAATTATCTCGTAATATTTTTAAGTTGGAGTTACCCAAACTGCTACAGAAATTACAGATAATATTAAAATATATACCTTATACAAATTTTGCCCTTACATTGGGAAAAAATTTGCGTTTCAACATGAAAAATATCCGATCTTCTATCATTATATTATCTTTTAAGCTATTCGTTCTTAAAGGGAAGCTTTATAAAAATAAAAAACAAATTCCAATTTAACCATGAAAAGAAATGATCCCACTGAAAGGGCATGCAAAGTGTTGCATACTTATAGGTGTCATTTTAATGGAGGAGCACCTGTTCGCCCACAATCCTCAAACGGTTTTAGTATACAGCACATAAGGCATTAAGATTTCTCTACATTAAGATATTTTTAAATCCATTTAAAATATATAATAATATAATATAATATATCATTTTGTATTAAAATCCAGCAAGTCTAAAAAATAATTTGTAATAAACAATATTCTCACATTAGGGACAATTAATATGGCCACAACATAAAAAAAAAACAAAAAAAAATTAATTTTTAGAAATATCTCTAACAAATTTTTAATTTATTGATCTTCATCGTTCATAATTTCACCATAAATAATACAAATTCTACATATCTGCCACTATTTAATAACTAGACATAAAAAATTTGATATACAAAATAAGAACGATTTATTTTTAAAGAATATCCATAAATATATTTAAACCGCAAAACCAGTAAAGTGATGGCTTGTGTTGTGTGAACAGATTGAAAGCAGAGTATTTTGCAGTCAAGTGTGTTTAACCGCAATGTTGTTAATGTTGCGTTTTGTCTTTATTAAATACAGCGCTTAAAAAGCCAACTTTGCAGATTTATTTCCTGCCCAAACAGCGTGACCAAAACATTGATGCCATACAACAAAAACAACAACAACAGCAATATCAAGCCTGGGGGTGGATTGGGTAAAAAAAACAGTGCAAATTCTTGATTGAATTTCGCCTGACGTAAGCGGATTAAAAAGAATTTTTATGAAAAAAAAAAATAAAAATAAAAACAAAAAAATAATAATAAACTGAAGCATAAAACAAAAATAACGGTCAAGTCATAAAAACGCAGCAGACAAATGAAAACGTTCTGCTTGGTTGGGGCCATGAAAGGACAAAAGAATCTTACCAAGGATTCCCTAGGACCAGACACTGTCTGCTAGCTTAGTTTCCGGTAACTTCCGCCACGTGCCAATGACCATTAGACTTCACTACAATTACTATAACTAACTACGGAATCATAGCGTTTATGGAATATAATAAAGTTGAGATTAAAAGCTGAGATGTGGAACAAGTTCCAATTAACATGAATATATTATATTTTTATTTGCTTCGTTAGTATTTGTCCTTTAACCAGATACGATAATATCGTTATTCATTTTTTTTAGATTGGCTATGATTTCATTTGGCTCTTGCTCTTTGCAGTCACCTCAAAAGGAACCTAATCAACCAACACTTTATAAAATGCATCGACCAAACATTATGAAGTGCTTCCCCCAGTCAATATTTCTGTGAGTTGTCCAGCACTTGAAACCCGCTTAAACGCTCACACTATTCCATTTCTATTGAAGCCAAACAAATCATCATCATCAGCAAATCCCTCATCAGCATCAGAATAGTCTCTTGGCGTCATCGTTTGATGGAAGATGCCACAGAAGCCCTTAAACATGCATATACATAGTAAAATACCCTGTAACCAAAAGTTTGAATAATTTGCATTTACTAGTATATAGATGGATTTCATAGATTGCAATGAATACAAATAAATTGAAAAAAGGTATATATAAATCGTATTCATTTGGGGATTAGATAGATTTTATTAATCACAATTAAATTAAAGAGCTTTCCATTAAATAATATATTCAAAATTACAACTCATTTGAACTATTTTGTTTATGTTCTTGGTGTTTTGATTAATTTATTAAGGCTAATAATAAAATTGTAGTTTTCAATGTTTTCACAACATGTAAAACGTTAAACGTGTATGGCTGAAGGATGGATTGAACATCTAAAATCTGTCAGAAAAATGAGTCAGGAAAATATCTGACTATTTCAATTTTAACATCAAAAACAACCACGCTTCATGGGAAGTTTAAAAAACTATTTCAATTACTAAGAGATATTATAAAATCAAACTAAAAACTATTTACTAAAATTGAGTATTATATTTTATTTCGCTACGTGCACAGGGTATCCCAAAGTCAAGCCTTTGTAGTTGTTTAATCCTTTCATATTTGAAATTATTCTTTTAGTCTGTTCGTGTCATAAGCGCAAAGCAATTTGCTCTGTCAGCTGTAGTTCTCTTCACTTTATACACATCCAACTTTTGCTCGATTGCAATATGAATGCATTTCAATTAAAATGCTGGCGTTGTTTTCTTAACAGCAGTTGTTCTGGTCTACTCGCTGGGTTATGGTGTTTTGATTTTGTTTACTTGTTTGTTTGTCTTTTGTGTAAGTTATTAAAATCAATTTTGTAAATTTAATTGAATTTGGTGATGGTTTAAAGTCCTTGGCGATATTAAACCGCCCGCTGGCAATTTGTTATTTACCTAAAAGTGTGCAGAGAGCGACAGCATTTTTAGCACGTTCAGAAAATATCTATTAGCAGTCAAAATAGCCCCTCGCCCACAACCTTACTGGGTCTGTGCATATTTAAAAATATTTTTTTTTTCACAGTCCAACGATTTGATGCACGGCAAAGCCACGCCCCCAGCTCACCCACATACACTCGTTGCAAGTAGCAAGCTTTTTGTATTATTGCCAAAAGTTATTATGCCGTGGCATTCTATGCAGTTTGCTTTGTGTTGCATACTTTGCGGCTGGTTGCAACTTGTAACATTTTCCACTATTTCTTGTTTGTATACTCTTCGAGAGGGTATTATAATATTTGTCATTAAATGTGTTAGGCATTGAAGAAATGTTATCTATAGGGTTATAGTCTTTCTGTTTCTATACTAATCAAACTATCATTCTTAGTCCGAATAAACATGGTAACGTTTGGAAGAAAATCGTATGTCTGTAATTGCAAATTTTACTCTACATATTTGCTAGAGATTGTAGAATTTTATTAAAATAATTGTGTGAGTTAAAATTTTGCATAAGAAACCTATGTTATCAATGTTTGTTGAATTTGCGAAAATTTGCTAAGCATTTGAGCAAGTGTATTAAATCTTCGGCACCCAAAAATAACTTTTCTTTATCATGATTTTGTTTCATAAATAAATACAAATATATATTTTTTGCTTGAAGAACTTTAAGCGCGTGATTTTTGCAATTTGGCTAATAGCGAAAAGTCAACGCCGTGCCGTCGGCTTTGAATAGCCACTGACAGTGAGTAATGGTAAAAAAAAAATAAAAATAGATGGAAGTGCAACGAGTGTAATGGGCACAATATTTACCCCACATTCTCTGACATATATGTATGTACTAGTATATTGAAGCGAGCGCATTTAAATCAATATTAATAGCGGTATTTACGCCCCAAGGATGCAACTGCCAACCGACAACTCCAATTGAAGATTTACCTTTTCTTTTTCATCTATTTTATTTTATTTTATTCCATTTTATTATTTTGTGTTGTATTCTTTTACAAAATGCACGCGCGACTGCGGCCAGGATGCCAGTGAATAGAGTTGGGAGTGCGTGTTGCAGGACCTGCCTCCCGCCAAGCATTCACTCGCTTGTGCATAATAAATCAATTTACATTTTCTCTCGCCGCACGCAAAAATGAAATGCAAATAACGGCAACAAACCATGAACGATGCAGTATATGAAGCTGAAGCCAAGCCTGAACAAGAATCTTGTGGCACAGTCTGAGATAGATGCCGGGGCGGCAACAGCTCGACGGTGGCGCAGGGAAAGGAACCGGCACCACTTTTCACCGCAGAGATTTACGCGCACTTAAATCACAGCCAACAGAATTGATCGCCATCAATGTATGGCAGCAAGAAAAAAAAAAAAATCAAAAAGCACAGCAATTTTTTTTGTCATACTGATTCTTAAATACACTAAAAAACCATTTAAATAAAATACACAGTAAAAGGTTAATATATTAACTAAAATTTTGGAAATCTGTTGACTGATTTTTTCTATGGCATTCACATTAATATATACTTCCTGTTCTGATACGTTTTCTGTCTAGAATTCACTCTACAGCAAAAATACAAATTAAAATTAAATTAAATTAAATTAAATAAATATATAAAATTATGTAGCTTACTTATTGTTTGAGAATGTGGACTGTTTGTATATGTTTAGTGACTGATCGATCGAGCAAAACATTGTATAACAAGGAATGTATAAGAAAATTATACTCTTTATAAGTAACAATTTCTTTTTAATTTTAATAAAATATTTAATATTTTTACCTATATGGCACTTTAGAATATTTTTTTATACATTTGAATTAGTTTTTTTATGCAAGAAAATATATATATACATATAAAAGATCGAGCGTTTAAAATGCATATAAATCCTAATTACCGTCAAATCTAAATAATCCTAATTGGCATGGAAATTTTTCTTCATCAATTTCATTACAATATTAATATACCTTTTGCGAGGGTATATTAAAAAAATGGTAAAAGCTTTTTGCCGGAAAACTGTCATTGGCGTCTGAGAGGCACCGGTAGTTGGCCATTTGCTGAAAGTCGAAGAGTTTTCACTTAATGCGACACTTAATGAGCATAAAATATGTTAAATACAATCAGCTGTTATTATTGTCCTGCAAACAGGACAATTGGCGAATCGGTAATTATGCAAAAATCGTTGATGTATTGTACATCAGCAGTTGCCTGCCCAGATCATGTTTCAATCATGATGATGTTGTATTATAATGTAATGGAACTGTTTAATTTTAAAAAGCACTGAAAAAATTTGTTTGGTTGACAAACATTTTTTAGACACAACTTCCCTTCGAAAACCAAAAATGACTAAAATAAAATAAAAAACATTGTACAGTGTGAGTTTCAAATCAGTTTTAACATATGTATTTTTTAAGTACGTGCTTCTATAATAACATATTACATATGCCAAACAAATCTCATTTTTTTTTTTTGATTATATTTCTAAAACACTTTTTAAATATTTTATAACTTATTTGAAGCTATTTAAAGATATATTATATACATTATATAATTTACAAAAAAAATATAGAATAACAATATAATTTTCATTAATTTTGGATCCCTATAGATCCACTTTGTAGGCGCTTATAATTCCCAACTCAGGCTTATATCTCTTAAGATCTTTAACAATTCCATAACTTTTGCTTAGCTTTTATTTACTATTGATTAAAAATTTAAGTCTTACCCCAATTAATACTATTTTATTTATATTTTTCTATACTCTATTGCATTTTTGTAATGTTCTTTTAATACTTATTTCCTAGACAAATGCCAATTTTCAAAAAAAAAAAAAACAATTGTTATGTTAATTCCTATAACTAACACAAATGTTATATGCAAGTTATGAGGCACACACACACACAGCCAACTACACTTTCATTAAAATTTTAACGTTTGCTATGTAAAGTTTTGAGGAATTGTAAAATTGCGTGATTTTTCATGGCTATAGCTCTAAGAGTCGTCGTAAAACTTGCTCAGGAGTTTAATACGATGAAATTGCCACAGGGTTGAATTTTGAATGGAAGGGGGGCTAAGTTAAGGTGGGGAGGTGGCAAGTAAAAGACTGCAACGGAAGCTGCACATAAACAACAAAGCGATGCCAAAACACAAAAGGCAACATTTTGCAGCGCTTTGCTGTTGCACACATTAATAAACAAACCAGACAGCAAAAGTGTTTAATAACTCACTAGGGCAAAAGGGGGGGTGACTGCTGTGTGTGCGGGGAAAGGTGGAGAGAGGGCGTACGAGTTACATCAGTAGCAGCTGTAACACCAGCTGGTTGCATTCAAAATTATTTATGCTATTTAATGTTGATTCATATTGATAGTATTTGAATAAAAGTCGAATACTTTCAGTTCTGAATCATTGTAATTTTATTTCAAAATATTTCATGAAGGCAATACAAAATTAAATGATCCCTATCGATATTTTCTATTTAACACATGTGGTAATATCTTACTTATCCTATAGATCTTTTATCCCTTTTCCGGATGGTCTTAATTTCACCCTCTTTTTACAAAGATAAACCATTTCGTCAAAATCATTTTAAGGGCGACCGGAAATCATAAGTTCTTTCAATCTTCCATTATCACCAACTCATCATGCATAACTCTGAGTTTTTTTGAGTTTTCAATATGATCTCTAAAAATATTTTTGTTCTTCTGTCTTTGGTCTCATAAGTTGAGTCCTGCAATTATTCATAGTCTATTATCTGACACAATATGATGCAAATTTCTTTCAAGCTTATTAGCATTCTAAAATCAGTAGCTAGGCTCGAATTAAACGACAATTTTTTTAAGTTTATACATTTAACAGTTAACGAGGAAACTTCATGACGAAACTTTATCCACTCCATGTCACTTATCCCCCCTTTATGATTTTTTTTGTTATGCTAACTCACCGTGTCCAATGTCTTGAGTTGAGGGATATCGCAACTGAGCAGCCTGGTAATTTATAAATAGACCAACGAGATGACAACGCGACGCATTTTCATGTTTGTTCATGATCTGTTTTTGCAATGTTTGCACAAAAGAACTTAATTAGGTAGACGCAAAATACTAAGATAGTTGCAGACACACCGACGCCGGCATAGACACGCACAGAGGGACACACAAACGCACATACACATACACACGCAGGCTGAAAGCAATTGCTTAAAATACACAATGATTAATTAATGGGACATCAACTTGCAATTGCAATTACAATATTATGATTACAATTCTTGTTGCCTGGTGCACGTAAACAACAACAAACTAAATACGTGTTTTATAGTAAGCCCCACAAAACCGAACCGGAACACACACAAAAACAACGATGAGCGGAAGACAACCGCGCGCAATGACAGCCGATTTGGCACTGAAACGAATCATCTAACAACGAACACAGCAGCAGCAGCAAGCATTAAGAGCCGAAGTTAAAACCGAAGCCGAAGAATAGTTCCGAGACGAAATGCAGACAAATAACATCGTTGGTCGTCGGCACTTCGGCAGCGTCCATGTTACGCAGCCCATCAAGGTACTTAGACCCCAATACAGTTTTAGAAAATCAGATTGGATAAGCAGATGGCATCATGTTATACTATATTATTCCATTTGAAAGGTTATTCACTTAAAATCCATGTCAAAACTACGAAAGCACGATCTTAACAGTTTCGTGTAGTAAATTTTAGTTTATAATCTAAAATTAATTATTATATGTTATGTTTTAGTATTTCTTACTAAATTTTATATTATTTAAATTCATATTTATGATCTTATATCTTACAACAATCCATTACCATAATTTAATGACTATATTTGGAAAAAGTATTGAAAGAAGCTCTTTAGTGTAATATCTAGATAATACCTGTTTTTAAAAGAAAAACAAAAATATTGACGAAAAAGTTATTTGTATCTCCTATACTGCAATTTTTATTTTATAATATAAATAAAAAATATATAACATTTATAATATAAAAAAAATAAAATTTTTATAATTTTCCTTCGAAAATGCGGTTGAGGTATTTCTTTTAGAATCTACTAAACATTATTTTTGTTAAACTTTCAGTTTTTGGTTAGCTTAGTGTGTTAGATATTAATATTTTATACTTATATATCTAATAAGATCTCACAAGCAACCCCATTGTCATAAAAAAATTTGAGTTGGTTGTCACTCATAATTCTTAACTGGTTTCAGGTAAAAATGTATGGTATGGCTGTCTATATCCATACATTGTTTTGAGATTATCCCTGTCTAGGGTTTTTTTCGAACCAAAAATTGCTTAAAAAATATTTATTATTCATGTTTCATAGCTTCCTTGAATCTTAATGAATATTATATATGTATGTTAAAAAGGAAGTTCTGCAAAATAAAAAAACTGTGAATAAACAATGAGCATATTTGTGGAAATTTTATTTTAAGTTAATATAAAGATTGCACTTGAATTTTCGTTTAAAACTTGCCGCAATTTTGTTCACGACTCTCAATTAAATTTAAGTAATATATTGTGCGGACATTTAAAGTGCTTTTATTTTGTATCATGCTGTTAATTGCAAGCGTGAATAAAAAATATTTTAGAAATACTTTTATCAACATGTGATCAGATTAAAAACAACTGATCTTCAAAGTTTAGCATATGGCGTCCATTAAAAACAAATGCATATAAACAAATGTTTTGAATGCAGTGCTTTAACATTTCAGTCATTGTATTTAAAATACACATGTTGTTCTTAATATTGTAGATGTTGGGGGCTTGAAAGCGTATTCAATTGAATTACACACTATGTTTTTATAGGTTCAATGTATGTTTACCAAAATAAAATTAACTTTGAAAAATACATATTTTAAGTCTCGTTTTTTGTGCTTTTAAAAATGCAAGCATTTCAAATTTGTATAGCTTAACCGAGAGACAGTTGTGTGAAAAAATTCTACAAATTTTTTTAAGAAAAATATTAGCATGGGAATAAACTAAATGGAAGAAGTATAATATTTTTTGATATATGATGGCTTTTTAGTCACTTTAGTCATTGCATAAAACATCACAAAGATCTACGCATTTATGTATATAGATAGGAATTGTATGTAAGCATATTAACATTTCTGTAATGTTAAATTTCTCAAACCATTTACAAAATCTCTTTCACTGCCAAGCTAACAGGTCTACCCCAAGTAAACTTAACAGTAAAGTTTGCGCAACATTAAATAAACAGCAACAGCGTAATTTTAGCTTAACACCCCCTGCAGTAATGTTATTGTGAATAACATAACAGTAAGAAAGGAAAATTTACCACTATTACCCCAAAAGCTCGGCATTAGCTTTAACAGATGCTGGAACAGTCACAACATGTAGCTTTTAACCTTGTAAGCTCTGTGACTTTTGACAGTTATCAAAAAGCTTTTACAGTTCACGCTTCCTTTTTGACTTCACCAAATGACAAGGTTGAAAGCGAACGGCAAAGGCTCCAAAACAGCTGATTGTCAAAAGTGGGGCGCTAACGGGGTTGCTAGCGTCAGCTGGAAATACAACAGTAACTTTCTGTCGCTTTGGTTTCAACTGTTTCAGTTTTTACACGAATGGAAGCCAGTAAAACCATGCGGTGCGTCACCCAGTGACGTTCATACGTACGCAAAAATAAATAAAATAAATACAGTTACGCGTATACACGGGCCTTCTGTGTGCATGTGCATGTTACTATTTGTATGTATGTGTATATATGTGAGTGTGTAAGGAGTAACATTGAAAAACGTTTTGGCCAGACAATTGCCAAAAATATAAGAGGAAAACAAAGTGCAAATTGAGCCTTGACCTGAGCCAATGCAAGTGTAAAAAAATACAATAGGAATAGAAAATAAAAAAAAGCGGGCGCGTCATGACGCCCCAGACGAGTCAATTAATTCACGCAACTGGAAAAACTACAATAACTTGAAATAAAGAAATAAAAAAATAAAAAAAACTGTGGCACAATTTGCGACCTTGGCACAGCACTGGAGCATGGGTTCATGTCTCGGCAGCTGCGTTGCCGCCACAGCCACAAACTCCACAGCCTGCAACTCCACAACCTCCTCGTCTTCCTCATCGGCCAGCTCAGGATCCTGCGTTACGGCCGCTGCCAACAGCTGGCACCTGTGGTAAGCTTTTTGGCTTTGCCCCCAACAATTGGGTTACATACAGTTAATTAAAATTTCATTTTGTTTACTTTGTGACACACACACACACACACACTCAAAAACTACGGCAAATCCAATAAGCGTGCTGCTGAGTCGGCAATCAATAATAGCTTAAAAGGGGGGCGGTCAACAACATAAAAGGGAAGCGGGGGCCCTAATTAGCGCTATTCGTGCGAGCACCTCCATTAAACGACATGTTTTATGTTAGCCTTAACTTTAAATTGCATTGGTAAACATATTATGCGGCCAACCCCCGTCACGTACTCCATGTTTCGTTCTCCCACTACAGGGTCAACAGCCTAAAAGTATGCAACGCTTGAGTGCGTGATGCCTGCCACAAACAATGCCCGAAAGGGGCTTCACTTGCCCCATAGGCGGACCACAAGCAACACAAATGAACGGTATTTCCGTTGTGACACTAATTCGATACCCTCACCAAATTGCCGCACAGCAATTTTCCTTATCATAATTGTGTGTCAAAGTTGATCAAATTAGTTCCTATACATTTTGGGATATTCAAATGTATAAACAAAAAAAAATACAATTTTTAAATCAAATATAAATACTCCTATTTGAAATAATTAACTATTTAAGAAAAGAACACAAAGAGAATAATCAAAGAGTAATCATGCTTGTTACAAAGCTTTTAAGTATTTCATTATACCCAGTATTAGCACTACAAAGTAAATGAAGAGCATAACTAACAAATTGCATTTTTTCCTTGTTTACAGGCGTCGTCCCAGAGCGAGACCCAGAGCAACAGCGGGATATGAGCCGGAAGCTGAGCTACTATCGACTGCCAGTGAACGATGCCAACGACGTGGCTTTGTCTATCGCATATTAAAATTCAAAAGGAAACAGCAATGTCCACAATTCCTGGACAAGTACTGGGAGCAACAGCCAAGCTACGCAAAGCTACAAAACGACAGGTAAACGGATGAATAACTACAGCATTAAAGAAAACCTTATTAACTTGTTTCTTATTAACTTGTTCCTTTTATTAGTGTTCTAGCCGATATACAACTACAAAATCTGGATGTGCACAGGCTACTGAATGCCACAACGATACCCAGCAAGGAGACGGATCTACAAAGCTATACGCGCATGGCCAGCTCAAGAGCAAGTTCCTCGCTAGATCTGGAATGGGAGCATGAGTATTCACAGCTGCGACAATACCAACAACGGCAACAGCAAAAGGAGCAGCAGCCGCCACAAGACACCCCACCCATGGTGGCGTCACAACCACGCTACGCTTCATTGGACCAATTGACAATGGCAGCATCCATGGCCACAGGCCAAGGACGTCATGCAGCGGCACGTCAGGCGCGTTTGGGTGGTCAACGTTATGGCGGTTCCTTAACACGCGCCTCCTGTTGCTCCTCAACACAAAACTCCTGGTCACACATATCCACGCCCGAGTCTCTCGAATGGGACATTGATGCGGAGCAAGAACAGCAGCGGCAACTACGTCAAGAGGATGATAATTTAGATGAGGAAACACTCAAGCTGCTCCATCAAATTGAGCAACTTAAGCATCATGTACTGCAGGAGACGGGCGATGGCATGAGCACGGGCGTAGGCGCAGGCGAAACTCTCGGGGAAATCCGAGAAGGATTACAATTTCGGACGTCACACTTTGGTGTGACGAATGGTTCGGAATTGGAGACGCATATTAATAGTTGATAGGCGTTATTTGTAAATAATTCGTATAAGGCATGTAGTATGTATAATTAATGTACAAGAGACCTAAAACAGAACTGTGAACCGGTATATTAATATTGAAAAAACAAACAAATAGTAATACTACGCTAACCGTTATAATTAATCAAAAATATTACAAAGTGAATCATTGAGGCAGAATTTTAAAAACTATATATTTTCTCAAAATTTATTTATTTCATGTACTCCGAAAATAGCAAAATGTTTAGCAACTCATAAATATCAAACAAATGGTCTCTATCTATAAGTAACATTTACAACCTTTGTTTAAGTTAACTGTAAAAATGATATAAGTTCTATATAAAAGTCGGTACGACATCAAACAAGCCTCTAACGAAATGATGGAGCAATTCAAGTGCCTGGCAAAGTACATTCTCAATTGAATATCACACGAAACCACTCTGGTGCTATCACAGATCCCCCCATAAGAGCAATTCTATTATGATACTATATTCCTACTTTGAAGCCTTTGAAATCATATCGCTATAAGCTTTGGAACCACCACAAAGAACCTAAATATAATATTATTATAAAATACAATACTTATGCAGCACTTTGTTACGTTTCTAGATATTTATGCTAAAGCTAAAGATTATAGTTGAACGCAAGAATACAAATTATATTTTCAAAGTTTATTAGGCAAAATGCAAACAAAATACAAAGGTACGTCCTTATAGAGCGAGTATTACACATGTATATGTATATGTATATTTAGTAGTAGTTGCGATCAAGTGTGACCGATAAAAAAACTTTTCCTTTAAGACTAAACTAACAGATTAAAGAAACGTTTGTAGAAAAAATGTTCCCATTTGATTCGTATGTTGGGTTCGTGTTGGGTTCGTTTTCGATATTATTACTTAAGTTTTTATGGCAGTTCTCATTTCAATTTTCAATGCTAACCGAAGATTCCGGTGAATTTATTTTTTAATTTATCCAACGTGCTGGGCTGTGGCTGGAATTGATAGATACGAAAGTTAGCCGAATACGATGTGTTTTGGATTCAATTTAGCTTACCGTTGTTTGAACTGGTTGTGGTTGCTGCAGCTGACCGTAGTTGGAGCCGTAGCTATGGCCATAGCCTTGTCCAGTCAAATCTTCAACCTGCACTTGTCCCAAATCTTTATCATCAATCAACTGTTGCTGCTGTTGGCCAGCATCGCTGTCCAGTTTGTAATTGGCATTCCAATCAACTTCCTCGTGCTGCCGCTGCTGGCCGCCATCATCTTTGCCATCATTCCAGGCCAGTTCCACCTGCTCCTGCTGTCCCAGATCATCGAGCTCTACTTGTTGCTGCAATGCCGGCTCCTCACCCGCTGCACGACTCCATTTGCCCAACTTAGCACTGGCACTGGCCGAAGAACCACCTGGTCCTCCACTCGCGGCCGCCGACGCGCTACCCACAGGCACATTGAACGTGTAATCCGTACGACGATATTCATAGCCAGCATTGCTATCACTTGGTGAACTACGCTGATAAGGCAATGGTGCTGGTGTGGATACGACTGGCATGGGCAACGGCAGAGGCTTCTTTGTTTCGCCTTCCAGACCAGGCTCATCCTCTTCGTCGAATGTTTCCTCATAGACATGAGGTGGCTGATCGCCACGATCCTTGGAGAAAATTGGTTTATGCACCGCTGTGGCATTAGTGCTGCCACGATCGATCACATATCCGCCACGGCCATTGTCGACAGGCAGATCAATTAGTCCCTGACTCAACAGATATAATGTTCGGCGCCAAATGCTCAGCTCCTGGCCATATTTACCATATTTACTTTGGAGTTTCTGCAATCTCCAGTGCTGCTTGCTCTCATAGTTCTGAGCCTCCGACTCCGGCAACAGTTTGCGGTGATTTAAGTAGTTCAAGTATTGCAGTTCCTCATGTCGGAATTCCTGCAATTCGGTAAGTGTCATTCCATAGTAACGGGCAACTGCCATAATACGCTCAAACTCCTTTAATTGCCACGTCTTGAGCTCATGTAAAGATATGGAATATTGTTGGGCAAAACTTTGCAGCTTCTCCTCATCCTGACGCTGCCAATCGCGCAACTGTCGCAGTGTCATATTCTGTGTCCCAATGAATTCGTAGAGGCGATCCCGCTCCTTCAGCTGCCAAAATGTGAGCTCTTTAAGGCGACGCTGCTCAAGTAGCTGCTCCTTGGCCATGTTGTCAACGTGTATGCGTTGCGTGGGCGCCAATTGGACTAAGCCAACGCTATAAAGATTGGCCAGCTCATTTTGATATTTGGTGTCCTGTGAGATAAGCTCCAACAGTTCACGATCGGTGATGATCACACTAGAACCAATCTGACGCAAACGCTGACGTTCCTGCTCCCTCCAGTCACTAGCCACAACTGTGCTATCCACAATGAGTCCCATGTCAGCCAATCGCTGCAATTTCTGTTGAATAAACACTCGCAATTCCTCGACGCTTATCCGATATTGTGGTGCCAGAGTGGACACATCGCGCATTAGTAGCTGTTCCAGTGAATTGCGATTGATGGGATGATGTACAACAGTCTGGTAGATGCGTTCCAATTCCTTGGTTTGCCAGGGCAAATTAAAGCCCGTCTCAATTTTACGCAAACCTAATAGACGCTTCAGTTCGTTACTGTACCAGGCCTTTAGCTCTTCGATGCGTATGTTATATTGACGCATTATATCAAACTGATGTTTCTTGTCATTGAACAGCTTCAATTGCAGCTCCTCAATAGTCCACTTTAGCCGCTTGCGAAGCTGTTCATCGATCAGGTCCTGTATATGACGCTGCTCCTTCAGCTGCCATTCCTCTACTGTAAGGGAGTTCGTAATTAGACCTTCCTTGGCCAGATCTCTGGCTGACTCTCGGAGCCAGACGTGTATATCCTCAACAGTAATGTGATATTGTTGTGCAAGCTGCTCATAGGTTGGCTGATTGCGTACCAAATAAAGTTCAAATTCCTGCCAAGACATGGGTTTGAGATGAGTCTCGCTGCGTAGACGCGCAGTCAAATACTCCTTCCAAGGCTGTTCTGAAATGTTTACAACTTCCTCATAGGTGTAATGATTCTGCGGCTTCTCAATAACACCAATAAGCGAGAGTCTTGCAGTCTCCTTTTGCACCCACTGTTCCACCTGCTCCACAGTCAAGTGATAATCATTGGCAATGCCATTAAGACGAGCCTTATCACGCTTCAGGAAGTCCAAAAATTCCTGATAGGTAGCTGAATCCTGTTGCTGCTTGAACCAATTGTCGAAGCCATTACTAATCTGTTGCTGCCATTGGGTTTGCTTTTGAAATTCCACAAGTCCTGAGTTCTGTAGACGCTGGAGCTCATCTCGTAGCCAATTGTCAACTTGTTCAATGCTTACATGATTTGTTTGTGATAGACTTTCCAAGCGAGCGTGATCCTTGCGCAACTCGCGCTCCACATCCTCGTAGCTGGAATCCTTTTGATGTTTCAACAACAACTCAATGAGGCGTTCTTGTTCGTTAATCTGCCATTTGGTTAGATTCTCTACTTTAACATTACCCGTGGTCTTTAGATTGATCAGTTGCTGTCGCAGCCATTGTTCAATCTCCTCAACATTAACTGAATATTGATTGGCCAACTTTTGTAGGCGATCACGTTCATGTTGCAATTCCATTTCAAATTCTACATAGGTAATATGAGTTTGCTCTTTCAGGAGACTCTGCAGACGCTCCAGTTCCGACACTTGCCAGACACTAAGCGTCTTAAGTGATGTCTCTGTATTGCCTCTCAATCGGTTGAGCTCCGATATCATCCATTCCTCAATTTGCTCAACATTCAGACGATATTGGTCTGCCAGCTGATTAAGATGGGCACGATCTGCCAGCAACTTTTGCTCATACTCTGCCGTGGATAGTTTATTCTTATATTCCGCAATCAAAGACTTGATATAGTCGCGCTCCACCAATTGCCAGGTTTGCAGCTGTTCAATCTCAAACTGTCCCTTTTTACGCAAATCCTCAATAACTTGACTGATATAATTTTGAATTTCCGTCGTGCTCACTTGATGCTGCTCAGCCAGTTTAGCCATAAAACGGCGATCATTTTGCACCTATTAATAAAAAACAAAGTTTGCAAATTAAGTAATAAAGTGAACTCTTGGCTAACGGTAACTTTTTTAATGATATAAATTATTAATTATCAATTAGTTGCAGTAGATCCTTTAGATTTGGTAGATCAATAAATCTAGCTAGCATATGTATATCAAAGACAGTAATTGCTATATTAGAGATTTTAGCTAATTGGTTTAACCTTCTAACTAGCAAAGATCTTATTTAATTACTCAAGCTTTTACACTAAGGAAAAATGACGTTACAAAATGCTTAAGATCGTTTAATTCACTTGTAAAATTTTTCTCCATTATTCGGTGTTAAAAAAAAAACTACTCTGGGTTTCGAGTTATCAATTCTACTATAAAAAATAATTAAAATCACGCACGAACAGAAAGTAGCAATAAATAAGTAAATGTAAAAGGAAAAATTAAAAAAAAAAATGCAAAGTGTTGCATACCTATGGGCGCTTTTCTGTTGTACATTTTGGCGCCTTAAATTCCCACTTAGTATTAGCAGTCAGTATATAAGGGCTGTGTTATTTCTCAATTAATATTTTTTTTGATCACCTTGTAAGTGAATAATAATTCATTTTTGAGTTTTAACTTCAAGTGCAAATAATGTTTTCTATAAATAAGCTTATTGTTGTTACGTTAAGCGCAAATAAAATGAACACTAAACGTTAAAAAAAATTAAGGGAATATTTTATAATGTGGCAGAGTAATCTTAAATTAGGATCATTTCATTAAATATATGCTAAAACCAATAACAGATGATGACCAAATCGATCATTATAATAAGAACGGCGGTCTCAATATAAAAAGATATATCCAAAGTTTTAGTATCAAGAAAATGTGAATATTACAAATGGTCATTATTACAATAATTATTTTCCTTCGTGTAAGTGTTATACGCACCTTTGTCTCAAACTGCTCCAATGTGATGTTAGACTGTGAGTGCAAAAGCGATAGAATGCGCTGGTGTTCAGCCTGCTGCCAGGCTGTCAACTTCTGAATGTTGAGCTTACCCTGCTGCTTGAGACGCTCAATCTCGGTTTGTACCCAGCGTTCGATTTCCTCCACAGAGGTGTGATACTGGAAGGCCATAGTTTGCATGTGCTCACGATCATTGCGCAATTCGGCTTGCAATTCTTCGGCGCTCCATTGTTTGTTTTGCTTGAGGAGAGCCTCTAGACGTTCGCGTTCGGCCAATTGCCAGGATGTAAGATTGTCTATTTGCAGTTGTCCTTCGTCACGCATGCGTGCCAACTCCTGTTTCATCCAGCTTTCAATTTCCTCCACCTGAACACTGTACTGGCGGGCCAATTTCTCAAGCAACTCGCGATCCTGTCGCAATCGTGCCTCCAGTTGTTCCGTGGATTTGTACTGCTGCTGTGCAAGATTCTTTAAATGAAGACGTTCCACTTCCTGCCAGTTGGTAAGCTTTTCGCTGGGCTTAAGCAAACCCATGCCAATGAAGCGTTTCTCTTCCTTCTTGACAAACTGTTCAATTTCCTCGATCTGCACATTATGTTGCATGGCTAAGCTCTGCAGACGTGCACGATCCTCCAACAGCCATTTATGGAACTCCTCTACGGTATAGTCACGTTCCTGTACCATGTTGGTAAGATTACCACGCCAGTCCTGCTGCCAGTGTTGCAGTCTCTGCATTTCGATTAGACCATCCTGCTTAAGTTTGGCGATTTGCTGCTGTATCCACTGCTCAATCTCTTCGACGCGCACTTGGTTCTGCTGTGCCAGGCTGTACAGATGTGTCTGATCCTTGCCAATCTTGGTCTCCAGTTCCTCAATGGACAGATCGTTCTTGTTAATCAGATCCAACAGACGTTGACGTTCAATCTTCTGCCAGTTGTTAAGCTGGGTTTCCATGTGCAGTTGTCCCTCACGCTGCAAACGATCCCCTTCGGATTGAATCCATTGCTCGATCTCAGATACCTGAACGTTGTAGGTCTTTGAAAGGTCATTAAGACGCGCACGATCAGCAAGGAGTTTCCTTTCAAATTCATCAATTGAATACTTGTTCTGTTGCACCAGGTTTGCAATTTGTTTACGCTCGGCCAATTGCCAATCCTTAAGAGCCTCAGCCTTGATTAGACCCTCGCTTTGCAGGCGCAGCAACTCCTTCTTTAACCATTCCTGTATATCCTCGACACGAATTTGATACGTGTTGGCCAGATCAAAGAAATGTGACTGATCTTTTTTAATCTTTGCCTCCAGTTGCTCCACGGTAAACGAGTTGTGCTGCACAAGGGATTGCAATCTCTCACGTTCGCGCTGTTGCCATGAGGCCAACTCCTGCTCCACCTCCTTCAACAGACCCTCGGATTGGAATTTCTTTAGTTCGCTCTTGATCCAGGTTTCAATCTCTTCCACGCGTACTTTGTACGTGCGTGCAAATTGCTCTAAACGGGCACGATCGTTAATAATAGAGTTTTGGAACTCCTCGATGGTCAATTGATTCTGGCCAACGATATTGCGCAAATGCGTGCTAACACTCAATTGCCAATCCTTGAGGTGATTCTCCAGTTGCTGTTGACCCACCAGCTGCAAGCGTTCCAACTCCTTCCGCTGCCATTGTTCCAGCTCATCGACATCAACGCGATATTTGGCTGCCAGATTCTGTACATAGCTGCGATCCTGTGCCATTTGCTGTTGCAGCTCACTGAGGCTACCTCGATGCTGTTTCAGCATCGATTCAAGGCGAGCGCGTTCTGAACTCTGCCAGGCGCTTAGTCTGGTCACCTGCTCATTTTGCTCCTTGATCAGATCACCGATGCGTGCGACCTCGCCGCGTAGCCATTGGGTCTGGCTCTGCATGTCACCCTGATATTTAATTGACAAATCCTTTAGACGCTGCTGATCAGCGTGTATGGAGTGCTGCAGCTGGGCAATTGTTGCATTGTGCTGACGAATGAGCTCATCCAGGCGCTGCTGCTCCTTTGCATTATCCACAACCAATGAACTGGAATCAGGTATCTCGCCACGGGGACTGAGCGACTCATTTATCTGGTTAAAGTGCACATGGAGACGCTGCAGCTCCTGTCGTTGCCATTGTTGCAGCTGCTCCTGTTGGACTCCATGCTTTTGCGCCAGCTGACGTAGCTTGGCGGCATTTTCGCGCTGCCAGCGATCAAATTCCTGAGAAGTATAGCTATTCTGATGTATGAGCCAATCAAGGCGACCACGCTCCTGTCGCTGCCATGATGTAACATCCTGAACCTGTGCCTGATACTGACTCAGCAATGCCTGATAACGCGCTAACTCGCGACGATGGAACTCCTGCAGAATTGGCAAACTGGTTTGATAACGATGCGCCACGGCTAGCAGACGATCTTCATGCTGATGCTGCCAATCCTCCAGACGCTGCGGTGATGTTAAATACCAGAAAAAGTGTTCACGCTCCTCGCGCTTCCATTGATCATCGCGTGAAACCGTCGAATGGCCAAAAGGTTGCTGATTATCATACACCAATTGACCATCCACCCAGTGTTGCTGTGATTCTGACCCATCCACAAAGCTGGTACCATCTGGATGTGTGGTAATAGTTTTATTAAAACGCCTAACTGTCAATGTAGAGCTCGGACTGGGCGACCTTATTTGACTGTATGAGGGCACTGCACTCATTTGTCCAAAGGATGGTATATTGTAGGTAGCGACTTTCTTAGGATCAACACTAACTTCTCCATTGTAACCTACCACTGTAGGTTCCAGTCTAAGTCGAGTCCAGTCCTGCAATGGGTGGGTTTTAGCTCTGACGGGCATCGACATCTGGTTAGGCGTATAATAGCTCTGGCTCAGTTTTGTGGCCTCGGTGCAGTTGCGATGAACTACATAGGTTTTGCCATTGATTACCTTTACCTCGGCCGGATATGCATAATTCTTGACCTCGTCAAAGCCACTCAAATCGACCGGCTGAAATGGATTAAGATCCACAGTGTGCTGCACACTGCCACTACTGGCATATCGTTCCAGCACCTCACCAGCCTTGGCATCAAAAAATGCTGGTTGCACAATGTTGTTGTAGCTTATAAGACCCTGACGCATATCATTCACCAGCTGTTGACTACTCTGTAGACACAATGCATCCAATTCGCTGGCACTCTTGCCGCTTAGTTGCAATATATTTGCTATAAAAAAATAAAAACAAAATAAAAGAGACAGTAATTAGTTAAACCTATTAAAAATTGATTTTCATATTAAATATATATCTATATATATAAAACTGTTCAATCTGACTGACTGATTGACTGACTGGTTGGCGACTCACCGCCAGGCCATGCACAAAATATAAACTCATATTTTTATGAAAAGCGCTTGTATAAAAAACGTTTTTAGTTTTCAATATACTCAACAAACTCAGCAGCTCGATGTAGAATAATAATTTGTACAATAAAAGTTTGATCAAAATCGGACTACTATTTCTCATAATTCCCATTGGAATATTGAAATTTTTAAGAAGGCCATTGCAATGTATATAGCTTAGTAATAAAGCTTCGGCGTGCCTCTTTTATGATTTTTATTGAAATAAATTGTCATAAACTTTAATTTTATAAATCAAAAATTAAAGGTATTATAATAATCTTATTTTAGAAATCAAAAATCTATTTTTATTAATTTTCTGACTAGAACAGAAACAAATTTAACATGCATTTTAGTTATCTCGCTCTATTTACCTTTATAAAATTCAAATTAAAGTCAGGTTTGTTAATTTTAGCTGTTGTTACAAAATGTTATTTTTATTTTGATAAATAAGATGGCAACTCTACTATAATATACTAATGTGATTCAATCGACTTTTAAATAATACTTGTAAAGAATTTTATGGACATCAGTCCAAGGTCTGATTAACCCAAAATAATTATATAATTATATATATAATTATATGTATATTATATAAGAGTTTCAAATAAATAACGCAAAGCGTTACCTAATACGTGACAATATTACAACAAGTGAATATTAATCAAACATTACCATTAATGAAAATAAAAGTTTCACCTTAATTGGCGAATTTACGAGATCAAAATATTAACATAGCTCCAGATCATTCCTTTACTTTTAATTTTTAATACTAATTTTCGCTTTTACATTATTTGTCACTGGATTTTATTATAAAATAGCATGGTGTCGCAGCGCAAATTTTGTAAGCATTAAATTCAATAATGATGTCACTTTCTATTTCAGAATCAAGTGCCGAAACTAATCTCTTAAAAAAATAATATTCAGCCTATTATTGAAATAGATTTGTTAAGATGCCTGTTGAACATGGTCATGTTTTTTCCTCAATTAATTATATTATCTCTAAGTGAACCGATTAAGGTGTTAGTTTGCCCTTTAAATTCAAATTGGGCGCACTGAGTAAATGATCTCTTGATGACCCTTTTTTTTAGCAAGGCAAGATTTCTTTCATCAAGGTTTTTTTACAAATACATATTTAGCTACTAGTTGATTAGAATCGAAAATAATGACATAATTAATTTGATTATTTGTAAATACATACATATTTTCGAACTAACTTTTACAAAAACGAATAAACGACAAAATTATTTAGAAGTGCGGTCAGATTAATTCATAAAGGTCAGTTCCGGTAATTAATATTATTTAAATAATATTAGGCCTACTTTACTAATAGCTGAATATTAAAAATAAAAAATTTAATTTCGTGTGTTTACGAATTTAGAAATGAAAACCTAATGTAATATTAATACAAATAAGCTAATTACCTAGATGTTTTTAAAATGTTTGGAATGCATATATTTGATATTCAAAACTTATTATATATGCCATATTCCTAGATCTCAGCAAGTATTCCTAGTAAAATAAGCCCTTAAATAACTATATGACAATTTAGATTTCAAAATAATTCGTACTTACCACTCCAAGCCAAGGCATGCCCCATACTGTTGCTGCTTCCTGTGGACATGGCATTGTATTGCTGGGTCAAGCGATTGGCAAACTCTCGCACCTCATTCAAATGAGTATACGCCCAGCTGCTTAGCTGAGGTGACGACTGCATCAATGACTGTGTCTGACCATCACCAAACGAGGAGGAGGAGCTGGTTCTATAGCTGGATCTATAGGTGCCATAGCCTTGGCAGCTGGCGAGTGCCAAGAGCAGCGCAAACACACCCAGAGCTCTCATTCTGGGTTAACTGGAGCGAAGATTGGAAAAAAAAACTGTGTCATTCTTAAATAGTAAATAAGTAGTATGTTAAATATGTTAAGTACTCCAGAGCTCGATTTAAGCTCAAAAGCTTTTGGATGCTTCGGACACTGATAAGCGGTAGAAATTGAAATCTAGTTCAGTCTATAGCCTGGGATTATCAACGATTTGGGGGGCAGTAAAGGTTAGCCAACCAATAATGATAACGTTACTTGGCGATGATATTTTAAAACAACTTGCAAAGATTCTATGGCGGCTATAGACTTTTTTTTGGCACCAAGTCATCTTTCATCCGGTGCGCGACGATATGTTTATTGATAAGTCTTTCATGTCGACATGGTGATTTATTCCATATTTTTCATCAAAACAATTTTTAAATAAATCAAATGAAATGGTCACAATATGTGCAATATGTACGTATATAGATGTGTTCAACAACATCATTGGCCCATAAATCAACAACATTAAACGTTCAACAATACTCCATTTGGGTCACATTTTGTTATGCACATCCCGAACTCAATTTTATTTCTGGAACAACTAAATTTGGGTGTGCTGCAGGTTGGCCAGCGTGCAGGCGGTGTCTATTTTTGTATTATATATACGCAGTATATTTTGAATATAATTTGATTATTACTGCAGTTTTGAATATTTTGTACTCACTTGCACTTTAGTTTAAACACTGCGTGTGCTATATTGTTAATAGACACACGACTATCTAAATTAATTAGATTTCGCAGGATCCACACACAAGTCACTTCAATTTCACTTTCACTATCACCGCATTTACCGTTAATATTCCCGATTTCCAAAACGTAGCGCTGCGTTGCGCTGCCGAACAGCAACTGACAGCCAAGCGCGTAGCGTACAGCTTTTATTAGAAAATTTTTGAGAGAATCTTAATAAATGAGCGCAATGTCTTATCAATTGGAGAATAAAAGAATGAGTGGCATTCTCGTATTTTTGGGAAATCGACGAAAATAATTATAATAAGCCAATATCATATTGGACGTCATAGTTCAAAGACAAAAACCGGTATGCGATCTTCTAATGAGCTCACTTACCAACTGTGACTCACAAGCCGGTAGCTCTGATCGCTTTGATTTTGTTTACACACAAAAGCAATAGGTCAAAAATAAATGATTTTTTGTTTTGCAAAATTTATTTATGATCTCATATAAGCTCATGAATTGCATTCGTTACATGTCAGCAGAATGTTTCTTAAATTAATATATAAGGAGGCGCGTCGGTGTGCGTGGGGGTTACATGTGTTTAGGTGTTTAAAAGTGATTCAAAACAATTAAGAAGAAAACAGATACTTGCATATATGCAAATTCTATTGACCTTGTAGAAGGCTTAAAATTTTATCATTTCAAATGAATTTGAAATCTGCGATGGAAAAACCATATACACATTTTGACATCCTAGTTGATATTTACATTTTAATTTAGAACATGTGATATATTCATTAAAAACCACAAAATTATTAGCGAATTTCTGAAAACCACAACAAACCGATACTCAAATCATTTTGACCGCACAAACATATCGAAAATGTAAAAGTCATTTAATATCTCAAGCGTTGACATAAATCTTTGGCATTTATTTTTAAAAATTTGGTAAACATTGTTTAAAACGTCTAGTGGCGACACTTGACAGCAATAAGTGGCAAGAAAATAAAATATTCAAAATTAATACGAACAGCAAATTATTGCGTTACTCATTCACGTTATATATTCCTAGAACTGAAAATGTAAATATATTATTTTGCTTTTGCTTGCCAATTAATTACCCATATCCGGTTTTAAAAATTTATTTATTTTTTTGGTACAACTTTATAAATTGCATGACTACCTTAAGATATATTAGCGCCATCTAGTGCCAAAAAATATAGTTGTGCTAACCATAACAACCGTCAGCTGGACAGTAAACAGTGTTGGCAAACAATCAAACTGCTTACTAGCGATGGATGCCAGCATTGAGTATTTCGTGATACATCGCGACATTACGTATTCATCGTAACAAACCAGCAAAAACAAAACCAAAATTTAATTAATGTTTGCATATCATTAACTAAGTGCACACAAATAAACAATGAATTAAATAATTTCTCAGAAGCAAATTATATTAAATTAACCTAGTCGATGTGTTGGTTTTATTCGCAATATTCATCGTTCGTCTCTAGAAAATAAGAAAGTTCTCGCTCACTGCCATCACTAATGAACACTTGTGGTATCAAATAAAAATACGTGGTTCATTTGTTGTTAAAACGCCCACGAACATCTTAAAATGTATCTAATGTGCAAAGGGAACAACATTAATGTAAAACACAACCTGATTCCCAATTAAAGCGCGTCACTAAACAATGGTAAGCACGTGTCAAAGATGAATTTGATAAGAGATTAACAGATTGCGTACTCCATTCCGAAAGGCTATGACGAAAGGCAAATCGAAAGAACCACAACAAAAACAGCAACCACTTCAATTGACATATCGCTTTGCACTGTTCTTCATAGCTGGCAGCTTGGCAGCGTTTGCCATCCATGCGGTGACATCGTGGGGTTCCCTGTTGGGCTGGAAGTTGCAGTTACGGCAATTGCATCATCTGCCCACAGCTCATTATTTGCAGACACGCGACGAGTTCGCAGTGTATTCGGTGGATGAGCTAAACGCGTTTAAAGAATTCTACGATAAGAGCATCAGTGATAGTGTTGGCGCCAGCTACACTGAAGCGGAAGAGACCAACATTAAGGAGGCTTTGGGGGGACTGCGTCTGGCCCAAGATATGTATATGGCTGGCAAAGATGACAAGGCAGCGCGTTTGTTTGAGCATGCGCTCGCATTGGCGCCCAAACACCCAGAGGTTCTACTGCGCTACGGTGAATTTTTGGAGCACAATCAGCGAAACATTGTATTGGCGGATCAGTACTATTTTCAAGCACTCTGTATTAGTCCAAGCAATTCTGAAGCGTTAGCCAATCGCCAGCGTACAGCGGATGTAGTACAAACACTAGACGAACGTCGTCTGGTATCATTGGATGAGAAACGCGATGCATTATCTGCCATACACGAGGCCAACTCTGCGTTGCGTCGTGCCAAAAAGGAGGCTTACTTTCAGCATATTTACCACTCGGTGGGTATTGAAGGCAACACCATGACACTGGCTCAAACGCGTTCTGTGCTAGAGACTCGTATGGCCGTCGATGGCAAGTCCATAGATGAGCACAACGAAATATTGGGAATGGACTTGGCTATGAAGTACATCAATGCCAGTCTGGTGCAAAAGTAAGTAGTGTTTATTTAGACATGTTAAGAATACAACTCTAAATCTCATATCTGATTATAGATTAGAAATTACACTTAAGGACATTCTGGAATTGCATCGACGTGTGCTCGGTCATGTGGATCCCATAGAAGGCGGTGAATTTCGCCGCAATCAGGTCTATGTGGGCGGTCATGTGCCGCCGGGCCCAGGCGACTTGGCGCTCCTAATGCAACGTTTTGAGCGCTGGCTTAACTCTGAGCACAGTAGTTCATTGCATCCGGTCAAGTAAGCTTGCATCTACTCAGTTAAAATTCAGCTCTAATGAATTTTCTACAGCTATGCAGCACTTGCTCATTACAAGCTGGTGCACATACATCCTTTTGTTGATGGCAATGGACGCACCTCGCGATTACTGATGAACACATTGCTCATGCGCGCTGGTTATCCTCCAGTTATCATACCAAAACAACAGCGCAGTAAATATTATCATTTTCTTAAGCTGGCCAACGAGGGTGACATTAGACCATTTGTGCGCTTCATTGCCGATTGCACGGAAAAGACGCTGGATTTGTATTTGTGGGCCACTAGTGATCTGCCACAGCAAATTCCAATGCTTATCCAAACGGAGAGCGAAGTCGGCGAGCTAGCCAAGCTGCAGCCGCATATTGCGCACACCACCTCAGAGTTCTATGATTCTGGATCCGGTTCAGGTTCCAGTGCAGCACCCTGACCTCCAATGTACAAGCAAACCCAATGGTTGCTCAAGCTAATTAGCCAATTGTCCGTTGTATATTGTATATGTTAGCGTCAAATTTATGTATATATGTAATTTATTCCACAACAAAACCGTGTGTCAGACTGTGATCATATTTAAGTTAAAAGATTTAACCAAAAAATATAACAAGATGTTTTATAGTGAGCATCAAAATAACTAACGCACAAAGCAGTTTATAATGAATACAATAGAATGAAAGTCAGTTTCCGATGCAAAAATACTTATAAAAGTGTTTCTATATGTTATAAGTAGAAAAATTATTTTGATAGAGACTATCAAAGACAACACATAACTACAACATAATATGCAATACAATAAAAAAAATTTAAACCAAAATATATAAATTTATTTTATGTATGCGCATTGTTTCCGATAACGTCCCTTTGATGCCTGTCGGGAGCAGCAGCTGTCAAATCAACCTAAGCCAAATTGCCTGCCACATAAATATGTAACTAAATCGCAACATAAACTCAATTTGCTCTATTGATCTATTTAACGTAAATTCTCTTAATTCTGTACTTAATATTGCTGCAACTTATTAACTATTGTATGACGTTTGCCTGCAGCGCTGCCGCTTTCGATCTCATACAGCGATTGCTTTTAGTAGCTCAACAATACCCTCAGCTCTGAGATAATATTTATAAGTATTATTGTAACATCCAAAGCGTGGATTAAGAGTTTGATTTGTCAAATAATTTTGGTCATTGGCATACCTTCGAAATTTAGCTATAATCTTGAGGTTAAGAGTTCGAAAAAGGTTATCTGAGATTCATTCTGAACCTGTGGAACGTATCACAAAATGAAACGTATAAAAGCAAATATGTAGTCTACATTCTGGCAAGAATTTTATCAGTGGTCAGTAATGAAAACGTTGTGCTAAAATGAAGTTGTTCTGGGTTTATTTCGCGGTTGTCGGATGCTATTTTAAAGCAAGTCTTGCTGAAAAAGTAAATGCAAAATCAGAAACCTATATGCAAATAATAGTTTTCACAAATTTATTAAAGATACTCAGCATAGATGAAGTGGAAGGAAATACCAGCACTAGAGTACTGGATGTTATTGAAAGTAGTGCCTTCGATCCACGTATAATAAGGTGCACATAATTAATAATATTATATTCTTTTACTAAATACAATTAAATCGAATGCTATACTTATATTCTATAGAATGGAAGAACAAGTGGATGAACTCGCTAGATTAGCCAAAGAGATTATCAGAACCAGTAATGATACCACAAATACAGCTGATATTCTTAATGAATTAATACATTCCAATGCAACTGGTTTGCTGGAAGGTTACCCTTCATCTTGTCCTCCAACTGCTAACGCGCATGGAATTTATATAGTGAATGTTACGGGCCTTGAACCATTTCCAGTTTTCTGTGATACACATCTAGCCGGACCCGCCTGGACTGTAATTCAACGAAGAATCGATGGAAACTTGAACTTTCACCGAAACTGGGCACAGTACAAGCAGGGTTTTGGCAATATTTCTAGTGAATTCTTTATAGGTTTGGAGAAGTTACATGCGATAACCGCAATGGAACACCATGAGCTCTATATTTTGTTGGAGGACTTTCAAGGAAACACACGCCATGCTCGGTATGATGAGTTTCGTATCTCTGGTGAAACGGATTCTTATGAATTGAAGAAGTTGGGCACATACTCTGGGGATGCTGGAGACTCACTACGCTATCATTTAAATAAAAAATATAGCACTTTTGATAGAGATAATAGCGATGGTTCTTGTGCAAGCAAATTAGTAGGTGCTTGGTGGTATGGCAATTGTTGTTACAGGTGTGTCATTATAATTTAAGAGTACTGCATTTACCCTATAGTTTTTATTATCTCATATTTTAGTTCTCTCAATGGACTTTATTTAAATGGTAAAATATCTGGATCATCCTCTTCTGAAGTAGGAGTCTACTGGTACCATTGGAAAGGTTACAATTATTCCCTCAAATCAGTTCAAATGATGATTCGTCCAAGGTGCTCTTGTTCGTATTGATTTTAAATCAGCTTGTGATTGTTGAAATTGTTAATCTGCAGAAATCTTCATTTGAAAATTTAAAATGTAATATCATGGTAAAAAAATTATATCGCAATTTCAACACAAGTTATTTTTATTACAAGAACATTCATATGATCTGTTATCGGCATATATATTTATGTATGTATATATCACGCATTAATAAGAAGCTGTTATAAAGCTTTGAAGTACAAGGCTCTGTAGACTTATCTGGTCTTGTTAAATAATATATATACATATTGTATATTTAAAATGTAATCTTAAAAAGTACAAGTAAACGTAATATATAAGACTTCCTTTTGGTTACTTGAAAATTTACAACTTTGCGCGTTGCAGATAATTCTTATAGGTGACATCACGCCACCAATAAGGACGCTCGTATACACCAGGTGTAGATACAATGGTGCGCTGCAAATGCTGATATACCTGTAAGTAATGCAAAAAGGTAAGTATCTGATCAGTAGTCAACAAATATCTACATACATTGCCATCACTCATGCCAAGCGGAGAGTTGAGAATAAAATCAGTGGGTGCAATAGCATCCACCAAACCAATGGCCTCATTCTTCAGCACTGGAAGCAGGTCCAGTATACCCTGCTGATACAGTTCAATATGTGAGCTATCGCGGAAATAGCCACCCTGATAGAATAGCGCGGAGTACTTGGTGATCAAGTTGGCGCCATAAAATGAAAGCACCTTCAGCAGCACCTGTTGCTCGGCAGAGACGGGCAGACTGGTCACAAATTTGTAAAACACATAATAAATTGTGCGCTGTAAAAATGAATGTAAAATATTTTGTATGCTTAGGTTTTAAAGATTTACCACCCACCTCTGCATATATAATGGACAATTTTTGAGCCGCAAACACTTGGATATTATTGCGTGTCTCAAATGCATCTTTTCCAGCGAATTGCAACTGCTCAAAACGCTTCACTGTTGCATCCAGTTGCCAGGCGGTTAGCCAGTTCAGAGCCTTAAGTAAATCTGAAAGAGTTGAAGCAATTTAATTTAATTCTTTTGGTAAACATAAGCAACAACCACGTACTATTCACATCTAGAACCTGTGCAGCGCTACGCTCCTGCGCCTGGGTCTGCAACAATACATTCATATCACTGAGAAAGGAGACTGTCTGCAATGGCGAAACATCCAAAAAGTTCGCATTATTGCGACGTAAACTAATTAGCCAATTGGATGCCTGCTGTATGAGCGTATTATTTTCACCCTCGTAAGTGCAATTGGCATCATTATCGTTTCTCAGATCGCCCAAGCCCGATGCTCTTAAATAGCCATGTCCGCCGCATGCTTCGCGGCACTCCTGAATGCCATCACGAGCCGCCCAAGTGGCACATGGCTTGAGTGCCGATGAAATAGCATGTATTTCCATACCCTCCTTAGATGTATCCTCGCCCATTAATCCCCTAATGGTCATATCCACATTAGCCTTGCCAATCCATAACGTCAGCACACGCAATGCTATTGTGGTGCACAGATGTGGCATAAGTCGATACTGTTGTGACTGATATTCAATCACTGGCCACTCCACTTTGCTATCGTTAGGTCCAAACTGCCGCCGGCTGGCCGAGTAGCGTGTGGCAATGCAAATAGCTTTGCTTAATGCCACATATGTAATAGCGGTAATATTAACGCGACCCGTAGAGAGAGCGCCGAGTGAGGCGCCTAAACGTTTCTTATTATCCTTAATGGGACTGCTGTAATTGCCCTGTGCATCAATGTCACCTGTCTTGGACAGCAAATTGGCCTTGGGTATGCGAAATTGATTGAACATCACAAATCTGTAAACAGAAAATTACAAATAATCAAAAATGTTCATATATTCTGGGCATTGTCAAAAATTATAGGTCTTATAATTTTCTTAGCCGCTTTATGTACGCACCCATTGTCGATGCCATTGAGACCAATTTTCTCGCCCAAATCGCCAACAGTGACGCCGGGCAGAGGCAGCAGCGTACGCTCATCGCGAATCGGCACCAGGAATGCGTTCAAACCTTGATGTTTAGTATCTGGCACATACAACTGTGCGTAGACAATTGCATGAGTGCAAGTCTTGCCGAGATTACCCACCCAGCATTTGGCCGCCTCAAAGTCCGGTGTGTGTATAATAAACTCCTGCGTTTTAACGTCATATGTGGCCCGGGTGCGCATACCTGTTTAAAGTCAATATATATATAAAATTATATAAACAAATTTTTTTTTGTAGAATTTGTGAATACCATTTGCGTTCGTTCCATGGGATATCTCAGTTAGTGCATAGGCGCCCAATATGCGATCATCGGCAATCTTGGCCACATATTTGCCCAAACGGCCAGTGCCATTAGTTACCAAGGTACTGGGAAACATGCCATTAGAGAGCGAAAACTTGACAGAAAAACTGAAGTCATAGCTAAAAATGGCTTGACCAAAGGCCAAGAGCAAATGCGGAGTAGTTAGATACTATAAAATATTAAGTCAAAAATAGGTTAACAACTAAATCTTAATTGTTAATTGCAGTAATTCAACCTCATTGGCGCCGAAAAACTGTTGTTCCCACAATAAATGATGGCGCTTGTTTGCCAGCTCCCGAGTACGCTCTAGGTTGGGCGCTTCCGGTTCACGTTGAAAGTCAGCATGTTGCTCCATCCACTGCCATACTTTGTGCTAAATATTTAAAAGTTAAAATTTAGATTAGTTAACGTTCAGATAAGATGGCAGAGGCAAAGTATTATGCCAAGTGTTTGTACAATCGAACACTTTTAGATAACCAAGACTGTAATCAGTTAAGGAAGTGGTCTAGAGTGAAGCCTTTCTATATTGACCATTATATGTTTATGTTATATATTGATAATATTTTAAAAGAAAGTAAAAAATTGTTAAATCTGATTTGTATCATGTTCTAAACCTTTAAACTTCTCAAATATTTAATAAATTTCATTGGCTAAGAAAGTTGGACTCAGGAATAAAAAAATATACTTTAAAAAAGATAAGTTTGTACTTTGTATTGATCAAATAAAGCAATTAAGATTTTGATTAGATCGAAAATTTAAACCCTTTTACTACGGTTATCAATAACAAATCAAAATCATTAGCAGAGTGACAAGTTCATATTTAATAATAATCTTGTCATAATATTGATAATATAATTGATTATTGAAAAAGCTTTTCCATATTGAACTTTGTACCGCGTCTAAGCGCTGTATGCATTTTAATTGTTTTACAAGTATATAAAGTTAATTGTGACTGAATTAAATAATTTAATGTGAATGTACTTACCTTTAGACGTATATGATCTTCGCCCTCAAGTAGCGCATTCATACGTTTATAACAGAAACTCGCCTTTTCGCGATACTCGTCCAATGGCCCACTGCGAAAGTCGGGAAAAATTTTCTTGTCCTCGAATATGTTCTTTTTCTCT
Source organism: Hirtodrosophila alboralis (assembly GCA_035043045.1). Classification (NCBI taxonomy): domain Eukaryota; kingdom Metazoa; phylum Arthropoda; class Insecta; order Diptera; family Drosophilidae; genus Hirtodrosophila; species Hirtodrosophila alboralis. The sequence goes on from JAWNNH010000064.1 coordinate 1,184,960, forward strand.
ACATTCTCCCCTTCACTGTAATAATTCACCAAAGAATTAAGTATTTCATTTAAATGATTAACAGGCTCAGCGCCTTCGTCTTGTGCATTGTTGGCCATTGCGAATACAATAAACAACAATTGACAATTCGCTTCTGCGTGTACATTTGTATGTGCATGTGTAGTTTACTCACTTGGCAATTTGAAATGCAACCATGTTTAATTTTTGCTTCTGAAATTTTGTTCCGTTAGCAGTCAGCGATGCGATTAAACTGTTTGAAAATGTAACTAGACTGTGCTTTTTAGAATGATTTCACGACGCTGCTGCTTATCCGTTTTTACTTTTTTTTATTGACCATTCAGCTAATGTTGCTGAGCCGTTTCCGTTGACGACGAAGAATCGTTATTGCCGTCGCGTAGACCAGGCCAATACAGTTAATCGCTTCTGATAAGCGGCATGTATTGGCCAATTTTATAGCTATAAATATATTTATGTGCTGTTGTATATGGTTGGATTTAAACGCCTTATCAGTTTGTTTGTTTTCTTTGATATTTTTGATCAAAATAAAACACTTCACCCGGCAGCTGTTGTGTGCAGTGTTGTAAGACGTGACAAACTGACGCTGTAATATGGTCACACCGAAACTTGCTCGGGTACTTAAATTACCAGAAATTTGAAAAAATTAAAATATACTTTTATGTACATATGTATATCAGATTCGCTTTAATTTGAATTTTTTGTTCTGCATTATAGTGTAACATTAAACAATTGTGTTGTATTCAAAATATTTAAATTTTATACAAATTTATATATTTCATTGAATCTATTAATACAAATGACGAAATTATACGTCTATAATTATGTGTGTTCACATGCTGAAAATAATAGTATATATTTATATTTCATTAACCCAGAGTGCGCAAATTTTTCCATCACGCTCATATGAATACAATTCTAATTGTAATAATGAAGATTGACAAACACATATACTTGTATTTTTATTTCAACTTACACAATTAGGTAACATGCACTGCATTTGCTTGCCTACTTAAATAAAATTCTATATTCTGTTCAATTATTGATTATCATTATAATGCGCTTAATTCTAAATATTTATCGCTAATTTTTGCAGCTTTTAATTTCGTAGTCTAAACAGAATTTTTTATGATATTGTACTTAAGATTTCTTATTTACCTTTTTCTTTTTATTTAAATCATTGCAATAGGCTAAAAAGTATGATTTTTGAGTTTTAGATCCCGAATAAAACTAATTAGGTAACATGTAGTCATTGATTAGATTTCGTTTTTGTAAATCTCATTATATGTTTTCTAGCACCAAAGGCGCATAAAATGTGTGGCATAATTTCGTTACGTGATTTTTTTCTACTATTATAAAAAGCCATATAAAATTAGCTGCGCTACAAATATTACGTTGCTTACTTGGTGTATATATAATAAGTATATGTATGTATAATAGTTATGTGTGTGTAACAGCGGGACATTATATTTGTTAAAAATTGACTAATTGACGCTCTTAAAATGAATGTAAAAACTGCCTGATATTTCAATTTGTCTCATACAACCGTATATATGTAAAATTCCTAATTCACAATTTCATTTTTGGCTTAACGTTGATACAAATATATATTGACATACTTACTACAAATAAACAGCAAAGTTATACATAAAATAAACGGCAAAATTGTGCTAAACAAATACAATAAAATTCAAACTAAACGTTCGGCTAAATTAAACTAAATGAGATTGCATATTTTGTAGCTTAAAAAAATATATCTGGCGTGTCAAATAGATTCAAGCTCTTTTCCATCAGTGTACCAGACAACAGATCCAATTCCACCTGTTCCTCACTCACGCCTAAACCAGTGGGCGACGATGTGGCCTGCTTCTTAACGCCACTCAGCCCATTCGGCTCATATCATCGACTCTGGCAGGAACTGGCCGCTGACGAGTTCGATGAGAATGCTGACTGAAGGCTGGTCATGGAGCCTTTATAATTAACTGAGCTAAGCACTTCATAGAACAGATTCAGTTGTGCACCCGATGGACTAAACCAATGCATTATATAACTATCATTGTGATGCATTACATGCGAACCTTGCACACTTTCCATGTGCCGGCATATGAGTGTTGGTTCTTCTCTGAAATAATTAACGCCCTCGACAAAGTCTTGCTGATCAAAGTAGGATACTGCCGCATCTGTAATATATGGAATTCAATTAGATTTGATATGTCTCTATGTATTAGAAAAAAGTATTTACCATTTTTATCAGGCAGTTCATCGGTGACGCGATAGAGCGTAAAGTGTAAATCATTGCGTAAGACGTCAAAGTCCCAGGTAAGCACACTTTTTGGATCCATATTGCGTATCAGCAGCTCGTGTGTAAAGCCTGCCTTGAGCTCGACGGACTTGTAGAGATTCTTGTGATCGTGTTGATGGGCGGCAGATAAACGTTTGCCCTCAATCGCAACATCTACATTAGATGAGGTGGCAGCGCGTGATGGGACAGGCGTCTCATCATCATGATCCTCCAGGGAATTCATTTTGTAAAGCGTCTTGGGCACAAGGCCACCTTCGTGTATCATGGTCTGTTTGTAAAGAAACGTCACAGCATTTAAAAAACAATTACTTGTAAGTGCATTGTGTAATTGGCATTTGCTTAGCTAAGCTTATTGTAAAAGTTGTTGTACAAAGTGTGTGTACATATTTTGAAGGACTACACGGACGCCGGGCACAATAAAAGGATTCGCAGCGTAGCAACAAAACGCATATATATATATGGACTTGACATAGTTCGCAACACAAAGGCATTGGACAGAAGAACAAAATGTACGAATTTAACAGAATAACTAAATAATAATAGAAAACATAATAACGGCACTGAATACGAATAATAATGTTGTGAATTAGGATAAGGAGAGATTAGAAGCTGCTTACACAATCGCATTCAGCTAAATAACAATGCGTTAAGTACTTTTTATTAACTTGTTCCACATGCGATAAATGCGTCTAAGGAGAGCCCAAAAGTTCAAGGGGATTGGATAAACAAAGTTACAAAATTAACAATTAAATATTATATTGTATATATGTATGTATATACGAAATAAATGTATTCTTAACCAATTATACAGACTGTTTTTGCCCAATGTATAGATCGCGTATGTCCCTAAAATATTTACCTTGCATGGGCCGCCTAGAAAATCTGGGACAATTTCCTCATCAATATACTGTGCGAGGCCATCCTTCATATGCTCGCAGTCTGGACCATAGAACAGAAATTTAGAGCGCGTATGTTCGTCTATAAAAATAATGTAAAAAATTCAAATTAATTGCCTTTTGTTATAATTTGTTACAATTTACCTATAAAAGCGCTAACAATTGTCCAGGCAATGGGAAATACACGCGGAGCGCGTACTACCAAAACACGTCCCATAGTTTCCGGATAATTGCGCTCGACGGTCTCGGTGATATAGAGCAATGCCTTGATGCCAGGACGCCATAAATGACGCATGGATAGACCCTCCAGATCGACCAACAAGGACCAGTTCAACACAGGCTTATCCAAACGCTCGGCCGACTCATTAATCTTCTGTATGCCCTCTTCGCAAATGTGCAACGACTGTAAATATATTAACAAGGATTGAGTCTAATTCATAAAATTAATCTAATAGGCAACAGACCAATCTAAGTAGCCCCTCCATGCCCAAGGATTTTAGCAAACCCTTTACATCCATATGACCCAATCGAAGTATATAAATCGGTCGTCCGTCCTTGTCATGATGATGCCAACCGCCTGGAAAATGCTCAACGACAACGGCTGGTTTGCTATACTCCTCAAGCAATGCATCGATACGATGTTCACGACGCCATTTGAGAGAATCACAGAGCATGGCATAGGCCTGACTCACATGCCAGTCGCGTGCTGACAAGAAACGCAAGATGGTCTGATAACTGGGCATCCGCTCCAGATCATCGACACCATCGAGCATTTTTCGCAGCTCCAGCAGCTTAGATTCCTGCATCGGCGACAATTGACCCAAATTGCGTGCTATAAAATCACCATCAAGAAGTATATCATGATGCTGTTCTGTTGTTGGCGATTTGGGTGCATCCAGGGGCGGTACCCAGCGATCAACGTGGGTAACACCCTCCTCTTTCAGTTGACTGATGAAAAACTCAATGATCTCTTTGCCTTTGAGCGTTGTCTGTGTGTATTGCTTCATGCCCATCTTTTCCATAGAGTGTTCAAAGCCAAAAAAGTTCTTAATATCTAATGTTGCCGTCTGATCAAAGCACGTCCATTCAGAATTATCCGGATGCGCATAATAGCGACAACGCTCGAAGATTTCAATGCGTGAGGAGAAGCTTTCGTTGACAGCCTCAATGCTAAGGGTGCGATTGGTCATGTCCAGATAATTGTGCTGCAGAAAGAATACAAAATCCACTCCGATAAGCTTCTTAAAAATATATGGCGCATCCACTGCCAGTTTACAGCGTCGACTTGTATTCCTTTTGGCCCCATTCTCAAGGGACTCATCCTTGATGACCTGACAGTCCAATACTATGGGCATTTGAGGGCATGTGGGAAAGCGGCGCTCGTAGGCCTATTCAGAGAAGAAAAAAAAGACCGTTTATGTCAATGATTTGTTTAGTTAGTAATTTATAGGCATGCTGCCAATGTGTGTGCCCTTGAACAGTGGCCAAAATTATGGCATATAAACGAACATAAACTTGGCCTAGGGCCACGATTTATACAATTACCAATACATATTGCAACAGCCACGCTAAATATTTGCAATAATAATTGCCAAGTTTATAAAACAGCTGTCTGTTTATTTACACTCTGCTCTATATATAGGATTTTGCTTTTTAATTGCATTTTTCAATCGAGCTAAACAACTTTTTAGCACGTTTGGAGCCATGTTTATATAATTAAAAAAAATACATGATTCAAACCAGAATTAAACAATTAATGAAACTTTTCTTAAACAACTACAATTAATGTGTATAAATCGGAATTGTAAAGAATTCTGACTTTGATATAAATATGGAACTATTGACTAGCATTTCTTGTAAATTTTATTTAAATAAAACCAAATTTAAGACATTGTACCTTCTGCTTTAAATTTTTTTTCTTTTTTATATATTATAATCCAAAAAGTCAATTTAAAGAATCTTTTAAAGTTTCTGACTTTCACATAATATGAACAACTTTCGAAACACTTTATAAACATTTTCTAAAAATTTCTTAGAAAATCTTTTAAAGTTATTTCCAACGTCATAGCTCACGCAGTTATATATACATTTTTTCACCCAATTTATGATTATTGCTTAACTCTAATGGCTCATTATCTTGTTCTGAGGCGTAAACAAACAAATAATGCAAAACACTTTCTATGCCACATTCCAAACAAATGTAGCTACAATTTATCATGTTCGTATTTAATTTAAGAGGGCGTTTTTTTTTTGTTTTTAATTATTTATCATATGTTGCGCATCACATGATATTTCTCACGTTGTTACATTATTGATTTTTCTCTTTTTAAAAGTATAACATTTGTTTAAGGTCTAAAAAGTTTGATATTACGGACAAGGACACGTAGTACCTAAATGCGTGTCCTTCTAAAAAAATTTTAAAGTCCAACTGCTGACATTCAAGATGCTCGCACGCCAAATAATTAACTACGTCTTATAAATATTTAAAAAGTTCAAGGCAGTATAGACGACATGCATGCTTGCCTCCCTGCCACGTGTTGTCGTTTGTCTGGGAAAAAGCCACCAAGTAGACAACTTGTTGTATCGTGTACCCCAATATTTTCCATATTGTACACTCTATTATTCAGTGGTCGGAGAGTGTGAAAAGCCAATTGAGCTGGAGCCAAGCCAAGCTCCTCGGGCCAACAACAATTTATGTGCCCAGCAGCCGCATAAAGTGCTTCAGTGATTGGCAGATTTATAGCCTGGTCTATAGACTATGGAGACCGTTGTACATTTTGTTCTAGAAGTTGTCTTGGAACTTAATAAAAAATGCAAATTGCACATTAAAAGACTTTACTAGCTTACTAACAGTTGACTAATCGACCGCTATGACTAGGGCAAATATTTTGCGCTTCTCTAAATATAGAAAGATTGTAAACACTTTGGCACACGTGACGTACGCGTACTAACACTTCAGAGTGTCCCATTGACGACTTAACACGGCTCATGCCAAATAGTAATTAATGGCCTTGAGTATTGCATTTACCCTAAGAATATTACGTCAATAAAAACAAGCTCGCAATTTCCATATTGTCTTGCTTGTGGGCTTAAAAATAGATGACATTTAAAACTTGTCATTTGAATTATGTGTACTTAATTCTTCATTAAATGCATTCGACAGCGTGTCCATATTGAGCTTCCCACACGTGTTGTTTCAAAGGAATTATTGATAAATATATTGAAATATTGAAAATTTTAAAATGAGCGAAATCGGCCCATTATTCTTCATAAATACAAAAATAAAGTGTATTTTTCATTTAATTTTAAAAATGTGTGTACTTGTTTATAGAAATTTATTAAAATTGAGCCATTTTCGTTATTTATTTATTTTATACTTTTTATAAGTATTTTATTCAACAACGCAACAAAACTTTTGCTTTTTAGCACAAATGATAAGTTCCATTCAAGAAATTATTCAATGTTTATTTATTTTTCAAGACTTGATAAGAAAAAAATATCTATGTTGTTTTTATGGAACTGCTAGAAAGATTCATTGACGTAAACTATAGATATATGCATTTCCGCAATAAACTTTCATTGCGTCCGTTATAAAGTTATTCCATAATGATCTATCAGTTTATTATTGAAATATATGTAGTAAGTATGCTAGTCAGACCTCAGCAATTTCTTTTTATCCATTTGCTTTTGTTTTTGGTTTTTATGATTTTAAATAAAAAAAATAAAAAAAACCAATGTTTCTATGATATATTCAATTTAAGATTGGTCGGCCACATCGACCAAATTGGCAACGTGACGGTCAAAAACGTGACCATTTCGTTTGATGAGTGATAGATAGTATTGTACAGTATAAAGCGATTATTTTTACTGTTAAGCCAATTAGTGTGACTTACTGTAGGTTGAATAAGCTCACAATTTGTGGCATTTTATTTTTGTATTTTTTTATTTTTTTATTCTAGAGTCAATGACATTTGCGCACTTTGTTTTGTCTGTACATGTACGTAGAAAGCAACTTTTGTACCCAACAACAAAACGACAAACTAATTTTGCTGATAATCAAATTGTTTATATATCACTCAATTAAAACGCCACATTCAATTAAGCGAAAGTTTAATTAAATATTCGGCCTTGCCACAATAACCCAACTGTGCTCTCCATTTGCATTGATAAAGCCTAAAAGGTTTGCCACTCGATTTTCGCATATTATCGTAAAATAAAACCAAATCAATATAAACTAAGCTGATACTATTTGAATTGACCCAACGTGGTTATCAGTAGTCAGTTTTAAATACCCTTGAAATAAGTATTATCAACTTGTGCTGGAATGTGACATCTATGACCTAAAAAAATTATACATATTTATATATAAATATAGGTATTCTAAATAGAGATTAGAGTAGGAAATCAATAATAGATATAGACATATAATCATTGTCCTTCATTTGTCTGTTTGTTTATATTATAGAATTATAGTTTTTATTGAAACCATTCAGAAGGAATTAATTAATCATGCCAATTTTGAATTTTTGTATGACCCACTTTTTTTTGGAAAAATTTATTTTATTTTTTTTTTATAACAATATAAAAATATTCTAGGGAGACGTAAAAAACGATATAACACATTTTTTTTATAGGAATTAAATGGATGGTGGGTGTATTAAAAATTATTTTTTTATTATTAAGTAATTTCAAATTATTTTCAAACATTGAATTATAATAATAAAGATTTGTGTCCGACTCAAATACAAATGAGAATTACTCTTTCCAAAGTTATGATCGAATGAATATAAATCATCATTCATTCAAAGTTAAATTTATGAGTTAATGAATTTATAAATGATATTAAAGCTGTATATAAGCTTACAACACATAACCTCTCATTAGAAAATTTTTGAAGTACTGAATGTGCTCGGGAAACCTTGAGAAACAAACAATTTAAATTTCAAAATTCAATGATTTGCCGAATTTATATATTCTTGCAAATCCTCCCAAAAAAAAATTTTTTTATGGCAGCTAAATAATATATAATTGATTGATTTTTATTAAATTTGAATTATATATTTAGAGTACAATATAACTTGGAATTTTCAAGATTAACTGAAACAATTAAAGTTGTGCAAATTTATCGAACAACAATCCATTGAGAGCTATAAGATATAGTGGTTCGATTTCGATCAAACTTGGCCAGATTGTACAGATAGTGCTGTATTTGTACTTAGTGCAGTAATTATAAACAAAATACTTATATTAAATAAATTAAACTAGCGTAGCTGCTGTCTTTACTCTATATGCAAAATAGTTATAAAATACATGGTATCATGGACGTCCGCAGAATTTTTTTTTAGTGGAAGATTTTATTAATTTTTTTTTTTAATATAAATCGATATAATATTAACAGTTAACACCCAAATCGTACTGCGTATGTGAATGCATATACATATTAATTTACTGTTTGTTGAACTTTCAATTAAGATTGGCTTACTTAAATATCTAAGTGACTGTTGATTTAGGGTATTTAATATTCATAATGCTATAGATACTTTTGTATCTTTGTTATCTAGTTGTCAAGTGAGTATGTATGCACATATGTACATATATATGTATATACATATCTTGTTTCGTTGATTGTTGTTCATTATATACAATAGCCTATAATCACATATTTCCTGCTTTGTCTCTTTGCATATGACGAACGGATCTGAAATGCAAAACACGAACTGGTCAGCGGGGCCGTATACTTGAACACCCCCACTAGCCCCTCACATGGGCTTGACAATAGAAAAGCGTCGGCTTCATTCATGAAATTACATACGCGGATTATTCAATTGGTGAGAATGAACGAAGATAGAGAGGGAGAGAGAGAGAGAGAGAGACGCGCTTCAAGGTTAATTTTATTTATTTGCTGCATACGATGCGCGCAACGCCAGCAAACTGACATGTAAAAGAAAATGGAAATTTATGAGGAAAAAGCAAGCAACGGGATAAGATGTGTTTAAGGAAATGCAGTGTATTAAATGGCAGCTGCGTTAAATAAAAAAATGTAAGAACAAATTGTTATATGACATTAATTAACACACAGTCATGCGTCAGGCGCATGCACACCCACACACACACATACAGTTATGTACGGACTATGTGTAGAGGCGTCAATGCGACACGCCTATTGCAAATAAGATACCCACCTTCATAACAAGCTCAAAGGGATATTTGTAGACTCGCACGGGAGATTGAAATTTTTGCACCATTTTGCTGCTGTTGTTATTGTAGCTTGTTGATGTTGCTGTTGTTTGTGTTGGTGTTGGCACTTGACACTGGTTAAAAATCAATTTATTAGTTTCGTCTTTCTATTGCACTTTTATGTTTATTTTTTGCTGCACGCGCACATACACACACGCCTCTAATTAGCACTCCAATTTTGAGCAAATTTTGTTATTTTTGTTATTGTATTTTTTAAAACAGACAGTTTTTAATAAAAATATGTGTAATTATGTTCATATATGCAAAGTGTTGATATCGACTTTGCGCTTCCTTGCAGCCCCAGCGTTTGTTGTGCTTGCAACTGCCGCAGCTGGCTGAAAAGAAAGCCTTTCCTTTCTTGTGTACACTCCGCGAATGTTTGATTGCTTTGTTAGCGATGTCATATAAATATCGATCAATCGATATGCCCGCAATTGCAGCTACCGATATATCTCGTCGATATTTTCTGTTACGTTGTGATGAATTGTTAAACAGTTTTTTGAGTTTTGCAGGTGTTATTTAATAACAAGATATTACATTTTTAAAGAAATCTCAATAATTTACAATTATTTTACGATACATATAACATTGTTTAGTAAAAAGTTGTTTTTTAAATTTGGCGGGTAATTGAAACGAGAACATTAAATTTTCGGCAAATGGCAAATTGAAGCGACAAAATTCTGCGAAATTATTTTGTTCACCTTCGTTTTTCACTCAAGCGTGGGTGATTGTCTTTGTTAGCGATTCCATATAACTATCGATATATATGCCAGTTATTATAACTATCGATAATTTTTGGTCAATATATTCTGTTATACATGAAAATGCGACTGTTAATTTAAGATATTTTATCAGGGCAGCCAAGCTTTTTTTCTTTATTAAATTTATTTAAATCTAAATATACGTTTAAGCCAAATCAACTCTTTTTTTTTGCTATATATTTATTTATTGTCCAAAACAGACAACATTTATGACTAAAACAGGGCTGGCCATGAGAATATTGAATTCTATTAGAATATTGAAAGTAAAAGATAAAATGGAAGCTGAAGCCGATATATATAGCAAACGTACATGCATTGCGTATGTTTTCACTTTTATACTACTTTCGATTTTTCTATTTCATATTATGTCAACCAATAGAGATAGCTTAGTGAAAATTTCGCAAATGCATCAAAAAGATACGGTAAATATGCAAATATAAAGTGTCCAGTCAATCAATGGTAACGGTAATACAAATAAAATTCATATTGCTGCAGTCGCAATATCAAGGAATTCCTGCAGATCCTAGAAACTTAAAGGTCGCATCTGGATCCGATTCGCGCGAAATATATGCCCAAGTGGATGCAATACTTAAACGCAAGCTCGATCCTATAATAAATGAATTATACAGTGTAAAACAAATGGCAATGGGCGTTGGATGTAATTTTCAGGAAAGTTCAAAAAATGCTGTGGATTTGCCGCAAACTCGCATTAACTATGCTTCTGATGAGCTGGGCGCGCGCATTATAGATGTCTCTGCAAATCCTATCGGTGGCACCAGTTTTATAAAGGACCTGCTAGGCTTAAAATTTAGTGTCAATCCGCCTATAAATATTTTGCGATCAAGTACTGCACCTGGATCCTGTTTTTGTTTTAGCGGTGCAGAAGCAAGGGTATCGCTACGTTTAGCCAAGGCTATAGTTGTGGAGGATATTAGTCTGACCCATATACCCAAGGAGATGACTCCAAGGGAATCTGTGGACAATGCGCCAAAGCATTTTAAAGTTTCTGTAAGATCAGTTTCCCATAAAAAAAACATTGACATTTGTATGCTCTGTTTTCAATAGGACTTAAAAAGACAGCTGTCCGAATAATCCTTTTTTCGGTACAATTGAAGCTGGTAAAATTTATATCTTCAGCACTAATCCAGTGGAAACAGAGTATATAAAATTCATTTCCACCATTGCCCAATATTCTTAAACGTTTTTCTTTTCAGGGCATTCATCCAGATGTCGGGAAGGAAGAAGTTTTAGGAGTATGGATATATCATAATTGTCCCAAAAAGCGTAAGCAGAATTACATTGTGGAAAAGAAAATCGTTGTTCAAAATCTAATTTTTGAATTCAACTCAAATTATGGCGGCGAATATACTTGTATATATCGGTAACTAATTTTCAAATATTAATAATATTGTAATACACATGTTCTATATATGCAGCGTGGAAGTGTATGGCAGGTTGGAATAACTGTTGGTCGTAAAACGTGTTTTTAAACATATGTTTAAAAAATTTGAATAACAATTCAACACTGATTAAGTTCGATTCTACAATTGCAATTAAGTTTGCTAGAATTTAATTGGATAAAATCCATGGAATACCCTTATAATGTATATTTGCAACGAACTAAATGAACTACTTTGAGAAACTTGGTTCGTTCGTGCAATCTAATGAGTCAGATCGGTCCATAGAACTTATTCCGCACAATTCGATACAACTCTAGCAGGCTTAAAGTTACTAGCCATGAGCGATAACGATTATCGTTTTGGTTTTGGCAAAGATAAAATTGAAATAAATAAGTTAAAGCACGATGGCTTATGGCGAATAAACTTAAACAATAATCTCGTGGAGTTCAGTTCATCAACAAATAATTACAGCAGCCCCGATGGCGAGGAGCAGGCAAAACTGCAAAGGACAATGGCAAAAGCGAAACAGAAACAGACATCAGCAGCAGCTGCTGCCACAGCAACAACAACAACAACAGCAACAACACCAATACAAACAATTACAACAACAATAGGCGCTGTTGCTGTTACGCCCACTTGTGTTGCACACATTGAGGACGAAGGCGGAGGAGCCGAAACTGACGGCGCTGCAGCGGACGACAATGACGGCGACTGCGCTGTTGCAGCAGCGAGCGCAGTAGGCCTAGACACCAGTGATAAGGCAAGTTTTTTTGTTTTCTTCTTTCTACTTGCAATACTGTCCATTGTTTATTGTTTTTGTAATAATGCAAATTTGCAATTTTTTCTACAGCTGAATGGCATTGGCGTCGGCGTCGGCGCTGCCTATTCGCTGACTGCGCTGCCTCCGCTCAGTTGTGATCTGGCGACAGCTGCCGCTACCGCGGCCGCAGCCTCTGCACTTTCGCCCACCGATGCAGCCGTTGGGGGTCTCAGCTCCAGTCGCACCTCCATGAACAACTCAACTGAAAATCTGAGTTATGCCAGCGACAATTACTACGCCGACGATCTCATACTGCTCGACGACGATGATGATGACGATGTGGATGCCGAGGAGATATCGCTTAATTCGGATGACTGCGTTTATGCGTATCGTGGCGATGCCGCTGACTTTGATATGGCAGCGCTAGATGCCAGCACAGGGCGTGGCGGTCGCAATTTGGATTTTGGTCTGGTCCGCGATGATGAGACCGATTTTCTTGAAATGGACTTTGAGCCTGATCCATCGTCAGAGCTGGAATTCGCGGCCAGCGCCCAGGAAGCAGCTGCCGCAGCAGCAGCAGCTACTGGTCATGCAAATCTGCTGCTCATGCAGCGCGATTACAGTCAGTTACAAAGCGGCAGGCACGTGGTCACACCCACACAGCAGCCACCACGTCAGCTATATAGTTCGCCAATTGAGGAGTTGCCGCTGCCGTTGCCACCGCCGCAAGAGGCACTGCAGCGCTTAAGCAAAAAGTTTACACGCATTAGCCTACACCTGGATCAAATAAAAGCCGATGCAGACTTGGGCTCTGATTTGGATCCCGATGAGCTGCTGTGCGGCAGCAAAGATGATGAGGATTTTGTGGATATAAGCGCTGCAGGAGATGCTACAACACTGGCACAGTCGTTACCCAGCACTCTGGTCTACAATAGTTTCAGTCGCAGCACTAGCGTGCCCAGCGAGCATACGCATGCAACCGTAGAGACGTGCAACTCAAAGCTAACGGGTGCCAAGCCAAAACGCTTGAGCACACTCTCAAATTCATCATCGCTGGTGTCCTCCTCCAAGAGCTGCGCATCTAAGTCACGTCGCTTGCAGCCTACCTTTGATGAACGCTGCTACAGTTGCACAGATTTTCGAGCTGTCTCTTCACATCAACAGCACCAACAGCAGCAGCAGCAACCGCAAAATGACGTCGCACCCATGCTGGTAGCAGCAGCGGCTGTGGTGGCCGCCAGCGCAGCCATGGCCAATAATTTGACACAATTTGATTTGGGAAGCGGTGAGGAGACCTGCCTGGACTGTCTGGAAAAGGAGTTTCTGGCCAATACCATTGGCAAAGCACTCGATCTGAGCAGTTGCGCCAAGTGCCGTCGTCGCTTGGGTGGTCGTGGCAGCAGTCTATCGCTTTATACACGTGCCGAGCAGACACGCTGTCGCAGCGGATCCCCAGGCTATTCGGATGAGTTTGGTGGCCTCTTTAGTTGGCATAATGCGTCAGGCGGAGGTGCAGGCGATATGGGTCATTATAACCAAAGGTTTATTTCGTGTGATAATAATTTTGGCGGCGTGCAGGTGAGTAAATAGTTATAAGAAAACTCATTTTGAACTAAGTATATAAATTATTAAAGTTTCAAATATTTAAGCCAAGCTAGTAAACACAATAACATATAAAACAGATAACATAAAATTAAAATAACCTAATGATAAACTGCGGTAGTTTGTTTACTTGAAACTTTGTTAAAATAGAAACCTTTTTTTTTATTCTAACAATTTTTCGCATATATTTGCAACAGCTGCTTAAGCAAAGCTTTTCGACTGAACCGCTGGTGGCACGCCTGTCCACGGCGCAACTGAGTGAGGAACATCTGGTGCAGGCGCTGGACAAACTTCATATTTCCTACAATACAACTCTGCTGCATGGCTACTTTGAGCAGCTGGCAGCTTCACCGGCCCAGGAACATGCTGTTGGCAATCTAAAGCAGCTTCTGCTGCATGTCTCTAAGCAGCAGTGTAATCATCGCAAGCTCAAAAAGCTGATCGAGCTGAGCATACAACAACAGCCACAGCAACAACAGCTCAATGTGCAATTCAAGCGGGTTAGCGTAATACTAATTAAATAAATATAAAATAAATTAATTTTAATAATATGAAATATTTTCAGTCAAACGCTGGAAATGCAAGACTGGTGCCCGTTAGGGTAACAGATATACTGGCGGCCTGGAAACGCCATCCCGATCTCCATGTGCTGCGGCAATTGGATGCACGTTTTCATCGCGCTAATGTGCTGGGTAAAGTCTGCAATTATATTGCTTTAATTGTTCTATAAATAGCTTCTGATTGTAGGTAAAATTGGACACATTGTGCGACAGGCACAACATCAACATCAACAACAACAACAGCCAGCAGCAACGGTAGCAACAACTTTAGCATCGGCTGCAGCATCAACTTCAATCTCGTCATCGCGGCATACGCTGCCCGAATTTATAATGATACCACAGTATTACGTCTGTGGTGAATTAACATTGACGCGCAAATGTTAAAAAGCCGCCACAACACACACTCAAAAACAACTCATACACACACCATATAATAAGTTTATACGTGGCTGCTTTACCTTGATTTTCAAATTGAGATTCTTATTATGCAACGCTACAAATTAGATTTTTGTCTGTTCCCGTTTTGGAATTTGTTTCTTAAGCTAAAACTGATGTTGTGCAGTAGTTAAACAGGCTTATGTGATTAATATTAACATAATGTGTTAAATCTATATAATTAAATGTTAAGAATACGCAAACTGATAACAAGTCAAGTCAAAATTCAAGAACATTCAAGAGCATGTTTATAAATATGTGTCAATCAGAAACATTCTAAGTTCACCTTACTTTTTTTTCGGATTTGCTTGTAATGAATAGGTTTTTTTTTTGATCGTTCTTTAATGAATATGAATGAAGTTAGAATATTTATGTAAAATTCCTTCTTTTGACTTTCATACAAGAACATTTGTCATCAGTTTTAATAAATTTGTATTTCCTTAAAATTTGATAAAAAACTGGAACAGATCTGTATTTATTAACGATGCATTTTAATGCCAATGCTGCCTAATTACAAAGTGATGAGTTCATGCTTATGCAGCAGCCACGTATAAACTTTATAAATAGTTGGGATAGCTGCTGCTCTTTGGTTAGAGATAAATGCGGAGCGTCTTCTGTCAACGCGTATCTTAAAAGTATGTGTTATAACGTTACTACTCACAATAACAGTTAATCAATTTGCAATATATTTAGTAAAAATAAAATATACTAATGTGTGTGCA
The DNA here is from genome assembly GCA_035043045.1 of Hirtodrosophila alboralis. Classification (NCBI taxonomy): domain Eukaryota; kingdom Metazoa; phylum Arthropoda; class Insecta; order Diptera; family Drosophilidae; genus Hirtodrosophila; species Hirtodrosophila alboralis. The sequence continues at coordinate 1,200,650 of JAWNNH010000064.1, forward strand.
TCCCACTAACGTATATCACAATATTAAGTATACAATACATGAATATATAAATATATATATATACATACATATATACTTAAAATATATAAATATGTATAGCGTATATAGCTTAGCTTGTATACTAACTATAAATTACATTTATAAACTGTAAGTAGCCAAGTAAAAATTCGCACATACATAAACACAAACAACGTTTATACAAGCAACTTATCATGATTATCAATAGATTAAAATATAATAATTCTTCATTGAAGAATTATGAGTATTTAAAACAACACAACAACAATTTGTTCTCTTAAAACACTTTTAAATGTAAGCGCCATTTGTATCCCAAACTGTGACACTCGTGGAAAAAGAATTGTTTTTAATTTTTATCTGAAGTATTGTTATTTTCCTGCTAAGTCCATTTATTACAAATTTTTAATCATGATTTGTTGCGCACGTATAAACAAACCCATGCTCATTACATTTCATGACAAAGACAGCTCAGCACTCAACTCTACGTACGGATTCCAAAATCCTACATCATACCACGAATAATGCAACGGTGAGAATAATGTTTTGTTTTTAATAAAATTACGCTTTATTAATATTACATATTTTTTTTTTGTATATTCATGTGCATCTTTTAAACTTTAACCCGACAAAATGATTTCTACAAAAACTTTTAGGCATTGCTATTGATAGCGTTGTTGCTGCTGCTGCTGGCGTCCAGAATTATAATAGCTAGGTGCGCCGACATTAGACTGTCCTTGCCCTGGTCCCATATTTGGTGGCATAGGTGGCGGCGGTGCCGCTGTCGTATAGTGTGTCGGCGGTGGCGGCTGCTGTGTCCAGGCATTTGTTGCATACGGCGGCATAGGCACTACAGGAGGTGGTGGTGGCGGCGGTGCATGGTACATGTGATAGTTGCCAGCATTACTATTCATATTGCTGTTTGGCAGTGGTGCGCCGACTGCATTTGTTGCTGTTACTGCCGTCAACGTCAATGCATCATTTGATGGTGGCGGTATGGAGACAACATTAACAGGCACTGCGCTGGCCAGCGATTTGATGGTCTGTATGTTGTTCAGTTCACCACTGGTGCCACCATTGCCACTTGGCTGTGATGATGCTGATATTGGTTGTTGGCCATCGACGTTGGAATTGAGCAATGTCAGAGATTTAAGATTTGTGGTTGGACTATCGGCACGGCTGGGCGGCTTTTGGGGCGGACTATTTGGCTCGTGACCTTCCTTTTGCGTCGACTGATACAAATCCAGCACTTGATGACAAATATCCTCAAGTATCTCCATTGTGACATTTGATACGAACATGTCCCACCAGCGTTGATGCTGCGGCTGTCTGCCAAGCCAATCGAGCACCGTAAACTTGCTCAGTTTACTGGCCAAATGTATTAAGGCAACAGCTATAATTTCTGGTTCCCATTGCAAGCAGACGACCGTGCTGAGTGAATCGTTGACAAAATTCCATGCCATTTGAACCATTTTCTGTAGCTTCTGTTGATCACCCTTAAAGCATTTGGCATATTTGAGCAGAAAAGTGTATGGATGCTCCACCTGCAGATCAAATTTGATCGTTTGCAATAATATGCGCTCCAGTGTCATTACCTCTTCCTTGGGATCATCTCCGAAGGAGTAGAAATAATTGTCTGTGAGTATGCCACGGGCTGTTTTAATAATATCGCGACACTTTTTCGGCGTCTCCTCAACCTTGCCGGCGAGGAATAAACAGCAGCAGGCGGTAACGTAGCGTGGAAAGCTCTTAAATGAGTGAAACATGTAAAAGCGATGAAAATACACGACACCGGTGGCCATTGTGTTATGCCCAAGGCCCATTTTGGTGCCGCATTCCATAATGAAGCGTGCGCCCTCCTTGCGATAACGCCGCTCTGTTTCGTAGGTAACGCCATCCAGTATTGAAGGTGTTTCACGTAGCTCCTTTTTATCATAGTACCAGCAAGGCATCTTATACCGGGCCTTTAGTTAGTTGGTTTTTAATAACAAAATCAACCAAAAAAAAATTAGTGCTTTTTTCGTGTCATTTTTTAGGCTATTTACCAAAATACTACATTTAAAGAAAATGAGTTTTCAATGCAAGTGGCAACGCTCAAGACAACAAAACAGCTGTTCATGCAAACAAGTGTGACCATATGTGGCTTATTTAAGCGCGTTCGGCTTTCGTATTTGTGTTGTACATTTAAAATTATAAAGAAATGTTTATTTTCACAAACGTTTATCAAAGAAATTCAGAAATGATGCAGCAATCAATTGGATGCCCAGGTTTGCTCAGCAATTAGTTTTTACTATAATTGATTAACATACATACTTACATTTAAGCATGGCTTTCCTATCTGCGGCATTATTGGGTAAGTTGTGACTTTCCAACGCGTGTTTTTTTTTTATTGCCGGCGCCGCTTGCAACAAATGGAACGACGACTACTACCTGTTGCTAGTCCATGGCCAATGCTCGCCAATTAGCCGCAATGCCTTGGCATAGTTGAGGTAACTATTAATAACTAGCCTTTCCAGTTGTCGTTTGCTTTATATGAATGTAGTATGCTGCTGCTCCTCCTTCTCTTCACATTGCAATATACAGACGGCAAGTAATGCGGTCAACAGCTTGCACACCCGTTTGTCAGCCTCTAACAGGAATTTGCTTATAAGCCGACTTTAACTCCTTCAGTCTTTCGGTATTTCGACTTTGCCCATGCCGCCCACTTTGGTTGCTTTTGGAAAACCTTGTTTGTTATGCCCTTTTTAGGGAGTATAATCATGTTGTATCGCGTTTTTGATACCTTTAATTGTAAGACTTAAATTATAAATACATATATTCTGATTATCTGCCATGACTAAGTCGATAAATGGCTATATCTTTGTCTGTTTCTATTCGAACTTATCCCTGTCTTAGGCCTATCTTGGAAAAAAAAACTTCACATGCATTCATTATCAGTAGTTTTTTTTTTAATTAAATCTAATTTTATTTGTTCATTTATTATCTCCATTCTTAGTGAAACTAAACACAGTTGAATTATATAATTAAAAATAAAGAAATTTATTTAATCATAGTTTTACTATACATTTTTGAAGTTTACTTAATTTGATGAACCACGGATTATTTTTAACATAATACTTTATCATATAACGCTACCATAGAAAAGAATCGTCATCAAAAGTCATTTGTTCATTGAAAAACCTCTGTTTTCCTAAATCCATAAAAACTCGAAAATTTTGAGATTAATTAAACGCATTCAATTTAATAAAATTTGATTAAAATTTGATGCTAGAATATTACTTTGGTATAGCGTTGTCATATGAATAACTTGATTTAACAGATAACTTAAACAAACTCAACCATTGTGAATTTTATTGGCCAATTTTTATAAAATTTTTAATACTATACAGCTACCATAGAAATATCAGATTGAGAATTAAATTTTAAAGCGAAATTCATTTTTTTTATAAATATATCAAATACATAAGTAACTGTCATTGTAAAATACATCTCATGAATTAATTATTATATGAAAACTATTATTTTTATATAGTTGTCAAGGAAACAATTAGTTTTCTGCAAGGGTATTAAGTCTTGTGACAGCCCAAAGTTGAATTTTCTTAACTTGTATTTTTGCCAAAAACTGGTTTGCATTTTTGCTTGAGGAAGTGTTGGGGAGAACAAACAATGGCTCGCCCTAGGGAGTCCGACAACAGACTCGGATACCGACTTTGAATCAGACCCAGACAACTCAACAGCTCAAATGTATCTAGGCATTGAGAGTTCGTCTCACATATTTATCATAAACAATTTGTATGCACAGTTGCAGTTGCGTCTGCATTTTTGTTGATGTTATGTCTCCACTCGCGGCAATGTTATTAACCTTGCTTGGAGTGATTGGAGTGCTTGGAGCCTGGCTGCCTCCTGTGGGGCGGCTACAGACAGAAGAACTTCAAGCTAGTCAATAGAATTGTGCCGGTCGAAGCCAGCATAACCAGTTTCTTTATACTTAATAAGTATTTTTTCTTTTTTTTTTTTTTGTATTAGCTTTTACTTTGTTCGTGGTCTGCCAACGATCGCACGCTCGCCGGCGCTCTCGGCCAGATCTCTCGCTCTCTCCGTCTCTCTGTCTGTCTCTCAGGGGTTCGCTTACCTGTTTGCCGCGCACACCTTTTGGCCGTTTAAGACACGTTTGCAGCTTCGCTGCGCTTGGCGCTCCTCGGCGCTTTTCAGTCACTTTTGAAACGTCGTCAGCGTTGCCAGTTACCAAGCGGATCGCGCAGCTGGCAAACAATTAAATAGCAACAACAATAACAACACCAACAATTCCGTCCAGTTTATTATTTTGTAGTTGTGTTTGTTGTATATATACAACTTGTATCTTAATGCGCGTTCGTTTCGGACAACGGCTCTGCATAAGAAAAAATATATAATATATTTGTATATATAAATAATAATAAAAAGAAGAAGTGGCTTTGAGTGCTAAATAACAAAAAGTGCTTGCCGAGGCATTAAAAAAAAAAAAGTTTTTCAATAATACTTACAATAGCAAAAGAAATAAGTCAAGAAAATGTGCTATGAAAGAAGTTAAAAAGTAACCACAAGTTTCGTTCGCTCTCTCTCTATCACTCTGTCTGTCTATAAGCATACACTTGTTCCTCCCCTCTTAATTACCCCTCTACTGCATGAATTCCTTGGAATCATTCTATGTGGATTATCGAGTTACGAGTCAAATATATATTGCGTTATTTGGAATATTTTTTACGTTATAGCTCAGACTATAACGCTAAATAAGTAAGTTTTTTAAAAAAATTATATTTATTATTAATATTTGTTTTTTACACATTTTCCTAATGATTATATTTGTATACACTTAAAGAAAATAACCCCATAAAAAATATATCTATATACATTTTTAATCGGAACAATTTATTTATATCTTTTTGTCTTATCTTGTTGGATGCTGTATATTAAATCTTGTCGAATTGGAATATTTTCATTTTCCACTCCTAAGCTAATTACTTCTATATTTGTCGATTGATAAAAAAAAATGCATTTATTTAAGAACTAGTAAGCTTACACATCCAAAGAGTGATACAAAAAAACAAAATTCTAGTTTTCGAAAAATAATTCTATAAAATTTGATTTTTTAAAATGGGTAAAATTTTCATTTTAATCCTAAATAACTTCAAAACGATTAATCTAATAATAAAAAATTTTTAATGCAGATCAATTTAAAACCATTTTATAAGCAGCTTTTAAAGCAATAAACTGTGTTTGGATTTTTTGTCACTTTACCCAAGCTACCTTTTTGAAAAGTCGAAAATATAGCTTTTTTCGATTATCTCGAAAACGGTTCCGGCAACATATTTTTGGAATTCTATTTTCGAAATCAGCGACCCATTTTACATATATTTCGACTCTAAAAAGTTCGTGATACACGAATTTTTATCAGATTCAATCAGAATCTAATAATTTTTTTTTAAATTTTCTTACTTTATCTAATAACGCTTAGAAAGTAACGAGAAGAAATTAATTATAAATATCTGAAGAAGATTCAAATATTGATTACTTTATGCAGTTGCTTCAAATTTAACCTTTAATAAAATGTATATAAATACTCTATCATATAGCTGCTTTACAAACGGAACTAACAATTTTTGGTAATAAAAAACCACTTGGCTTTATAGATATTATAACTTTGAATAACCAAAGATATTTTTTCTATATTTTTTTTAAATAGCATAAGGCCTCAACAGTTATGACTATCTACCCCCTTTTAGTTTGTGTTTATTTTTATATGCATATTTTTTTATTAATATAATACATGTATTTATAATTCAGTTTTGGATCGGTTCAACAATCCTTCCCACATGGCTTGCTTGCAATGAAAATTAACATTGTTGCAGCTTTTGCTTGCGATTGATCATCATTCGCATTTCACTACAAAAGTCAACGTCGCACAATTAAGTGTTAAGTGTTTGGCGATTAGATCATCCGTGGGGCGCGTCAAGCCGCTTAGGCAAGTTAATGAGCGTTTTGGCCGTCTAGGCGCACAAGCCAAGGCCATTAGAGCCTGGTTCAGTTTGTTTGCTTGTTAGCTTGTGAGAGCTGAGAGTTGATTGAACCTGCAACACAGCATCCAGCCATGTGGCAAGTTGCAGGCAGCTGCCGTTTCCTATTAACTCAAAGGGGATAGCATAATGTTAGCAATCTGTGGCTACAGTGCGCGTTATAATTATATAGACACAAGCCTGCATTTTAGATTATTAATGATCTATTTTCCTTATTTTTTTTATTTTTTTAAATTAGCTCCTAAGGCAGAATAAAACAAATGAGTTAAGACTTGGAAAATCATTGTTGTGAATCATTTATAAATACAATATTGAAAAATATACTAGAGGTTATGACAAATCTTTAGCTCAGCTTATTAAGAATTAGTCGACACATTGAGTAGGTTCTAGTCATGATTTTTTATTTTTTGTAACAATTATATCTAATTAAAATCAAGGTCACTTAAAATTGTGAATAATATCTATGAATATAGTTTGTTACTTTAAATATAGTCGTTTGTATTTATTTGAATATCATTAGTTATTTGTTAACTATTGCTTTGTTAATTCATTTAAATCTTTCTAAATATGTATTTCAATTTATATCACAACAAGTTACAAAAATGTCATAATTATGTTAAACAACTGTTAATGGCGCGCTGTTAGTAAAATATCCCTGTTATTAACAATTAACAGCGTTATTTAAACATTTTGTGCGGTTTCTTATTCAAATCAATTATTTAATGCTTGTAACTTTTGTTAAATTGCTTAAATATTATTTTATGCACATTTAAAAATGATTTAACAATTTGTTTGGTTATATTTGAACATTTACCATAGTAACACAATGCAGTTGCATATAGTTACTACACAATTCCTTTTTGTATCTTGATTTCGCACACTGTGCAAAGTTTGTATAGTTATTGTTGTTATTGTATTTTTTTTTAACCAGGCTGTTGAGTTGTATTTTGAGGTTTTGCTTTCCACAATATGTTAACAATTTTGATTGGCAATGCGATGCGTGGTGTTTGCATTGTTTTTAGCTGCCGCTGCCGACGGATCTGTTGCATGTTGCAAATTGCAAACTGCAACAACACAACACACAACGCGACGCTGTAATTGTTTTGGCCGCCGTCAAGCGTAACCAATATCCCAATGGAGCGACGACGTTGAACTCGCCGCAAACATTAAAAAAAAAACAACAAATAAAAAAAAATAATTCTCCACACAATACACATTCTTGGCCACCTTAAAACCGCACGCAATTGTATACTGCATGGATAGAGAGAGATAGAGAGATCTTAGAGATCTACGCACTCGACGTGGCCATAAATCACGCGTGCCTTGGCCATATTTGTGGCTCAGACGCGGGCCACAACCCATCAAATGTCAGCTACCTTTTAAGTTGCTTTTTATTGTCTATATAGAAGTTGTTTTGGTCATATTTGTAAGTACCAAAAGTGCTCGTGTTTTTATGTTTTTCGTATTTCCAACAAGTTTCTTAAAGCATCTGAAACCTTTGCATGATAATTGCCCAAAACAGCTATTGGCCATTTGAAACATAACTGTGGGTATAATAATATGACAGCTGAGACAGCTGCTTAAACAAGTCAGACAGTTTGGTGTTTTCACCATTTATATACAATTTTTGAAACTTGTTTATTTGTTATGTTTTAAACAAAGTAGAAGTTGCATATTCGATTCTTTGTATTCAGTTGCATAGACTTACGGAATGCGGGATTTGTTTTGTATAAATAAAATTGTTGAAATACAATTATTTATTATTTAAATGGAAAAATTAAGCTTACTATATGGTTGGCTTCAGTTGACTTTATATGTTTTGTTATTTAATATGTTTAAAGAAATAGTATAGAGTGCTATTATTTATAGCTTTGAAATGCTAGATCCGTTGTATAAATAATTATATTTGTTGAATTCCGATATCTGTATAATTTTTTATTTAAATGGAAAAGTGAAGATTACAAACATTCCGGATTTTTAATAATAATAATTATATTTTAAAAATTAGTTAAAAGTATGATTAATGTATTTTTAACTTGTTTTCTTAAATGTACGAATTTTTATAAAATTAATTGGTACGCGTAATAAAATATATAAATAAATATAAACAAAATCAACTTAAATATAATTTGTTTCCGAAAATAAATTGTTTGTGTGTTTTTTAAATAAACTCCCATCCAGAAATAAAATAGTAAAACAAACCCAATATATTTGTTATAAAATTATATTAAATTATGTAAATAGCATTTAAAACTAAATTAACATATGTTTATCCATACAAAACAGTAACATATATGAAAGTTAATAAATTTTATGATTTATTTTTGGGAATAAAATGGTTTTGTATAAAATTACGCAAATAAGACTATATTGATATAATAAAATAACTTTTAACAACATTAATAATTGAAAACTACTTAAACTTTCAATATTGCCAGTTGTATAGGTATAGGAGAAAAAAGTAAAAATACGGAAATTATAATATTTTCTAAAAACTTAATTTGTGTTTACAAGTTATAGCAAAATACAACCCGCTGTTAGTGTAAAAGTTATTTTTATCTTCACTCTTTATTTAATAAATTTCTAGCATTAACTCTCTAAGAAATCATAGTTTTTGTTTTCCGGCCCAACATGGGGGCCATAGAATACCGCAGAAAAAAAACCCGTTGCGCTTGGCAATTTACTTCTAATGCGTTACACTTAATTCAATCGCAGATAGAAGGAAAAAAAAAAATAAAAAACAGCTAAGCAAAGAGCTGCTGACCCAGTTCGCATTAAACTTGTAGATCTTTGAGGAAGAACCAAGCCTGAGGCGCCCTATTATACGCAATAACAGCTACTCCATATACGATGGAAAATTTCTTTTAATTTATTTAATTTTATTTAAGCCAAGTCAGGCGAGAACAGTCATCAGTGGTGTTTAGCCTTTGGCCAAAGATATTAACAATTTTATTTTATTTTTTTTGCGTTTTTCTATTTCTATATACTCTAAGGCGTATTTATGCTGACCTGATTAACGACAACACGCACACTAAACTTGGCTTGAAGCTCAACGATTTTTTGGTAGAAAGTGTCGCCACTCTCTTTTTTTTTCTTGTGGTTTAAAATGAATTTGAAGCTTTTGACATTTACTTGGCACCGCTCGCTCTAAGACGGCTTATTGAACTCTATTTGGGCTTGGTCTTTAGACCCATGACGTTGCCTCTAATTGAAATATAATAAAAGTCAACCAGTTTTCAAAGCTGTCTCTCAACTTTGACATACAAAAAAGTGCTGTCAAAAGTTCATTGAAACGCCAAACGAAAAATTGTAAAAAGAAAAATGGAAGAAAAAAGGTTTTTAAATATTATGACAATGCTGCTTGGCTGTCTAAAATGAACATTAAACTACAGCTTGTTAATAATTTACAGTCAAGCGGCAAAAGAATACTTGACTTTTATGTATTTTTTGTTGTCAGCGCTTGTTAAAAATTCTAATTAAAATGTTAGCAAAACAGCATAGAAAAATATATATAAAGATGCTTGAGAAGGTTCACACATTTATATGCTGCCTGCTTGGCTGGCGATTTTTATAAGCCATTGTTATGTGGGCACGAATAGAGGAATTGCTTAAGATCATATTTAAGATATTGCGTATTAAAAGTGTTAAATAGGTAAAGACCAGCTTATAATGTATACAGATTCAAGTCAAAGAACTCGCGAGTACATTTGAAAGTTCTTCTCAATTGTTGAATAAACTTTCAAGTAAGTTTCAAATATCATGCACTTGCCAAGCAAAGAAATATATAAGAAAGCCTAACGAATTAATTCGAAACTTTTGTTAAATTACAATTAAAAATCAAATAAATCTCGGCTTGTTTTCTTGGGTGTAAAACTTTAAGTACTTGTATTTATATATAGTTACATTTGAAAGTTATGCTTATTTTAATCAATTGGCATATTCGTTTAGTTTTTATTGGACATTTGAAATACACGATTGTCAGCCTTTGAAATGCTTAAGATTTATTGAATCACATAAATAATTATATCCTGTTTTTAGATTAAATGTAGAAAGTGCGGTGCGTTTGTTTTGCCAAAAGCGTTCAATAAAATACAAGAAAATATGGAACTGTTATATAAATAGAGTATTTTGTAAGGCCTTAGGAATAGAAAGTCTTTAAGGGAGCAATCTAACATAAGCTAATTTAAACTACTTATTTAATCGCTTAATGATAGTCTTTTTTAAAAATCCAACTTAAATCATATAGTATTTTGGTTTTTATTTTCACAACATGCACAATAAAATTCATGTTTATTATAATTTTCCAGCGGCCCACATTTTGGTCCATGACTAACCAAAACATTTCTAACTTTCAACAATCGGTCTTTAAGCTAATTGTTATGCATTTCGAAAAGGCAGCTCAACAGCTTGCAAGCAAATCAAATTCAATCACTTAACAATTTTTGACGCCCCATTTTGGGCCGGCCCGCGTTAAATGAATTGGAGTTGGCTTACACTACGGGCAGCATGAAGGCCGTACCGGCACTTGGCTTCGATTTGGGTCTCTCATTTTTTTTTTTGTATACTGCATAGCATACTCGTATATACGGATCCATTGCTGCATACATATGTGAAACCGCATAATGACTAATAATGCTGTCGATTTGCATGCTATAAGGCAACAGCAGAGCTTAACTATGTCTTGAGAAACAGAAACTGGTTTTTAGATATGAGTATATATAATATACTATACGAGAAAAAGAAAAACTGAAGTAAAATGAAACAATTATTAAATGCTGTTGCCAGATCCGGCCTAAGATTGCAGTAGATCTACAATTCAGTTGCAGAAATATAATTAATCGTTTTTCTTTGTTGTCAGAATCTGTTTTAAAGGTTATTTATGTAGAGTAAAAAATGTAAAGGTTTTCTACTTTAAGACAGTTATTAATTAAGAATATAATTATGATTGAATATAAAATTTTTTAATCAAAAATTTCAAGAAATTTGCTTTTATTTTATTGAGATTGTTAGAAGTAGAGTGCCTTTGATTATCTAGAATTTAAAATTGCAATTTTTGTTAAAAAATAATTTAAATGTTTAATCATTTTAGTTTTTTCCGAATATAACAATTTAAATAGTTTGCTTAGTATTTGATTATTATTTCGGATTGTGATTTAAAGCTATTAAATTTTAGCAAACCGAATATGTAAACATAGCAATATCTGTGGTAAATGTGGGTTAAAAACTTAACAAAGATTTGGACGATTATTCTGTATAGGGCGAATTTTTCTCTCTTACCTTTCAAAACTTGATAAAGTTTCTAACCAAAATATGTTAGCCATTTAAATAGATTGATTTGATCCGTTTAAGTATATTAAGGTATTCTAAGTATTTTGAACTTTATTTAAAAATTAGTGTAATATATATAACTGCGTGATATATCACCACAAAACTTTAAAAATCAAAACTAAAGTATTTTTTTTTTTTTTTCAATTTAATTCATTTATTCGTCGATTCTTGAAGATAATACAGTTTTGGTATCTTATTTCTATGGTAAAGCACTGAGTGACAAATTTAGACTAACTTAATTTATGTTGATTATTTTGCCATTTGCTTAATTGCATATTAGGCCTTAATACTTCAAACTAAAGGACTATTTCATTTAAATACCCCTACTAAATGTTGAGAATCGCCGAGAAAGGCGCACATCGCTAGATAACCACGAAAACTAAATTTTCTCATATTTAATAAAAATCACACAAAAATTATAAACCAAAAATGAAACCAATTGACAACGTTATTAACTAGAGCATTTTTATTTGTTTTTATAGTTTCCTAATACGATCTTAAAACACAGGAAGCTATTCATCTTAGCCTTGTTCCATTGATCTATTGCAGTTACTGCAAAACTCAACATTAATTTGTTCTGACCTTCACTTAACCAGATCCAATCAATTTCATCGAATATTTGCTGAATGTTTTGAGTTTTGGTCATTCGGACACGTTCCATAAATGTAATGCCAACTAATTTCTTGACCAAGCTTGTGCTTAGTTTAGTCGGTTGGGTTTTTTGTTTTTGTTTTTGATTGTTTTTTTTTTTTGTTTTTACTTTTTGCCTAGGTAATTGTTTTTGTTTAGCTCTTTATTAGCGTTAGACGTGAAGAGTTTGTAGAGTTGAATGAACCACGACTGGGATTCTTTTGAAATCTTCAGGTGAGTTTTGCTTTGTTCAACACTTTTTTGCTGCTGTTGAAACTTCCGCTGTGCAATTGGCTACACTTTTACAGGCTCGCTCAGTTCAATGAGTTTAATTGAAAATTCATTTTGTTAATTTGTTTGTAATTAAAGCGCATTTGATTGAGAGTTTTGCTGTCACAACTTTCACCATTCAAATGGGCATTATAAATACATAGTACATCATTTTCATAAGTGACTTGACTCCTTTGCACTCTACAGTTTTCTATCTGTCTATTATATTGCTATTGGCCCCGGTCAATGAAGCATACAAAACTTACAAATTTATTAAAAATATCTATATGTATATATATATATATAAACAATCGTAACGTTCGTTTGGGATTTTGACACCTGGCTTATACGTAGTTTTTGTTAGGTGTAGGTGTTTGTTTGAACGCGATCCGATTTCTTTTTGTTTATTAACAGCTTTTTGTTTTGGTTTTCTTTTTATAGTTCGACTACCTCTTTTGGCTATCTTGGCCTAAATTTGCATAATTTATGTAATTTCTGCTCATTTTTTATTGACTCTCATTGGAATATAAAAAAACAAAACAAAAAATTGTTGATTTTTCATCTTAAAGATTGTCAGTAGCCCGAAGCGTATTGTAGTGAATGGGAGCGTGTGTGTTATTTATCTTAAAAACAATTTGACTCTAAGCCCTAAGCTATTTATAAATTTACCATTTTTAACTATTTGACATTTGTCAGTTAAGCTACAATTTATGTGTGTATATTGAGGCCTTAATGTTCAAAAGGCAGTCTGCCAATAAGCCTAAAAGAAAAATAAATAAATGATAATTTATATAATTTCTGCTTTCTGCAACATCCTTAAATGTTTTATTGTTAGCTCATAAAAAATTAACATGTGCATTGAAATCAGTTTCAGAGCTGTCTCTATTTCAGATTTCATTTAAATAAAACATTTATTTAACAAGGATAAACGATTGCATTTTTATCAAAAAATATCAGCAAAATTCTTTAGAATATATAGAGATTGAAAATGAGAACAGATTTGCTTGTTTATAAGTATTTTATATACACAAACTTTTCTGAAATATAGCTTTTTGTATTCAACAATGAATAAGGTTTTTTTTTTTTGAGATTTTTTTTTAAATATACAGAAAAATGTATTAATATTTTATACTATATATACAAAAAGTGGAGTATAAAAATGATATTCATATTATCGGTCCGATTTGGCCCAAATTTTTTTACTCAGCTGTTCGATATTGTCAGGAAAGACTTCTACAATACCATTAGGAAAAACATTCCGAAAAAGTCGCAAGCACTACCACAGAGGTATTCACTGTTAACGTATACAGTTAATGCACTGTTAATGTTTACAGCACTGTTAACGTATACAGCACTGTTACAATAATAATTTTGCCGGGTCAACTAGAATATGTTTTCTTTTTTGTCTTTATTTTTTGAAGCAAGGGCGTAGCAACGCACGTCGTGTACAGTAGTAGTATATATAAATAATTGCTTCACAGTATACATCTTTTAAGTGTTTTTAGAGTTAATTTAATGTACACCTTACCAGATCTTTCCTATCTTATAACCATATCTAATCAAGCTCATTTAAAGCTCACATTGCAGAGATTTTTGCATTCTAAATTAGTTAAACAAAGGTTCTCTTTCTCTCTCTCTCTTTTAACTGCGCTTTTAAGGGCCATGTCAACTTAGTTTTCCCCAGAGAATTATTTTATTTACAACTCTAGAGTACCTTGGATGACCTTGTTCCCACAGAACTGTACACTGGCTACTAGCCTCATTTTGTTGTTTAATTTACTTGTTGACGATTTTTGTGTGTTGCGGTTTCATTTCGTTTCATTTTACAAAATGCAAAACGCAATCAGCAAAAGTGGAAGACGACGAAGTTTGTTTCGAAAGCAAACAGAATAAAATGGAGAAGAAATTGAATCGAGCAACCGCAGAATAAAGAAATGAAAAGGTAGCAAATGATAAATTCAAATCAAAGCTTGGGTCTAATTTATGGCTGGTTTGCCAGATAGCTAAAGATGGGGCAATCGTTGCACGTACCATAGCGTTGTTGCACCCACGTTTCCAGCTATCCAAGCCGTGATCCATACGTAACTGTTGATTAAACGCCCACCTACTTTCCCGCCGTCATTTCGTCATTTTGTCATGCCTCTCTCTCTCTGTCTAACTGGGCTTATCAATTTGAATGACGGGTTTGCCTGACAGACAACAATTCAAGTGCTTGGGATTCTTAAGTGCCACTTTGTTGTTGCTACTTCTGCTGCGCAAGCGCTGAGGCGTGTCAGAGGCTCTGGCAACGTCATCGCCTACTTCTTGGTCTTGGCATGCTCATCCATTGTTTCTCCTTCACTTTGTGTTTTTTTTCTGCTTTTTTCGTTCTCCAGTGCTTAATAATTTTTGCGGCTCTTGTGCTACTTCCATGCGAATTTGGCACAAACACAAGCAACCGGCTATGCCACTCCAGCCGCTGCAGTGCCTCATTTGTGATTCAAAAAGGCAAATAAGTAAGATCATTTTGGTTGAAAGTTTTCGACAGCTATATACTCTGTTCTTAGGCTGTTTGTTTAAGGTATTTTAGTATAAACTATCAAGCAGAATCTTAGTTATCCTGTTAGTAGATAAGCTTGTTAATTCCAGTTCTATAGTTCTTGGTAATTTTTCAGAGCCGGTGATGCAATTCCATCCTGAAGGTCGTTTACTTGGCTAAATAATTTTATATTTTTGTTTATAAATTTGCAAGTGGGTTAATATGGCTGTTCTGATAAATTTTTAATAAATGAGATTAGTTTAGTCGTCTCGAGGTCAGCTAATCTCCTAACAAACAAAGGTCACCAAAAAATCACAACAATTTTTAATTAATGTTGATTAATTATTTAATATTGTTCATCCTACTTTTCGGTACATTTTGTACTTTACGAAGTCTGTTAAAAATAAAAATAATTTATTTTTCATTTATATTACACCCAGATACACTAGATCCTCCATCTAATACAAACCAAGTTTCTAGTTGTTTTATTTTTTCCCATTTTATCAATGTTTTTAATTTATTAAGTTAAATGATTAATATTCAATTATATTGCTCTAACAAAAAAAAAGTTTCCATAGAGATTACATAATAATTATGTATATAATACATCTACAAAACATATTTTTTTAAAATTTATTAAGTGAGACATAATAACTGCTTATCGACATGTCGCTTATACATGATTTTTTTTTAATAATTTATTTATTATAACAATCAATACTGTCCCATAGATCAGAACGTTAAAGTAAAACTATAAAAAAGCCTAAAAATATTATTTCAGAAATAGGATATATTTTACCATTGCAAGAAAAATATGAAGCATCTTTGATTACAAATTTGATGTATTTTTACGAAGCGTGTCTAATAGAAAAAAAAATTTAGCTTAATCTTTCAAGCAGATCAACAATAGTTTTCATATTAAATTTGCTGATTTGAGCTTGAAATTGTGAGATTTTCTCTACATCTCACTTTACTGATTTAAAAGCCAGAGTAGACGTGGCCAAAACCGTTTTCTTTAATCTGTCTAAGTTTATGATTAAAGATGTATGGAATATACGGGTTTTGACTGATTGGCAACTGATCTTGCCAAAATAATCTTAACACCTATTCTAAACATGCATATTAAATTTGCTTAATTTTGCTTTAAAAGTTACTCGACAAAACCAATATACTCTTTATTTTCATATTTTAAAATACAGTATAAATAGAACAGTCGCATTCTGTTTTGACTGCCTCATCTTCGTTTGCTATACAAAAGTTTAATTTTTTTTTACTTAATGGCATTTTTATGCATTGCAAATTGTACTGCGAATGTTGCGGTTAGGAATTTTTGTCTAGTCATACAGAGAGATGACAGAAATTCTTTAGACCTGGGGCCAAACTGGAACAAAATGGGTGGTTCAGAGATTTGTATGCAAAAGGAAACTGCTTGATTTATTGTTGTTAGTTCGTAGGCACAATATATTAACAGATCGCTTACGGTTAATGAGTTGTAAAAATGCATAGATCTCTCTTATAAGATTGTGTTAAAGTAGCGGAATAAAGATATACGTTGCATAGAAGAGAGTTCATCGCACTGCACAGGAGAAAAACAAACAATTTTCAAGTCTTCCCACAGATTTAAGATGATTGCTTGTTGAGGTTAAATTTTGTTATACTTGTTAAGTAATTGATTTACGTGGATAAACGAATTGATATAAATAAAAATAATAGAGTAAAATGTATTACTTGAGTCACCAGAGAATATTTTAGGTTATTTTGAATAATTTTATAATTTGACGATCTTTTAAAATATAAACACCCATAATTTGTTGCAGTGGAATATACGTATATAAAGAAATTTTCAGTTTCCGGCTGCTTAATTTGAGATGTATTAAAGTACAGATAAGATAAAAACTGTCTTTGATAAGTTGAATATGGTTTCTAGGAAGCGCCAGAGGAACTTTTAATGTTTAAATGATGTTTGAATTTCTATTATATGAACACATTTGTTTAATTCCATTTTTGATTCGGTTTTATGAAAACACATGTATGTACTTGACTATTAAGAATAAGATTATGAAGAATGAGCTTTTATTTACTTTTTAGAAAAATATGTAATAAGTTAAATAATCAATGCTTTATTTAAAAAAAATATCTTGATAGAAGTATCTGGAGTTGTATTAGCGCTTTATTAATTACCTCTAAAATGTTGTAGCTCCTTAAATTGTAAAAATAACAAACAGTTCTAAATAAAATAATAGACTACAAGTAATTGGAAACAATTTTAGTGGACTCTGTAAATTAACTAAGTTTAATTATTTTGTAGTATTCATAGGAACATCTTTCCGATTTAAGCATTCACAATGAATGAATGTTAAGACGCATTTAGAACATGTTACAGCTGCTACTACTATAAGAATAAAAAATAAACAAGATAAACGATGATACAATTACACTATGCAACATCATTTTGTATTCCCTATATCTGAGATTCAGTTTATATGTAAAATGGGTTGCTGATTCATGAAAACAAAAATATTTTAAAACTACATTGGCGGGTTCGTTTTAGATATGCACAGATAGTTAAAGTAAAAAAATGTTAGTTTGGAACATAATTTAATAATATTAAATATACTTAACTTTTTAAAAAGTTATTCTTCTTTACTTTTATATTATAATCTACATTTTTTTTTCTAAATAATTAACAGATTTTTATTTTAAGAATATTTCAAAAAAATGTTGCATAGTGTTATTCCAGTCAGCAACAGTACAAAAGAAATGTATTTATAGAGCGTTTGCAAATTGTATTTTTTTTTTCAATTTTTTTTTTTTTTGCATAATGACAATGACGCTGCTAAACTCTATAGTATGTCAAGTCGGGATTGGGACCAGCTAATAAATTGCCACACAAGAGTCTCAGCAATTTTGTGGTTTTCCCACGAGATTATTTGATTGTGATTTTGCGATTTGTCGATGTTCAAGCGTAAAATGTCACCATATACACTGCAAAAATACAAAGCATTGAATGTTAACAAAAAAAAAAAGAAAAAAGACAGGAATCGAATTTGATTAAGAAACTGTAAAAACTACAATCAAATTATTAGACCACAACAAAAATGACTGGCAATAATTTGGGCCGCAAGGTTGCAAATCGCTTTGAACATTTCATTAGAGCAGAAAATCTGAATTATAATGAGCTAAACAAAAATTTGCATGAAATTAATAACGAAAATAAAAAAATATAAGAGAAACACAGAAGGCGTGCCACAAAGCACGAGATCAATTAATTTACCTGGTCTTATGTATTTATATAGGCTATATACCTTTTATTTAAGGGGTGGCGGCATGCATTCACTTTTCATATTGAAAACTTCCTGCTCCAGTATGCAGGCAGACAGTGAAAAGTTCCAGCTTGAAACCTCAATCATGTCTAACTGAAAAATGATTGCACAACTCCTGAGAATGGTCGAATGAATGGTACCAGTATAATAAACAATGCTACAAAGCTACCTTTAAAACCAAACAAATTTCGTAAGTTTCCCGCAACTGAAAATGGCCAAAAGGCAGCCTGAAGAAGCCCCAGCAATTGCAAAAAAAAAAAATAAATAAAAAACAACAATGAGATTGCAATTGTACAAAGTTGTATTGTGTAGGAGTCGAGTTTTATTTTTTTTTAAATTTTTTTTGGAGGTTTTCAGCATGAATCAAATCAAGTCGCGACTCAACAATGCTTTGCACTTTTGCATTCAAGTCTCTTTGAGACTATTCACAAGGCCCGAAAAAAATGTTAATGAATCTTTTTAATTTTGTTCGTTGTGGTGGCTGCAAATCAAATGGTACTCTGATTTAGGCACTACTAACTTGGCCCAGACGAAGAAAGTGAAAGTCCACATATAGAGTGCCTGCAAAATGCTTGAATAGAAATGCGAGCGCACCTTTTGTTTAAAAAATAAAAAAATATATTTTTTCTTGTTGTGCGTTTCACACGCAAGTTTATTACACTTTCAACTTTGACTGGAACGCTTTGCTGAAAGTGTGCGAAATATTAAAAAAAAATGGAAAAAATAACAAAAATTGGTAACATAATGTAAGCTGCATTTAAAATCGGTTAAAAGCTTACACACACTTATAAACATGACTCTGCAAAAGGCATAAAAAACAAGTTTTGTTACAGCAATGGGAACAATTTGGTATAATTTAGGATAAGCCATAAACCTAAGCGTGTATTTTGATTTGAAGCCTGGTTTTTGGGTAGATTTATTAAATAATGTTTATAGTTATAATATGTAATCAATGTTTTTCTGTCTTTTTAAATGATTATTACTCTGCCTAATTTATTGCAAATCGCAGCCAAAAAGCTTGTAAATTAACTACCTTCACTTTTTTAAAATGAATAAAAAATGTTTACAACCAAAAGTTGTAAAATATATAAATTTTATATTACGTCAATCAAACAATTAAATACTGTTCATAAATGTGTCATGAATCATGTAAAATAAATTAAACAAATTTTTGGCATTACGAAAAACGAATATACATATATAAAAATATGTAAATATAAAGGTATAATGGTTGAGTCGAGACTATTCGACTATTATAAACTAAATATAAGAAATATTACCAAAAAAAAAAAAATACATTTCAAGTTTTGATAAAATATTGAGAGTTGCAATTGTAAAAGGTACATATTCTAGGGGATGATAGTTTGCCAGATTTCCGTGCGGATTACTTAATTTTATTTAAACATTTCAGTATTGATTTAAGTTTCAGTCCCATTTGTACATGTTATATATATTATATCTAGAAATCATATTTAAAATTTCAAGTATAAATTTCGAATTTAAATAAAATGTTTATTCTTAGAATTAGTGTATATAAGTTGACTAAAGATTTAAGCCTGTTAATATAGCATTGTGTTATTTTTAGGTTAATGGATAGGAATGTCTTTATTTATGGCATGCAGGACTATGGAAACTGTTCCCTATTTCATTATTCTTCTCCCCATAATTTTTTTATTTTAATTGAATTTTTAAATATTTGAATGGAATCCTTGGAAAATTGTGAAAGTTGATTTCTATGGATATAGAAACTTCCCATAGATGAGTTTTTTATTTTTCAATATATTTTGACTTATCCTTTTTTTTATTATGCTGTGTGTTAATTGCAGTGTCACCCATAAGATCAATTCTATCCCCCTCAGAGGGCACAATTATGTACCTATACAAATGCAAGGATGTCTATTGGGTCGAAGATTCCCCGGATTAGAAGAAAGAACTTTCCTAAAATCCTCTAGTTTGTTTTTCCCAAGTCAGAAAACTTCGCTAGAATGTGCATTATTTATTGTAATTTTACAGGGTTCCTAAAATAATAATTTCAAATTTAATTATATTTATTGTATGTAGTTATATAGTAACTGTCATTAAAACGATCCCTTGCGAATTGAGTTTATGCAGTATCAATTTTACTGCTATATCTTCTTAGAAAACAAAAATGTAGTTGATTTTTATTTTTAGTACATTAAATTTGTCAAAAATTGCATTTACATTTTTAGTACAGCTTTTCACTCTCTCTCTCGGTTTTCCTCTCTCATTCAATTTAGTACAATTGAATGCCAAAAAAAAAAGTGAGATTAGTTTTCTTGAACTTGTTATTTACCGGCTTATTGGCTTGCTTCGCCATTCGCCTTGTGCCCAATGTTCATAGATATCAGCTGGTGTTGAAAAAGCAAAAAAAAAAAACAAAAACAATCAATCTGAGATATTACACACTGATAAGACCTTATCGCTACTACGTTTTGTATTAAACGTTGTTTGATTTGTTTTTGTTTCATTGAGGGCTTTGCTATGCAAAGAGGCAAAACATTGTGTTGACCAACAGGCTGACCAGTTTGGTTTGCCAGCTCGTGTGGAATGGAAGGCGTACCATGCCCCATAAATGTGGTAAGCAGCAGATTTTTTGGCTGCTTCACAAATAAATATTTACAATTATTATCTGTGATTTTTTTTGCTGCTGCTGCTGCAACGTTCGGCACTCGAAACGATTCGCTGCGTTGAAAATTATTAAACTGTAAATAAATATACGTATACAAAAAGCAAAAACAAAAGGCAAGAATTATGTTCGTGTCGCCGTCGACGCGGCGAGTGTTATTTGTGTGTGTGTATGTATGTGTGTGTATTGTGTGTGCTTTTTGTTTTTTTTAGTACTCAAGCGCACCTCAGACGCTGCGGTCGGCGGTCGGAAATGTCGTTAGTTGTTGTCGCCTTCACTTTTATTTGTTATTTTTCTAAAAGAAACGCGCGCACCTTTCGCCTTTAGCACCTGTACTAAATTTAGTACATCCGCACTAAATGATCGTGTGTGTGTTTTTTTAGTACTAGAAACGAAATTGCAACGAAATTTTTAAATTAAATCGCCGATTATTTGCCATTTGTTGTGTGTGTGTGTTGCTTATCACCGCTCACAGTTATTATTCCTATGTTATTTTATTTTATTAAAAGATAACAGTATTAAACGACATTTAACTCTGTTTAGTAAGAGCTAAATATGAACATAGTGCCTTGGTGTTAAAAATTATAAGGTTTTAGCACATCGTTTAAGGATACAATAAAATAAACGAACTCCGATTCTTAACGAACACAGGTGAGCAATTGCCATAGAGTCAGTCCTGCCAGCATGGGCGTGGTAGATAAAAGATAAGAGCTATTCATGCGAGGTGTGTTTGGTAAATATTGAATGTTTGAGTTTTAAAAAACCATTAAAAAATTATAAAGAAAACAATGCACATGTCGGAAACTGACCCAAAGTGCATGTACTTTATGAGTTCCACATTTTTAAAAATCAGTCAAATTTAAAAAAAATACTTAAAATGTGCGAAAACGGAATATTTTAAAATTTAGCACATTTTGTGTACTAAAAATTACATAAATAATTCTTAAAACATTTTACAAGTTCAATGCACTTAATATGCAATAAATATATAACTAAATATATATTATTAAATAATATAAATAAATAACAGTGTTTAGTTTTCAATATCAA
This sequence comes from Hirtodrosophila alboralis, assembly GCA_035043045.1. Lineage (NCBI taxonomy): Eukaryota > Metazoa > Arthropoda > Insecta > Diptera > Drosophilidae > Hirtodrosophila > Hirtodrosophila alboralis. Next base: position 1,222,484 of record JAWNNH010000064.1, read on the forward strand.
TGATCTAAAGTGTACTAAACCATTAAAATATTCAGTAGAATGAACTAAATTTTACATAAACTGACTTAATATGCATTTTCTTTAAAATATAACTCAATTCCTACATTCTTTACAAAAACACACATAATATTTTCAAAACATATTTATAAAAAATTATTACAAAATAAACTAAAAAATTCCAGAAACATTTTACAAGTTCAATGCACTTAATATGCAATAAATATATAAATGAATGTATAACTAAATATATAATATTAAATGAAATAAACAAATAAATAAGTTTTTTTGTTTTCAATATCAATGATCTAAAGTGTACTAAAGCCTTAAAATATTCAGGATAATGTACTAAATATTATATAAACTGATTTAATATGCATTTTCTTTAAAATCATCATATTTTTCAAAACAAATTTATAAAATATTATTACAAAATAAACTAAAAAATTCTTGAAACATTTTACTAGTTGCAATAAATATATAACTAAATATATAATATTAAATAAAATAAACAAATAAAAAAATGTGTTTCGGTTTCAACATCAATGATCTAAAGTGTACTAAACCCTTAAAATATTCAGCAAAGTATACTAAATATTATATAAACTGATTAAATATGCATTTTCTTTAAAATATGATTCATTTCCAACTTCTTTACAAAGACACTCATTATATTTTTCAAAACATCTTTATAATAAATTATTACAAAATAAACTAAAAAACTCTTGAAACATTTTACAAGTTGTAATAAATATATAAATAAATCTATAAATAAATATATAAATAAATATATAAATAAATATATAACTAAATATATAATGTTAAACAAAATTAAACAAATAAAAAACTGTGTTTTGGTTTCAATAATGATCGAAAGTGTACTAAACCCTTAAAATATTCAGCAAAGTATACTAAATATTATATAAACTGATTAAATATGCATTTTCTTTAAAATATTACTGATTTCCTACATTCTTTAAATAGAGACACATTATATTTCTCAAAACATCTTTTTTTTAAATGTGTTTATTTTGTAATAAAATAATAAATTAAGACAAATAAGCGCTTCAAAAGTGTCTTAAATTTGTTAATGCCAACAAAGACCCTTATATACAATACATTTAATATTCTCTCACTTTGGACGATATAACGATATAATATCGTAAAAATTCCCCTAATACTTGACCAATAACAAGACAAGTGAGTCATTTGACAGCAATAAAGAGACGCGCCCCAAAATACAAAAAAACGTGCTCATATTTTCAGGCCAGAATGAGACAGATCCCCTTTATACCATAATTCATTTGAGCTTTGTTGTTTATGAAAGGCCAACAACAAGAAATTCTACAACAATTTATACAAACCAAAATAAACAGAGATGCATACGTAGAACACACGGAGGAGCAAAGTCAGATACAGATACAATGCGTGCCGGCAAAAAAAAAAAAAAAAAATAAAAATAAAAAATTAAACAAGAAATAGAAAAAGAAATAGAAAAAGAAAAAAATAAAAAAACAATTTATAACTGCACATTTCTGTTGGCTATATGGGCAAATGAACTTTTGCAATTAAAAGCTGGCAGACGGAGCGTGATCCCAGAAAGCCAGATGGCCAAGACAAGAGTTTTAAACAGTTTTCAAAAATTTCCGCAATGCTTGGCCATGTTTGTTTTTCTTTTCTAACCAAGATATATGTACAAATTGGCTAACTAATAAAATAATTTATGCATTTGCTAAGAACATTTTGCTGTGCCCTTCTCGAGCTAAAAGAACTTTGATTTTATTTGTTGCTGCTTGGGCTTGTTTTTAAATCATTTTATTTTTAGATTAGTACGAAATGTGACGCATTTCGTTTAATTTGGCATGTGAACTTATTTATTTATTTATATTCCTTGTTTTTTTTTTATTTTTTTGCCTTTCGTTTTTTATGTCGAGTGAATGACTTGTCTGCGCGCTTTTACCTATTTACTACAATCTGTGACAATCTTTTAATTGGACAACGCATTATATATGTAGTGTAGTAGCCCCTACATATCATACGCCTACCTCATGCATATTATTTTTTTTTATTTTGCACATTCCAAAGTTCACAGCAATGAGCTTAGTAGGCCACAAAATTTGATGGATGCATGTTATAAAGCCAAAAGTAAATAACTTCCGATTTACTTATAATTATTATATATAGGGTGTCTTGTGGACAGTAACTTTCCGCATTGTTAGACACTAGTTATCTATGTTATCTTTCTTGGAAAACAGAAACTTTCGTGTTGTTCGAAAATCAAAAACTCTCAGCTCTGCTCTGTGTACTAAAAACAAAAAAAAAACAACCTTCAGGTTATTGTTTTATATATGGTCTAGTCTCAGCGATAAGCTGCAATATTATAAAATTTGATGTCATACTATACACTTTAAACAGAGAGCTCTTTCTCTACATATGTTTCGTTTAGCTTTTGGTTAGACAGCTGTCAAATTTTTGCTATTTACACCACAAAGATTTCATGTTGAATATTGAGTTGATTAATTGAATAAGATTTGTTGTCAAGTTATGACAGTTTTTTCATTAGAGGATATCAAAGTGAAAATTGTTGAAATAGGATGTAAAAAATAATGTGTTCTAAAACGTGTCAACATTGAAAATAATCGTTCAGCTGTTATTGTCAGGTGATAAATAGGTTTAGGAAACAGAAAAACAAAATATGAAATGAAGTACTAAAAGTGTACTAAAAGTGTACTAAAAGTGTACTAAAAATGTACTAAAAGCTTTTTGCGGTATATGCATGGTTACTAATAAATAATAACTGATCGTTATGTATTTTACTTTGAGTTATATACGCACACTGGTGCAAATAATGTATTTTATTGTCAGGTGGTATATATGTTTAGGAAACACAAAAATAAATATTAAATGATGTACTAAAAGTGTACTAAAATGTACTAAAATATGTGTTAAACGCCTTTTGCGGTATATGCATGGTTACTAATAAATAATAACTGATCGTTCTGTATTTTACTTTTAGTTATATACACTTTCTAATAAGTGTCAACATTGAAATTGATCTTTCAGCTGTTATTGTCAGGCTTAAGAAACTCAAATATAAATATTAAATGAAGTACTAAAAATGTACTAAAATGTACTAAATTATGTGCTTAACTCTTTTTGTGTTATATTTATATGTACTATTGATTATAATGTATTTAATATTGAGTTATATACACTTTCTGGGGCAAATAATGTATTCTGAAATGATCGTTAAGCTGTTTTTATCAGCTGATAAATAGGTTTAGGAAACACCAAAAAAAATATTAAAGGAATTACTAAAAGTGTAGTTAACTGTACTAAAAGCTTTTTGCGGTGTATGCATGTGTACTTAAAAATAAGAGCGAATCTTCATAATGCTCTTGGATAAATAATGTATTTTTGTAAATGCCAACTTTGAAAATAATCGTATAAATAAGATGTAGAAATAATGAAGTACTAAAAGTGTAATAATCTGAACTAAAATATGTGCTTAACGCTTTTTGAGGTATACGCATGTGTACTAATAAATCATAGCTGATTGGTTTTTTTGTTCTTTGACTTATATACAATTTCTGAGGCAAATATTGTATTCTAATAAGGGCCAACTTTGAAAATAATCGTTCAGCTTTTGTTGTCAGGTGATAAAAAGGTTTAGGAGACAGAAAAGAAAGTATTTAACAATGTACTAAGAGTGTACTAAATTGTTCTAAAATATGAGCTAAACTATTTCATTATTACTACTATTACAATTTGATTATTTTGTATTTGATTTTGAGTTATATACAATTTCTGAGACAAATAGTGTATTCCAATAAGTTTACCAACATTAAAAAAAAATCATTTATTCTCGTACCTTGTATCCGATAAATAACTTGGGAAAAAACAGAAATAAATATTCTATTATGTAATAAAAGTGTACTAAATATATGAAATTAATATAAAATCTTTCAGCTGTTGCTGCTGATAAATACGTTGCGGAAATATAAATATAAGCATTTTATTATGTTTGAAAAATGTACTAAATTATGTATTTAACGTTTTATGTGTTTTAAGTACTTAAGTAGTGCTAAATTATAAATATTTCATGTTGATTATTAGAGAATTGATTGATCTAATTACTTTGACTTGTTTTATATACAATTTCAATGGCAATACCTGTCGAAATGCTGTAATCAATCTCTTATTTAGACATTTTCTGTTTACCTGGCTTGACATATCAATGGCATCGTATTCAATTGAATTGAACATTTCTTTCGCTCGAATTTCCATTGGTAAATATTTGCGCGAAGCTGTGTATATTGTGCAATATGTATATATATATTTCCAATCCATTTATAAATAACATGAGTTTACATAGCACGAATTGCATGAAGTAAACAAAAGTTTTCCCTGTTTATATATGTTGGGCATCGAATGTGAAACTAAATACAAAACTTGCCCTCATAAGCCATATTTGACATTGAAAAGTGTCGGGAGGAATTGGGTTATCGCTTGTTCTGTGCAATATAGCGTGGCAAAAAAATTTCAAACAAAATCTATAAATTGTAAATTAGTATACTATATACACATATATATATATATATATATATATTACTTACCATATATATTACTAAGTTTGTATAATATACAGCTGGCAACAAAAGTAAACAATTTGCGAGTCTCGATTCGATTGCGAATCGCCCACTAAGTATTGCATTAATATGGGGGCTGATTTGAAATTATATATTTATACATTTTACCATGTGCAAGGCATACAAAAAATACTAATTAGCATTCGGCTGGAGCAATTAAATTCGCCTTCAATAGTCTGAAAGGGAACGGTTAGCAGGTTCTTAAATCACATATATTTATATATATATATATATATGTGTGTTAAAATATTTATAAAATTCTAAGCTGTTGTTTTTTTATATATATATAAAATTCACCTTTTATTAGTATACAAATTGCAGAGGATATTATATTTGAGACTATAAAGTTTTTATTTCTGTATAAATTTTTATGATCAACATTAGGAGAAGTTTCGATTTATTAATCTATAATACTATTTATCTATATATTTCAATGCAAACTAATTTCTTAGTTTAAAGGCTTTCTTGATAAAATTTAGCATATATATATTTCTTGGTGTTTAATTGAATTGCATTGCTCTAAAATATAGTTGAGATTGAAAAAATACCTGATAAAAAATAAATTTAAATTAAACTCCTTTGCTTTATAGAAAAAATTAAGTTCTTGATTGGGTATTTGTATTTGTATTTATTTGTATTTAAAAACATTTTCTATAGGGGAAAGTATCTTAACTCTCTAATTTATGTTTACTCACAGACAAACTCATCAATTATAATTTACAATTTACCTTATATATACTTTAACAACGATTATATAGAGACATTCTACCAATATTTGAGTCTTTTTTGTATGTGAATATATTTATTGTTAAATTTATTTATAAAGACCACAACTTTATAATAATTTCTAAAAGAGATTACACTTCAACTGAATTAAGACAGATTTTTAACCTTTTCTGAAAGGGAACTTAATCTTTAGCCCTTCCTTTTTGTTCCAGGTTTACTAAAATATATCATTATAAAATTATTTTTAGCGTATTTTCAATTGAACTGCAGCAATTAAAAAAGACTCCCCGCCTATTTTTTAAAGGCCATATGACTCTATTCTTATCAACAATTTTGTACTAATTTGTTTTGCTTTTTCTGTATTTTTTTTTCTTTTTTTTTTTCAGATATCGTTTTCGCTTATCGAAAATACAACAAAAGTCTGTACCGAATGCTGCCGTCAAATTGCACAAAAACTCAAAATAATTGCGATAAGGCAAATGGAAATAAATGGTGCTATATGCCCCCAACCCCAGTTGCATTCAATGAGGAGAACCTGAAGAATCAGAAACGAACCGATGTGATACTTGAAGACTAAGCATTACAAAATAAACAGAAAAACAAAACAAAAAACAGAAACGATATAAATACATTAGTATTTAGTATTTAGCATTAAAGCTAAAATATAGTGGAATATCTTTCAAGAGACTTTTGCTAAAAGGCTTGCCAAATTCAATATGGAACACTTGGATCTGGCGGGTTATTTAAATACACCCGTTAATTGGAATTTGGGCGCATTTGAACAGCAAGGTGAGTGTTAAAAATAATCGAATTTTAGAGCTAAAAATTTAGATTTTTAAGAATAAAATAATTTAAAAAAATTAACACCTTAATAAGGTATATAAAGGGGTTTTCATAGTCATAATCATATTATATATACGTATAATAAAAATCATCTAAATACATTATATTTGTGCATCAGCTCAGTGCATTTTGTCATGCTGACTTAACAGATAATCTATAAAAAGAATTTAATCAGAAAACTTTAAGATTGTTTATAAGATACTGAGTATAATCAATAGCAATAAAATGGATGGCGAAATTGTTGCCAAGTCTAAATAAACTTTGCGTCTTTTATAAACATACATATCAATTACAACAAACCATACCCAGTTTTTGCTTTTATTTAATTTTATAAAAGCTTACAATGACACTTCTCTAAAATGTTGCCTCGAGCTTAGATTAATCTTAAAAAAAAAAAAAAATTTAATGCTTTCCAGCTTAATCAGTTTATGTAATAAAAGATTTCATGTATATTCCAAAACTTTCAAGAGAATTTTGTGATAAATTACAAGACAATTGCATTGCTTAGAATGGAAAAAACAGTTAACATGTGTTTCGCATGACATCTAAAACAAAAAAAAAACAGACAATGCAAAACATAATTAAAAATTCAAATCAAAAACATACAGTCTGTAAACAACTGTTTATTTGAATATTTCTGAAATTAAAAATTTAATTAAAATATTGTTTTACTTATGCTATATTACTTAAATTAAAAAGCTGTATTTTTTAGAGAAATTTTTTAAAACGAACGATTGATTAAGAATTGTATTATAGTTTTGAATACTGTAACTAATTTCATTTGATTGTTGAATTATAATAAATTTTTAATTAGAATACATTTTACTGATACTTATTTATTAATACAGTATCTCTCATCATTTCTCATATTTAAATTAAAGGTATTATTTTAGACTTTATACCAATGTCGTTAGTTAGTAATTTGCTAAAGATTTGGTTATTCGAGAAACTTTCTAAGTTCAAGTTAATGTAATATAAATGAAACTAGTCTGAAAGTTTGAGCTAATTTTAGTCATAAGCTTGAAAATGAAAACCGCCAATTATTTATGATCTCAAGATAAAAATAAATTAAGTGTCATTAGTTAATTTTATTTAAAAAATATTCAACTATTTATTAGACGAATTTTTGGTACAAAACAGTGATAAATAAATACAAAATTAATCCTAATTATCAGCTCTTACTTGAGGCTAGTGTCATTGGCATTTAAACTGATGTTTGGAAACGTACTACACAGCTGTTTACATTGGCTATTTAATGCTCTATTCATTTTTTTTTTTATTAATAAATTGCATAATTAAACGTCATGAATCATGCACTATAGCAGAGCCCTCGCAGCGATCCCGATGCGGGCGCATGGCGATAAGATCGTTGCAGTTGTTGTTGTTGTTGCAGTTGCAGTTGTTGTTGCAGTTGCAGTTGTTGTTGTTGTTGTTGTTGTGTTGTGAATGGGTCTGTGAGGAGTGTGGACTGAGGCTGCCTGGTTGCCTGGGCCAGCCGGTGCAGACAATTGTCGCAACGTTTGCAGTTTAGTTTTGTTGCAGGCACAGCTGGAGACGGTGCTGCAAAGATGCGCAAGTGGCAGGCGCGTCTTCTAAGTGCGCATATTATAAATAAATAAATATAAACATATTTTTAATAAAAGTAATTTTATTTTTTTTTTTATTAACTTACAGATGCCATTTACTTGTCCAGCTCGCGTCAAATGCTGGAGCCCATTATGGAGGAGACCTCCGAGGATGAGGAGCATGCGCAAAATAGTTGGAACGGCTATGAGCAGCGTGGCAGCAGCAGCTGTGGCGGCTTCTGGAGCTCCGCAGAGTCCGAAACGGGTTCGGTAATCAGAGTCGAAGTTAATAAGGGTAAGTTGAAAATTATTTTTTCTATTTAAATATTTATTAATTTTTATATTTTTTAAACAGATATCGACGCCATGTCCGAACGTGATTTTGCCTGTCCGCCCAAGCGCGCGCGTCGCTCACAGGATGAGCAACTGTTGCTGCCACCGCCACCGCCGCCGGCGCTACAGCCGCATAGTTTGGAGGATGTGGTGCAGCTGCGTCGTCCGCCACCGCCACGCTATGATGCCGATTCACACAATAGCCTGGAGCGTTTCCTGGCACTGGAGGCCTGTGCTCGCGACAGCTATGGCAGCCAGGGTCAGCGCAATAGCACGGGCAGTAGACGTGGTGGCGCCAACTTTGAGGATTTCTATTCCGACAATGATTCATATCATTCGCTGTCGCGCAGCTCGTCCCTGGTGCAATTTGAGTCGCTGGAACGTCAGTTGACGCTGCAGGAGCAACATCAAAGCATGAACAGTCTGGGCAACAGTTCACCCTCGCTGCTCAGCTGTGAAACGGTGGCCAGCAGCAGCGGTGGCAGCCACAGCAATCCGGACAGTCGACGGGGTTCGGCCACATCGCTGCTAAAGCGTTACGAGTCCAGTGATGGGAGATTGCATCAGACATATTATGAGCTGCATAAGCTGGACTTTGAGGAGCAGCAGCGTGAGCTATTTGGCGCCTGCAAGAGTCTGCATCAGGCGGAGCTTAAATCGGACTCGGAATCGAGCAGCACATCGAGCAGCGATAGCAGTGGACATAGTATGCTCAGTGCTTGTCCGGGCAAACAGGATGCTGGCGGCGTCCGACGTTTGCCACTCAATTCGGCGGAGAATTTGTCTGAGGATTCGGGCTACTGTGAGCCGAGCACATTGCGACGCGCCAAATCGAAAAGTATACCAAAGAATTTCGACAAACTGTGCGAAGAGGAGGAGGTGGAGCTGCTGGAGTTAGTTGATATTGTTGCCACAGCTACAGCGACAGCAACAGCAACGGCAACGGCAACAGAGACACACGAAACGCAGCATTCCAAAAACTCCAATGATTTGTGTCAGACAAAAATAGAGCAGACAAATGAGACACAGTCGTCGGCGCAGTCATCATCATCTTCATCCTCTCTGTGCTCACCAACATCATCTATTAATAGCTGCGAGAGAGTCGAAATACACTCGCCCTCAGCAGCATCCACAGCGTCCACATCATCATCAACATCATCATCGTCGTCTGCCGCCTCGTTCACTTGGCTGCGCAACAGTTTGCCCGATATACGCGAGCCGCGAGGTTCGTCTCCCAATTTTATAACGGACAACAACCACAGCTACGTGCTGGCTGCCAATACTAACAACAATTGTAAACGGAGCAGCAGCAGCAACAGCAGGAGCAGCAGGAGCAATAGCACCAGCAACAGCAGCAGCAGTACTAGCAGCAGCAGCTCCTCTGCCGAGTGCTCACCTGTCCTGGCACGCAACAACTCCAACAACAACATCACCAACAGTGTGCCCAACGAGCTGCAGCAACTGGGCAGACGTCCAAGACGTTCACGTCCACGCCCAAATCCAAATCTTAATCAACGCAATTGTCATAGCAGTGAGGGCGACAGTTCTAGCGAGGATTTGGATAATTTTGATTGCCACAGCTTGCCACGCATGCGACGCAGTTGCAGCTGGAACGAACGTGGCGCAATTGCATCATCATCAGCAGCAACAACATCATCCGGTGCAGGGTATTTAAATGCCAGCTATCAGAATTTAACGCTCCTGGATTATACGCATCCAAGTGACAATTGTAAACGTAGCTCATTATTGGACATGGATCAGCAACGTACAAAACGTGGAGTTTCTGGTGAGGATTATGAGCAGTTAATATGCAAGGGCAACTTTTTGCTAGACGAGCTAAGTAAGATCTATGATAAAAATGCATCAATACTCAATGATAAAACTGCCGAGCAGGAGGAGAAGGCGGACAGAACGTTGGAGCACTTGCAACCAATGCAGGATGTACTAGATGCAGCTCCAGCTCAATCACCATCACCACCACCACCACAAGTGCAACATGTGCAGCTAACCATACGGAAGCCGCCAGCGCGTCAAAAGCGCAACAATGTGGTGCAAGCAACTGTGGCAGCAGCACCACCCGCACCACCCGCTGCCACAGTCATCAGTTTTAGCAGCTTTGGCAAGACCTTTGATCAGGATCCAACCAATTTGCGCACCTCCTATGCCCAATCCTTGGAACAATGCAATTTTGATACCAATCTGGACAGCAGCAAACCCAATAATCCTCCACAGCGTGCGCTGCCCAAGCGACGCTTTCAGAGTACAACGGCCAAGCAGCGCAGTCTGGTCAGCAGCACGCCTAATCTGTCGGCATTTGATGGCAACCAGGATGCGGAGGATGATATCTATGTGAGCAGTGCACATAATTCAATGCATCAATTGCCACAGACGCCCACACAGCCCAAGCCCTTGGGCATACTCCTACCAGCGGGCTCACGCAATTCCTTCAGCAAGGAGGTGAGCTTTTGTCCTGTGGTCAGCAAATACTGTTGGCAGGAGCAGTCGTCGGAGGAGCCACAGGAGGAGCAGCCAAGCAGCGATGAGGAACAGGCTGAAGATGAGGAGGAGGAGCTGTTGGATAACAACGATGCCACTGTTATTTATAACACCAAAGAGAACGAAAATATAGCAGCGCGCTATAATGCAGAGCAGCAACAGCAGCAGCAGCAGCAGGTAAGAGCGGCACAGCAAGAGCAACAGCAAAGAGAACCAACGCCAGTGCAAGAGAGCGACGCGATCGAGAGCGATGAGAATAACGAAAACATCGCCGCCAGCAATGAAATAAAAGAGCGGCAACAAACATCGCCAGCGACAACGACAGCGCCAGCGCCGCAGCTCGTTTCAGTTTCAAGCGTCGCTGCTGCTGTCAGTCTTGAAACACGCGTCGACGCGAGCTCATCGTACAACGCGATCGCTGCCGCTCCAATAACAGTTAAATCGCTGCCGCCACCCACACGCCCGCTAAGCCTGCATTTGCCAATACTAAGTGAACCGCCCACAAATCGCGCACATCATATATTATACGCATCGCAGCAATTGCTGCAGCGTTACGATATTGACAACGACAACAATATGCCGAAAACACAAAACGCTGCTGTTGTTGTCAACACCAGCAGCGGCAGCAACAACAATGAAACGCCGCTAAAGCAACGCGCTAATAAAACGGATGAAAAGCATCCCAGCTCCAAGAGTTTTCTATCGCGTTTCGCGCACGGCTTGCGTTTCTCGCTGCGACGCAAGAAGAAGCAACAGCAACAGCAGCAGCTGGATACTAAGCAGCCCAAGCAGAGCTTAAATGCCAGCGTCAAGTCAGCGTCAACGCAAAGCAATGGCAAATCGCAGGATTATGTTTATATACCGTTAAAACAGCCGCGCAGCGCCTTAGATGATAGCAATGCCTCTGAGGCCAGCACTGCCAGCATGCACAGTCGCCAGACCGCAGTAGCAGCAGCAGCAGCAACAACAACAGCTGAGCTTGAGCAGCAGCCAAAAACGTCAACATTGCAAAAGCTTGTAACCGGTAAACCGCCGCTGCCCAAACAGCCGCCGCCGTCGTCGTCGCGTCAAACGCATGCGCCGGCTGCGGCCAGTGTTGCCACATCATCAGCGTTGACCAGTGCTGCCCATGCTAGCAATGCTCTCTTGGATGCCGAACGGGAGCAATATGCGGCATTTGCCAAACAGTTGACAGCGGGCCAGCGTCAGGCAAGGACAATGCCCGAAATGACGGCGGTTGGTGACCGGGAAATGATGCGTGAAACCGAATCGCCATCACGTGCAACCGTTGCACAAAAGACGCAAATGTTCAATCAGCTGGGCGGCTTTGCAGCCGGTGCCAATACCTTGCCGCAGCGACCCCTCACCATGGTAACTGCCGTGCCGGTTGCCGTTTCGCCCATGCTTGATGATAACAATGATTTAAACGGTAAAATGGGCTTAATCGAAACTAATTTGGACACACACGAAACGGTTATATCGGGCAAAACCCGCTCCCTAATGGACATTACCTGTAATCCAATGCATCAGCCTCACAAACGTTATCTGGTCAAACGTTTGAATGTCACCAGTGCCAACTACGATATTCAGCATGACGATGATGATGATGATGATGATGGGGATTTGGCTGACAATGGTCAGCACATTAAGAAAATATCATCACAATCGGGCGGTGTACAAATTGCATCAGTGCGCAGACCACACAAAAGCATGGAATTTCTGTTGGATAAAGAGAATCAAAAGAATGTTTTGGTGAGTACAAAAACAACAACAAAAATTATATGAAATCTAAACAATAGTACAACACCCCAAAATTTATTATTATTATTTTTTTTTTGTGGCTGGCTTTTGGCATAGTTTTTTATGGCTTTTGTCTCGTGCACATCGTCATCATCCCCATACAAATTGGGGGTTGGCCACTCCCTTCTCTCTCCCTTCTTAGTGTCAGCTCCTATTAAACAGGGTATATGCATTTTTTGTCTGAGTTTGACATAGATTCGGCTGTAAGAATTAAGTTATTTTGATTTCCGATATTATACATATTCTAAACAAATTATAGCACATTTTTAAACATTTTTAAACTTTTTTTAAAGTCCATGACTTTTTATGAATTTTCATCATCTTTCTTCATTACAACCAATTTTCTAAATTTTTTTTTAATATAAAATTCAAATGCAATTAAAATATTTGTATCAAGTACAATTTTATTATTTTCCAACAATTTCTAGAATATTTCAGCCAATATTTTGCAACATTCTCTTCATTTTATTTATTTATATCTTATTTTGCCATTATAACAAAATTTACAAATATCAAAAAATGTATAGTATTTGAGTAATTGTTTTCTAATTATTTCAAATTTTTTTCAATTTTTTTTTTTGTTGTTCCAAAATTATCAAATCAAGTATAATTTATCCAATATCCAAATCATTTTTAGAGTATTTAAGCTTCGTTTCCTTTGTTGTCATTTTATCTTCTTTGTTATTTTTCCAACATCTTGCAATATTATCATTTCATTTTCCTTTTGTGTTATTTTCTTCACTAGTTTGCGAATTATGCATACGATGCGATTTTCTCTCTCTTTTACTCGCACTGTGTTGTCTTAGCTTTCTTTCTCTTTTATACTCCCCAATTTGATCTTACTTTATGGCTATTAATTGATTTCGTTTGGCTGTCGTTACACACCCCCACCCTTGCCCCATTCCATCATTCGCGAGTGACACTCCCGTCACCTCCCCTCCCCTCTTCCCTTGCTCTTGTTATGCACTCACGCGTAACCGACAAAAGCTGTGAAATTTTAGTCTGTCATTTTTTTCACTCATTTGCCTTTGACAGCTTTTTCTACTATTTCTATATTCTCTCCCCCTCTCTCTCTCTCTCACACTCTTTTTCTCTTATCTTTAACACTGCCAGTCTCTATTCCGTCGCATTTTCATTAGCATAATTCGCATCCTTTTCGCCCACAATTCGCTCGCTAATCGGCTTTAGCACGCACGCGTTTTAAATCGCGCCTAAAACGCCTCGAGTTGTTTTTGTAATTTATAGAACATTTTATATAGTATGTATGTGTGTGTGTGTGTTTCATAATCCTTGGTTTACGCTCATAAATCAAAACCCTATGTATGTTTTTTTTTTGTTTTCTCGCCTTGCATTATTTTCTCTTAATTTTCTCAGCTCGCCTTTAATATTTTTTATTTTTTATGGTTTCTCAACAAATTACGAGCAATTTAATGTCATCTTCCACCAGAGACAATGACCACTTGACCTTTGTGCCGTTGTGTTGTATAATGTGTGTAATAATGTGCCTGAGACCTAAAGTCCCCCCTCACCACACACCTCCTCTCTGTTTTTTTTGCGGCCTTTTTCGCCTTGTTATAATTTTTTGTTTTTTAATCCGACTACACAACAATTTTTTTCTCATTATGTTAATCAAGTCATTTTTTCCCTGGCCTTTTTAACAATGGACAAATAAAAATTGTTGACCCAAAAGTTTGCTCAATTATTTTATTACATCTGTTTATGAGTTTGAAGTATAAAAAAAATATATTATATTGATGTTTTTACTCTTTGGTAAAAGCCTTACAAGTCGGCACTTTATTTTAGACGCCAGTGTATAAATTCAAGGGCGTAGTCAGCTTTCCGTCAAAGGAGAGGCCAACTTTTTTTTTCAACTTTTAAATATTTTTTTTTTTAAATAAACTCTTTGAATTTTTTATACCCTTAACATACCCATTAAAAATGGATAAACAGGTGTCATAAGACTACATAAATTATGCATATTCTTGTTTCGAGTCTTCATTATTTTAAACAAATATTCAGACCCCCCCCCTAAGCTGCTTCCTTGTACAAATTGTTTCTAATTTATTTAGAGGAGTGTTCAAAGGCTTGAAATTAATTATGTACCTTAGAAACTTTATTGTTTATTGTGTTTTTTTCCTATGTTATCTTATCTAAATTGCAAACCTGAGGGAAAAAATTGTATTATTCTTTTGTTATATCATTACATCATTATTGTGCGATAATTTATTGTTGTTTAATTTTTATAGATCAGGTCTGTTACGATATTTTCAATGTTATTTAGTGAAGCAGTAAATTCACAAAAATATACTGGTTTTTATATATACATATATGTATAAGTAGAACACATTTTTAAATTTTTAAATAATTCATTAGATGACTCAAGAGCGTTCTTAAAAAAATGAAAATAAAAATGCAGTAAAAAACTTTATATAGAAAACAAAAAAAAAAGCTTTGAAATGTTTTTGAATTAATATAGTATAATAAAATGTATATAAAGTGTATTTAGAAGAATTAATTTTTATTTTTTTTTTTTGCAAAATAAAAACCTTGAGCATGACATAATGGAAAACATTGCAAACTTTGTTTAAACATTTTTTTGGCAAAAGAAATTGTGTTGAAAAGATTTTTTCAAAATATATTTAAATTATTGGAAAATCATTTTAAAGTGTATTTAGGTTCGTCACGCCCCATTAACACACATAAAGAGTTGTTTAAACTGTTTTCAAAAGAAATACTATTAAAATACTGCGCCCATATTTAGCGTCTTTTCGTCTATTTCTTCTATTTTTTTTTTTCGTTCAACTCCCACGTTTTGCCTAGAGACCAAAACTTTCGCCTTGATTTCCGCTAAGAAAAGACAAAATTTAACTATACTATGTTTATATGTAAATGTGTAAATGTGTGAATGTGTGCTCATGTCTATGCAATTACTAAGTAACTTTTTTTTTTGTATTTTTTTTTTATTATTATTTGTTTGCTGTTGCGGAAATGTGTCTTTGTCGTTGCGATTGACAGTTGTCATGAGGAATAATAATGAAAATATAAATAAATATAATAAATTAATTGTTTTAAACAAAAAGAAAGCAAAAGCATTGCGACAAGCATACAAAGTGTTACATTAATTAAATTTTGTTTGACTGATAAAAGAAAACTATGTTTTTGATAAGAATAAAGCATTTTTTCTTATTTAAAAAAAAAATTCTTTTTCTTTTCTTAATCCCTTAAAAAGCAAAGCGCCTCTACATTTTCCACACTGTTCTTTGTTTATTACCTTCTTCAACTATTTTACTACGTCTTTATTTATTTGCTTATCTCTTGGCATGTATTTTCTTGTCGCCTGATAATACCAAAAAAAAAAAAAAACAAAAATAATATTAATAATAACGAACTACTTACAAGAACACAAACAATCGGCCCCTTGTCACCGTCGCCGCCCAACCCCTTGGGTCAACAAATTCATTTTTAATGTTCTTTCAATTGTTCAGTGCGCTTAGATTTCATTTTCATCAAATATTTGTTGTTAACATAACATTTCTCATTCAGTTGTAAATATTGAAGGCAAAGGCGAAGGTAAAACATATATGTACACACACACAAAAACAAAAAGTTAAAAACATCGCACAAGCCGCTTGGCTACCTGCCAAACAGAGCGAGCATTTACCTTGATAACTCGCTCTCTTACAGCAGCGCGCTCTCTTGTAATTAACAGCGTAGGGTGTTTAATTAAGAGCATTGCTGATGTAAATGTTACATGATCATTTGATGGCCAAGGCAAGACTGTTGCTGCTGTTAGGCATAACATTAATGTTAGCTGTTAATTGTTTACAGTTGTCTGTTATTGGCTTTTCCAATTTTCTAATTATATAATTATGATAAAATGATTATGATATTCATTTATTCTCATTATTGTCACGATAGTGTTAGGGTATTGGTCTATCAGTCACTTTGTAGCTATAGGTTAACGCTTAAAATAGAAATGATTAAAAAAAAAGAAATAAATAACATAAATTAAAACAAAATAATATTGTTTAATACTCAATAATAATTTGTCGAAAGTGTGTTTTGCTTTAACTGCAAAGAGTTTTGTAAATTTCCACAACATTTTGTTTTGCCCAAGTTGATTGCGATCATTACAGAATTTGCCTCTGTTAACATGGCTCTGTTGCTCTTTCAATCTGGTACTCTTACTTAACATTAAACTCTCTTTTGTTTTGGTTGACAGCTGTTGTTGTCTTTTGTGCCTTTTCTACCTGTTTCTTTAATACCAATACAAAGACCGCGCCGTCTGCTTATCTATGGTCACAATATATTTTTCATTGCCATATTTGTTGCAATTTGTTTTGCTTCAACGATTAGTTGTCTATCATTAGCAGACATCTCTCTCTCTCTCTTTCTCGCTCTTTTTCAGCCAAAAATGTCAACAACAATTGCGACAAAAATAGCAAAAGAAAATGCAACTTGCTTTTCATAGTTGCGGAAAAAGTCAAATTGAAAAGGAAAAAAAACAAATCAACTTTCTTTTAAATAGTTGAGCGTGTGCTTTGGGGCTTTTAATAAATTGCACAAATACTTAATATTTGCAATTTATTTGAACTAATTAAAATACTTAAATATTTAGTGCTTAACTCTGAGCTCACGGCTTAAGCATTTCTATTGTCTCATCGCCTCTGTTAATTTATTCAAATTAAAGTGGCATTTTGTTGTCTGCCATGTCTGTAGAGTGCTACAGCGGCTTCCCACACAGTGTGCATGGTGTGGCGAAAGTGCGCAAATGGCAGGAAATTTAATTAATTTAAGTTTATTTTCATCTCATTTTGTATGTGTTTAGTGTGGTTTTTTTGTTTGCTTAGTTTGCAACAATTTATTTTTCACACGCTTTTAATTTTGCTTCCATTTTTTTCGCAGCGTGTAATTTTCCTTTTTTTCTATTTTTTTTTTTTGTTTCTGATTTTGCGTAAACACACTTGAAAATTGAGAAACTCTGAAACAACAAAAGAAACGTAATTTATTTTTTCAAATCAATTTGGCATAGGAAATGTGTGGGTTGATTTTTCCACAGTTTCAACATAAATATATAGTACTTATGTGGGTGTAGTTTTCTTTTTAGGTGCAGTTGTACTGAAAGTATTAAAAAAAAATATAAAAAAAATAATACATAATTGGAAATTTTTGTAAAAACCTAATTGATGGATCTTTTATTTTAATTATTGTACTAACTCAGCGCTAATTGAAACAAAATCATATATCATCAATTGGTTGGTTTTGATAAAAATAACAAAACTATAATAAATTGCAATTAATTTGTTGTATTTAATTAGACGTATATAAACAAATTAATTTTATTTTTTACAAAATATATAATGGGCTTAAAATTTAATTTATGTGATTTATTTTCTAATATTAAAATTCTATTTTTTTTATTTAATTTTTATGCTCAGCAATTTTGCTTTAAAAATAAAATTCCTGTAAAAAAATCTTTCTGTTTAATAAAAAAAAAATAAATAAAAAACAATTTTTATTTAGAATTTGTGCTAGTCCTAAAATCTTTTAATTTTTTTCTATAAATTATGATATTTTTTATAAATTGTAAATGCATTTATTTGTTTGTATAAAGGGAGTATTTATTAATATTTTAAGATTGTAATTTTTATAAAAATTAATAATAGTAATAACGTTATTATATTTTTTATATAAAGCTTATTGCATATATATTTATATTTTATATATTTATATTTTTAATTTGCAACCAAATTTTTTAAAATTTTTCATATAAAATAAAGCAACCATTTCCTATGATTTTTTGCTTAAACATTTAATTAATAACTGTAGTTAAATTGATTATTATAAAAAAAAATTCGCATTAATTTTTCATTTAATAAGCACACAAAAATTGTTATATTAGCCCATTTTAAAATCATATTTTTGTTGGTCTATATATCAAATTCCTTTTTTACCTGTCGACATTTCCATTCACACCTCAAATTCCCAATAGCTTTAACAATAGTTCATTATTATTATATTTAACTGGCTTAACAATTTTTTGGGGGGGCCGGGGAATATTTGCAAATTTGAGTAGGTTTTCGATTTAAAATATAAAAATATTGCTCCAATTTCAAGCAAATCACCTGACACGCAGCAATAAACAATTAACAAACTCTGATTTCATTCGATGAGACATTGACTCATCAACTTTTTTGGGACAATTTACATATATAAAAATATCAGTATATAATACATATTTGTATTTACAATTTTGATTAGCTCAGCTAAAATGATTTTGAAAGATTTTACGCAGTTTATTATTGCAAGTTTTCACGATCTGTTAATTTTTGCGGCTAAGCAAAGTAGAGAAATAGTAATAATATTTGTACTTTTGTGAAATGAACTTGCAATCTATAAATATATATGTATATGTATATAATAGCACCCACAAAAGCGAATAACATTTTGCACATGCCATAAAATCGGAGAAGAAATAAAGAAACAAGATTTATACATATTTATTTTTCAAGTTTTTGTATATATATGTATAGAAAATTTTAAGCTGGTTGCAGCTTGTTTTTGTTTATAGATGAATTTTAATTTTTTTTTTTGCTTTTTGAATGTATTTTTGATTTTTTTGTTTAACAAACGTTCAGAACAGCAAAGTGGCCAGCGCCCAAAAATCTTTCAATACTTGTTGTTTTTTTCTTTCTATTTATAGGCATTTTTTGTCTATCATAAAAAATATGATGATAAATTATTGTATAGGGGGCCAGCTGTGTTTATATAGACAACTGACAAAGAACAACTCACACACACACACACACATATGATTCACATTTGTAGTAGTAATTGTTGTTATTTATTCTTTGTCTAAACTAATCTGCATACATTTTGTATTTATTGGCTCCCAAAGGGGAGACACAACCAAGATATGAGATGCTGAGTAATTTATGAGTTGGCGACAACATCAACATTCCAATGTCTATCTATATGGTCCATAAAAATAATGAATATAAGTGCATGTTGCGTTTTTTCAAAACATTTACAATTTGCAATAAAATTGAAATTAAAACAAGTTGGCAAAGATTTAAAACTCTGGCAAAGATACTAAGAAATAAAATATTAAAGAGTTTATAAGAAAAACTAAATTTCGAACGATATTTAATTAAATACAATAATTGCATTTTCAAATTATTTTTACCATTGCAACTATACCATTAAGTCAGGCCATTTGTCCAGCTAGAATTTTCAAGTTTTATTTAGATCTAAACTCACAGTTTACGCAAAAAGAAAATCTAAACAGCAATATTATTGTACCATAAATAAATAATCATAATTTATGCCTTGATATTAAGCAATAAATAACATAATATTTATAAGATTTGTGCATATATTACGATTAGTTATTCAAAATTCAATATTATGTAAAGCTACACTGCAAAAATTCCAAAATAAGGAACAGTCGATCTTCTATAATTATATTTGATACTCAATTTTTCGTTTATATGAAGTCAAGTTACAATTTTACCATAATATGAAATTATAATACCCATATCGGAAGACAATTAAAAGTATTGCATACTTGTAGGTGCTGTTTTGTTTATTGCCCGCCTGTGCGGCTATAATTCTTAAACGGTTTTAGCAGTTAGGATAAAAGGCCTAAATGTTTCGCTATATTAAATTTTAATTTTTTATTTGTGTTCCAAACTTAAGTAATCTTTTGGTGCATTACAAATTTTGTTAATACAATTATAATGCCCTTCTAAAGTGATTAAATATAAAATAAACAAGTGCATTTCACTTAGCAATCACATGACACATTTAACTTTATGCGAATACAAATTTCACGCCCATAAATTTCACAACGGAAGTTTTGAAAATCTTTCTCATTTGAAAAGCCTTTTAAAGCCGTGTTAACTTGAAGTGGCACCTAAGCTGCTGCCACAGACGACACACAAAACAAAGCAAAAAATAAAAAAGGCATAAAAAATGCGGAAGTTGCAGTTGCATATAAAATCTCAAAAGAGCGCTGCAAACAAAAAACAAAAAGAGAAAAAAAAGGAAAACTCGAGCAAAAGGTTAAAGGACTTTATTATGTCGCGTTCCAAAAGAATTGGAACGTGGGAGGAGGGGTTCAGGAGGGGTCTAGAAGGGTCTGTTCTAAGTCAACACTTTAGGGGATGCGTCTAGAGTGGTCTTTAAAGGCAGTTGCCAGAGTTGCCAGAGCTTCTGTGAAGGATTTCTACAGAGCAGCAAAGAGAAAGGATAAAGGAAAGATGGTAAAGTATTATATTTATATTTAGTAAGGTTTTATTAAGCTGTAAATGTTGGCAACAGCTTAAAAAGTTAATTCTATGCTTTTGAAGAAAGTAATTTAAATAATGATAAAAAAAAACTATTCCCTATAAAAATTAACAGTTTATTGTAAAATAAACACAAACATGCAGCATAGACTGTGAATTTCTAAAACTAATAAAGATTAGCAATTTATTATATGTATGTTAATTCAAATATTTAAAAATTTTAGCAAATTGCTGCGATTTTTATGAATTTTTATTAAAATAAAACAAATAGCACATAAATCAATATAAAAGTTTGTTTAAGCTGTTTGATTGAATATTGTCTTGAATGACATCATAACACAATACGCATCAGCTTAAAGAATATGATGATGGCAAATGATGATCATTATTATGAATTCTGAAGAGCAACAATTATTGTTTTTATTCTTCAAAGTTTTATGAACTCAATATTACGGTATAAAACAGTAGCGCACAGTTTGAAGAGCTACTTCAATATATTTTGCACTGTTCTTGTATCTATTTTTTCAATTCAGAAGACATTCTTCAGACCCCACGTACAAATTATAGTTGCAAATTTACAGTTTTCTGTCTAACAATTTTGAATTTATCACGACATAGCAGGCGGCCAAAGCCTCTAAAGACAACTATTCTATATACTCTCACAAAGAGAGTATTATAACTTAATGAAGAGAAGTGTAGTTATTATACAGCCTTTTTTCTAGTGTAAATAATGAGCTGAGTTCTATATAAAAATGTTGCTCAGCTTCTTTTTACAGTGGTTCGGTTTGGTATATATTTAAAGCTCGATTATAAACGCTCGAAAATATTAGTTTTTGTATGAAGAACTTTTCCCTTTTTTACATATATTTTAAGTCAAATTTTTAATTACAAGTTCCCTATGATTTTACAATTTAATATAATTATTTTTAAATCGTACGAGAGAGATCTTGTTACAAGTTTTCTTATAGATTTTACAGCTCAAACAAATTGTTTTAGAGTTGTGCAGTTATTTCTTAGAGTCCTATATATATTTATTTAGATCTTGTATGAAATTTATCAGTTAAAAATGTATTTAAAATTTTTAAATTTATTTGCAATCTCCGAGATATAAAAATGTCGATCTAACATTAAAATTTTAACAATTAAATCAAACTTAATTGAAATCTTGAGTATACTTGAATTTTTCTAAAAACATTATACAGTTAAAATAAATATTAGACATTTTTTAAATATTTTATTTAAGTATAAGATGCGGGATCATTCAGCAACTTGGAATTAATTTATATAAAGATAAATTTATATTAATATATATTTAAATGTTCAACCGATTTTTATAAAGTAAAATATAGTCTACACTATAATAGGCTTGTAGGCTAATTAAATTAAAATCTCATATTTAAGGTTTAACTAAAGATAAATTTATATTAATATATATTTAAATGTTCAACCGATTAAGGTTAACCTTAAATATGAGATTTTAATTTCATTAGTCTGCAAGACTATTAAAGTGTAGACTATAGTTTAAAAAGGAAATTTTAAATAATATAAGCCTGCAAGAGTATCTAATTTTCGTAGTTTTTTTTTAAGTTAACTTAAAGACTTGAATTTGACTTGAAAAACGAGCTTAGGCCTTAAACTGGGTTACCATGATGGCGACGACTTTTGTCTGCTGATTCTTGTGTTTTGTTGTGCTGTGTTGTGTGTGTGTGTGTGGGCCAATGGCAAGCAAATTAAGTTAACAACCAATGTTCAAGGCTAAAAGACTACAAAACTGTCTGGCGGCTGATTGGAAAACGCACACAAAGTACCATAACAGTGTCAGCTGCCTACGATAAGAACTAAAAAATACAAAATACAAAAATAAAAAAAATTAAGGCACACCTGCCTTGAAACTAAATTGAACAGCAGGCAGCGAATGCATAGTTAAAAATCGGACACCCTCGAAAATAACCTAGAGAGACAACGGCAAACGGCAAACAAATAATGCGCACTTCCTTTTCCGCCGTAGAATGTTGAGTTCTCTAGTAACATCAAAACCACCCCTCCCTCCGATCTCTTGATTGCATTCCAAAAATAGTCGCACAGTTTGTACTCTGCTTTGTTGTTGTCATTTACAAATAAATCACATTTTAATGTGCCGCATCTTTCAGTGAGGAAAATTCTTGGCGCTTTGCATTTTTGTTTACCTTTTTTTCTGGTTTTGGTTGTGCCATATGTTCAGGATAGATCTCTATAGTTATGTAAAATACTTTGATATGCAAACAGAATTATGCACGTTCTCTCTCTCTCTCTCTCTGACTGTGTATTTGCCCTTACCAACACTAGGGGGTATTTGCTATCTTTCAATGGGTTTGCTACTACTCTAAAGTAAGGGAATGCCAGACGCGTGACAGTCGATCCATCAAAATGTCTGAAAAAAATTGTTTGGCATTTAGTTTAGAGATTGCTGGTCTTTGAACTTTTGTTATAAAAATTAACTACTTGAAGTTATATAAATAAAAAATACCTTTATATTTTTATTTTTATTTTTTTTTTGTAATATATATTTTATATTTTATTGTCAAGAAGCAGCCCCTATAATTGACTATTAATATTAAAGAACAATCACGCTTCATGGGAAGATTAAATAGATTTATATTTTTTTTTTTGTTATTTTTATTTTTATATGTAAGAAAACAATTTAGCTATTTTATTTTATTGAATTCATTTTTTGATATTTTCTAAAATTACTAGATATCTTTCTTGCTTTCTCTCTCTCTTTCAATCTCCCTTGAGAACTGTCTTTAAATTCAGTTACACATCGTTTTTCTCTTCACTGTAGAGTTTAAGCTCTTAAGAGCATTTTATTTTTAATTTCTTTGTAGAAAGTTCTGTAACGTTTTACGTGCCAAGAGACAAATTTTTTTTTTTTTTTAATTGAAATTCTAAAACAAAATTTATTTTTTATTAAAAAAAAGAAAATTAAAATAAAAATAAATATTTTGTGAATTCTTCACATTAGTTCGCATTTTTTATTCTCTAACTATTATCTTGACATTGTGTATCAACACTATTATCATCATTATTTTTTATCTACAGCAACATATATATTTTATTTTTTTCAATCTTAGAGCATTTACCGCAACATATGTTAAATTTTAACCAAAACTTTGTCTATTCTCTCAATTCAATTCCAATATCCAATGCCAGAGAATTTCCTTGGGGTTTTATTTTCAGTGACATATGCAAATGGAAATGACATTTTCCCCGCTTGTTCCCTACTTCAAGTGTTCCCCTTTCCATGTACATATCTAAAAGGTCAGTTTATGTATCGCACACTCAGTGCCTTCTGCATTCTCCAGGGTATATTCTGGCGTTCCATAGCGACAGTTGATTCATTAAATGTACTGAAATAAACTGAAATGAAATGTAAATTATTTGTATATAGAGGTTATATACACACAAGTATTTAGATAGTCAGGGTCGATCATTAGCCGAGGCGAAACTCCTCCTATCAGCTTCAGCGGGGCGTGAAATGCATTTGATAAATGTGTGGCACGTGTGGCATGACTTTTGGCTGGATGTTGATACATTTAAAGTTGCTGCCAGAACTCCATTTGGTAGCTAGCCAATTTTGGTTTATACCTTGTTGCCATTTTGTGGGCCTCAATGTGATTAAAGTCTTGTATCTTTTTTTTAATATATTTTTTTTTTTTAATTTCTGTGCCTCACCATAATCACATTTGTTTGGTTGTCATCAAGTACAAGCATCTAGAGAGGGCATGACAATGGCCCTTTGCCTCAAATGACACTCTACATGGATAGTTGGGACAGACAGACAGACAGACAGACATATGGACATATAGATAGACTGGCAGACAGTCAGACAGTTGTCAGTCTGTTTCATCATTTGCGTTCTTTTTGCTCATGTCATAATTACATGACATGCTCGCCTAATTGCAATCAACAGGAAGCATTAAATGCACAGTTGCAGTTATAGAGGCCATATATGTATACGATAGGTAACTGCACATAATTATAGTCAGATTTTTTTTTTTTTTGTTTTTTATATACCTCATGACCAAATAGTAGCAAAGGTATATTAGCTTCTTTTGTTGGGTAAAAAGGCATTAAAGTTGAATGTCTGATATAGACATAAGGGCTGTAAGAGTTGGTAAGAGTATCATAAAGTTAATAGGATCTGAGAGATAGTCAGCATTAGTGGAATACGATTTCAACTATAACACTAGTCCTTCCTACTTGAAGCGTTAAAAATATTTTAAAATTAACATATTGATATATACATAGCCGTTATGGAAAGTTTGATTAATTTCCCAAATATATCAAATAAATGAATATCTAATAATATTTAATTTAATTTATTTTAATTTCTTATAAAAATTTCTACTAATAAAAAACTGTTGAATAATTCAAAATAATTTTTTTTAAATGCATTTCAAACTAAATTTAAATTTAAACTTTTCAATAGTGTATTGTCTTTTTTTGTTAGGAATTTGAGAAGCGTTTAGTAATAAATAAATGGACAAGTTATACATCACATACTAATTTTATTTATTTGTCTTACAATAAATTATGAAATAAATGTAATGAAGGTTTGGTATTGTCATAAGCAAATCTTAGATTAAAGATGAGGCATAACTAAAAATATTCTTACATTAAACTTTATTATTGAATAAATTTTATATATTTTTGATTTAAAAATGGCGCCCATATACTAAACCATTTACAAATAAAATTGCAAACAATTGACAGACATTTCATATAAAGATTTAAAATGGGAAATTACGTTAAATATATATATAATACAATTTTTAATATTCCCTTTTTTTGTCTTCGATTTATAAGCATAAAACAAATTTACACAACAAATTATAAGCTTATATTTAATATCAATTCAAAATTGGGAATTTGTTCCGCATTTCTTTAACAGGGTATCTCCTAGTTAATCAAAATTGAAATATTCCTTTACCTTTTGAAGTGAAAATTGTAAGCGATTTTGTCGCCCACATCCGTTTCCGTTTTTGATCACGTCACCTTAAATGTAAGCTCTGCTAGGGTTGCGTTTTTTCAGACTTTTATATTTTAATTTTCTTGCAGGGTTGTTGCCAGCGCAAATCAATAGCAACGTACAAAACAACAAACTTTCTTTTTATGTTTTTTTTTTTTTGTTTTTGTTACATTTACCAGGGGCAACTGGAGCTCAGCTCAACAGTTTGTCAATTCATCAAGTGAACAGTTTCTAACCTCCCCAATGGCATGTGTCACTGACCTCCAGCTAGCTGACCACAGACACCTTTAGTCTGGTCAGCCAGGTGTTCCCTCCCTTCCAGTTGTGCCTCCTGACCATATACTCAGCTCAGTCAGGCATAATTTCAAAGTTTATTTTTTCCTTTCGTTTGAATAAAGGTTTTAAACTGTTGCTAGAATGTTACGAATTATGTTAAATAAAAGGGTTGCATTCAGCTGAAGGGTTCAACATACTATTGGTGGTTGATTGTAAAGATATAATCTACATACATGCAGTAAATATATACTAAAAGTTTATCAAATTAAAATGCAGCTAAAACTAAAACATACTTTTACACTTAGTTTTCTAGCAGAGTTAAATAATATTACGAAATATCCGTCATTGCATTTTCTGTTTTACGTGACTTTTTAGTCAATTTTATTTCAACATTTATTTACCAGATACTTGTTTGTAGTAGTTTTGTAGATAGAATATAACATGTGCGGAAATTACTAGCAACTTTTGATTGCATTACTAATCATCTTTACTATTTACTGATCTAATCATAAACAAGTTATCTTTCTGTATTTTATTTATAGAACTTCGATATAAATTTACTTGTTTATTTTTACAACAACAATTAACAGAGTTTTGTATAAAAATTAATTACATTAACATTTGATCAGCTTTGAAGGTATATTATCATGTAAAACTTTTGTGTATTTAAGGACAATATGTTTCTTATTGTTTAGTTTACATATTTTCTTATTATATTATTATGAAGCTAGACTAAACTTAAAATTAAATATTTTTAATTATTTTTAACGTATGAAGCCTGATATATTAAAATTATGTCATTATAAAGAACTATAGAAATTTAATTAAATTAATAATTGATAAATTTTATTCAATTTTAAACTCAAAATATAATAATAATCCTAGCATTTTATTTTAAAAAAAAACGTTGTCAAAAGTTATATAAATATGAGTAAAAATTATAAAAATATGTATTTATTCATAAATATATTTTAATTGAACAGTTTTTGAATTTAGAATATCAGAATAACTTCACTAAATAGTTCCTATTTTGGTTTAGAAATTTTTATAAATATGGGAATTTATTTTAGTATTAAATACAACAATTTCTTAAGTTGGAATCTGATAATGATCTTACTAAATAGTTTATGTTAAACTAATGCCATATTTTAATAACATTTGTAGGCAATTGTAAATAAATATTAATTTTCACTTATAGAATTAATGTATTTATATCAAGATGAAGTCAACAATATTTACTTATATAGAAATAAATTCTTTAAATATTTAACTACAAAGTTGTGTTGATGTATTCACATTAATTCATTGATATAGCTTATCTAACCATTCAGTTGACTAGTATTAGGTAATACCTAACAGTCTCTCTATACATATCTGACCTCGTTACTTGATTAATGCTCCACATTTGCACTTAAAGCTACTTAGTGCAGAGTTTAATAGGACAACACTGTGATATATTGTAATATATACTCGCTTCTACATATATGTACATATATATATTAATATATCAAGAGAGATACATCCGTTGTTCAAAGCACGCCATGTCAAACTTAATTCACATTGATTTGACTGCGCCAACTCGACATATGTCATATGTATATATATAGTGTATCACATCTGATATATCATATATCATCTCTCATCACATATCACATATTGTTGGACAAATTAAGGTGCTCAGACAGGCGGAACAGAATGTCAAATATTAAACTGGTAACTGTGAGTATCAAGGTCAGGTTTACAAATAGTATCTAAATGGCCTACCCCCTGCCCCCTGTTGCCCAAAGTCAATTATTACTCTATCTGGCTGATTGATGACAATCAAATATTTGTACTCGTGCAATTGAATTACGTACAGTTCATAAAAATGGCATTTTTTTGTTGTTTATATAGTAAAAGCAGCGTCAAGCAAAAAATACGCGCAAATTTTTTATTTATTATTGCATATTTATTTATAAAACGCTTAGCATTTGTTGTCTTTGTAAACAATTCAGAGGGGACTTGAGTTTCTCAGTTTTTTTCAATTTCAATTTTTTATAGTTGACTTTATGCGTTTTTTGTAATAGAACTTGTTTATTGAAATTCCAGTCGCGTTATATGATATATCACTGAGTCAGAGTTACGCAATGTTTTGGGTGTTAATATATTATAAGCACATGTGAGTGGGTCGCTCAATTACATTTAATACCCAATATAACAATTAATTATTCTTAATTAACAATGCATTCATTTCAAATTTTAATTAAAAATATGTTTGTATATTTAATTGGAAAATAGTCATATGATATTCTATTCTAATATTAAATCTAAATTAAGATATTAATTGCAATTGAGAGGTTTGTATTTAGATTCTTGAATTTAATTTAAAAGTCTGAATTATTATTTATCAAATATGACAACTAATTTATATATTGCCAGCTTTAAGTCTTCATTAGTAGGGTCTACATACAAATGATGACTTTGATCCCTTAATCAAAACTAAAAACAAATTGTATAAGAATTGTGCTGAATTTTTGATATTTGTAAATTTTTAAAGTTGAGAAAATATCATTACCAATATTGGTAAATTTTATATTTTAATCAAGTATTGTTTTTATTATTCAACTTGATATGTTTAGTAATGCTGTCAAGTTTTTAAATGATTTAATTAATTAAATATTTATTCCTTTTAGTGTTTTTAATTTATTCATTATTTGTCACAATTTGCTTTTAACGATCTAATAAATGTGTTTGACAATTGAGAAGTGTGTTAATGTGCAAAATATTTTATTTAATGTCTTAAAACCCGCGATTTGAAACCGCATAATTTCATTGTTTTGCGGAACTGGGAACACGCAATAACTTTTTTGACTTTTCTTAGATTATTTGTAATGGTGGCTTTGTTGGTTTTAAAAAAGATATATTAATAGTGGTTTCGAAACTCTTCAAAATATATATATATTGTTAAAGTTCGATTTCGAAAAAAAAATTATCATACATGTTAAACATCATAATAAATTAAATAATATCGCTATTATTCTACAGAAAATGTTGCTTACATTTTAACCTATGTGTCTTTAAATGATTCTACATATATTCTTCTAGTAACCCTCGCTTCTATGTAGCCTGAGACATTGCTTAGCTGATGTCAGCAATTAGCTTGATTAACGCCCATGCTTAGGCAATTAAATTCAATTGCTTAAGTTGCCAGAAAATTATGCAAAACGCACTTTTCACCTCGCTGCGCTGAGTCAGCATTCAATTGGCGTCCCAGTTTCAATGTAGAATCTTAAATAGCCGAGTATATTATAGTATATATATATATATAGATATACAAACCTGAGAATGAAAATGTTAAGGTGCTACGAACTCCCACTGACCGAGTGCCCCTATTGGGGGGCAAGTATCTTCTGTTCTGTCTGCCAGCTACCGCATGCCGCGAATATTTAAATTCTTTGTTGTTGCTTTTGTGTTTAAAATGTTTAAAAGTTAATTGTGCAGCAGTTTTATTATTGGCCCATTGCCCAGTACAATGCCATTAACTGCAGCCACTACACAATTTACAAAATTTAATTAAATTAAAGCAAAAATTGCATTTGTTTTGCCCTCGCGTAACTCAATTCATTTTCATTATGTGGCTGACGGCGCTTGCATAAACACCCAATAGACAAGTCCAATAGGCAAAAGCCATAACACCGCATAATTAAGGCTTATTAGTTGTTATGCCAATTAAAATAACCAGATGTGCCTTAATTACAATCTACACACAGACTGGCAAAATTATTAAATTTTTTTTAGTAATGAACTAGACAGACTTTGATTTAATTAGACTATAGTTTAAATGTTTGCCAGAAAATATACAAAAATTGTTTGAAGTTAATGTAGTGTGTACGAGTTAAACTAAATTGTGAAATATCTATTCATCAATTTGTCTATTCGCTTATACAATCAAAGAGTTTAGGTAATTGGGTATCTCAAAATTTCATTTACTTTTATTTTATATATATTTATTCACTGTTAATTCCACTACCGAAAGAATCACAGCTATGCAATTATATCAGGCTATTCTGCTGTTTTTTATTCTCAAATATATGTATATCACTTTAGTTGACTTTGTTTATTTTAGTATTCGATCCCAAAGAGTATTGAGAAGAGCAAAAAAATTTGGTTTAAAAACATTATATAGGACAAATGCGCTTAACAGGCTTAGGTAGGCAAATAATCCCACTTTTTAGATTAATAATATCTATAAAAATTATGCAAAAAATGTATTAATGGAGAATGTAACTACATTGTTTTTATTTAATTCGGGGGAGGGTGAAGCAACGCTCGCCGGGTACACTAGTAATATATATGATCAGCAGTTACAGCCAAGACAATTTACCTCAGAACTGGGCACATCAATTTTTTATGACAAATAATAATTTTGAAAGTTTAGCCTTGAAGGTTTAGTAAGCCTTGAAGTAAGCTTTGTAACACAAGCAATCAACTTATTCAAGAAACTATAATTTTAAAACTAGGGTCAAAATATCTTGTAGTTCAATATGACTAATAAAGTCTTATTAATCTAAATAGTAAGAAAAATTATAAATTTATTTCTGTGATCATTATTAAGTAATAGAAAAATTGCATTTACATTCTGCATAAATTATGGGAAAATAAATTTTTCAATACGTTGCAAACTTATGAGGTTCAAGGGTTGATAGTTGTTATGTACCTGTAAAAGGCGTTCATTATTACAATATTAGGCTATTATTACATTTTAAGGCTATTAAATTAATAGATTATTCTACAAGTACTTGAATAACTTTTTCATCAATTCCTCAGATATAAATCCACACTTTAGTCCTTATATTCTCCTGTTTAGACTGCTCTATTAAAGTAGCTTAAATATAATGATAGAGATAATACATTCAATAGTTAAACTCTCACTAGTCAGTTATTTAAAGAATTATTTCAACTTTATTTGAGCAGCAGCATATTTATTTAATTTACTTTTTAACTTTTATAAATTTGCCATGATAACAAACTTATTTTTGTAAAATTTGAAAGCTTTGATATAAGCTCGGACTTATAATGCAATTTATTGTGACATCTTAATTTTTTTTTTTAAATCTCATCAAGTATTGTCAACATTTATAAATTGCAATCACGATGATTTTATTTTTAACGTTTCACCTACTCAAATACAATTCTTGCAATTTTAGCTTCAAGTTATTTGTGAGATTCTCTGTTGATTGAGTGTGGGCTTTCGAGTGCAATTTATCAATAGGGGAAAAAGACTTGGAATGAAGCTATCAACTTGAAGAGGTTTTCTCAAGCAAATCAAGAATTGTGACAATGAATTTGCGTAGCTGGAACTGAAGAAAGAAAGCCATATAAGGCGGCTATGTGAACTGACCATGTTGAATCTATGACCACATACGGTACCATGTGCCATTTATCAAAGCACGCCATTCATTTGCAAAAAAACGCACTTTGGGCAAGAAAAAAAAAAAAAAGAAAAACGCAAGCAAAGCAAATCGCAGACCGCCCCACATGTTCTTTGGGGCCGAAGGTTCAACAACCCGAGAGACCAAGTAAACGCCTCGTTAAAAAAAAAAAAAAAATATTAAAAAAAAAATCTCTGGCAATAATTTTTAATGTAAAACAGAGACGCATAGTTCGTTGAATATTTGCTAGATGAGATCACATAAGAAATGCTACTATGCACTCAGTTCTGTTGAGTTGAAATTGGATGGGATTGGATTGGTTTGGGTTGGGTTGGGTTGGGTTGTGGAATTGAAAGGGAGCAGCAGCTACATTAATAATAATTACGCGACCATTTAGCTTGACATCTGTTTGAAGTTTATGCAGGCATACCGCAGTTACTCCAATATGGATCACTTTCCACTGTTGATGGAGTTATTACAATGGGCCCTATAAATAGACTCGCTCAAATGGCGATCGGCACGCAACCAGCAGCCAGTTTAGTGGCAAACTTTTGTTTTTATTTTTTTGACCCTATTAGGGTTACAACTGAGAGAGCTGAGATGAACAATAATTCTTGATATATTCCATGACAGTTGTAAAGCAAAAATTTATAAATACCCTCTTAAAAAAGTGGCTTGACTTGAGATCATGACTTTGTTCTTTATCAGGATATGTATAAGTTGAGCTGTCAAGGGTGGAATGTATCTAGGCTAAGGGATATTTAATTTTTTATAGATTTTGCTGTTGTACATTTTTATCGAATATTTCTAGCCTTTTTTCTCTTATAAATATGTAAAGTTTTATTATTCATAACAAAAATATATAGGAAAATTTATGTTATAAAAGTTACTAGCACTCCCCGCGTGCCAATCCCAGTCGAAAAAAAAAACAAAACATAATAGCATAATGTTTCAGATGAGATTTTCATACAATTTTTAAATGCATTTTCAAAGTATTTCGCGATATATTTTTGGCGAAATTTTTTAAAGTGCCAACCTAGAGTATAATAGAAAGCTATAGTAAAAATTTTAGGTTTGTCGCTACTACCGTTTGGCCTGCTCGTGAGTCTCCAATCAGTCAGGTTGAACAGTTTTATATATAGAGATGATCTCAAGGATGCATATTTAATTTAAATAATTTAAATTGCTTTACTATACCTTTTGTTTTAATTTTCTAAAAAAAAACTTGAGATTTTAAAATCAGACGAGAAATACATTCGAAAAATAAATTTATTACCTATATAATATATATTTTTATATATTTATAATATATATTTTTATTTATATATTTATGTTATGAAATTTATATTTTCTTTTAATTTTCACAACATTTCTAAGGCCTACAAGCTCGATTCTCAACTAATTTTTAAAAGTTCTGTAAATTACCTATTTTTTATTTTTGATATATTATATATTTTAATTGATCAGTCCGTTTGATCTGAGTACAATATTTAATTATTTATATTTATTGTCTATTTTATGGCCTCTAAAAGCGAGCAGAATATTTAAAATCTTTTTATGTAAATTAATTCCGATACACCTCTCACTTATACACTATAATATATAAAATCTATACTATATATAGTTTCAGTATTATAGTATTTGGACATAGATAATTCTCTTTTTTAAACTAACATTTAATGTTGCTCTTCTTGGATAATTTCCTTCAAGTTGTAGCCCCTTTAAATTTATTTCAATATTTATTCAGCTATCACTGACAATCCCTTTACACTTATGCTATAGCTATATTAATCCCCTTTAGTGCTACGCCACTGAGCTTTTCTTATGTTTTTCCTTGTCTTTAACAAATGTAAAACAATTGAAGTTTTTGGTTGCTTGAGCTGATTCAGTTTTGTGGGCGTCCATCAACTTCATCACGACAAAAACAAACGACCAAACGATGGATGTGGGGGACTCTTTAGATTGCCCACTCACTCCTCACTCTCTGCCCCTCCCCAATCATACATGTAGCTGTCGTCTTGGGCTTGTCATTTGCCAATTGGCATTTATGTTTTGTAAATTGATATTTCCGTAGGGTGCAGACAAGAGTTTCATGATATATCCATGCTTTATACAAGTTAATGCATTTTATAAACAATTCAACTAATTTGTTTCATTTATTTTCTTCTCATTGCAGGTATGTAAATAAATTTGCTTTATTTCTACTGTAAGTTTGTTGTTATCTAAATCAGTTTATAAGTAAGTATAATAAATTGCCACGCCCATGGCCAATTGTCTTGGTCTGGCTTTATTAATTTAAGGCAATTAATTAAAGCTGTTAAGTGGCCCAAAAACAATTTGCAGCTCGTTAAAAGTAGCAGCCTCAATGGGTTAAGTGCCTTAACACTTTGTCTCTTTCCATTTTTATTTTTTTTTTATATATATATACAGCTACGTGCTTAATTGAAAGTTCAATGGATTTGACAAGCGGCACAGCTTCATAAGAAGTGTTCAGTTTTCTCCCCTTTTTTTTTTTTTATTTTTAAAGCGATTCTAGAGATCTCTCAACTCTCAAGTGCATTTCATTTACACTTTTCTGTTTCTGTTTGGCTCTTTCATATGAATCTCATTTGTTTATCGGGCAGCTGCAATTTTCAAGCTATATTCTCATTCCCAGCAATTTGTGCAGTAATGTCAAAACAAAGACACTTAATCATCTCAGATTTGCAATATGCCAGACGTCCAAAAAAAAAGAAGAACAAATGAGTTTAATTACTTTAAGACGCGCCCTCTTGCCTGCAAGTCTGTTGTCTAGACAAGTCCGACTTTACAATATTTTCTACCATCAAATTTTATTATTCATGCATATTACATTGCCTGACCAAGCAAAATTCGAGTCAATTTACACACTATACTCATTTATCAGTTTTCTCTCAGACTTGAGTTGAATATTATTTAGTTGTAGTAGTTGAGTAATTAAACAATTTACACAAAATTAAATTGTGTCAGCTTTGTGTGCAATAATTCAATTTTATGTTACTAAAACTATAATTTATTATGCACAGTTTATGTTTTGTGTGCTTTTGACTGGCTACAAAATAAATTAACTGGCTTACAGGCAGATTAAGTTGAAACTATGTAAGCTGGCTTAGATTAAGCCATTTTAGGTTTTCTTGGCTTTACTTTAAGTAAAGTGTTGAAAGACAAGCTAATCCGGTTGTTTCTTAAAGTTGTAAGGCTTTATTTTTGAATTTTATAATGCATTTGTCATATTTTTAATGTTATTTATGATGTTATTTTATTTCTGTGTTTGCTAAAGTTTTATGTGAGAGTAAAGCCTAATATAGGAATGTTGCCTGATCAGGAAGTTCTTTAACTTTGAATTTTAGGCAAAAAATAATTTTTCTATATTATTTAATGTCAATGTGACTAACTTGAATTGCTTTTTAAAGCCAAAATTCAAAGCAGATCAAGTCAATGATGTTGTTCTTCAGCAGACTAGGGTATTATATTTCATTTATTTAATTAGTTATCCTAGTGCAACAAATAAAATATTTATAAATTAAAACATTAGTCACTATGAAGCACAAATTTTATTTGGTTTAACATAAATTTATTATTTTCTTTAATTTAGGTAAATTTTCATTTTATTGTTTATTTTGCTTATTTATTATTTTATTATTATTTTAAGTTCTTTTTTTTCATATATTTAGACCGTATTTCAATTTTAAAATCTACAACTAGATATATTGTCAAAGATTGAAAGCAACTAAGTAATATTTCCCAGAAATTATTGTAATAATTGACAGTTTGTTGATAAAAACCGAAAGTAAAAAATGTTTGACTGAATTTTAGAAACGATTTACAAAGTTAAAATTCATCTAATTTTATGTTTTGTTTTCCTATATAGCTTGTAAAAATGCTGTAAATACAATTCTGACTATATGTCTAATATATCTTTAAATATCTATAAAAACACACCTGATAAGCATACAATAATCTTATCAATTTTCTTTTAGTTTGATTTTAACTTTGGACACGTTTATTCATAGATTTTTGACCTTGTCGCTTATAGAAAATGCCGCATTGCAAATTACATTGATTTTTTACATAATATTTATATGGTATATACTTATAATGGATCAATTTAATATGTAGCTAAAACAAATTAAATTTTTATTGATTTGCCAGCCTTGTCAAGGTTTCTCAAGTGCTGGCAATTAAATGCAAATGTGCGAATTTTCAAGCGACATATTGATTTAGTTGCAGCTGTATATTGTAAAACTATATATTGAAGAACAGATGTCATTTGTAGGCGAAACCTTAAATGATTTGAATTGTGTTTTATGACAAGCTGCAAAAGGTGAAAGGTGCCAACAACCGACAGACAGACAGATTGAGAAGCTATAAAAACATTGGCGACCCTTTGGGAATTGACACCAGGTCATCGAATGTAATGAACACGTGTGCATATTTGGATTTGAGGATTTTGGAAAATGCCAAAATTAAAAAGCAATCAGGGAATAACCCAGCAGACACTCTGCATAATTATACCGCGAAAATGGACAAGGGGATTTAAATAGAGGAGGTTGGTGCAGTGAGTAGGTAAACCGCGCCTACCTGTACACCCAGACAGGATCAGGTTGGGTCAGGTCAGCCTGTGGGCAGGTACTTGACTGACCCATGACTGACCTATATAAATACCATTAAGATTCAGATTCTGGCAACAGTTGCACAGCAGCCTGCAAAGCAAACACACACAAGTTTCCTTCGACTTTTCGAAATTTATCAAAATCAAGCAAATAACATGGCCAGTTATACTTGCACACAATTCGTGGATTTTGCGGAACCGAGCCGCCATGTGAATGGTTACTCGATTAATACTACATATACGTTGGATGCGGCACGTTTTGGCCAACGTGATTTGGGTCTATTTATAGAGAGTCTGGAGACAATTGCACGCATCGAACGGGAACGTTATGAAAGACGTCAACATCGGCGCGAAAAGAAACTGCAAGAGGCACGTATTGCTGAGCTGGAGGATGAACGTTGCGTCAGTCCCACGCCCAGTGCTGAGGAGGCTGTCGATGAGCCGCTTATGTATATGGAGGCCAAGTGTATACCCTATGCTGTAAGTGATGCCCTGCCCGTTGCGGCCAAAGACTCTGCTGGCTATGACATCTGTGAGGATGAGGCCTATGGCAGTGCTGATCAATCGCCCAGGAGCAGTGTCACCTATTGCAGTTGTATTGGCGTCTCTAATACTGGTCTTGACTCGGATTCCGCTGAGTCGGGTATTTATGGTGGTAATAGCACCCCGCCACCGTTGCGCCCTCGATCGGAGGTCATTACCAAGCCCAAAAATCGCACTACACGCTCACGCATTATAAGCATGGTCCTGAAGCGGGAATATGCCAAAGCGCCTTCGGCGGAATCATTGGATCGAAAGGAGCGTTGTGATCGGTTGTTGAATAGCACCATTAGGCATCAATATGGACAAATGTCATCCAAATCCCGTCGTGGCATTGCCTGCAGCCAGGGCTCAGCCGAGGAGCGTTTCTTGGACAAAGCCTTGCGTTATTTGACATTGTGATTGAAACAACTGAAAGTGTCTTCAGCTTTAAATATTTAGTTTTTTAAGAAAAAATCATTTGAATAAAATTAAATTTGTTTGTAAAACATTTAGATATGAAAATAAATTCGACTTGAAATTGTAAGATGTTTTGGCTATTATTTTGTAAATTAATGTTATTTAAATATCATGATTGCCGGAGATAATTCGGAGAATTTATGTACTGTTTGGC